>CM031874.1:9063964-9288430 GCA_018697195.1 Certhia americana | reverse complement strand
TTTTTTTTTTTTTTTTTTTTCAATTAAAGATAAGTTCCAACCACTACTGATCAAAGGCAGCTTCTACTGATGTCAAAGCTGGAACGTGTTCTGCATTATATAAAATTCTTAATATCTGCAAGGATGAAGTTCAGTTTGAAGGTCTAAAAGCGTGACCATCACTGGTGGGTGATGTCCTGGATGAAGATACAAGAGACCTGAGGTCTATTTCTGACTCTGACATCAATCCACCACACATCAATCAAATGTTCTTTACATTCCCTGGCTGTGGAATGACATTTAAAATTACTGTTTAAACTTTTCAGTGCAGTAAGGTCAGGGATCTTTTTGGGTCTGTAGATAGTTGAATGCCCCCTATTATTGTAACAAACAAAATTACAGTCAAGCCAAGATGAAACCAAATCAATCGTAAATTTATCAGTGCTTCCAAATTTATCTAGACCAACTAATAGCTAATTTCTAATCCATCTCAGTAGCCCATTACCTCCCTTCCATTTTCATGACTGGTATAAGATACAGAGAACTGTTTTAAAAACACAGCTCTTCTTTTCCATGTCATTCAGTGGCCCATCCCAGGCTTTTAGCAGTTCAGTAGAGAAGCACAGTTAATCCACCCTTTCCATCATGGTGTTCAGGAAAGTGTAAATTAAATAAAGGGACCAAGAGATATTTTGATAACGCTAACATATTTTTTCACCTTTTCCCCTTAGGACACACATCAGGATTTAAATAGATATTATTTTTGATGTTTTTTAAAGAGACTAAAATGGATATCTGTGGAGTTAATAAAATATCTCATCCCTGAAGAGTGATTACATTCCTTTCACTCATGAGAAAGTCCTTCATAATTCATTTATACCTGAGGGTCTTTTGAGTTATGGGTCCTTCACACTTTTGAAAGACACATAATGCCCTTCATGGATGATGTCTCTTATGTGTATTGAAATTGTAAAATTAAAGCATAGAGGTTTTGGAGGCATATTCTACATTAAAAATATAAATGCAAGTGCAGAATGTTTCCCTCTCTTTTTGAAGAGCCTGCAAGACCTTAGGAGAACTTGACAACGTGAAATATTATAGTGGAATCCAATGTAAAATGTGCTGCATGCAAGACAAGGAGTAAGAAATTGAGTTTTGCATTCATCTATGTCAGCAGAATGCACTGGTGTAGCTTTATTTGCAATGCTTTAGATGTATTTCTTTTATACTTTCAAATTACTAGCATAATATGAGTATTTCACCCGAAAGTATCAGCATTATGTCAGCAGAGCATCCTGATATTGAAGAAATATTTTATACACTAAAAACATATAAATTCCTGTGTAGAAGAGACTGAGTGGACACAGCAGGGTGATAAGCACTACATAGATTTGTAAATATAATACTGTAAATATCATACAGCTGCCTTCAAGAGATTTGAACACAGTTCACCAAGTTTCTTGTGTGTTCTACTTAACATTTATAGCTAATTTTTAATTAACTGTTACATGACACTATTCTGGTGCTTAAATTGGTACCCTGTCCTCCAAACCAATTCCTGGAAGTCCTGGAGAAGGGGGAGATAATGAGAATACAGATTTTAACAGGATCATCCCACAGCTGCTAGACAAATATGTCACAGTCACTGCTTTTCCTGAGATTCAAGATCATGTGGACAAGCAAAGTATTTAAAAATCATTGTTCATTCATTCACCCAGGGCCAGGAAGGACCTGCACCATCCTGTCCCCCAAATCCTCGCAGAGCCTGTGTCCCCAGGGAAGGCAAAGGAGCTCACTCTGCTGTGGTGTCACCCAGAGTGCCACGAGGGCAGAGCTGGCACTCAGTGTGTGCACACCAGGTGTGTGCAGGGCTCACAGCCTGGACCCCTCAGCACAGGACCCCTGCATTCCATCAGCTCCACACCTGCAGTCCCAGGTGACTCCACCACCCTGAGCAGCTCCTCCGCTGCCAACCGACAGCAGAAACAGAATTCTCAAGGCAATTAAGCACAAATATATTTGGAGAGCTGTCCAAACAGCATTTTGCCATCAATAATGGGGACAAATGTTTCCTCCAGGTACAACTTGACTGCTCCTGCCTCTGCATGCACCACTAATCATTGTGATGCATATGAAAACACGGCACGCAACCAGGTGACAAACGAGCACTTGGTTTGGAGTAAAAGATGAAGGAAAAAACAGGGACAGATGTTGTGCAGAAACATTTTAAATAAATGGACAGAGTGTCACAGTGGAAGCAGAACTGTCAGCTTGGAAGGACATGAGATTACAGAGATCAACCACGAGGCTTCCAAAGACACACATCGGTCAGCACGAGGCTGTAAGCAAAGTCATGGAAGAGTGGAGAAGTCTGGAAGGAACTCCAGTTCAGAAACAAAACAATTAGAGGAACAATTAACTCATCCATTTTGTGGACAAGTCTTGTCAGCACATAGCCTGAGTAACAGTAAAATGGTAGTTAGGACTGATTCTAATGTATTAACGCAGCACAGAATAATTCTGTTTTATTGAGCTCATTATGGCACATCTGCATTCCCAACACTTCAATCTGCTGCTGGCAGAAGATATTGATGTAATCCTTCAGGCAGAGGAAATCAGCATTGTCCTTTTCTAATGCCTGAAGTCCCCCAGGTTCTCCATATCCGCAATAAACTCCTGAACCTGTATCAAGGTGTGACACAAGGAATTGTCTGGGTAGTTCAACTCTATCACACAGAGCTGTGGTCATAAGTCCCCATGCCAGAAAACAGAACTCCCCACAACAAAATAATACTGAATTATCTTTCCCTACCTCCTTAAGATCAGGTAGAAGTTCCAAGAATAAAGACTGCACTTTTCCTGCCTTTTCTTTCATTTGTGGTGTTTTTAAACAAGAGATGAGTTAATGAGGGGCTTCAACTTTCTGATCCAACAACCTGGTATTGGTAGTGACCAGGAACAAAATGTATTCCCTTTGGATTGTATGGGGAAAAAAAAAAAAAGGAAAAAAAGAAAAGAGAAGGGAGTGTGACCCCAAGGCTCAAGATGAAAGAGTAAATGAAGGCTGAAGGTAGTCTTTGGCTCAACTGATGGGAGAAAACAAAAAAATCTTTTGACTGAAGAGAGTGTTGATAAAAGGAGGGAGGAGGAATGGAAACTTTTGAAGATAAAACAATATGCTATAGTTTTCTAAAGGAAAAGGGCAGGAAAAAATTAGGTAAAACATTAGCAATTCCTCTCTTCTTAATTCCAAGGAAAGTCCACAAGAATATTCCACAGTCCTTAACTGAGTTTAACTGAGCAATGATTATGATGAACTCATAAGCTGAAATGACCAAAATATTTTCTTTTTAGAAACAGAATGTGTTTAAAATGAAAGGAGATAAACTATGGTAGCATTTGCTTTCAAACAGGAAGGCTTTTGGCCCTCAAATTTTCCAAGTTTTATATCATAAACTTATTAAATTTTAAAAAAATTTATACTCAAACAAATTAACAGAATTTTCTGTAAAGAGCAGAGGCAGCAAATGTTGCTTTGGCATGATTTGAAAGGAAAATGGGAGTGATCCAGAAGCACATTTTGTATATGATAAAACTATAGAAGACGTCTCATACAACATTTACAGTTCATTGTTTAAGACATTTTGCAGTTTAAAAGAAGTTATAAAATAGTTATTTGGTCTCACCCTTTGATTCTCCCTCTATTGCTTCACTCTGCACTCTCTCTGTAGGGTCTCTGACACAACACTCCTTCCATTAATCTTTCTCTCGTGACCTTTCTGAAAATAAAAACAAGATGAGGCTCAGTAAAGAATACATATTGTTCTTGGATGTGGATTAGAGCAGGGAATGAAAGAGGAATTCCAGGATTTCATTGGGCACACTGTCTGCAAAGCTGCCAGGAACAACTTCTTCAGCCAAGAGTCAAGTAAGAAGTGATCTTCCTCTAAGAGAATTCCCTCAAAGGTTGTTTCTACCCAAAAGTATTAAATGAGAGGTTATTTGGATCATCTTCTACCTGCTCTGTAGAAAACATTTCCCGGGTACAAATTCCTTTTTTTTGTATGCATTTGCATTTTCAAGCAAATGAACCTCTTGAACTGAGCAGTGCCTAGAGCAGAAATCCACACCATTCCTAAATAAAGACCACGGCAGGGCATTTTGAGAGTATACTTGAGGACATACATAGATAATGAATAGATAATTAATGTCAAAACTTCCCCAAATCTGTGCCAGAAGTCCTGAAATATAGTGCACACCATAGAAAACTGAAAATTCAAACCTAACCAAGTAGGTGCAGATATTTCCATTCACTGAGTTAATGTAAATTTTATAGGTTATTATTTCTTTAAAAATTTTTGTTTCATATATCAAGTCCCAGATTATATTTACAAACATGCATTTAATAAATATTATCATCACATAACTCTAATTTTTTTTTCTTAAATACGAGAATTTTTAAAAATAACATTTTACTGATAGTGGGTAAAATTAAAAGCACACTAAAAGAAAATGGACTGAAAAAATTGTAGCAGAACTGATCAAATACTTTGGTATTGGTATTTGTTGTAATGCAAATATTTTGCTCTTCTAGCTGAACAAAGAAAATGATGGTGTGGAAAAACTAATGAAACCAAAACTAAGATGGGAAGGGTGTACTGTCATGTCAGTCCAACAATATTTGTGCTGGTTTAGAAGTATTTGGATGTGAAAAATAAGCCTGGGCTTTCCTCTCACTGTCATCCATGGCTGCCTCCTGGAACACTTGGATTTGCCCTGAAAGCTGCAGCTCTGTTCTTCCTGACTGGAAACACCCAGGGGATGCAAAGGGCTCACCCAGAGCGCTGGGAAGATCAGCTTTGGTGAGCCTTGAGCATTTTGATCAGACTTCAGAGCAAGGGGGGAAACCCCCAAGCACGGGAGCCTTTTGTGCTGCAATCATCTCAATTTTCTGAGGCATCCAGGGGTGAATGCCATCCACCCTCATCACCTGTTCCTGAACTTCCTGGGCAGATCCCACAAGGAAGGGGAGCGAGTCTGTCCTAGAGATGGCACTGTTGCATTTCTGTCATTACTGGGGGATTGGCAGTGGAACGCTCCTAACTGGGGAAAAAGGAAATCAATCTATGCATCAGCTGTCATGTTACAGTATTTTTAATGTTAACTTGCTCCCAAAGATCAAAATCCTCTCACCTTTATTTCCTGTCAAACTCAGATAAATCTGTTGGTCTACCTAAACCAAGATAAAAGCAGAAGAATCTATTTGTCTGTATAACAAACTATGGCATTTTGCTCTTTGAAAACTGAATTTCTTCAAATAACTATCTTAATTTTTATATGAAAGAAAAACTTAGAAAGATGAATTTAAATACCAGGACTCCAGTTACATTTGTTCTACTGCTTTAGACATTCCATTTTATTTTTGTGCATGTGTGGGAGTGGACATGTAAGTGTTACATTCTGGGAGCAATACCAACTGAGCACACGAAAGATGAGACACCCAGGAACACCAGGAGCTGAAGCTTCCCACCTTGCTGGTGTCATTTAGTGCCTGACAGAAGATGCAAAGCGATGCAGAAATAAAACTTATAACTTCAGCTCTTAAAACCCCTAAATCCCAAATATAACTGGGTGGGTTCTTGTTCTGTGAGCTTCCCCAAAGTGGGAAACTTGCCTTTGGGGACGAGGCATCTCCTCAGGTTGTTACAAATCAAAGTCCTTTCTCTGGGTGAGCTGGGACCAAGGCATTCCCAAGAAGTGCCCTGCTCATTCCCAGATTTCCTTCACAGGCTCTTTGCTGACTAAGGCAAGGAAAGGTGCCAGAGCTGGATAATAATGGTGGGGAGAAGCCCCCAAACCCAAACTGTTTCCTCAGAAAGAGGAAAGATCAAACCCAGCCCTCTGCCTGGTGCCTTGCAGGAATCAAAGTGGCACAGCAAGCAAACAGAGGAGATCCTGGGAAATCTTGCCTTTGTCTGTTTGTTGAGAAGGCAACATCTCACCTTGTCGCTTGTCTGGAGGTTACCTTGATAAAGCTGAGTTTGTTTGCCAAGGAGAAAAGAAGAATTGTAGGCATGAATTGATCAGCACAACTGCCTCACCTCAGACAAGCTGTCTGAACAGGCACAGCCATTGAAACATCTTTCTTTAAATAAAAGGTACCATTGGAAGCCTCTATTTAAAAAGGAATTCAGTGATGAGGTGACTTTGTACAGCCAAGTCAAGCACATAAATCCCTTAGAGTATCAAAATCCTTGAAGGACATGCTTCTTCCTGCTCACATATTCTTACTTTTTTCCTTAATATGATTTAATGGGGCATTTACAGACTGAGAGCAGCTCTTTGTTACAACTCAGTGTACAAAAATTAAATACTTGATTAAGTGCACTGCAGGACCAGATCCTCATTTCATACTATTTTAAATAAGTAGCTCCCATGGAGTAAAAAGATTAATTCAAAGTTTTATAAAATTAAAGTTACTAAAATTTGGTTATAAAACTGCTATGCTAGAATTATACATGATTGGTTCAGATAATTTTAACATATACATAACGCATTAAATAGAGTGTTGTAAAAGCAATGGCTTTGCCAATTAACGATTTTTTTTTTTTTTTTGCCTAAGAACTTAGAAGAATGAGTGCATAAAAAAGTAATTGTTTATTTGAGAGTGAGCTACTGTCATTAAAGCTGAAATGCATCATGGAGTAGGCAGGTGTGGGAAAACAATCTGTGTTTTCTGGCAGACAGAAGTAACAGGTGATCCCTTTATCCTGTGTTTGTGTTGGAAAACGGCATTTGGTATCAAATGAGGACCCCTGAAATAGATTACTGGGCCTTAAGTCATAACTCTAACATGTTTTTGAATATGTTTGAAGCACCATTATAACAAAAATTGGAGTATTCTGTTCACAAGATCTGCCTGAGCAGTGTGTCCTATCAGGAGTACCTGGGAGGACACTTCTGTAGGAACAGCAATTCCATGTGCCAGCAAACACAGAGCCTTCTCGCTCTCCTTAGCAGGGAACACACCAAAAACATCTGTATTAGAAAGTTTTGTGCTCTTCCCTTCATATCTGCAGACCAATGAGTGCAATTCTGGCATTTTAGCAGAGCTTACAGCCAAACTTTCATAATGAATTGTCCAAGACACTGCAGCTGACAGACATTTTCTTTAAGGACAAAGGCAGGTGAATGGCTTCGAGGTGTTCTGCCCCTCTAACCTGTGTGCCCCTGCTCCCCTCGCTGCTGAAGGCTGTTTGGGCCATAACAAATAAACACAAGTCACTTGTTAGTCCCAGGAAGGGAGCACTATTCAATATTGCACCTGTAAACAGTTGCACATTTCCATAGCAACTAATGTTTGCCAGTGTGGCCAAAGAATTCCCTTTATCATAAAAACCCAAGGAGAGCAATAGGGGGAAAATCCATTACTGCCAGTTCCAGGCAGAAAGGTCAGATTTGCTCCTGGGTTCTCAACACTGGATGCACATACCTCTGGGCACTTCAGCAATTCACTCAAGTGCTCAAACCGCATTTTTTATACCACCCACTTGCTGCTGCTGGAAGAACAAAATTTCTAACAGTCTTAAAAAGAAGGAAGTTGGAGTGAAATCCAAAGGACTATAGTGACCAAGTAATTTTTTCTCTCTTCTTAATACTGAAGAGTAAATTAGGTAAAATTAGGTAAAATTAGGGCTGTACCAGGGTAGCTTGGGATATAAGATTTTGGGAAATAGTGCTCTGAGAACCCCTAAAATAAACCCCTGAGTGCCTGCTTGGGGCACAGGACAAACTATTCTAGTTTGGTAGCGCAAGTTATTAATTATTAGCCCTAGGACTTCAGGTGTTATCCATATGGTTTCCATGGAGTTTACCACAATCCATATCAAGTCCACAGAGCATACCAGGGATGTTTTGATTTGGAGCAGTTCAAACCCAAAATATAATAGTAGATGTTTTCAAGTTGGGTTCAGAATTGGTGCAAATCTGGTAATGATGCCATAACAGATTACTCATTGTGTCCCTGCCTCATCTGCATCCAGGAAAAAAGAATTAAATTATATAAAAACCAATGCAAAGGTCCTGCCAGTTCATGTTAATGTTCTGTATTATTATTAGGGAAGGATACAGAAATTCTATTATAATATGCCTTATCTATTTCCCACTCTTCTTTTACTTAGAAATAGTTTTAACTAGTCTGTTTCCTTCTTGCACCATACCTGTTAGTAAAATTGCTGGGCAGAGTTAAAATCACATTACAAGTGTCTGTCTAGGGGCTATTATTCAGAAGGTATTGCATGCAATGAAGGTGAAATATTTTCAGCACTTTTTGTATTCAGGACTCAGGTTAAAATGGTTTTTGTTAGGAGAAAATAAAAGGAAAAAAGTGTCTGCGTTGTCATAATCTGGCAAAGAAGTGTGGATAAATTGGCTGGGCAGCACTCAACAGGGCTGAGTGACCCTTGGAGATCTGGGCACTGCTTGTGCCATTCAGTCCCAGCAACCCTGGGGTGGGGGCAGAGGTCAGGACAGGTGCTGTGTGTTTAAACTGAAATAGATTCATTGCTGAACTAATGAAGGGTTGTTATAACATGTTTTGTGCTGGCAAAACCACCATCTTGTGCAAGGTTCCATGAAGCCTCACCTGATTTTATTAGGATTGAGAACAAACCTCTGCCCTGTAGAATATTATGCTGTAGCTACAAAAGCAGTGCAGTTCAGCCAGATGGTGTCAGGAGCAGGATAATTTGTCTTATCAAAGCCTCCATCAAGTACCAGGTTCCTGGTGCTTGAGTTAATTTGGAGAACAGTGAGACAGAAAGGCTTTGCACAGTATTGACAAATCCTACACTCCGTAGTTCCAATTTTGGAGCGAGGAATCCAGGGAACACAAGCGACATTAATTTGTTCAGTAATCTTAACAGTGTGCTGGCAAATATTCCAGAGACACAATGGCCCTGCAGCCATGCCCAGCTCTCAGGGAATGCATGTTCAGTGCAGACTGGGAAAGGCAAAGCCTGGAATTTCTGGAATTGAGGATTTACCTCTGGAATTGAGGTAAATAACTGTGGAATGGGAGTAAAAATCCAATGTACTTCAGGTACTCCAATATCTTCTTGTCTAAAAAGTGGTGATAAAGATAAATTTTTCCATGTGGACAAAGATGTATAAAGCATTCTCAATTAACTAATATGAAGGATGAAATGCTGGATGTTACAGTAGAAATAGTTTATAAATGGGCTCTTTTTCCAATGCAGTCTGGATTTTCAGTAGGAAATACTTTGCCCCAGATTTTCAGTTGTGTTCATCACTAAAAATTCAGCGATAAGTATACTTTGCTGAAATTGACATTTTCATCAATCTTAGCATATGAAATCTCTGGTAATGAATATTGTTTGAAATCTAGAAATAATTCCTGTCTAATGGAGATAAAGTTCAGGATTCCCTAACTTTAAGATGAGAGACCACTGTACAAACAGGCAAATAGAAATCCCCCCAAACCTCCAGCGAAAAACACGCCAGTTGTGCTCTTAAAAGGTTTTGCCATGAAGAACTGCATTGTCCCTCATGCTGTGCAAATCCCCAGCAGCTGGATCCATATAAATGGCCGTGAAGATTCATCATCCTCTCCTGAGCCGTCGCTGTAAGGAACTGCAGTTGTACGAGGTGTCTGCCGTGAGATACTGCCACAAATAAATCTGACAAGCAAACAGCTCCAGCAAAATGGATTGCAGCCCGTGGAGTGTCAGCTGGCTCAGCGAGCTGGGCTCTTTTCTGGCTGCCAAGAATGAAAGACCAATTTTTGTGGAATATTCGGGTGGCTGATGGAGTCAGTGCTGGGGGACAACTGTTTCAGAACTGTCATGGGTTGCAGTGCAAAATGTAACCAAAAACTGTGTATTCTATCACTATCTGTTGAAACTGAGGTGGTGTAATTGTCTATCAATGGCCAACTGTCAAAAACCTGCTGGGGCAGTTTCCTGATCCCTTCCACATCCCAGCCTCCCTCCAGGGAGAGATCTTCTGCTGATGGGCCAGTGAGTGTCACTGAGAAAATTCCATCATCCCTCTGGGAAATGCTCCAGCCAGGGGGAGGAGCCAAGGATTCCTACCTGGTTAAAAATCTGGGAGTTGGGACACCAAGGCAGCCTTTTCCACTGGATTCTCAGAGGAACACCAGACCCATCTATCACCACTGGACCTTCAGTGAAAAACTCCTCTCTTTCTCCAGGAGCATCACTTCACCAGAGCCACATCTGCAATTGGAACTGCAGCCACCATGGGATGGCACTGCCACCAACACCCTGACCCACAGGGGGTCAGGTTGTGTCCTGACTCTGTCAGTGCGGTTTGTTTGTTTCTTTGTTTCTTTTTCTCCATTGTAACACTGCATGTGTTTTGGTTTTATTGTTTATTTTAGTTCTCCTAATAAAGAACTGTTATTCCTATCCCTACATCTTTGTCTGAGAGCCCCTGAATTTCAAAGTTATAATAATTCAGAGGGAGAGGGTTTAAATTCTCCATTCCAAGGGATGATCCTGCCTTCCTTAGCACACACCTGTCGTTCAAACCACATCAAGATCAACCCCCAGGGATTCAGGATATTCCCAAGTGCCTGGTCACACGGCATGGTCAGAGGATCCCAAAAACCCTGAGGTGTGAGAGCAGATCTGATAGGTCCAGGTCATGGATCCTGGACACTATTTTGGAGACGCAACCACCCACTTCGTTGTGCAAAGATGATTTCTGGTGTTTTATTTGTAATCGTTTCCCAGGAAGAAAAATCTAAAAATATTTATGAAAGTGCTAATTGATCTCTGACTCCTGGATAGTCTCTCTTTTTGAAAGATTAACAACTGTCATATGTATAGTTAATTGTATGTGTACAATTGTCTTTTCTCCCTTTTCTCCCTTTTTCCCTAAAAAATCCTTAAATATTTACTCTAATTAGTGAATATAAATTATTTGAAATGGACTCATTCCCATATCACATATTCAAGTTAATACCTTAAAAAGTTATTTTATGCTTTAAGAAAACCAGTGCATATTAAAATTTCTTAAAATATTTTTATAAAATAAATGTTAAGAATGGTCATTTCTATGAAGGAAATATTATTCCAAAAATAAGAGTATGAAATTGGCTACTGGAATATACTGGATGTTTATGCAATTATTCTTACATCATGACTGTGCATTTGTTCTTATGATTACTGCAAATTATTAAGATGTATGTTAGATCAATACAAAATGTATGAAGAAAGAAAAAGAAAATGAAAAAAATCAGAACCACTCTTTAAAAAGCTTAGAAATATATGTATCCTCACAGAAGATTAAGCATTTATACAGTCTACAAACCCGAGATAAATTCATAGCACAAGATTAAAAGCTTCAAGTATATGTAATTCTAACTAGATCATACACTAAATATTTCCTCATTGTGTTCTAGCAGCCAAGCATTAATTCAATGTATGCACATCTGCAAGATTATTTAACAAGAGGAGGCAGAAAAATAATTCAAATGACAGACAGCATGTTTTCCTGGCCATTTGTGTGTGTAGTGCAACTGCGGGAAATGAACAACTATTTCTGCTTTTTGGGAAAATAGAGGTCCCAATTTCCAGACACTGAAATTAATTCTACACACAATAATCTGGTCTTTTTTTTCTTTTTTTGTTTGCTTCACAAAGAGAAGTCCCTTGCACACAGTGCACTCTAAAGGCAAAATGTACTGTTCTCAAGTGTTAGAAAATAACATTATTTTGGGGCAAAACATCACTCACAAATATTGGCTATTTAACAAGGAGTCTTAAACATAAACCTGCTGAGCTACTGTGTGCCATTTTTCCAGAGAAAATGCACACTTGCCAGTTAACTGCATAAATCAGATTAAAGGAAATGCATGAAGAAAGAAAAAATACAGTCCAATTTTATACCATTACATAGCTTTTTATATGACAACATATATGTCAAGAGGCACTGCAGAGAGGAACATTTGCATCTCAGCTATAAGGGCGAAAACTCCCCTGCCTCCCTTTTGCTGCCCTGGAATCAGAGGGATCCCTTGAGCTTTTAGAGGGGGTGACATTTTTTCAGCTGCAAAACTCTGCAGTCCAATCTGCTCACCCAAATTCCCTGCAGCAATTCCCTATCCCCTCCCCTCTACCACCACCAAAGGTTATTTCCTTATGAGGGTCTAGACAACAAAAAACTGCTCACAAAAGGAAATGATCAGCAGAATGAAGCCAGCAGTGTCTAGGCTGGTTTGTTGAAATTTTAAGCAATTTGGGGTTTTCCTTTGGACTGGACTTAGGATCCTGCCCATCACACACACACCAAAGCTGCCTAAAAGAGCAAGTGCTGGTTTAGGCTCAGCATCCCCACTCAGTGCTGGGTGGCCTGAGGACATCAGGGACAGAGATTTTGATTTTTTTCAAGAAAGAATCTGCTCTGAACTTACCAGAACCCTTCTGCAACTGAGGCAATGTGTGGCTAGTGGGGACAACAGAACTCATTTATGAACTGCAGCTCTGAACAGATTTGTGGATGTGGCCCATTAGTGTGAAACACATCATTTTTTGAAGGCTGGGAAAGTTCCGAATCTATCTCAAATTCCACGTTATATTGTCAGCAGCAGCCAGTTCAGTGAAGCAACATATATGGTGCAAGGACTGAAGCCACTGGGGTAATTCCAGCTTGGGGAAGTGACAACAAAGAAGATGCAAGCTGAAAGCAAAGCCCTCATGTGGAAAGGCTCATTCCCCTGGCAGGAAATAGGAGATGCTTGGTGATTGAACTATACTGTGAGCTTGAAACAAACATTTGGAAGCAGGTGAGGGAGAAGTCTTTAAAACAGAATAAAAAACAGCTAGGAAAGCATTTCTGAAATATGTTACATATAAATATTATAGTAGTATACAGATCTGAAGCACTCCCTGTTTTTTATGTAAAAAATTAGATTTGTGCCTTTTTATTTTAATTAATTCCTGTTTGTTGGATTCCATATGCATACCACACATCCAGTATTAACATTGTCTTTGTTTCTCTGGTGCTGAAGCAACAAGTTTTCCATTTCCAAGGTTAAATTTCCGTCTGTACAGTAGAGCAGGAATATAAAAGTCTCACAAACGTTAAGATTGCACTGAACTATGACAGCTGTTCTTGCTAACTTTGCTGCTTACCAGTGCTGAGGCTTCTACTGAGCAGAGAATTAACATCTGCTGTCACAAGCTGATTCCAGAAATGACAGTAAGTTGCAAACTGAAAAATGTTGGCACAATTTCTCTGTATCCCTTACACTGAAAGCAACTTATGGAATTCACTGACTGTGTGCAAGGGAGACAGTGTGCAGTAATTAATGGCACGTTTAAGATCTGTGGCACACATTTACATTTGTCTCTAGAGAAAGAGGAAGATGACAGCATCTAGGTAAATACTCATCAGAATTTCACACTCAGGGTTCTTCTGTCAGTAATCTGTAAGCTTGCTGTAACCAGCTAAAGGTTATATTTACCCAATTGGGAAAAATTTCTTATTTCTTATTAAAGAATATATTTGCGCAATCTCTTTTTTTTTTTCCTCCTTCCCCCCCCCCTTTAAAGTTATCAATTTTAAATTCAGAGAAAGAATCTAGAAGAAGATTGGAACATCAGCTTCCAGGGGATGGCATGAGGGAGAGAACTGTCTGGTTCATCTCTGTCAATTTAACTTGTTTTGAAATCAGCTGATGGTGAGCGAATGCTCCCAACCCGCCGTGAACCCGTCAGGTTTAAAGTGGGCAGCAAAGCCCTCATGTCTTTCCAGGTGAAAAAGTGTTAGAGAATGACAAGTACTTAGATGATCAATGCCAAGAAGAGCCAAATTAGAAGACTGAAACGTTTGCTTTGCTGTGTTTGGTGCCATGTGATGGGATCTGAGCTAGCATTAATAACGGAGTGCACGGAGCTGTCTGTTCCACGGTCTGTCTGAAGGGACTCGGTGGAGAAGCCCAGATCTAACTGCTCAAAACACCTACAGAAAACTTCTTGGAAGGAAAATGAGGCAGTTGTAACCCCAAAAGGCTTTGTGACTGCCAGGAATCCACAGGTATCTCACACCAGTTACTCAGATGACTTGGACATGCTGCAGCAACATAGAGAAAAACCCAGCTAAGACTAGATCCTGTCTCCTCTGCCAGGGTGGGTTTTCCTCTTTTCTGCAGCTGTTTTAAAAAAATTATGGAGAAACATCCCAGTCACTGTCTTGGAAAGAAGAGGGAAGTTCATCTGTTTGTCTTGAAGACATGGCAAAGCTGTCATTGCAAATCACATTTTAAATAAGTGTGTGGGAGTATGTGTGAGACAGGGGGAAGATGAGAGAGCTTACACTTAGCTAAGACAAAGACAAGCTCTTCATACACAAAAGCTATTCTTTTGGTGCTCCTACTAGTCTCACCTCCTCCTCCCTGAAGTTTCCACTTCCTTTCAGTGGATAACATTTCCTACAGCCTCAGGTAATGTACTCTGGCAAAATGCTGTGCTGAGATCTAACTTTTAAGACACACAGAACACATCAGTAATTTTACACAGGAAAAACATCTTCAGCAGGCAGCCTTCAACAATAAGAAGCATTAAGTAACAGCTTCTGAAACATTCCTAGTAGAATAAAAAAAACCCCTGACTGACAATTCATTCCTCATAATATGGTAAGATTGATTGCCTTAGAAAGCCTATAAAATCACATTCCCAGTGATGTTATTTGAAGGACCTGTATAATTCATCGACCACTCTGTCATGCATTGTGCATGTGATGTTATATTTTGGACACACTGGGAAGTATTAGATATAAAATTACTTTGTATGATGCAGCCCAGACGCAAAAAAGTGCATTGCTTGGGACTACATGATTCAGTGAGAAAATATAAATGGGAAATTACTGGAGCTGAAATTTTATTGCAAAGTTATTTATCTTTGTTATTACTTTCTGAATCCTTCTGTGCTTATGGGTTGCTACAACAGATAGAAAAACTCTTACTTACACTTTACACTGAGGATTATGAAGGTGGAAATAGTCACTGCATACAAAAAAAAAAAGTAGAGTAATGTGTGGTCCAATTTTGTGTTTATTCTCCTAATGTCTAAAACTGAATTTTATATTTATATGCTTATACATACACAGACAAACACATTCAGTCTGAACAAACAGTTCCAGAATTAAACTGAACATGAATAGTGATGTATTATTCTAAGAGAGAAAGATGTGAAGATGATTTTAAAGAAAAGGGAGGGTTTTAATTGTGAGAAGGAAGCATATATATAGAAAAATGCCTTGGATGCACATAGATTTCACAGGTAGAAAAGCAAGTATTTCCAAGGAAAATACATCTATTCTTAAAGGTGACTATTTCCATCTATAGCTTCTGGTTGTAAAGCAGGGAATGTTTTCAGTTCCCATCTCTGCAGTGGCAGCCTGGCTCAGGACTTCAGTCCAGGTGCATCCCACGTGCCATTTAGTTTGTCAAATTAATTTCCTGTCCTTGCATGCAGTTAGAACACTGTTGTTCCAAAAATGGGCTGTGTCTTAGTTTGGAAGACAGGTGTCTACTAGGGAAAAGCAGGAGCCTCTCTTGGAATGGAGAATGCAAACCTCCTCTCTCTGAATTGTTCTAATTTTGAAATTAATGGGCTCTCAGGCAAAGATTGTATAAGAAAGAAACCCAGCCCTCACCAGGCTGTCATTGGCACTCTGGCTGTAGCCACTGATGGCCATGACTGTGCTGGTAAATCAGTCATGTCCTGCTCTACACCACCACGTGTGCACTGGGTGTGGAAGGATTTAACTTTGGCCTCTGCTAGCTGTAGTTTCTGAGCATTTAAATTTCTGAACTTTCCTTTCAGAAGACTCTGACAAATGACACACAAAAAGCTGGAAGAAAACAAGTTCTGAGAGGAACACACACAGTTTGCAGGTGACTGTATTATCCTACCAAACCCCATCTTGGCTTCACTAATTCCATCCTTACTTCTCTTTTATAAAGGTTCCCACCATGTGATCCATCCCTCTGGAAGAAGATGGAAAGGAAAAACACATCTGCATTCCCATATCATAATCTCCAACTGTATTTCTGTACTGCTAAGAGCAAAGGGAATTAGGGATTTCCAGAGGAATCTCCAAAGCCGTGCCCTTTGCTCCAGCTCTTTCCCCTGTGGAAGCTGAGCAGGCTGGAACTCATTCTGGTTTAAAAGCATCTCCAACAAACATAAGAAAATGAATCAAAACCAGGAGACTGAGAATCCCAGATGATGCAGCCAGCTGAGCTCTTTGCATCGTTTCTTATTCTCTGTAGCCTGAAAGGAATTACAATAATGCTAATTTTTGTGAGGGCTCACTGTGGCAAGTTGAGGAGGAAGCATATCCTACATTGGTTTAGGGGGCTAAAATAGAACTTGCTGTAACTCACAGAAAGAATCTAAAGATTCCATGACCTGCACAACTGTTCAAATACAGGATATCAGCAGAAGCCCTAAAATACACAAAGAACCAGATTTACCAGAAAGCGGTAAATATTCTTGTCAAGACAGGATCTGATAAACATGTAAAATAGAAATATAATTAAATAGGAAATCTTATGTTTCAGCAAGACCCTGGAAGAGTTGCTCATGCCCATGATCTCATGAATTATAAACTTCCAGATGAAAATTTTTGTATTAAAATTTTTGCTCTTAATTGTAGTTATATGATAATAATGATAATTAAATTATCTTGTAATTATCTGACATAGGTATCTCTAAGGATCTACATATTAACATGAAGTATAATTGCATTCCTGATGGTGATGTCTAGGAAATAAATCTAAAAATGAAAATAAATCCTTACAGAGGCATCTCTCAGCTTCAGAGAGAAAAATTTTGAGATGTTCAGAAACAGAATTTTTTCTTTTCCAGTGGAAAGGTCCAACATGCTGATTCAGAGTAGTTAATGAACAACTAAACTGATTCTAATTGTAATTAGGAAACACAGATTTGGTGTGAGAGGGTACTTTGAAGGAGAAGAGTAAAGGAGGAGAGAATCTTCCATTTGAAGAAAGTAATATCATTTAGTGCTTAGTAGCAAAAAAAAATTATTTCCAGCTTTTCCCTTGCCTGTCGTTCTCCTGTGCACGTCAGGTTGTGTGCAACCATCCATAAATCAGCTATAATAAAATCCAACTCATAGAAATGATATCAGGTTATTTAAGCATGCCCAGAAAGAAGACATAGGAATGACAAATAACACTTTTACATGGTAACAACTTCACATTGGCTATTAATGGGTGCATTTAATTTGTGTTTTAATTTAAAAGGCAGATTCATAAGTGCATTTTCATTGTCCCCAAATCAAGGGGTATATAAAAAGAGAGAAATGCCTATGTTTGGTTAAGACATGTAATTTTCTCAGCTCCCTAATCAAGCACTAAAGTAAAATGTTATTTCTTACAATTCAGTGCATATTAATTTTTTTGCTCAAAAACTCATCTGCTATGTTTTAGTCCTGCATACATCTGCTGCAAAAATGCATTAGCACACTGCTTAATAAAAGGGAACTGTTTCACCCTTTTGTAAAGTTAAACCCATTTTCCAAAGGTTAATATTTAACATGGAATGAGAACTGAGCAAACAGAGATTTTACCCCAGGCGCCGTTAGCCAAGTGTTTAAAAATCACCTTTTCTGCATGAAAGGGTGATTCCAAGTGACTAAACCCCAGACATTCGGCTGGTTAAGTAAATTCTTCCATCTATCTTAGCTGAGCAAAGACTGAGACCTGCTCACCCTGAAGCCCCTGTGACAGCAGGCTGCTCACAGGGCTGGGCTGCTGACCTGACCCACTCATCCCAAACTACCCCTTCATGCTCCCACTGATACCACTTTTATTTGAACCCAAAGGAAATACCTCTCCAGAGCAACTTAACTGTTTATTTTGTCACAGCAAACTATACTCCAGTCTCCACAGGAAACCAAAGCTGGGCCCTGCATGGAATTCCCAATACTGTAAATATTCATTGCCAGGTAAGATTAATTTCTTGCTCTTCACAGAGAGCCCTTCAAAGCACATTCAAGCACCATGCAGCTAAAAAAATTAATTTCTCTTCATTCTTCCTCTTTTGCCTTGGATTTATAATATTTTACCCTCTTCACTAAATATAAGACAATTTTTAATTGAACTATCTCAGCATGGTGGGCTTTTTTTCTATATCACTGCAGCCCTGCAAGTGGTTGCCTTGTGAAAAATTGTCCTACATTGATCTAACCTGAGTTTGCACTGCCTCCTCTGTATCATGAGCCAGACTGGCACTGTAACCTGAAGAGACACATCCTCTAAATGTGTTCTGGCTGTGGATTTTTTAAGACTTTGTCCTGTACAGAGGCATGGTAACATGTCCTCAAATCCCATCTAGCTCAGTCAGACAATCTCATAAACTTTGACAGTTTTAGGAAAGAGCCCCAACTTTTCATTGTCTGTCTATCTCTCCATTAAATGCAAGCTCTTCAGCTTTTTTTTTTTTTGATTCGTAGCAAATTGTATCAGTACTATGAAGTAAACAGCACTGGGAAAATTACTATTTGAGTTTTTAAAAATGCTCTTTTGCAGCATTATAAATTTTTTTAATTTTGTGTGAAGAGCCAGGAAATTGGGCTGTAGGTTGAATTCCTTGAGTTCACAGCCCTGTTTGTGGCTCTGTCCTGATGTAGCAGCTGACCAGGAAAAACAGTTTTCTCTGCCCCCAACTCTGTTTTCCCAATTCTGAAACCCTGAGCCAGCATAAAGCTTTAATTAAATCTTCAGGAAAAGTAGCAGTAGCCACAGGCCAACCTACCTGCACATCTGACACTACAGACAGCCTGTGACTCACAGTGGAGACGTCAGGATTTTATGCATGAAAAGCAATAGTTGCTCTAATTATCTTCTAATTAGTTCACTATTGACTGCAAAGGAAAATGCATGTGCTCCTCTGACAGGTGTGTGAAACACAAAGCAGAAGAGTAAAAGTACAATACTGTCAGATGTTCCCAGACTTGCTAACCAATATATCTCCAATAAATTTCAGTTTTGAGATGAATATAAAAGCAGAACACATTCTATAGAATAGCTCTAGACAAACTGCCAGAAAAAAGAAGGTCTTGAATTCACAGTGTTTAATATATGATCACATCTCCAAGTACAGTAACTCAGAAGTGGGAGGGTACTGAGGGAATGTTAAATGTAGGCCATTATATATTAATATAATTTCTTTCTCCAAGATAAAGAATATTTTTGCTCACGCACCCTTAATTTAGATGGCCTGTCAAGTTCTCCTTTCTGCAGTATCATGATGAAAGACACTGATGTGGGCCAGCAGAGGCAGTCCTGGGGCTTTTCAACGATTACTGCATAAATGCTAATGAATCTCCTCCAGTGAAAGGCCCTAGCCAGCTTCCCCAGCTACACCCTCCATCACAGCACCCATAAATTATCCACTTGTTTGCTTGTGCTGAATCTTGGAAGGTTTTGCTGAAATCAACACAAGGTCTCACACTGATTTCCGAGGGTGCTGTAGCAGTCCTTAGCACTTGGATCCTCTTGCCATGAGTCCATGCTCGTGTCTGGTCCTGCAATAAATCCCCTGGGCCCTTCTCCAGCTCAGGGCTTGTGCAGAGCCTGAGCAATGACAGAGGATCTGTGGTGAAATAGAGATGGGAGTTCAGCTTGGACTGTGCACACCCAGCCTAACACAGCTGCAGGGCCATTCCCAGGCTTAGGCAAGAGCTGGATGTTGGGAGGTGGCAAAATTCCTGGGGTGCTGCTGCCTATTTTACCTGTTAGAGCCCCACAAAGCCAGGCAAGCTCTAATGTATTTGGGCATAGTCCATATGGACTGTGGGGCAACCACTTGTACTGGGAACCAGTCCACCAGAAATCTTTCCATTTCCATACAAACAAAACAACTTTCCTCGGGGCTCCCCTCTCCCTGTTACTCCTGTCAGGTGAGTGTCCCATGTTCCATTCTCCCATGGGACACTCATGCTGGGGCCCTGGCTCCTCTGGGGACTCATAATCCAATTTTGCCTACAGTGTTGAGCAAACCTGAGCCTGTGCTGTAACACTGAAAACTCTGCCTTCATCTTCACTTGTCATTACACAACTGTATTATCAGAGCATGCTACAAACACACCTTTATTTTTCAGGCCAGGCACACCTTGCTGTTTTTCCTGTCAAATTACCGGAGACATTTGCTGGTCTGACCATCCTCATTAAGCAGCTCCTTTATAGCCAAGCATTGCCACGGTACAAAGCAGTTTTAAGCTCTTACAAATAAAACAGTTTATCATAATTAACTGCACGAAGGGATAGAGCTCCCTAAAGACAACTATAAATATTGCTTCCTTGCTCCTGACAGCCTGGCAATGAGGATTTGCCACGAGGTGAAAGAAGCATCTATATTTTACTACCTCAAGTAGCAGAGTGGGCTAACCAGTAATTGCAATGATCATAGTCTTTTCCACTCTTGACTGTGCAGAGAAATATGCAGTGACATCACTCGAGAGTGGTCTTTGCTGAGCAGGATCAGTGGGGATGCAGCCAGGACTGGAATGTTAATGACTTGCAGTAAAATCTGCCGATTTACGTTCTCATCCATCACCATCCCCACAAGACAGCAGAAATGCACTGAAAGAATGCCCATTGAAAGAGTAGCTGTAATTACCTCTCACCCTCACACAGCACAGGAGGAGCTGTGCCTGGCTCAGGCTGCTCTAATCCTGCTTGGCCACACCTGCAGTGTGGTTTGATGGAGCAGTGAGCACCTCTCAGGTGGCTCCTGCAGACCAGCCTTTCCCAGCTGGGAGAGCCACTAGAAGGAATCAAAAGGGTCAGGAAGCTTTGCAATTTTTTACTGTAATCTAAATCAAAGTGAACCATGTTCATCCACTCCCTTTACATGTTCCTATCTCAAGGTCAAGTATTTTCTGTAAACTTTCCCAGGTGCATGCAGAGGAAGCAATGCCAGCTCAGCCTGGTCCCAGAACCACTTGAGCCCTTCCAGGGTAAATGTAAAGAGAGCAGTGAAAAATGCAAGGAGGGACATGGACAGTCAGTGGAACCTGAGCTGCTCAATCAATATGTAGCACAATAACCATTTTCAGTGTGGAAAAATTTAAACTAGATATCTCTGGCTGTCAGCACCTTCCTTTGCAAAAGAAACTCTGATGCCTCGCTCCTACAGGATCTGGACGCAATGAAAATGTCATCCAGTGTACTCAGACTGAGAGACAGCTCCCCAAATGGTAACTTTGAAAGAGTGAGAAATCTCATGATGCAGAATTGTGAACTCAGCCCCAGACAATCAGGGAAATGGACTGACAGACAGCTAGAGACGCAGCAGGCTAAGCCTGGCCACAAACCACAGTTGTGTTGTGCCTCCAAGACAGAGAGTACTAAAAACCAAATAAAATCTTAAGAACAGAAAGTCATCAGCTCAACATACAACACGTGTTCACTGATTCAGATCCTTTCCTTATTTTCATGCCACAACCCTTAATCCCTGGTGTCAAGAATCTCATCTAATTCTTTCAGCTTCTTGACTATATTCTCTCACATTGTTACACAGAGGTGCAGGCTCATTACTTGCTACATGAACCAGCTCTGCAGAGTTTGTATTTGACTCCTGATTTTGTAAGCCTTCAGATTAAGTCCTCTTATTGTTAGGCTCTTTTGGATCAACTTTATCAAAATTTTTATTTCTTCCTTGAGTTATTACTTTATTAAATTTAAATCTTTAATAAAGTCTCCTTTCCCTCATGACAATAAACTTAGCATGAATAAACTTTTCTGACAACTTTTACAATTTTCCAAGCCCTTATTTTCTCACTCAAATCTGAAAGGTTTCTGCATAAGGTATGTTATTTCTTTAGTGTTCAAAAGAAATAATAATTTAAAAAAACACACTAGAATAGGTGTTGAGGGTGAAACTCCTGCCTACAGCTTACCATGTTATAGGATTTGCACTGATATCTGCTCTGTCCCTGGAATGCCTGTGCTAAGTTAGAGGTAACTACATCTGTGGCAATGTCATTCCAATTCCTATTGATTATATGCCCTTGTATAAGCTAAACCCAGTTCCTCAGTTATGTTTTGCTTGTGTGTGGTCATTGCAGAGTCCTGTCACTCATTCCTAATTTGTGCTAATTGATGATGGCTTGGTTTTAACTGTGAGAGAGCAGAGCCAAATAACACCCTGAGCTCTCCTCTGCCTTCCCCGCTAGATTATGAACCAAGGCTTTGTTTTGTCTTATTCCTCTGCTTTAACAGCATCTACTTGCACAACATTCCTGCTCAGCTGCTGTGCCTGGAGCAGCAGTTCCTGATCAATCCAGGGGAGCAGGCAAAGGCATCCTTCTTTAACTGGCAGTCTGCACTTCTTCAGGAGCATAAAATCCATGTAAGGTCAGGCAAGCAACACTTGTGGTGCTGCAGACTCCATTATTCTTTGGCTGGTTTCCCATCAGCCTTGCAAATCAACCTCTCAGGGATGAGCTAATTAGAAAATGGCCCATGAAATTATCGAGACTCACACTTCACACCTCTGTGCTGCTCCTCCAAACTCTCTCCAGAGGATGTTGTCTGGATCTAGTGCTTTGTCACTTGGAACTCGGTGCCTTTAATTGGGGACGTGCCAAAGCACCTGGGTGTAGTGGAGATGCTGGAGACAGCTTTTTCCATGCTATTGCTGTGTTGTGGTGCCATTGCAGGGGCTGCCTGTGCACTTTGGAGCAGCTGGGGTTTGCTCTCTGTCCCTGTCGTGCTGTACCACGTTCCTACACTTCAAACTCTCCATTTAGCTGGGCCACACAGAGAGCTGCCATGATAGAATGTGGCATGACACTGAATAATCAGATTAATAACCTAACGATGTGACACCTGGTGTCCACAATTACAGTGGCCACTGCTCAGGGGTTTGGCTCCTGGAAAAGGGAGGGGTAATGAATTATTCATCAGCTGCTCTGATCATCAGAAAATTCATACCTCCTCTGTCTTCAATAAACATTTTCACTCTTATTCATATCAACCTTTTACTTTGCAATGATAGATGCTAAGTACCTGTTAAATATCTCTGCCATTCCCTGAATAAATGATGGATACTGAAAAATACTTACTAATAGATTTGCATTATAGTAATTTTTTAATGTTAGAATTCAACTACCAAAAAAAGAAAAATGAGAGAATATAATCAAGGTCAACTAAGAGGCCTGATCAGTGTAAAATGAATTCCTTGATAAATAAGAATAATGATTTTTTAAAATCAATATTTCTTACAAGTCAGTAATGGTATTATTTCATTCTAAATAAGAATGAAAAATGCAGCAGCTCATGACCACAGATTGAATGAAATGTTAGTGCCATCTGCTTTAAACTTCTGTAAGTATTATTTGGTTATTTAAACTAATACATGAGACTGAGATAAAATCAGTAACTGTTGCATATACAGCTCTCACAGCGAATTTTCAGGAACAGTTTGGCTCTGTGCATTAACCCAAAATATTCTAATAAAAAGTCTGAGTAATGGAATATTGTGTGGAAAATCTCATAAAAGTTGGAGAAAATTTTATTCCATCTCACTGTAGCTGTTCCTATGCTAATCTTTGATGCTATTGTGCCCCTTCCTGTATGCTGTAAGCACATGTACATTGCAGCGCAGACCTTGGGTAACAACAGGGACTGAACCATTCCCTGCCATGTTGAAAACCTGTCAACCTGTCCTGGCCTTTTGAAAATCATATTCCTGCTGCCCTTGGTCTGCAGAGATCACAGACAAGCCAGTTACAATGCAATCGAAAATGCACTTTTTCAGCTTGTTTCAGGCTTCTTTAAATTCCACATTTAAGCAGCTACTTAAGCCTCACTGTTTTTAAAGCCTCTGCCTGTGTAGGGCCTCCTCTATCTTGCTGTGAGTATTTCATTCTTTGATACTGTGTTTGACTCAATACTCTAACGTTTAGCACCAAGTTTCTAAGTATTTGTCCAATTGTACTTGGTCAAGACCTTTCTGTGTCTAACTTCCTAAAATAAACCTTCAGTCCAAGTTATAGAAGCATAAGATAATATTTTTATCGAGTTCACTAAGCTTTGGATTAGGGTTATGTGTAAAATAATTTAAGGTTAAAATAATTTCAGTAACTTAACAAGTCATAACTTTCAACCCATGTGAGCTTTGATCAATTCAGGCCTGACTGTAAGAAGTTCTGAGCAATTCTTTCTTACTTCAAAATCAATAAGTGGCACAGCAGCTCTCAATCTCTCTTTATTTGATCCACAAGTAAGAGCTTAAGGATTTGACCCCATAAGGCAAGAAGTTTCTACATAATCAATATGCGAGACCCCAGCCATACCCAAGGCAGCTCTGCTGCCCTAAACCCTGCTTAAAAATTGTATCAGTGTCTGTGTTGTAGATAACCTGGGGCTCTGTGGAATTTCAGGAAAACAGCTGGGATTATCAAGTCTATAGAAATGGTTTTCAGAAATGATACAATGGAGTCTGTAATAAATAGAAACTTTCTGCAGTCTGAGCTATAAGTTACTGTATGATAACATCTTGCCAAAGACAAAACCTCTCAGCACTGTGTGTTTGGGGCTGCTTTATTCTGGTATCAGAATCAATAATGTCCTATCAAGCCTCGGAGAAAATGAAGGGAATTTCCAGGACCCACAGCTGAACTCTTTTCAGGATGACTTAGTCTTCAATACGACAAAGTAATAAGGCTCTCTACATTGATGCAAATGCATTCCTAAAGGTCACCTTAAGTTTAAAGAAAGTGTTGTAAGGAAAATCTGATTTCTCAGTGCTGATTCAATAGCACAATGTGTTAGCACTTTCACAATGTGCTAGCACTTTTCAGGAGACTTTGCCACTGGCACTTGCTATTTTTATCTACCCACCAGGCAGCTCAGCAAAACCCAAGAAACAATTTAACTTTGTTCATTCTTCCCCCTTGTGTATATAATAATACAGGAAGAAGAAATAAGGTGAAAACATAAAATGATCATTAAAAATGAATGAGTGTGGATAGAAGACTTTCGAGTAGATGGACTATATCCTCATTGGCACATGGAATTTCTTTTGTTTTTTGGGTTTTTTTTTTGTTACTTTGCTGTAGGTTAAACAATATTAACTATTTGCTCTGATTAAAGTGCATTGTGTTGTTGCACTGGAGAAACAACAGGGGAATAAATTCTGAACAGGAGATCAATACTGTCACTGCTGCTTCTCCCTTGCTCCAGGACAAGGGAATTTTGTATCTTTTGGTCTGCAAGCCAGTTCCACTCTGTGTTCAGTTGTTATCTGGCACTTTAGGTGGAGCTACAACTCTCTACTTACTCCTTCACTGTCTGCCTGCTCCTCACCCTCTATGGGAACTGGACATGAGGACAGCATGGAGCTTGCAAGATATTCACAGATATACAAGAGTTCAATAATTTATCAATCTGATCTGAAGCCAGTGCATTAAAAGATCCCTATTTTGCCACTGACTTCTATATTACATGTTCCAGTGGTAATTGTGGTAGCCTTGGAATGGTAATCCTCTGTAAGGTAACTTCACCTGCAGAGTAGTTCTGCTGCCATCTTTGGGAGTACTGAGGTCTTTTCAATGGTTTGTTGAACTAAGATTATAAAAAACTAATCTAAAAAGGAACAGAGATCTGGGATAGCTGTCCCCCACTACACTAATTAACAGCCTAAAGGCTCTCCTCCTTGAAGGAGGAATAAAGACATCCACAGCAAAGCCTAGTGTGCACTATTTTGTTTGAGCTCACACCTGAGCTCATTTCAGAACTTTCTCACACCGGTAAGAATTAATTCTGATTAATGTAACTAAACAGCTTTTACATAGAATTGTCGTAAAGGGGGGAATTAAGAGAGCTTGTGTCTGCTGAAAATTTAAGGAATTACACTTAACATAGGAGAGTCTTGGTAAGGTGTTAGATCAATCTGCACACCAAGTACTCACAGAGACAGTCACCAAACAGGGGATGTTTGGATTTCTTGTTTGCTGTGAGACCTTTGACTACAACTGCTGCAGCTTTCCTAAGCTGATGTACAGAGAAGTCCAGGCACAACCTGTAAGCCAGGGAGCATTTCTAGTTCAATCTGTTCTACAACTGCATGATCATATTTAACACTTAGCCAGCACTTAGTTCTACAAAGTGACCTTGCTGCAGCAGTTTCTGTGGTGTTCAGACAACACTGATATTACAAAGTGAAATTATAATTCATGGAATACACCAGTAGCTTTCGAAGGCACTCACAAGAGCACTAAGACCATGGAGCAGCACCACAGAAAACAAACAAAAACCCACATTTAAGGCTGTTGAACTGTAGAGTTTTAAAACTGCTTGAAGTCCAGGATGATGCTGAAACAACAGATGGTTTGACAAACATTTTCCAGAAGTGCAGTTAGCTGACAGAGCACGATTCTCTCCCCTCCACAACGTTACTGTCTTCTGATCAACGTGAAAACAACAGAGCTTGCAGTGACACTCCCCAGGGAGAGCCCTAAACAACACACAGCATCATAACAAAGCACTAAAAAGCCTCCCTTCTGCCAATGCAGTGGGGTCCACTGCCTGTCCTGCAGATCCTGTGCCAATAGGTCATCCCAAAGCAGCTCAATCTGTTTGTGGCCAACAGTACAGAAGCTCCCAAAATATTCTGTGTGGCAGAATTTATGCCAAGCAGGGATCTCAGCAGGAATTTTCAGGAATGCAGCAGGAGGATGCAGATCATTACTGCTTTAGTCAGTAAGCAGATGGCAGCAATAGTTTGTCTCAGAAATAAGTGACCAGAGCTGCTCAGTGCTGAGCCTCTTGCTGCATTATTCCACAAGGAGGAAAGCACCCTGCTTTTTACACATTTGTTATCCTTATTTTTCACAGAACAGCAAGAAGGTATGTGGGAGGGAGGAATACATTGTTGCTTAGCAATGAGATGCTCAGCACGGTTGGATTTTTTAAAGCTTTTGCTAAATATACACATACAAAACTAAGATAAAACCACCCTGAGTACAATGGAGAAGTAAAATTGCATTCCTAAGAATGGAATTACTGAGGCCAAAGATTCCATTTCTCTCTGGTTTAGGTACCCAACCAAATGAATATTCTGGAAAAGATTATAAGAAATGTGGCAAGTATAAAAAGTGATAATTTCCCTGGGTGTTCTCTCAATTGTGTCAACAAGCTCAGAACTTGCTGAGCCCCAGATTGCATCCATGTCATTCCTGTATCCCCAGGGAAGTTTCCTTCACTAATTCACAGTGTAGTTATGGAATGTGTTAGAAAGACTTCCACAGTTTCTGTGGAAGCTGCATCCTGGTGATCTCACTGTCCCTGTCTCTTTCACTGTTCCTTATTCCCCCTCTCCTAACTGGTGTTTCAGGCATTGTGCTTTGACAAAAGGTCTCCTCTGAACCCCTCTGGGGACAAGGACATGGGATTAACCCCCAGCAGGGTGTGGGGAGGGAAAGAAAGCACAGGATCATCTGTGCTGCAGATCACAGCATCATAAAGGTTGGACACGACCTCCAAGATCATCAAGCCCAATCTTTGGCTGAGGACAGCCACAGCCACCAAAACATGTCATGGAATACTGCATCTACTCTTTTTTTAACAATTCCAGGGTTGGTGATTCCACCTTTTCCCTACAGAAAATCCTTGCCTGGGACCTCCAGCAGGCAGCACCACTGGGAAATGGGAATGCCAAAGCTCCCCAGAACTCCCCAGAAAGGAAGGTGTAAAGTTCTTTCCTGGCCAGCTCTTCACTTGAAAGTATATATTCAAGTGCTTAGGAAATACAGGGCTGCAATACCTAGAAGCTGCTAAAAGACCAAAAGATCCCAAAAAAGATCCTGTCTGCTGCAATGTACGGAAAGTCAGGTTTGGCAAAGGAATAGGAAAGGCATCTAACAAAGCAGATACACTTAAATGCACAACCTCCCCCCCAGCAATTTATATTGAAGCAATTTATATTGAAGCACCAAAAACTTTTGGCTTCAATTACTTCCTTTTGCAGAAGTTTTTTTTTTGAAATGTAAAGTCCATAGAATTTTTAAAACTCTAAGTTTATCACTTGTAATATGTTTCATAAGTTTCTTTTTTTGCTATGATTCACTAATATTCATGCTGATGAAAGAAAATCTTATCTACTTTTTCTGCCTAATTAAAATGTGAAGAATGCACAAAAAAGTGAAGAAATAATCAAGCATATTTTTCTACTTCTTTTTTGCTGGAATAACATTTTGAGAAGAGGTCCTTCTTGTTTTTATGCTATTAATAATCCTCCATTTGCAAAATCATCAATGTCTGCACAATTATAAAACTGTAATTTCAATTACTGGAGTATGAACAAGTGGGATGAAAGCATGAGTTATGAGGGAGAAACACTGCTTTTTCTTCAACATTTCACTATTAAATCAGGAAACTAACAATCTGTGAGTGGTAAATGGACTTATTTCTAAACAGAACATTGGGTAAAATTAGATTACACAGGCAAGTAATTTCTGAAGCTAAGCAGATTTGAAGTGCTATCAGCTGGGTGGACAAGTTGCACAGCTGGTGTTCTTGTGGGAGACTCTAAGCCCTGGCAAAGAAGAAATACTCAAGTGAATACACAGCGGTCCAAGTATTTTGGCTGCTCCTGTGCTGTGATTCTCACCAACATCTTGTGGCCTCTCTGATGGCAAGATGGGCTGAACTTTCTCACTCAGGTTAGCAAAAGGCTTTGGTAAAAGAGCTTTCCCTTGGACACTTCAATATCCCTTCTGCAAACAGCAACAGTGGTACACAAGTTTCACCTGAAACCATCTAAAAGACAATGGTACACCAGCCTTTGGAGCTGGCTTGCTGTGGAATTTGAGGGTTTTCTGAAAAAATGAAGTCTTTTCTGAAGTCTGTCTTTTAGGAGAAAATAGGAAAAAATCTCCAGAAACAGTTAAAACCAAACACACCACCCAGATCCCCCATGTTTTCTTCAGAGATCTCTGGGGCCTGGAAAGAGCAGAACTATGAGGAACTGCATTTAAATAATACTGAAGTGTTAAGGGAAACAAGGATTTCATCACATTTGGAAGGCAGAAACCATGGCATCTGTGAGACTCCCCTTCCACCCCTCTGCTGACAGGAGAAGTTTTGTCTGTGTTCTGTAAAGGAAGGGAATTACAAATCTCCAGAACTGTAGAAGCTCAGGATAAAATAAGAAGTGATAAAATTTCAATTGTATTATGCAACTGAATTTTACTTTGTGAATGTATCAAATATAGTCCAGCTCCAGCACGCTGTTGCTACTGCTTTTCTTGCATTTATTGCAGCAACTTCTGAAAAAAGAGGACAAATTTTACTTTGGGGTCTGATGAGATATATACATTCATAGTCAACCTCTCTTCAAGGCAAACCTTGGTTTGAATCTATGTACTGTCATCTATTCCTGGTATGGTTAAAAAATCACAGTTCTAAATAGGCTGAGTGATTTTTGTACCAGCTTCCATTTCTAAAATATCAAGAACTTGATAAAGTTATGAGAGGGAAACTACTGTAAATTTGTTTTAAAAAGAAACATCACTATTTTTAATCCTTCATCTTAACCCCAAAACTTTCCATCTTTGAAAATGAAAACTGCAGCTTTGCAAAACCGAGCTTACAACTTCCAGCCTTCTAAATTCTGCTGCTTCTCCTCGCAGCGTTAATAACCAGAGAGAAG
Organism: Certhia americana; assembly: GCA_018697195.1. NCBI lineage: Eukaryota > Metazoa > Chordata > Aves > Passeriformes > Certhiidae > Certhia > Certhia americana. Next base: position 9,258,716 of record CM031874.1, on the reverse strand, counting down.
ACAGATAATTAAACCATAGAAATCACTGCGTTTCCACCTCCCATCCCTTCTTGGTTTAAAATGTAAGAAAAACATAGCAAATGAGATTTTGTCTCAAGTGTTTTTCCCCTGCTATTAAAGATGCTTCTCTGAAAGGAGCACTTGCTGTTTTTCTGCTATTAATAATCCTTGATTTGTGACATCAGCCCATCCCCACAGCAACACGCTGTGTTCAGCTTCTGCCTCAGATCCTCTGGCTGCTTCTAACCAGAAGATGGACTAAAACCATGGAAAGCTGGATGGCTTGTTTAGGGAAGGTTGGGAATTTGGCTCGTGGTTGTTTTTCCTAAGTAGGTCACTTTTTCATTAACAAGAGGAATGTTCACCTATTTAATGCAGCAAATCTACATCAAAGCTTGGTAATTTGGGCCCACTGTCCCTCAGATAAGTGGATGTTAGTTGGACCACCCCTGTAATTAATTAGGAAATGTTCTAAACAGTCTGGTAATAGCAATGGAGGAGATTGATGCACCTGAGTGGAAATTTGGTGAGCTACTCAATGCAAACCTACTGTATTCTACACAAAACAAAAAAGAAAGGAGGAATGAAAAACAGCAACCCTCTATGTGATATTTAGACTATTTTAGTGCTGCCACTGTTTAAATCTCTGAAATACTGTGTTCAGGAGTTCTCATTAACATGGATTTTAATGGGAGATATTTGTCTGAGCAGCTAAAGTCATTTATGCTTACATAAGGCTGCCATTTACAACAAGAAGTATAATAGCATCTTTGAGCTTTTTAATTAAAAATTAATTAGGAGATTTAAGAACAAAATCATTGGGGGTTACTGTACAATAACATGTTTACAAAATTAGGTCTGGGCTTTTTGTTTTTGTTAAGTGTTTCAATCAATTCTGTGTCTATTAAATATAATTACGTATGATGCTTCCTCAAAATTATAATGTAGCATTTAAAGAGCAGCTGGGAAAAGTCTGTAATTTTAACTTCAGAACTAGGGTAACCATTAAAATGCAAATAGGTGCAAACAGCAGTTTGTTGATGAAGAGACCCCTCAGCATAAACATTTTATCCATTAATCTTGAGATTACAAAGATTCCTTCTGTTTTATTACTACTTATTACTTTTGCCAGTCAGGTTTCCTAGAAGATGTCAGGTTCCCTCAAGAGTAATTCACTGTTAGGAATAAAAGCCTGTTCTTACTGAGCAGGATAACACAGATATAAACATTCACTTCTGTACATATACCTGTGCTAAAAATATATTATGTGGAAATGTCTACAGTGAATTAAGAAGGAAAAAGAAGGAAGAAAAAGCTTTTGTTCCCTTTTCTAATAGAGTTATCAGTTTAAAAAAGAAGCTGTGTTCCACTTCTACCCCAGCTTAAGGAAGTAGCTTAAATGGATCAGACTTCAATCTTCTCCCCTGATTTAGAAAGGCATTCAACCATTTGCTTAATTTTACTTTGAACAAGGGAAAGAAAGAATGAGCTCAGGTTTCACAGATGTATTTCTGCCCTAGGGATTTATTTATGTTAAATTTATTTATTCCTAAGCTTTAAATGGAGTTATTCTGACTTACTCCTGCTTCTCTAAGAAGATAATTTGGTCCACTATTCTTCAATGAAACTGTATGGACGAGTAAGTAAGCAATGTACATCTGATTGAAATAACTTATTTCACAAATATAAATAAATTCAGTTTAACAGCAGTTTATCCAACAGAACTTCATCAATGCAGCATTTTGAGGAAGATTGCATTTATGGCTATCATGCTGTGGTGGTAGAGAGGGTTTTTCTAAAAAGTGTGCACAGGTAAACACCAAACCTGGCCACGCAGACTCCTTATTCATGGCTCAGCTGAACGTGCAAGCAGAAAGTGCCACGTAAATTGAATATGCCTCTTGTGTGGAGGACAGCAGCACAAGCACCAGAGGCTGCACAAGCCAGCAGAGCTTCACCCAGTGCATCTTTACAGCTTTCCCCTCCCCACAGGATCAGGGAACGTGTCATTATTGGTGTTTACTGTCACCACGAGTGCTCTGCCAGACAGCTTCCCTGCCACGCACACAGCCCTTGCCATTCAGAGAGGATCACACACCTTGTGTTTGATTGTTTTCCAAACACACTTTGTGTTTGTTTTCATTGCATCAGGGTCTCTGGCCCCTTACACCCATTTCTGGGTACTTTGAAACCCCCAAAAAAGATTCTACCCCGTTGCTAACCAAAAGCTCCAAACCTCTGCTCTTACAGGGGATTGAAAAAAGAGTCCTAAACACTGTCTATAAAGAGATGATGGTATTTGTATTGCTGTAATCCATATCACACAGTGGCTTCCACCATGGAAAAGAGCAAGTCACTCACTTCATCCTCACTGCCCCAAGCATGCACCAGTTAATCAGCTCCTCAAACTGTGTCCTTTCCTGCTTTTATTTTATGGAAATGTTTTCTCTAATTATTTCTTTTTCTGTGAATATTATGTAGGGTTCAACAAATATTGCATCCCACTGCCATGTCATACCAGGCTACTCATTCTCTAAGAGGTCATTTCTTTGCAGGAATTTCTTAGATTTGGGATAAGAAAAAACTAAGTGAGGGATGGGCAGTGAACAAAGGAATTACTCAGCTAACCACAAAAGGCTCCACATAATTGTGACTCAACCAAACAATTCATTAACAGACAGATGCTTGTATTAGAGGTTTCTGGGGGGGTGATGAACCATTATTGCACTTGTAATCACAATGGTTGGCTAAATGCAACCAGCCTTAACATTTCCCCAGCCCTGGGTTCAGAACAATGTTCCCCAAAAGGATGAGGAAAGAAAACAGATTTTGATGTTTCCAAATGAATCCAAATTTAGATTAACATGAGACAAATTTGCTCAGGGAGAGAATGAATTTTCCTGAAATTCAAAACTATGATTTCGAAGTGAGGATCAAGAGGCTGCCTGATTACAGGGGATGAGTACCCAGAGTGCCAGAGGGCTTTAATCAATCAGGAGAAATTATCTGAAACTGAAGTTGGCTGCTGATACAAAGGAGAGAAGACATAGAACTCTGGAGATCGGGGGAGACTGCTGAGAGTGGGAAGAAAGCAAGAAATACAAGGAGAAGGATCAGAGGGGCTATTGGCCAGTCACCCTCCCCTCATCAAGGACAAGAACACAACTGAAATGCAGGGAATTTCATTTAAACATAGGAAAACCCTTCTTTCCCTAAAGAGCTTGTGGAGTCTCCATCCTGGATATTCGGTCTCTGGTTCTGAGTGACCTTAATTGACCCTGCTTTGAGCAGGATGGTTGTAAGAGATGCTTTCTAGAAAGAAATTAGATTTGTAATGTGGCATATATTGCAGCTGTCTATTAGGCTTCTTTATTTATGAGCTCTTCACATACTTTTGAAGAGATTGCTTTTCCCTCTGACATTAGTATATAAGATAGTTCCATATAATCAGCATTTTCACTAAAGTAACAATTAGTGAATGATACATTGTTGTCCAAGTATGAGCCTTCTGTCTGTCTTCAGCTGAAAATCAAATTGTTTCAACAGCTTTATTGAACTTTAAATGAGGCAGAAATGAAAGGACTATTTTAAAAAATAATTAGAAGAATATGAAGATAAATCTAATTTTTAAAGTTTCTTTGATAATATTACATTTTGCTATTTTTACCAATTTTGCTCGCAATACAGAAGAGACCTGTCAATATTGTCAGAATGTCTGTAAAGAGAACAGACAAAAATCTGGTGTTGTCCACATGTGGAAATGGTATTTTTTGTCCTAATTAACAGTAATTTTCATGTGGCTGTCACCTTCTCAGTATGCTAACCTTTAGAACACTTGGTTGTGCCTTTAAAATAGCTGTAAGACACTAGGGTGAAAGGTTTACAAAACCTTCATCAAGATGCAGAACAGGGAAGGTGAGAAGAGTAGAGAGGAGGCAGAGGTGATGTGCAGGCCCTGTGCTGTGTGAAGCACTGATTTTGTTATTCACAGTTTAAGCAGGGGATTGAGCTTTTTGTTAAACATTCCATTTTCAGAGCAATATCTTGAAATCAAGGCTGGGCTTCTCAAGGGTACTGAGTGACTTTGCCATAGAGTCAACTTAATTTGTCACACTTAAATAACTACCATAATTAATAGTTTAGCTATAATTTGTTTAACCACAGAACAACAAGGAAAAAAGCAAAGTTTAATAGTTTTGCTACCAAAAGGTACTGAGCTATACAACCTGTCACGGGAACGTGACCTTCTAGAACAAACCACTGGATGCAGAAAACTCTGTGCTGAGCTGTCAATACTTCTTCTCCTTTGATCACACATTTAATTCCCAAGTCACCACTTCTGTGAGCGCCATCATGAAAAATTTCAACAAGCCTACAGATGTGTAAGTTCCAAAAATGCATTTTTCTTGAGCAATATTTGATGTACATTTCTGCTCATACAGTTCTGCTATGCACAAAAACGTTGTGAGGCTGGGAAAGATAAAGGATTGCACTTTTGCACAAGTCCATCAGAACCTGTCTAACAAAGTTTTAAAACCCTAATAAGCAACAAAATCTCAGCCTACTCCCCTGCCATAACTTCCCAGGAGTGCAGCTACCAAGCCATTCCCCTCAAGAGTGCTGCCCAGTTCTTTCATTTGCCACTTTGATGTCGCTGTGCTGGACACAGAACGACACAGATTCCAGCTCACAAGGCAATGGCAAAAAGCAACTCTATTAGAAAATGGAGCACACTTTTATAGTGCGCTCCGTGGGTTAAACATGGATTGGTTAACCTGAGAAGACAATAGTCTTATTGGAGAGGAAGGGATCAACACCCTTTGAAAAACAATCCTGAAAAGCAGCACTTGTTTTTCCTGTGTGGCATTCGCCAAAACACCAGGTGTTGAGCTTTGCTTACATTCTTTCTTCAACTTCTCCCAGGCTAGTCCTGAGAAAAGCTGAGAACTGCTTTTCCTTGTTCACAGAAAGTGTCCACACTTTGAGACTCATCTCCTGCTTCTCACCCCATCACTTCACTTGCAGACATAAGAGGAAATATTTCAGGATGTTATATGAACCTCTGCCTTCTGTTCCTGTGAAGTATCTGAATTAAAGGAAGCCCCTTCACACACCTCCCTCCAGGCAGTGACTTTAACCCTTTCCTTGGGAACAGGTGGTTCCAGACAGACCTACCTGGTGCTGGATGTTTCTGCATTTTAGCAAACCCATGAAGGACAAAGTTGGCCACCCAAAGTTCAGAGCTCCTGCTGTTTGAGCTGGGAGGAATTGCTGTGGAGTGCAGCTGGGGGGGATGATTTATGTTCATCTGTATTCAATTTCACAGCTCCTGCAGAGAAAACCAGTAAGGTTGAAAGCCAGTTATAAAAATATGAGTTGCACAAAACTAGCTAATTACCTAATTTTGACCCGTTGAGATTGTTATGAGTGAGTGCAAGAGCCTGGAATGTCTTGTAATAATGGTATTTTGTGCTCTGAAATGTGCAGCTAAAGACTATGACAAAGTCATATTGAAAACCAGCAGATTACTCAAAATTATGGCAAGTAAGTATGCAAAGAACCACACAAGTCAGAGATGATTACTTGCCTTGCAATACTTTGTTTTTGCAAGAAAAAAATGTTATGGTATATCATTGTTTTGTCAATAGTCTTAATATGTGCTCACACCCATTGTAAAGGAACAATTTTAAGAAGATTTAACCTATGAATTCACAGTAAGATTCCACTTTCACACCTAACGTAACCACAGTGTCTAGAAGACTTAGCTTTTAGGGAATTTTTCTTTTTTTTTTTTGCTTTCTCTATAATAAAAAGAAAAAGACACATACAGCATTAAAATGCATAACTTATGGGAGCACATAAAAATAACACTTTTTCCTAGCAAGTCACTGAAATTTAATTTAGTGATGGAGGACTAGGTCAAGGAATATTTTTAAAGCCGTATTTCACTTTTTCAAGATTTATACATCCGTTTCTTTCTGGAAGAAACAGTGCAAAGCTGTGTTTTCACATCCCATGTAGAGCTGGAGGGAATTCACACAACTGCTTCTGTTGTGACTGGGATAACTTAAGGTGGTGAACTTCTGTTATGGATGCAATCTTTCCATGGTGTTCAGCGAGGAGAAGTTATCTGGTAAAATATTTTCAGTCAGAAGAATTAGATTTTAGATTATTCACCAGAATTTACAGATAAACTAAAATCTGGCTGCTGCTTCTTCTGCCTCCCCACCAGGCAGCTGAAGACAGCAATAGCATTTCATTTCTCTTGCTTTTTCACTTGTTTTTGTTTAGATTCATACATGTGAGATAGAAACATGTTTAGCATGTAATCATTTATGAGTCTCATCAGAGCTTGGAATGAAGTCCTAGAGAGCTGAAAATGGAAGCTCAGTCTGAAGCTCAGCCCTTGGTTCTCTGGAGAAACACTTCTGAAAAGCAAAACCACTGAAGACAAAAATAGGAGCTTCACTGAAGAGCTGTAAACACAGAGAAAAGCTTTCAGTGCCCATTCAGAGATTCATTCCACAGTCATTGCTCTGTGTGTGCAGAGCATTTACTCCAGAAATGCCTGTAAGAGTGCCAGGAGATGGGAGCATTCAGGAAAATGTGACTTTGCTTGGAAGATTTTGATGTTTTCTACCCAAAATTATCATGAGTGCTGTGGTGGTTTCCAAGTTCACCTGTTACAGTCTCTAAAACTTCACTCTTTGATCCATTGCCTTTTCTTTGCAGAGGAATTATGTCAACAGGCAAATAATTATATTTTCAGCATGCCAAAAGTGATGTGCTCTGCTGTCTGCTTTAGTAAGGTCAGATATTAAATCAACAGAATCAAATTAAGATGTGATTTTGGAGTGGCTTTGACACCAAATCAAATTGGCTTAGATGACTCTTGGATATTTTAATAAACCTACCAAAAAAAGTTGAGGAATTAATGGAAGGAAATAATTCAGATGAAGAACAGACTTGATACTAGTGAAGTTTGTAAGGGTTTTTTAAATTTCTTTTGCCATTTGAGCCCTGCATGTATTTCTTCCTATGGTTCAGGCTGGAGAAAATAATTCTCAGACTTCCTGCAAACAATGCTCATGCCTTCAGAGAAGTCATCAAGAATTCAAATCTGCAACAACATTTTTGACAGGTGTTAATATTAACGTTTTTCTGGGCCAAAGAACTATGAAAATAGGGAACAGTTCTATGATTTCCTGGTGCTTGATAGCTTTTCTTAGCTTCACATCACTTCCCTGCCAACACGTGGGCTGGTACAAATCAAAGCAGTCTCATAACTGAGCTGGGGTGTGCTCGGGTACAGAAGATCACAGAAGGCCCAGAGGAGAGGAGTGTTCCAGCAGATCTCCACTTGGGCTGTCCTGGCACAGAGGACTAAGAAAGGAACACAAGAGAACTCAGCATCTGCTGGCTTCTCTCTCATTATTATTGCCCAGCTAAGATCAGTGAAGAAAGCAGGAGCTCCTCCTGGCACCTTTTCCCTCCCATTCCATTTCTGCTGATGGCCAGGACACTGAAATTTCCAAAGAAATTCTTTGCTATCCCAAAGGACATCCTGGCTCAGCCTGTCCTCTGGAAATGCCACTACCCAGACCCTTGGCACAGCACGTTTTATGAAGGGTTCACAGCATAAATAAGCCAGTAAATGGTTCAGCCCCAGGACACCCTCCAGAACTTTCCAAGCAGCCATCAGGGCTTTTGTGCCAATCTGCCCTGTGGAGATGTTTATAAAAGGCTCTTTTGCAGAGGACAATATAATGACTCCTTCAGGGAGCCAAGAATGAATAAGATTTGTCACAGTGTGGAGCCTTAAGAGTATAAAAGCTGATATATATTAATACATTATGATGGATTACCATGGAGGAAAAGGCAGAGAATATCCAAACATGTTTTGGTTTATGTTATATTTTGGTAAAATAATTGTAGAAGCATTAATAAAATCATCTCTTTGTTTACAGTGGACTGCATTATGGGTTTGAGGGTTGTATTTTTTGTTTTCCTTTGCTTTTTCTTTTAATGAATTTTTAGAATGCTATGATTTTACTCATTTTTTACCCTGGATATCATCAATCAGAGAATAACTAAGAAACCTGAGGGAAAAAATATCATTTACGTCAACCACTATTAGGCTGCTTTATTGAAAGTAATTACAATGAAAGTAAACAAAGAAAATAATAATTTGTTTGCCAAAAAAGCTTCTGGCAGTGGCCTACTTGAGAATTAAGAGATTAACTGTGAGTAAAAATAGAAAAAAGCTGTGTATATTGGTTTAGTAATTTTGAATTGGGGTTTTTATATGCCATTTGCAGAGGAAAAATGTTTACTTTAGCTTAAAACTCACTGTCACTGGGATGGAACTTTTTCTCAAGGAGATTTATGCATGAAATTCAAACATAGCTAAAATTTTGCTTTTATGGTTTATGTAAGCCATGTGCAGAAACCTACATTTTCAGGTGTTAACTTATTCATAGGTATTTTTAGCTTTTCATTGGATGTAAGGGAACATTTTCAGAGCTACAAGTGAGGTTTGTTTTAAAATCCACCCAAGAAGTATCAGTATGTACTTTTTTGGGGGTTGATGAAAAAGAGACATGCCAGTATCTTTGTGTAAAAGCATTTCAGTTTGAAATATTGCAGAGAATTTCCAAAAGCCAGGAAGATTTTACTTCTTTCTATGTGACAGAGAATCTACCCTTGAAGATGCAATAGGAGGGGAAAGGAAAAACAACTTCCTACACAGGAAATGAGATGAAAACCTTGCAAGATGCTACCCAAAAATGCCACAGACATAAGGCAGATGGCAAAGGTGAGGCATTTTCCCTTTCCTCTGCAGAACCATCCTGAAACTGTGGAATTCACATTTTTGACACTGATAGATCCTGTATGTATTGCTAAATATCTAAAGGAAGGAATGGGGAATCTCATCAGGCAGCAGGGTTTTCTTTTAGGGTCTTTCTTTCCCAAGCCCAAGTGTGGAAAGCACCTCTGTTCACAAGAGGTCAGAACAGGAGATTTCTCAAGGAGGGAGCCCAACTTGCCAGTGAGAGAAGGAAATTCTCTGTACCTGCTTCCCCCTTTTATTAGAGTGGAGAAAAATGACAAGAAAATGGGACGTGAAGTAACTGCAAAACATGAACAGACATTGTCCTTTCTCCCAGATGAGGGAAGGCACAGCATTTCCAAGAGACATTTGTGCAGTGTATTTCTGAAAAATAACAGCCAGAGACAGAGAATCTGTAACCTTCCTGCTGAGGCCACTGCTTATCTGTTCTCAACACTGAAAAAGTTTTTTCCTAATGTCTCTTCTGTGCTACAATTTAAACCCATTATTTCTTGCCATTTCCAACATGTCTTTGGAAAACAATTTACTTATCTCCTGTTTGCATCATGTTAAGGTTAAAAACTTCACTTTTTAGACTAAACCTTTCAGTTTTTCCTGTATACTTCTGGTTTTTCTTGCTCCTCTCTGGCCTGCCTACCTTTTGAAGAGATGTGGCCAAGTTAAGCACATTGCCCCAGAAGAGGCTTTATTAAAGTAAAAGCTGCTGAAGTGCTGTATCAATGTATGAAATCTGTTGGGCTTTCCATCAAAACACATATGGGAGCATGCAAACTTTTTTTTTTTCCTCCCTGCAAGCAGAGGTTTGAGGATGCAGCAGACAAGGGCAAAACCTGCATTTCTCCACAGCAGAACAGGATGTCTCTACAGCAGAAGCACAGAGTGGGCTGAAGCACTTTCTGTCCCTATAATTTTTGTTAAAAAAGCAGCAAACCAGCAAAATGCAGCCTCCATAGTCACAAAGATCCTTTGTTCTCCTCCTGCTAAAGGTTTACCTGCAGCAACTTAGCAATTAGGAACAAGGATTACAGGTGACACAGTCTCCCTATAGACAAAAATGAATTCACACTAAAATGAAGCATTTATTTTGGACAAAGTGAATTTAGGTAGGAGTTTAGCCACTGTGCTGTACAGAAACAGAAAAGCAAACAATACTCCATTATTTTACTTTCAGTAATAAAAAGTCAGCTAGCCTTTACTTTTCCTATAGCTACAATTAAGTTGATAAGAGTCAGGGTGAAAGATATCTATCCCTCTATTGCTACAAATTAAACAAAAATCACTTACAGAAAATTGTGAATAGAGCCCTGGAGAGCCAAAGAGCAGCTTAGCACATTTCAGAAAGTAATTTTCTGCAAGAATATTGCATGGGATAATAAAACTGCAGATAAGAACCTCATTTTAGTGCATATCTTTTGCCTCTGCCGTGTTGTTACCTCAGGATTATGGCAGTGTTTTGGGGAGATAGGAGACAAAAAAGAAACCCCAAAGAAGCTATGTGTCCTCATTACTCAGCCATTGTGATGAGAGGTGACATAAAAATGCCTCTCCTCCATGAATGAGATACCCGGTGGAACCCTTGTGCCAGGTGTTGTCAGGTTCAGTTACCCACAGGCTCCAGCTGGAAAAATTAAACAATTTTGGCATAAGCCCCCACCCAGTGAACCTGAGAGAACTAAATTACCTCCCCCAGGTACCCTTGACAAGGAATAGTTCTGAAAGCTCAGGCTTTACAGATTTAAACCAAATCATGCTGGATTGAGAACAAACGAAATTTCACATAAATTGCAGATAAAAATTAGCAATTTCCTCTAGGGAAGGCCAGCATTCCTTTAAGGACCCTGCCAACAATTTTAACCCTTCTCATACACTGGAGTGGACAATGAAATAATATTTATAATGTTAGCTCTTCATGTTTTTTCTCCAGAGCTGCTGGGTTACCTGCACTGCTGGACATCTGTAGAGCCTGGGCAGAGCTCCTGTGGGGCTGGAGCAGCTCTGAAAGTGTGACCTGCAGTGAATCTACAATGTCCCTGTAAGGAGGCAGCTCTGACCTCCTCCTCCTGCCCCAGCTGGGAGGACTGTGCTTGATTCACTGGTATTGAGGCTCACAGGAAAAGTTTCAGCTGTGTCAGGTGTTTGACATTGATAATCTGCCCACTCCAGAGACTCCAAGATCAAAGAACACACAAGAGGACACTGTGACAGCAGTAGGAGAGAAGACAGGATCTGTGTCTCAAAACAATATAGCAAAGGGGTGAGAAAGAGCAGCTTCCCCTGTTCTTTCTCCACCTGACCTCTGGATTTGGCTGCAGCTGCTGGACCATACACAGCGTGGGTGATGCAGAACCACCCTGAGCCCAAGCTGCGCTGGAACACTCCACTTCATCCTTCCAGCTTCTCTTTCCATCTCAGTGAATGAATGCAATACATTCCCAGGAAACAACTGGCAAATAAATCCTTTGAACACAGAGATTGCTGGCAGTCTCAGGCCAATATCATTTTAACCTCCTTACTTTGCATTTCCATAGTGGCACTGGGCAAACTGGCAGCAGCAAAGCAGCAGAACACTTCTCTGAAAATCTGTCAAGAATTTATCTCACAAAACCCACTACCTCTTTTCCTGGTGTCTTGTGTCTTGGTTCAGTTGTTACACTTAGTGAACTATTTAAGCTGTAGTGAAATACAGGGTGTAGATAAAGTATGTATGTCCAAAATGATACAAAGAAAAGGGACCGTTTGCTTTCAGCTCCTGCCTAAAGTGCCCAGCAGTAAGAAGTTTTCTTCCTACACAGAGGGACAGGAGAGCTGTCCTGTGACAAAACATACAATATTTAGGAGGTGAATAGGGGTAAGAAAACTTGTCCTGGACAAGAATTCAGGATTTCATTTGAGGCAATGAAAAGAATTCACATTCAATGAGCAGCAAGATTATGCAATGAACAAAGGGTTATATTACAGATATAAGAACATTTCTTAGAAAAAGCCTTAAAATAATATCCCATACATTAGTAGACATCTGCTACAATTTTTGTTATATTAAACACATGCTGGATTTAACTGACTTGATCTCCTGTTTGCTTTGAGAGCTGCTCCACTGATAAGAAACACAGTCACTTTTTTGCATGTCTTCTGTCTTTTATCATGGGAGTTACTTATTATGTCAGGTTACATTCTAACACATCTATTGTGTGATTCTGTGCAGCACATTGCAGCTTAATAAACTAAGTCAGGAAATTCAAGATATACGTAAGGTCCTTTGTGATTTGGCAATGTCTTATCTGTCAAGCTGCTGGATATCTGAGCTGAAATAGAAATGACAGGGAAGAGAGGAAGGTAGGACAAAGATATGGGTTCCATAATGCTGATTTAGTAAATATCAACTTGCAGATTGCTCAGGCAAAGGCAGTGGGAGTGCAGGTTAAGTCTGCCAAAGCACAGAAGAAAACCTGTGCTGCTCCTGTTGCTGTCAGGAGCTGACAGACAGCATCAGGGGCTGTGTCTGGAATCAAGGTACAGATACACAGAGAACAGGGAGGAAAGGGCCCCTGACCTGCTGTTTGCTCCCCTTTCCTCCCACCCTATGGATGTATTCCACTCCTGTGCACACAGTGAATGCTGTTCCTGGCAGAACAGGAGCATTAGGGATGGCCACGTGTGTCCATGCAGCACGAGAATCACAGCCTGCCCAGGCAGGACAGAAAACTTTCCAGAATGGGTATTTTGTTGTGTGATAAGAGATGGAGCTTCTGAGGAAACCAAAACCCTGAGGTGTCTCCCTGCCTGAGCCATGGAGAGCTATTCTAACAACCCAGCAGTGGGCAGATCCATCCTCCCAGCTATTCAATATCGTTTACATCTCTGAAGTGGATACAATGTGCCAGCCTGAGCAGGAGAAATGTCTGAACACAGACATTCCCTCTCTCCTGTCTCATCTGCAGGCCCTGTCCCTGCTGCCAGCTGCCTGTGTGGAGAGATGTTGGCAATGGTACCTTAGGGTACCTTTGGGTCAGCATCCTCCTAAAGAACAGCTCTGCCTCAATTTTGTCACCTGGCTCAGACAGATGAGATGCAAGGAAGGAATGTGATGAATAAACTGACAGATGCAAACCCACCCCCTTGAACTGTGCTATCAGCTTCTGAGAAGGAAAATATTGGTTATATATTAGAAGGTTATCAATGACTTGTGACTGAGTACGTGCTGCTTGTTGATGTAGCAGATTTCTGCAGTCAAAGCTGTGAATTACACTCCTGCTTTTCCAACACTGTCCTGGAAACGGGAACTAATGGGCTTAATGCAAATGAGACTTGGATGATCATGTTCCTGCAGGAATCTATTATGGGAGAACAGATTGCTGAAGAAGTGTTTTATAACTGATCCAGTGAGGATCTGTAGAATACCTATTTAAAGGAGGTTGCACCATTAGCAGAGAGAAATCTTAAATGAAAAATGTGTTTGCAGTTACTAAACAAACTTTAAAAATTAGTTCTTAACAAAAGAGTGTCAAGAAACCAACACTACAAGACCTAAGAAGACCAACTTTTGCATTTTGTTCTCTGGTGGACTTTTAAAACACAGACCTGCAAGCTACTGATTAACTGAATTAATAGTACACACCTATTCTGCCTATTAAGTCCTTGTCATTGTGTGTCAGTTGATAGATATCAAAAGAAGGACATACACATTGAATATCTTTCTGATACTCTGTGAGCTTGATTCCATAGGTTTCCTAAAATTCCGTATTTTATGTTGTCTCACACAATTCTGATTGTCTCACACAATTTTAAAAGATAACATGATGTCTCTCTTTCTCAGAGTTGAGGAATATTTTTCTTAACAGGGACTAATTCTTTGTTTATATTTATAAAAATGATGTATTCTTTCTGTGACACATCCTTATAACGAAATAAATAAGTCAACTCCAGCACATATAACTGTCTTAGTAGAATTGTTTACTACACATGAGAAAACACTTCCAGAATATGTTCTAATGGTGCCCTAAATAGCATTTTGCTTTCAATCTGAGAAACACAGTTGTTCCCGGTATAAATTCAAATCAAGATTAGTGACCAGAATTGACAATAAAACAAATGAATAGTTGGGGAATATTTAGATCTATCACTGGAGTGCATGCTTTACTGAAACAGCATTATGTCCTTGCAGGTAGAGAATTTTAAATCAAAGTAACATTATTATCAGTGTCTGCCTTCATGCACTTTGCTTCACAGACACTATTATGCATTGAGCAGCAATTAGTGAGTCACCAGGGATACTTTCCTAGACTCTTCAGGTCAGAAAAGCTAATTAACCTTCCTCCTGTATTCTGAACAGACTTACAATTATCAGTGCCAAATCTCATCCTTCTTTTTTTCTTCCTTTTTTTTTTTTTTAAACAACTTTTAAAATATTGGTGGCAAATTAGGAAAAATGTAAAGAAGCTCTCCTGATAAAACCAGAAAATCCACTGAGGAGGTCAAAGAGCTGAAGCTGTGACCCAGGTTTGTTTGTTTATAGCAGCAATTCTTTGTTTAATAGATTTCTCACAAAGCTCTGCGAGGGTGATTTAATTAACTGCCCATTTACACTCCAGGTAACTGCAGACACTCAGTGCTGAGTGGCACCTGAAAACAACCGTGTTTGCTCTGGCCTGGGGTGCAAATACAGTGATATTTGCAATTACTGCCCTTGGACAGGGGTGACCAGTGGCCACCAGTGCCAAAGACACTGCAGGATGTCACCGTGCCTGAGGGCAGGGCAGTGTGGTGACATCCCTGGAGGGGATCTGACCCAGGATCAGGGGTCTGAGCTGATCTGTCATGATGGGCACGCTGCTTTACAGGAGACTTTGGATTTATCAACAGCTCCACTGTAGTGCTAGTGCCACCAAAATGTGGCCAGAAGGTCACTTCAAAACCATGGAAATGCTGGTTATCCGTATTTGAGTCGAGTGGGACATAAAATAATTTTTAATGAGTTTGGTTCTAGGTTTGATACCTCATGAGAGGAAAGGAGGTGCTTGCTCAGAAATGAGTACTCCAGAGAAGCAAACTGACAGCCTGAGCCTTTCCCATTAATACCTGTCTGATTCTTCATGGCCTCTTCCCTTGCAGTTTATTCTGAAAATAATGACACATTTATTTCTTCTACAGCTTCTGGTCTGGCCTCCCTGCAGATCACTCAGTTAACCCACAACCACTACACAATGATTTTCCTGATACAAGAAGGGGAAAGCTTCCAGCATTTCAGAAGCACTGCTACATCCCCCTAAAAACAGGATCTCATTCTGAGCATAATTCCAGCACCTTTTGTACAAATCGTTGCTTGCATTTTATTTATCTTTAAAAAAAGAAAGAAAAAAAAAAGAGCAGAGGGAAAATTCAAAGCAAATCTGGCAAATCTTGTCATCTTGGCGAGGCACCTTTGTGACAGTGGTCTACATGCAGCTGAGCCCATGACTGAAGGGAAGGAGCTGCAATTTTCCCTTATTTCCCAGGATGTGAGAGGCCAATGTAGGACCCTGCTACCTCCACTGTAATTACAGCAATCAAACCCCCGCCACCCACTGCATTTAGAAGGATGAAATACTTTGCACACCCCTTGAGCAGGGATGTTGTCAAGAGTTTGACAAAAAAAGGAAGGAAGAAGTAATGTGCATAAGGGGAGCAGGTTAGAACAGTTTTTCTGCAGCATTTAGATACAGGAAAATATCTACAGGTCCTGGTGTCAGGTGTACTTAGGGAAAAAATTCAATTTAATGTTTCCAGTGTTTTGCCATGAATTGAGTAGTGTGAGTCTCAGGACTTGAACTATGTTAGAGCAGCATGGCATATCTGTAAAACTAATGTTTCAAACTGCTGTGTGATAAATTAAAATAACTCCACTCATCATACTGCAAAAAACTGGCTGCTCAGAAGCCTTTGAAAAAGTACTTTCAAGATAAAATATGTGCTTGTTGTTTCTGTGTCTTTTAAAAAAGATGTTGTGCCTTCTTCACAGCTTCAGTGGTTAAAAAAAAAAAATCATGTAAAATGTGTTTTTCTCTGACATTTAGATGTCTTGCAAAGTGGTTTATTATAGATCTTCTGGACGTTTGGATATTTAATTAAATGTCAGAAACATATTCTCTGTCCTCATGTGAATGAATATCAAGAGTTTATTTATTCATAGTCTATTTGTTATTCTTTTTCTGTTTCTCACACAAAATTATCAGCTGGAAAGTCAGTCATCAGAGATGCTTAAAATTTTTAGGGGTCATAAATCTAATTAACCTCAGCAACTGCGCTTAAAATGGTGAATAATCTTAGACAAGTTCTTACAGGAATCTACAGAAC
The DNA here is from genome assembly GCA_018697195.1 of Certhia americana. Lineage (NCBI taxonomy): Eukaryota > Metazoa > Chordata > Aves > Passeriformes > Certhiidae > Certhia > Certhia americana. Next base: position 9,242,536 of record CM031874.1, on the reverse strand, counting down.
CACTCAGAGAGATGTTTGCACCTGGTTTTTCAAGTGACCTTTAGTGCAATTCTCAGAGCATCCACGGAAGGCATGGTGTGAGAAGCTGGGAACACAGAAAGCAGGCTTGAATGAATTTCAGTGCTCAGCAAACCCAGCCAGGAGCTCATACTGCAGGCCCTGCACTGAACTGGGTTCATTTCCAGGAAAAATCCTGTGAAAGCTGTGGACCAAGCTGTGAGTCCTGCTAAGAGGGAAGAGTGTGATACACCTGAGAGCTGTCAGGGAGCTGGAGTGAAGTCAGATCTTTGGGTTGGGCTTTTTTTTTTTTTTTTTTTTAATTTAATAAATGAATGGAGAAGAAGCAATAAGCTGTAGAAGATTGGAAGTTAATACTCTGGAAAGAATTAGTTTTATTTAGGTTAGGTAGATATGAAGCAAGTTTTCTGACTGTTTTTAACTTGGATTAATTCTAAATTTTCCTGCATCGCAGGATGCAGAGTGGGAATGCCTTCCTTTTATTTTTTGTTTTCATCACAATTGATCACTCTATAAAGATGAAAAGTGAGAATATCTGCATTTTTTGTCTACCAGCATCCAGAGTGGCCTATGGTTAGTGCTGCCTGGTACCACACTGTGGGGAAGAACACCTATTTCAGACCTGAGAACCTGCAAAACATGAAATATTGAACAAAGTGTACTGTAAGAGACCATGTGATTGTAAATGCCCAAGTAGAACAGGGAAAGCATGTTTCATATAATTTAAGGGGAAACTGCAGGTGGAAAATTGAGCAGAGTAGATAAATGGTTTTGATTCAGGAGAAATGGGTAAAACTATTGATAAGTGCTTGGCTTTGTTTCCAAATATCTGACACTAGATTGAAGAAACACGTTCTCATGAATGAAAATTAATGACATTGCACAGGAGTGTTCCAGCACGGGCTCTGAGGAGTGTTTATTCCTGTTCCCCCAGGGAAAATGCTCTGGCCTGACCATTCCTGCAGGAATGACACAACCTGGACTTCAAAGCCATCAGTTCTGCATCTTATGTAAGGGAGCTTTGCTGGTTACAGGGTTCTGCCTCACCATATGCTGGGAAATGGGATTAATCCTAAGGAGAGAAACACATCAATTTCCAGGCCGAAAAGCTATTCCGATGAAGCTTCCCATGAGTAGAGATTTGCACAATTTGCATCAAAAAGGATAAAAATATCAGCTGCTATCTCTGCATTGATTGCTCTGGATCAAGGAGAAGGATGGTTGAAAAATACCATCAATAATACAAAACTTCTGTCAGAGGTCCTAAAAAGAAAACCCAGAGTGTTTCCAAAAATGTCAAAACCCAAGAGGTTCTTTAGATTATCTGCTCAACATTGCACTGTATATTCTTGATATATTGCACTATATTCTTGATAGAAATTTTCAACAAAATATTGCCACATTAATCCTCCTTTTTACTAAAATATTCATTCTAATTTATGCAGCTACACGCACACAAAAACTTCCAAAAACTGGGATAGTTGACTAACTTTTGCATTATTTTGCCACAGCATATTCAGTGAGCACAGCAGAGAGTTTGATTGTATTGAACATTAAAATCTTGTATACATTATGTTGTAATCTGCATTGTATTTTAAGTGAAGATAATCCTTCACTATTTGTTTTTGCGTGAGGGGTTTCTTTGTTCTCTGTGGTACAGCAATTAAGACAATTTTTAGTACTTGTTATTGTTATTGCAAAAGTACTGAACAAAACCCAACAGAGCTAGATATTGTTGGGTATAATTTTATTAGTTTGGGTTTTTTTTCCACAGCAGCAGAAGAAACTATGCAAAGGAAAATTCTAACCAAGCATCTCCTCGAGGCACTGAAAGTGTATATTTGTGAGGAGACTCAGCTGCAGAAGACAGAAATGTAGTGTCTGAATTCTGTTCAGATGGGAATTATCTATTTTGTGTGCTTTAAGTTTCCTTTATCTTTCCAGGAGTAGTTAAACCTAGGACGTTTCAGGCATGAAACTTGTGATCTGAGTAGAGCTGAGGATCAAAGGCTGAATCAAAAAAGCCTTCTGCAAATTTTCCTTCAAGTCTTCTTGAAGCTGGATCTGTTAAAATTTTGCATGTGGGCATCAGACTGATGCCATTGCATTGCCTATCACTGTGTATTTCAGATAAAAATGTTCATTATTAAACAATTAGCAAAAGCTGTAATATAGGATGTTACTGAGGAATTCTGTTCACTTTTCCCAACTAATTTCTGATGTAGGGAAAACAAAAAAATCCCCATTTTTATGAAATATGGGAAATAGAATTAGATACTACTGGTCTGAGTGTTCAAAAACCAGAAGTAATGCCCACGTTTCTGTCACTGTGTCTGTTCTGAAAGCAGCAGCTGATCTTTGCCACTGTACTAGTGCTGCTACGGGTTGCTCTGGCAACAGGATGGACAGGCAACAAGATTCCACTCCGGGCAAAAAGTTTAAGAGGGAAATTTTCCCTCTGATATTTATAGCTGAAAAGTTGAGCACATACTTAACTTTAAGCATCTCAGGAGTCACCACTTATTTTAGCTCTCCCTTCTCACAAACCTGGTCATTTACTTTGACTACAGCACAATAAAAATTACCAATAAGAAAAATGTATTCCTCTGATTCCGAAGAGAGTCTCCTCTGCTCAGGTTAAATGACTAGTTAGGGAGGAAAACTGTTGGTGGAATTTTTTATGGATTAGTTTTAGGGTCCATTTTATTTAACATTTTAATTACTTAGCTGACAAAAGTTTGGGATAATTCCTGTGACCTTTGATTCTGAAGCATGGTTGGGAGACATCATCAATGTAAAGGAAGAGTGGAATACCCTACAGGACAATCTGGATGACATTTAGAACTGGAGTAATGGAAATAGGATGAAATGTAAGAGCACAAAATGCACGACTATTCACTCAGGAATGAGTAACAAGAATTTCTGGTACAACCAGGGAGCTCATTAGCTTGGAAATGACAGAGGGTGAGAAGGAGCTGGCTCTATTACCTGATCACAGAATGGCTGTGAACCACCAGTATGACTGAGACCATGAAATGGCAAAGGTTGTGTCAAGACATAGCAGGAAAAAAAAGTCCCTGCTGGAGCTGGAGAATGGAACTTTTTATGAATAAAATATTAGCCGTAGTGAGGAGATCTACCAGAACCTGCTCTTTTGTCCACACTTTTTTGTTATTTTTTGTCATTTAAAGATACTTTTCTTTGTCATAGGCACAGATATTTATAAAAGCATTATCCTAGCGTAAAGCTGCAAAAAAGTTAGCAAAGAAGTTTTACCCATGGATCTCAGAGCAATGGAAAATCTGAAATAAATGCTGGTTATCATTGACCCTGGCAGCCCATTCTCAGGGTTGACATGGTGTGAGAGAGCACCCAGTCAGTGTTTCCTTAAATCCCAGCTGGTTTTTGGGATGAGGATAACAGGCTGACACATGTCAAGTTAGACATTCCAATTCCTTCCCTGCCTTCCAGAAGGAGCCAAGATGGTACTAATGTATGGCTGGGCCTTGAGCTCCCTGGTTAAATTGCTTTATCAGAGCCCTCCTGCACCCCCTGCACACACATCATTCCACACTGCCAACAGGACTTGCATTTCGAGGACAGAAATTTCAAAGCAGATTTCATCACCGCAGGAAAAGTGATACTGGAGTTGGTCCAAGCTTGCCAGAAAAAGCTGTATTGCCACATGTTTCCCAGTGACATACTGAGCATAAATATGAAGTGCTGAGTACACGAGCCAAGCAAATTATTACACCTCTGCAAATGAAAGCTGTCTCTGAGAGCTGCGTTTCCCACCATGGGCTTCCAATTCTTGACTGTTTCAGGTTTTTATTGACACAGAACAATGATGAACCAGAGGTCAAACAGGAAGTTTGTTCTGTGCAATGTTCATGCACTTTGAAACCCTGCAAGGTAATGACACAGCCCAGATGATTATTCATTCTTAGTTTTCAGTCACGGTATTAATTTCTTTGACCCCTGTTGTCTGTGTGGTGAACTAAATAAAAAGCAACCATAATAGCTGAAAACTGCACACTTTAGGACATAGTCTGGGAAAATAAAGCCACAAAGAAAATTATGAAGGGGGAGCTAAAAGGTTTAATGATACAGATTATGGGTTAGACTCTTGGAACATTAGAAGATTTCCCTACATATGAATGCATGGAGCACTTAATTAAGGAAATGCCAGTAGATGGCACTCAGAAGTGTGTTGCATGCTTCAATTCTGTCATATCACTAAAGCCTGCTATTGCTGCTCATGGCCAATCTCTTCTTTATGCATTTCTTAGCATCAGTGTTAATAAAAGATTTGCTATTTAGGTTCATTAAGTATAGCAAGAGAGCAATCAAGCATTCAGCGTGCTACTCTCTATATAGTATCTCTGTAATGGCATTACAATTCATATTAGAGGGTTACACATACAAACAAATTATCCATATTTCCTTTAGTCTGTTCCCTCAATTCTGACCTAGTGGCCTAACAAGTTAATGTGATTTGCCATTTCTCTAGGCTGGGTTAATCTTGATGGATGTGTTATGGTTATATCAAGTATAACATAAACCAAATTACCAAAGTCTACAGATCTCCTTCAGTAACTCAGTTTTCTGCAAGAAGGCATTTTATCCCTTTGTGCATGCCATTTTTCTCAATCTCTCCTTTTTATTTTTTTAAAAAAATAACAGTGGCAATGCAGAAAATGTTGACTTTGATCGCTAAATTGCATTATATGCTTGTTCCCATGTAGCAAGATTCAAGATTGGATACTCTTAAAATGATGGAGGGGGTGGAAAATCCCATTGTTTCTAACCATGATTAGAGTTACAGAGGAAGATCCAGCTGCCAGGTAACTCCAGCCATGGAAATATTTACAGGGCACTGCAATAACTTTGCTACTGGATTCAGAGAAGAGACACTGCAGAAAGTGCAGCCCCAGGGTTCTGTGGCTACTCCTGCATTGGAAGAGAATTAAGGGATGAGATCCACCTTCAAAAATATAAACCATATAGAATACCAAATGAAATAAAGCCTTTTTAGGACACCACCACCACCATGACCCCCAACACAAAAATCCACTGCAGGATTAGAAGATAAATGCTGAAGAAAAATAAAAATGCACTAATAGATATTAACAGATGATAATGCCTACATGCTAAACTGAAGAAGGATTTAAAGCTTACATATTGTTCTCCTAAAAGCTGCTTGGAATGCTAACTAAATACTTTATCACAACAACGCCTATAAAAATGTTTTACCCCTTAAAAAATGCAGCATGAAAATAATTTTGCTTCCTTTTCACACGCAGGGGTGTAGTACAATAGGTGAAGGAAAGCCACAATATGTTCTGAATTTTTGTTGAAGAAGATCTGGGTTTTCAAAAGCTGGGTTCAACATTCTGTGTGTAATGCATTTCCTGGGGCCTCACCTTGTCCCAGAATTGCAAAGGTTGGAGCTACACGCAGATCATTGCTGACAAAACACATCAGTATCAGCTTTAATCAAGAATAGCCAGAACACAGCAGTCCAAATATTTGGGAAGCAGAGAAATAAACATCCACGGTGTTATGTGCTGATGCCCACATCTCCCTCAGCAGTGAGTAAAGACAAGCATGGACCTTTCTTATATTTACTACACACCCCCCAACACCCCTAACACTAAGAGATAAAGGGGAGGAAAAAAACATTCTTAGGGTATCTGGTGATTCCACATCAAATGCAGTTTTATAAACCATGCAGAACCCAGCCGCAATGGAGGTTTAAAAAATTATGTATTAAACAGGTATTTGAATTTGGAGGTCTCAGTAATGGCTTTCACCTTTACATTAATGTCATTATGTAATTAAATTATCACCTTTCTTGATTTGGATGATGAGTCCACAAACCACCTTGTCCTGCCCTCACAGGAAGGAATCTAAAGGATGGGTGGGTACAAGAGCTCTGTGCCTGTGCTGCTGCACTGCTGGGGCATTGTGTCCTTGTCTTGGAGAGCAGCAGGAAAAGGAATTACAGCACCAGTGCCATGGAGGGAACAGCTCCATCCCACCCTATTTTCCTTGACTGCTTCCAAAACAGCTTTCTTCTGCATAGGGCTGTGTGCTCTGATTCCATTTTTCTTAGGTATATAATATAGGTATTAAATAATATGCCTGAGCCCTCAGAGCCTGTAGGATCGTGCAGATGGACATTTGAAAATATTGGTCAGCAGCTCTTCTTTTAGTCTAACTCTTGCATAAAATTTAAAGCAATTTTGTATAATTGCGTTCAGCCAGTTTGATTTCTGGAGGTTTCAGTCAAGTAAAATATTTAGCTTCTCCTCCCTTAGTTAATAAAAGGAGAAAAGACAAAGTAATTTCTATTCCACGTCAGAACAAAGTCATCAGCTGCTCTCAGTTCAGCTCTTAATGTGACTTTGAAGATCATTTGTATTATGCTGTGGTAGGATGTTGTTTCCTGATCTTGAATTGGGACCTCCCTTTGCTCCTGGTGTGCAGACACTGCAAAAAAGGCTTTGTCTTTACCCCAGATGATGCCAGCATAAATTAACCTTCCATAAAAGCCCTTTTCCTGTAATTTTATGAGCTTCACCTCTACTTACTCTTCTCATCATGATCATCTCAGGGTGTCTAGGATGGAGAAATGACACCAATATATCAGCTTATGTATTGGAAGAATGCATCTAGAGGTTGTACTGGGGTTGAGGGCACAAAAGAATGAGTGTGAGAGATAATTTTAAATTTTAGAGACAAGAATTGGTTGTATTTGTACACAAATATTGGAATAAATGTGAGTGAGTATCTCAAGTACTCCATCCTAGTCATTTTAACTCAGAGAAATTGACTGGAAAATCAACTTGTGTAGGAAATTGGGTTAGCAGATAATAACAATGCAGATTTTAAATGTGTTTCATCATTCTGAATATGCCTAGATTACAGCAATTCTGGTTTCACTGTAATTATAAATCTGCATTTTACTGTGTTGCATATTGTACTCTGGATTCTGCACTCAGAATTCAATTGTCCTCAGAACCCTGTCCATGGAAGTTGGTGTGCAAATCTGTTTTTCACTCTTCCTGCTTACTGTTGATAGTGCTAAATTTGGGGGTTAAGCTCTGCCTTCCCCACAGCCTGTGAGATAATGGTGTGAATATTCAGAGGGCATGAGAACTGGCAAGACAAAATTTAATCCGAAATCCAAAATTTAGTCCAAATCATGGACTCAGTTTTACCAGATGAAACTTAAGCCCCCAAAATCTGTGATGCATGACAGAAATGCACACAAATGCATAGAACCACATAATATAAAACAACTATTAGTGAATGACACATTTTTTAATTACTAGCTTCTTATTTCAACAACTTTTTCATTCAAGTATCCCTTTTATAGTGGAGTCATTTTGCATTCAGCAGTAATCTTCATGAATTCACTTGGTATTCATGTAGATGTCACATGTATTTGCACTGATTTTCCACCACCGTTTGGGATTAGTTAATGGGCACTTCAAATAGAGTGTTACTCCTATGGGAGTAAAATAATTTCAGTCTTGGTGCACACATTTCCAAGTCAAAATATAAATGACGAAATTATATTGAGAACAGATCAGGCAGTTGTTGGCTTTTCAAATAACCTACCAACAGGCTGTTTAAAAAATTCTGGGGAGGGCAAGTGGAAAGATAGCCTTTTGTCTCTGAGAAAAAAGTACTTAGGAATAAAATAATTGCTTTGTCTCTAAGTACAGAGAGACAGATGCTGCTGTAAATCTGGCTGGCTGCACTGTGGTCAATGAGGCTCTGTTAATTTACAGCTATTTATGAGGAGATGTTTGCTCAGTCACTTTCTGATGGGGATGGCTGGTCTACAAGCCATTCTGTTTTATGGAGGGTTCAGTAATTTTATTTGTTTCCTATCTTTCTGGCTGGTGTGCATTACAGTGGCAGCAAATATACTTTACAGCCAAGGAAAATGCTCTCTCTTGTGGTTCACTGATTACTTCCTATAATCTGAATTCAAGTGTGATGAAGAATTCTTTTCAGCCAATGCAAAATAACTAAGGAACACAAATTTGTCTCCCACATTTCCTTAATAAATACTGTACATTACTAATAACTACCTCAAGATTTTTACTCTTCTACTGAATGGTACAGCAGAAAATTCATACAAAAAGTGAGACAACTCTAATATACTTTTGTAAAAGATTTCAAAGTTAGTTGCTTCAAGCACTGCAGTTGCAGTCTTTAAATCAGTTGTCTTAGTTTTGTCAAGTACCATTTGAGACATCAATATGAATTCTGAAATTTCAATTTACAGACCAAATTCCCTGGTGAATAGTCCAGCAGTCATGATATTAAAGGGAAAAGATGGTGTAACCACAGCCATCCTGTCCATTGAGATCTGCCTGGAGGTGCTTCCATGTGTTGCTGTGGGCTCTGGAAAGGTTCCCTCTTGCCAAGCTCAGGGAATGCTCCAGAAAAAGGGATCAGCTTCCACTCAATTCCTATTCCCAGCACAGGGGAAGGAATGATGCCATTATTAGACTACACAAGTTGCCCATGGCATGACAACATTCCCAGAACTCTCCTGGGTATTTCCTTTGACCAGATTCTGGGTTTAGTTTCCACATCAGGAGTCACCGCTGACGTGAATAAGGACAGGGGGAATATAAGCATTTATTAATGCTTTGTGCTGAATTTCAAACGATCCCAAGGAATCTGGCTGCTAGATGCCCATTAAAATTAATAGGAATTGGCATCCAGCACGTCCCTGTGGTTTTGATATCTCAGCTGTAACATTCTGTTTGTTTGTTGGTTGTTTGAAGTGTGCAGACCCTGAGCTGCAGAGGCTGCTGAGATCTGACATTGTTTTCACTGAGACACGAGAACTGTTTCTGTATTTTCACTGATCTTTTCTGTATTATCACCCTGCACACCTTGGGCCAATCCTACTGCCAGAGTTCATTTCAGACCACAGATCTTTTAAGCTGACCCTGTTGTTTTATTTTTCTCTTAATAGAGCAGCCTGGGGATGTCATTTTCCCAGTGTTTTGTTACTTGGGTCCTGTCATCACTTTAAACACTTGATAGATGAAGCTATGGAGAATTGAAATATTATTTATATTCACACCCCTGAGAGTTACAAACTGTAAATTGAGACAGGAAACTATGAAAGCTCTCCCAAGAGGCAAAATCACTTCTTTTTACTGCTGATTATAAAGAAGATTGGCTGGCAGATGTTAATATTGGCAGTTACTCTCTGACAAATTTTCTCTAGGTACGGCTAATCAATTTTTGCTGCATGGAATGAGAAATGGAGCTTGAATATTCAGATGTCTAGACATGTAAATATATTACCTTTATAAATAGGTTTAAAGGATTAATAATCTTTGAAAAAAATGAACATGAAAAATGGATAAACTAGAAGTGTAGGGTGAAGATTCATAGATTATTTAGATGATAGATAACAAAATTTGTCTATACATTAGGGGCATGAAATTACCTGTGCAGTTATCATATATCCTTTTATAAACAACACTGGTCTTTCTGAAAAATCTCTCTGAACTTTAAAACTCTTTATCCCTTAAGACAGTTTAAGTGCTGTTATTTGAAACAGACCTGTTCTAGACAGAGATATTATCAATGTAATAAGGATAATGCAATTTGATCCATTAACACTGCAGAAATAGATGCTTTCTCTGAGCAGGGTCCTGCAAACACTTCAGGTAATTTAATAGACCCCAATGGGATGCTCTGGTGAAGGTTTCAGGGAGTGACAGGAGTAATCCCATAATCGCAACATGATTATTTCATTCATAAATGTTCTTCATGGCGATTGAGTACAGATCTCTGGAGGAAAAAGACGGAATTTCCTCCCTGGAGATGAGCTGTGACCATTCCCTGGGGTGTTCCCGGCTCCTTTGCTCTGCCCATGGGAGCAGCTTACAGCTCTGTGATGCATCCCCAGCCCAGCTGCCCTGGCAGTTTCACACAGCAAATCCCAGCAGCTCCTGGAAGTGCCTCTGACAATCCCTGGCGAGCTGCCATGGAGCAGTTGTGTTACCCAGGTACCACAGAAGACACTCCCTGATTTCCCAGCATATCTGCTCACTTAGCTATGGTAATATGATTAACCTGATTATTTCTGAATCAGTCCAGTGTGGCAAATGATGGAGTGCCATATGGCTTTCGGAGAATGAAAGCAGCATGTCTGTGTGGTGCAAGAAATGTTTCTGGATGGGTGAGTGAATTATGCATTATGATTCATAGTTAAATACCAACCTAAAAGAAAATTCTTTCTATGGAGACTATTTAGACTGTTTTTATATTTTATAAAAGGCAATGGATCAAAGAAGAAGTCTAAAGCAGCAATGCGTACTTAATGACCTGTTCCAAAGAGTAAATTATGCTGGAATTGTCAGGGTATTAAACTTAGTAGAGCAGAGCTTAAACAACAGGGATGGAAATTTTCAAAATATAGTTCATTCTTTTACAGTGACACAATAGCAAAATAAAGGAACCTCTGACAATATGATTTATTGAAGAAACGAAACAAAATATGTTGGAGTTACTGCGTCCCAAAGTCATTTAGCTGTTCTATTACTTTTAATGAATAGCCAAGATCAGGGAATATATTCAGTGAGATAAGGCTCAGTGCATTTCTGATAAGGGGAGAAAAGTAAAAAAAAGAAAACCTGCATCAATTTTTCATTCGGAGGTTTATTTACTGGAGATTTATATATATAAAATCCCAAACAAGCACCAAAATGAAGCATCCTATTTTCTCTCTGGTCCTTTTATCCATTTAGAACCAAGGCCTGACTAGAGAAATATATTTGTGTGATAATGTTCCAGGAAAAGGTCAGATAAAAATCAGATGAGAGTTTCAGAAATTCCCAGGGGTTTGGGATACATTTCTCTGTTCTCAAAGGGACCTGAGGCTGAGACAAAGCATGGCCTCTGCTTGTAGCAAGTGACTGAGAGAGACATTGTACAGCAGCTTTATCTGAGCCATGACCCATGGGTGAATCAGGAAAGGACCATCAAGTTTTTTGGGCTAAAAGTGTTCAGTGCCTGAACAAGTGGTCTTGCTGCTCCCAGGTTGTGCAAAAAAAAAATTAAGACCATGACAACATTCACCATCTGGGCTTATTTCACCGATTTAAACACTTGTAGCTTTCCCAGTGTTAACAAGGCTGAGGATGTAACTTGACCTTTTCCAATGTTGAAGGACTCCAAAATTTTTTATCACCCTACTTGAGAGTGGCAAATTCCTTTCCTTATGGTGTATTTCCTTGTTTTCCTGTGTCCCAGGAAATGTCTGTTGCAGGTGCCAGGGAGAGTATCAGAAATGAAGCATTCCTGTTGCTCTCAGGTGCACTGGATGTTTCTTAAGCTGACTCAGGAATTATTAACAATGAGGGGTTTTGGTGATAAAATACAGCTGTTAGCACTCATTTGGGTCTCCTAAAAACACGTGTGAATAAACACAGTACACCAATAACTGCTTTCAAACTGTTCAAAGATGTGGAATAGCACATTGATGATTAGCTTAATAAACCATGACATACTATTAATTTGATGACTAAAATCAGCAGCACTGATCACAATTTTAGGAAGGCGTAATGGTTCTCCTTCAGACTGAAACCAGCAAGTCCCCTCAGGTACTTTTATGTAATGACAAGATGTTCTTTGCACAGACAAGAATGATGGGTTTAGGAACAGCAATGACAGCATGGTTGAACTCTTTAGGTAGAATCAGAATAGATGGAAGTCATGAGGAACACTTAGAAAAGGGCATTATAGAAACTTCCTTCATTTCCACAGGGATGACATTCCAGGCATGCAAGGAACCAATTCACTTGTGGAAAATTCTGCTAAAAATCTCTTAAAGCTGGCATTGTGAGTGAAACAAAGGGAGAATATGATGACAACATGAAGACGTGAATAGACTCTATTAATAATCCATTTTAAAGCCTCATAAATAAATAAAGGACTTTGTAAGATCTAGATTAATAGACTCCTTCCCCCAAAGAGATCATTCAAGTACCTCAGTTCTTCTCCTGACTGCAGCAAATAGCGAAGCTCTCGTGAGTTCATGCCCACTCTGAGACATAAAAGCCAAAGCAAGAGATGGTGTTTTAGAAGAAAATCCTTTCTTATCAAGAAAAAAAAAAAGGGAAAAAAAGAATTCTTGGAAGTCAGAATACTTCAAAAAATATCTGATGCAAGAAAAGAGAGCACGAGGAAGACTTTCTGTATCACACGTTGACATGAAAGACAGATCGAAGGGATAACGTGAAAGAATTTAGGAAGGTACATAGTTTAGAAATTCCAAGCACTCTGATGCCTTTCAAGTTCACTGTTAAAATCTTGGCTAACATTTGTAGTGGCAGAATTTTTTTCTGTCACTGTGAGACCCAAGGTCACACGTTGGCCAGTGTGGTAGAGGATCTGACTGTATTAATGCTGTCTACTTCGAGCAGTTCATCTCCTTCAGCCCTCCAGCCCCCAGGGATCAGACACTGTGATTATTCCAGCATGGCTGAGACCCTGGGGCTGCATTTTGCTATTGATCCAGAGCTCTCACTGTCATTAATGGGAGCTTCTGCTCATCATGGATGGACTACAGCACTTGTCTTTGAAAAATCTTGCCAATGACTGTAAAACCTTCTAAAAGCTACAATAAAATAACAATAAATAATGAATTTAAGGAGCTATAAAATAAGGAAATAAGACAAATACACAGATGAATCTTCAATCATTTATTTTTCCTGTGGCATGGATTACCTGTAACTTTACAATTAATCCTAATTTTATGTTGAGAATTGATACTGTCAGTTTGAGTCAGTCAAATAGAACAAGAGAGTATCCTGTCTGTTTAGGAAAAGTCTGGTACACACAGTGAGGAAGAAAAGGTGTAAAAGATGTGCAGTGGATAGCAACTAACTGTGGTAATGACCTTGTAACCCTGCAAGACAGAGGCTTGAAGGGTACTTCACTTTTCAGACACTGAAAGTTCAGTGCCTGTGCTCTTGTCCTCAGAAGCCAGGGGTTCAATGGGTGACAATTTTGGGATCAAGGGACTTGTCTGAGTCTGTTCTGCTTGAGTGTGACCCTGTGACACTGAACAGGGACTCCACTTCTCAGTGAAGGGCCTCCCTGGCCTGGGGCCAGCTGGGGAACACACAAACTGAGAACTCAACGAGCAAGGAACATGCAGTTCCCTGTCACCTTTCCTTTAAGAAAGGCTGATTTGACTCAAACAGCTGGTGGTATCTTAGGGAGAATTTGGGGTATTTCTGCAATTTACCCAGGTAGGTCCATTGCTCTGAGTGATGCTGTGATTCTTCAACTTTTGGCCCCTGCAATGTCCTCTCAGCTCATCTGTCTTTGTACAACTTCCTGAACTGTTGCCACCAATTAATGATAGCTAATAGGTCCCTGACTACTGAGAACACTTGAAGCCAGTAATTACAGCCTGTTCACACTCCTCTGCCCTGTAGGAGCAGAGCTGCTGCTGACTCTGCTGAGTAACATTTTATGACCCCTTTTAGAGACTTGGAAAGGCTGTGATTGAGTATCTGAGAAAATATTGATCCAGTATTTATAAAATGGCATTTGGTAGCAGTGTGTAAAACATGTTTGTGTCCACTTACACTCCTCCATAGTACTTAGGCTTATCAAGGTTTTACAGTTTTATTTTTAGGAAAAAGTCTGGCATATCTAAGCTATGACTCTTTTCCTCCCTCTCTGGATGTGTCAAAACCGAGCAGTGGTGTCAAATTGCATCACTGAAGGAGAAGAGAGGCAGCTTTGGTTTTTTTACTGGGGGGGGATATGTTTTATCTCCTTTTTCAGGTCAGAAAGAAACATCTCAATTTTACCTTTAGTGTCATGGGTGTGTAATATATTGCTAATTATGTATCTGAAATACAAAGAATAGAATTGTTTCCTAATTTCTCTTCTGGCTTGAAAGTCAAGGAACTTGTCGAAAAAGGTGTAAAAGGAATTCACAAATTCTCCCTCAGTTCTCAGGTTTACAAAATTTCCCTGTTTGCCCAGCACAATGACAGACAGTTTTCTCTCTAACTTCCCTTCTAGAACAAACGTGAACACCATAAAGGGACCAGGATGTACTGACATTACCCCACTGCTGGTTTTCTTCCCTTTTCCCTGCCATCACTTATCCTCCCTGGAACCTCAAAACAGCGTTGCCCAGCTTTATCCTCTGAATATTACACACTGCTTTCATTCTCAGTTGCACCATTATTAAATCCGTAGTTTTAAGTCCACTGTACAAATTATAACACGTTGCCTTTGTTTTCCCTTTCTCTGGAGAGAAGAACTTTGTGGGCATAAAGAAAATACTGCCAATATACATTTATTTTACATAGGTACAGTCAGCCTAATGAAAGCAGTAGGTGTCCCTTTTCCAATTACCCAAACATGTTCTGCCACAGAGGGCTTTACTTCCCAACAACAGACAGAGAATTAGGAGTCCTGAGGATTTTGACAACCTTTCACTGCATGCTCTTTTCCCCTCCATGTAATTACATGCTCCAGCAGCCCCAGTTGTAGTGCCTGTGAAGGGAAGCTGTTTCCTTCAGGGTTATTTTCTCCTGCCTCTGGGTTCTATGAAGAGAGGCAAAAAAGCAAAACACCTTTCCTCCTGTGGTACGACCCTGGTTTCCACCTCTACGTTGCTCATAAATTCTGGTGCCCAACACTACAACTGTTCTCAGAGAAAATAAATTCTTTCTCACTTTATGCACAGGGAATTTTTTAAACTCTGAGTACAAAATCTTCAGGAGACTCTGGGCAGTAGTTCCTACTCAGTAAGGACTCATGTAGAAGGAGAAAGTTCACAAAAGTCACTTCCAGTTAACCAGAAGAATTAACAAGTGACTCAAAGATATTCACTATAAAAAAGTGATCTGCACTGAGGATACATTCCTTACTGCCTCAATGCACATGTTTCATTTTCTTGATTTACAAATATAGAACCTGAGGTAATTCTATGTTCAGACCAGGCTCCTTCTGATTCAAACTATTTTGGCAGATATATGCTGACTTGTAGAGATGTAAACTTCAGAGAGTGGTTCATAGGTGAAAAGGCTTTTAGAAGATCAGAATGTTCTTGGAAAGGTCTAGAAAAACAGATAAAAATTGGAAATAACTTTCCAGGAAGGCTGAATGGAAAGGTGCCTCAAGGTGAGCAGGCTGAGGATTTTTCTCCTATCCAGAGGGAAAATCTATCCCCCCACATGACCCTACTTTTAACAGGGACAACTTTATTAAGAAATCACTAACAAGTTAATTACCACTGATCCCCTCTGCTTTGCACTCACAGGAAGGGTGGTCAAAACTTGCTCTAGTCTGAAGTACACAAGCTCAATTTATGCAGGAGTTCTGTATGTTTTGGTGGGATTGGGCACCAGGTAGGAAGCAACTGTACCATCCCAACTTGCAGCATCACCAAAGTAAAAATTTCACCCTTCTCCAGAAATCTACCCTGGCTAAGAACAGGGTACATAACTGAGCCACTCTGAATGCATCCAGGGGAAGCCAGAGCTCCACACACACAAATTACTTTCCTGTCCTCTGTCTAACTGTGCTGGGGCTCTCAAAGGCCAGCTGGGACATGAGGGACTGTGAGAACCCAGCCTGAAGCCTTCTCCAAAATTCAGTGTTTCTCCACAAGTATCATAAACCAGGCAAAGACAATGTCCACAAGCCAAAGCACAAACCAGCTGTTGTACACTACTGAAATGTTTGATTTGACCCTAGAAAAGTGTCTCTGGAGTGAGGAAGAAAGAAAAGTATCCCCTGGATTTATTATTTCTATTCCTTAAAGAAAAAGAAAGGAAAAAAGTGAGTAATGAGTACCCCAAAATCCCCATCAGTGTAGTAAAATGAAGCATGAAATGGTGTTCAGAGATTAAATCCATCTCATGAAAGGCTTTTGATGGATGTGAATTTACTGTTTAAGTTAAAAGGGAAAAAACTTTGGAAGTAGTATCTATCATTGGATTACTCAGTTTACCAGGTTTACCTTTAATGTTCCTCTATTTTTTAAAATTCTCTGAGGATCTGGGTCACAACAAAGCAAGAATGAAATGCCTCGTTATCAATTTCTTTGTTTCAAAGAACAGACAGACATCACCAAATACTTTGTTTTACTGTCTAGAAGCCTAGTGACAATTCAGAAGCATGTCTTTCCAAATCACCACGAGCTGAACTTTCTCTGCAAATCCATATTTTTCATTAGAAGGTTATTTTGAGATCATATTTTCCAAAATAGCTTTATCAACTTTCCTGCCCTTCACTCCTTTGCACACTTGTGTTGCTGAATAGGTGCCACAGACCCCATTAGCACCTAAAGTGTCAGGATTTTTCCCTCACATTCCACATTTATCCAAATCCTTGGTTTTGCTAAAACACTTCTACACCCAGCATCTATTCTGGGGAAACCATTTCTTTCCTACTACTATTAATAACCCTTCTATGCTGCTTATTCTATAAATATCTGTGATATTATAAGTAGAGTGTAAAAACTACTCTCTGAACCTGCCAATTTAGAGCTTTTAAAGTGTCTCCATAATTCCATGGAACTGAATGTGGCTCTGGCTGGTGCAGCAAGCAGAGAATGAGGCAGTGGCTCCACAAGGGCAGCAACCAAAATCATCTTTATATCTTCAACTTATGTAAGCCAAAAATATCAAATTCTACTTTACAATGCGTTTCCTTTAACAAGCCTTTTGATTAGTATTTTGCAATTAATTTCAAGCACGTACTGAAACTTCAAGGAAGGATAGCTTCACATCATTTAAGCCCACAGAGAAGGCACAATGCAAATATTTTACACAGCTCTCCTCACAGTCCTTACTGCTAGATTTTTATAAATGCAACATGTAGGATTTTTCTGTGGAAAACAGACAGAGAACAGACAGACAAGATGAATCACAAGTATTTTCCTGGGATATTAAAATGTGTGTATCTTTCTGAAACTCATTTAATAAATGATGTGAAAAACATCAGCTTGACTTGCTAAATGCAAATGAAAGTGGGTCTCAAGTTGTCTCTTATCTAACAGTTGCTTATTTCAATGATGTGCAAATGAGTAGTTCCCATATACAAAAATTATGGATTGGCAGAAAGACTTAATAAATCAAACTACTCCAATAAGATGTCTAGGTAGTGTCACTTGTGATAAAATGTTGATCTGATTTTCCCTTTTTAGTAAAGATTTTATGCTAATGCAATGGTAACTAAACTTGAGAAGTTTAGATCCTTACCACAAAAAGATCCGACTTTCTTGGTTGGAATCAAAGCACCCACTCAGTAATCCCAATGTAAAGCAGCTGGAGAATCAATCCTATCAATATATTTTGAAATCCCTTTCTAGTTTATTTCCATATTAAATTCTATACCCTACTCTAAGGAAGAGGCATTTTCAGAGAGAGAAAGTCTTCAATGATTAAAAAATTATTTACTTTGCAGCGCAAATTTGCTTAGAAGCAGGACCCCAGAATAATCTATGTAAGAAAGTAGCTCAGGCCATGACAAAGTTTTAATCCTCTTGCACTGACAGCAAGTCACTTTCTCTTTTCTTACACTTGGCCAAGTTCACCTGTCACTGAAGGTCATTGTGCTCTGCAATAGGAAAATGCTCCACCTGTTCCTGATTTGTACAAACCAGGGATTGGTGCCTTGGAAAGCCAAATATGTGCACAACAGGATTGCCATGCAGCTTTTATTGGGAAATTCACAATGGGAATTTTTTTTTTTTTTTCAGTAAGAAATTGGGTAAGATTGAAGCACTCTGTTTTATTTTGTTTGAAAACCAAAACATCAGCACTTTCCAATAAGCAAGGCTTTTATCTGGACATTCTTTATTTCAGCCCAGGAGGAATATAAAAATCCTGATTTCAAGTTCCACAAAATAATCTTGTCTACAATAAAATCCTCATTAGGGCAGTGTGGGTGCACAGCAGACACAGAAACACACAGCATCAACCATTGCATGGTGAAGGATGTGTGACAGAGGGCCATCCAGAATCTCCCTCAATTTCTGTGCAGCAATTTTTCCACAGGGTTGATTGTGATCTCTTACTTTGTTTTAGGAAGAAAACCCCTCTCTGAAATATTGCTTGCTGTGGGAGCTCATGTCACCTTGTCAATGCATTCATCACCATTATCATATTCTACTGAAAGATTGGCAAATTTGTTCAGCTGTGTAAGACAGATGTTATGGCATTTGACAGATGATTTCAGTACTGAGATGAATTTTTTTGCATGTGCTGTATACTTTGGCACTCCATTATGCAGCACAAGAGTGAATTTTCTCATTGTTATCAGCCAAACAGGCCTTGGAAAGTGGGAATCATCAGGGAAGAATTATTCCTAAAGCCCGAAAAAGGATTTTCCAAACACTGTGGTTTCAGTTCTAATTCCCTAATTATGATATGACTTTGGTCACTGATTGGTCATATCCCTATTCTGATTGGCTGGAAATGGGTTTAAGATGATGTCTTTCCCTTTCTGGCTCTCTAGAGAAGATGGAGAGTTTGTGGAGGGGGTCTCCTAGATCACCAACTCATTTCCATAATGGGATTATGATGCCTAATGCAGCTAATGAGGAGCAAGGAGAGAAGCAGAACAGTAGACAGAAAAGCTTGTAAGGAATTCCTCACAAAGAAATACCTTTCCACTATCTCTTCTGGGACCTGAGAGAGAAACTGTGCTTTCAATTAATTAAAACAGCTTTTATGATTAAAATCTCAGCAGCGGAGCCTCAGATTCTGCAGGTTGATCCAGTGGTTGGGGGGACAGCTCTGAGACCTCAGAATTCCAGCTTTGTTCCAGTCCAGGTTTGTTTAAACCTCAATTACCTCTGCACTTCATTCAATGCTGCTCCCCTGCCTCATTAGGGATGTGTGATGGTGAACACAGACAACATTAAATGCTGCACAGACACTGTGATGAGTTACTGGACAAAAGGTGGCAAAAGGACTGAAAATCTTCTCAGCAATCCTGTGAGGAAAGCTGATTTGATGGTTCCTGTAAATTTGATGATTGTTCTGGTGTGAAAACCAGAATATCTGGCAGTGAGAAATGACTGTCAGCTTTAGGAACTTGAAATTTGGCATTCATAAGCTTTTTGTGGCTTCACAAAACTTCTGGAGTGGAGAGAGGCAACAACTCCTCACGTTTTGGCTTTTGTTGAGAAAAATGAAGGTGCTAAACAGTCTTGTTTGAGGTTGGATGATAGAAGGTGAACTCAGTTTTAGGACACCAGCTTTGGGGGAAATAGGAAAAATGTGAAAGAAAGGTCCATGTGGCTGAGCCACCTCATCGCAGAAACCACCTCTCTTAATGATACAGTTCATTATTACAATTTCACAATTAGAAACCTCATTAGTTTTTACTGAGATGTAACATTTTTCAGAAGCGGGATGTATTTGGAGGGAGGCAGCACCTATAATATCTTCTCTTTGACACATATTTAATAAAAGGTTGTCACACTGATGGCAGATGTTCAGCCTGTGCTTGTTTGCACCTTACATTTTCCAATGCAGGGTGCTCTAGCTTAAGTGATTCTTCAATTATTTTCAAGACGGAGTGTTTTGTTTTGCTTGGTGTTTTCAGTGTTCCAGTAATTAACAAATGTGGCAGAACGTTTGTCTTAATTGCACAATGAAAGCCCCTCACAATAGTAATTACTCTAGAAAAGTCCCATAAAAAAAAAAAATCTACTTGGCTTGTGAAAAAGCACTTTCCAATTAAAAAACTGATGCAAAAAAAAAAGCAAAGAAAGCCCCGTGTCAGGAAACTTCTGTGTGTACACAACCAACCCTGTCAAAGCAAACAAATAAAAAAGTTATCCTGAGAAATGTGGGTAAGAAGGTCACGACCTGAATCATAATTGGGGTTCATTTAAAAAAGCTTTATGGGATGTTTCCAAATCACAGTTTTGTAGCCAGGAAATGAGTATGCAGACAGAGAAAATATGAAAACTGATCATGAAATGCATTCCAAAAATGCCACATTACCTCAAACTGGAAATCAAAAACTACCCCCAAAATTTTTAGCTGCTAAAAGGAATGATGCGTATCACAGAGTCACTAAGGCCTCAGCCCAGAATCCTGATCTGTACTGGGGAGCCCCTCTGCTCTCCCTTATCTTGGTGAATTTTTTATCAGGAGAAACACTACATTTGAACAGATAAAATAAAATAGTCTGTCCTGTTTACAGAAGAATTAAAGGTTTTTAATGGATTAACTGCAAATCCACCAGGCCTATGTGGTCTTTGTATTTTCAGGGACAAGATTTTTTTTGGGTGCTGGAAAACCTTACTATTGATTAGGCAGCTGCAAAGACTGTAACCTGAGCTGTGTTAGAAGTATTTTCCAGAATGCTGTTTCTCATGATTTGCTATGATTTCAAAACAATTATTTAACATAATTTGTACATAGGTCTATGATACAATTGTACCTGATTGTGATAATACCTAACTATATGTTCTCAAGTGCCATGAATCATGATTAAGATGTTTGACACACAGAATTGAAGGCTCATAACAGGCATCATCTGTGGTACACCTGTTTATCAAGTCAATTTTCCACTTTCTGAAGGCACTGTATATTATGTACTGAGATTGTATACAGAGGGTGGAGATGGAAGGAACAAACTGTATTTTGAGTACGAATTATATATGTGAGTAATTTATTCGAAGTCTTTCACTCCTATAATTTTAGCTAAAAGCCTCGGAAAGCTTCTGCCAAAGTTTTTTTCTGTTGGCTCAAAGGAGTTACCCAGGAATATTCTCTAGGAGGGGGAGAGGTGCAGTCACTGAGCACCCACAGCTTTCAGCATCCTGTGAGAAGTGTACCTGCAAATTGTTGCCTACTGACTGTACAATGCACTGGTAGAACTCAGTCCAAATGCCATCAAAACTCATGGAACAATTCTGTTAAATTTAGTGCACTGCAGATCAGACTGACAAGGTTGTTAAAACCCCACTAAAATTTGTAGGGCAAACATCTACAACTTAGCATTTTTCAATATTTTAAAAAATGGAAATGTTGACCTGCTTGCCATGATTTTACCTCAATGTCTAGTTTTAGCAACACAACGATAATTACATTTTCTCTTTCTCTCAGAGACTGAATTTTTTTTCTATTAAATAATCCAAATTAACAGGTTACTCTGCATGCTCTGCCTTAACTAGCCAAGATTCGGTTCTTTTGAATACCATGTAAACAACGTAATTAACAAATCCAATATCCAAGCCCTACTAAATTGTGTTTATTATTATGTATTATTGTATTAGTGCTTCCAGTCACTAAGCACACCCAAAATCACAGCGCTTAATACATGTTCCTGGAGGCTGACTGGTTAGAGGATGGCTATAGGTACAGATAAAAGAAGTGTTTGCCTTGGTCACAGTGGCACTGGGTTTATATGGAGCTGGGACACAGAACAGCAGAAGAACAGCAGCAAAAGTCAGAGAATCTGAAGGAGTAAGAGAGAAGAAATACCACAAAATCACCCCACACTGGTTAGACCTCAGTTATATGGCCTGTACTGGGAAAAGCCCAGGAAACAGCATCATCAGAGGTATTGGGAAAGCAGCAACAAACGTGAAAATGGCCAAGAAATAGAAGGGATGCTGGATACTGGGAATCTGCCCAGCAACCTCTTGCCAACAGCTGCATTAGAAGCACAAATTTCACAGCAAATCCCACTTACAGCAGGATGGATCCCAGAGTGCCACAGTCTGTAAGGCACAAGAAGATGAAGTTTGCAAACATATCGATTTGTTCAGTTTGGGAGTTGCAGTGGAAGGGGAAACTGCATCAGATACTGTCACATTAATTTGGGTTTTTTTGTTCTCTATAATGAACTCTTAGAATTTGTCTTTTAAATAGACCTACTCTTATCAAGTGAACACATCTGTGTTGGCTTGCAGTTGATTGCTAGCCCTTTATTAGTTCTTTCATTGTAAAGTTCTGTTCTTCACAAGCTAATCCTCAGGATGACAATATTCCAGGAGTAATGTCTATTTGGTGAGTGTGGATGTTGACTCCTACTCTCCTCGTGAGCCCTACTTTAAGCATTTGTAGGCCTTAATGATCCATATGGTGCTGTAAAGTAGGAGGCAGTAGGATAAAATACCCTATTTTTACCAATAACTTTGCCTGAAAAGAAAACTGATTTCCAAAGGAGACAGGTGAGGAAAATTGGTAAATGATTTTAAAAGTGCTTGTCACATCGTTGAGAAACAGCAGCTATCACAAACCCAGCTTTGGGACACAGAGCTGTAGTTAAAATTTGTTTATGTTCCTACCAGACCTCAAAACTAGCTGCAAGAGACAACAACACATTTCAGTGTGCAGAAATCACAATTACAGCCCCATCCAGCAATAAAGACAAGTTCTCCTGCCTCTGTTCCATACCCCACAACTCCTCACAGCCTTAGCCAAACTCCAAACCAAGAACTACTCACACATTAGGTCTTGCATTATTTTTCAGGCATAACTCACAGTTTTGAAGGAGACGGAAGCAAAATTTCAGCACCTTAAGTTATGAAAGCAAAGCATTTCAATATTAGAGAAAAATATCCCCAGAACCCAGGCTGTAAATCGATATTTTGTGGTGGAAGTTAACACCTGCCCACATTCTGTACCCAGACATTTGTTCTGCTTTGTGACACACACTATCATCTAAACAGCAATACTGAGTGTTCCTCTCCTACTTTGTAGCTCTTGCATCCCTGCCACCACAGATCCCATCTCCATGCAAGAAAATTCTGCCAAAGTCCTACTGGTGCTTCTATACTGCTCTATTTGCAACCTGACTGCAAACAGTGTATGGTGTAAGCCTGGAAGGATCAAAATCTGCTGCTCTCAGTGATAATGCCAGCACCAACTCCAGTGGGTCAGGCCTTCAGAGAGGAAACACAAAATACTTCATGGTACCCTCAGACTGGGAGTCCTTCTGCACAACCCATGGCGGGAGCAGAACTCAGATCTCAAACAAGTTCAACACTTCAGCTGAAATGGAGCATGGAAAAATCCAGAGTTATGTAAACCTTTCACCACAAAGTCAGAAACCAAACAAAGACTGGCTGATTTCTGAAGATTAAAATTAAAGTAGGTTAGATTGATTTAAATATCTCAGCATGATGGCTCTTCAGAAACATCAAATTCTTGAGAAGTTGGCAGAGAAGAGTAATAAAACACAATTCTATAGCTATTTTAGCTGCTGTAAGCATGTTCTGAAGTATAGCTTTCTTTAAAAACCCTTTTTCTAATATTTATAGAGATGTGTATTCAGTGCTGTAATCCCTTCCTAGACCATCAGCAAATTATTCATACTTAAAAGCCTTGCAGCTTTTTCATGGCTGATTTTCTTTTTTTTTTTTTTTCCTGTGACAGAAGGAATTAATCATGGCTCTAATGGCTCTCTGGCAAGTGCTACTTAAAAGCAACAAATGCATTTGAAAAATCATTAGGTTTGCCTGTCCCATTTAGAATTAAAAAAAAAAGAATAAAAAAAGCTCTTGTATCTCAAAGTGTTGGGAGCAGGAAAACAAAAACATGGAAAAAGAAAAGGAACTAAATGGTCCCTAATAAAAAATTCCCAGCAACTTGTGCTGTCTCTTTAGGAGTGTCAGGTTTCGTTGCAGGGACAGAAAAGTTGCCTGGTTGGGGAACAGACTGACAGTGAGGTCTCAAAACAGGGTGAAATTGTCCCTGCCTACATACCAACAATATTTGCCTTTCCAATGCTTCACCTCCTAGTCTGTAAAATGGGACTGATGATATTTTCTGTAAGAGATTTGCTGATAAAAATCTCTGTATGAGGAGCAAACTTCAGGGAGTTTTAGTATTTGCTTGGATTGCACAAAATAGTCATCAATGTTCATGTGCTTTTCTTGTAACTCTGTGACTAAACTCCTTCAGTATTCACCAGCATTAATACAGGCAAAAGTCTTTAAATAAAGCTCCTTTTCTTAAAGTCTAATTCTGATGCTCCAAAATAATTGTATTCCAATAAAAGGAATATGAAGTACCAAATTTTGATTAATAATGGTTCTTAGAAGCCTTTACACTAACATGCCACATGAGGGAAGTGTAGATACTCTAGACTTCTCCCTCTGAAAATAAGCACCCAATTTTATTTTTATCTTGTTAATGGATTATAAATGACATATAATTATTTTCCCTCTGAAAATCATGTTAATTTTCAAGAGAAAAGGCCCAGCGACAGAATTAGCTATTGAAATGTGATAATGTAACACTGTTTATTGGTAAAACAGAACAAGATTTCCTAATCCTCTGTAAATCATTTCCATCAATCCAGTCCCAGGTGACACTGCTGAGGATGTGCTCTGTCCTCCAGGCACAAGGAGCACAGAAGAGCATTGAAGTTTCTGTGTGGGCAGCTTGAACCTGAGTGCTTCACAAATTAGTCATTTTGGATGAGGCCTTCAGCTCCAGACTGGCCTCAGGAGTGGAAAAAACATCTCCCAAACTAGTTTTTGTTTCTTATGATCTGGACCTGCCACTGAAAGACTCTGGCTCAGCAGGACAATGCTGTGAAAATTATGATTCAATCTTCCTATGCTGCAAATCCACACTCAACAGGTAATAATCATCATCATCATCATCATCAACATCATCATCATCATCATCTATACATAAATCCTGCTGTGCTTCTGGAGGTTCAGATTTCTTGTATTTGAGCACAATGACCTGTCCAGCCTCTCACAAGAAGATCATGATAGAAAGGTTTTAATGTTATATCTTCAGTTTCCCTTGTTCATTGCCACCTTGGTGCTGTGGAAATCTCTACTGATCTTCATTTAATGTTTTGGATAATGCATTGAAGATGCATTTTGCAAACTATTCCTTACAAATGATTACATGCAGTAACGTTTCACAATAGCACAAATAGTTAGAAAACTAATTTCCTGTGAAGTACTGTATGTTTTCTTTATTAATAATGGTGCTCCAAGTTGTGTATATTACAATTCTTTCTTAAGTAATAATTCAGACTAGTGTTCTGTTTCTTTATTTTTAGATTTCAATAAACTTGACATTATTGAAGAGGATTCATAAATTTAACTGAAATTCAATTACTATAACAATTGGTTCTTGCACAGTGTCCTGACTGAGCCACTGGTAGAAGTATGAGGATTATATATTCTCACCTCATTTCACAGGCAATAATGAAAGAGGATGAGACTAAATTCCTCCTATCTAGGTCTTTATTTAAAAAAATAACTAGGGCTTGTGAAGATTTTCCTTTCCACCCACAGCTGTTTCTCTGCTTTCAGAACAAGGAAAACAATTAAAAGAGTTGTTTGTTTAATTAGGAAAGGAAATCTCAAAGGCAATTTCTTCCTACAGGAATTTTAGCTTATTTAAAAAAAAAAAAAATCCAAAAAATTAAAATCCAAACCAGATGGTTCAACATGTGATTTTTCTTTCAGAGGTAGAAAACTTCTTTAAAAATCTAAAAATCAACATGCTCCAAACCCTTTTCTTTGTTCCCCTAAGGGCCGAGCAGGACATGGAGGGCAGGAAGAACCTCCTTACTGCAGTGGAATTCCCAGCATTGCCCCCTGGAAAGGACCAATTTGTCTGCACCTTTCAGAACCTGTCACTGAGATACTCCCAGGCTGGAGTGGTCACTCAATTAAGGAGTGCTGAGCAAGAGTGAGGTTTGAACCTTGGCAGCAGCAGAGCCTTGTTAACATCCAACCTGGAGACTGTGCCACAACAGGGCCCTAACTCCTAAACTGCTCACAGCTTTTCTTACTGCTCCTCTTGATAACTTCTCTCTTATTTATTTGTTCAGAGCAGGTACTTATAATCATGAACACGGTAGTTCAGTCTAGGAGGATTATTTCAAAGAAAACTGTTACTCAGTACACAGAAAAATATGCCCTGAGCATATTAGGAACAAGGAAATGAGTTAAAAAATAATAAAATAAAATCTCATTACAGTTCATCCTTAGGTATAGAAAATTCAGGCCATTATAATGTAACTATAGAGAACAGCAGCTAAATTTGCTGATTATGACCCATTTTGTCAGGGAAGAATGACACTCTCAGCTTTTTATCAGAAATAACCGTGGACACCCTAAAGAAAACTCTAAACCAAAATCTTTTGGGGTTATCTTACATTGAATTTCATCTTATTCTTACCATACAGACTAAATAAAATCAAACAAAACTCTAACATGACTAAGTGAGAGAATATTGCCTACTCTCAGCTATTGAATGAAATATTAATTTACTGTTCTTGTTTTTGACACTAGATTTCATTTTCTAGGACATGTAGGGCAGAGGGGGATCATATTAATCTGTCTGTCCCCGAATGATAACTTCCCATTATAATCACAGGGCACAATAGAGCTCAGGATTAAAAAAAACCAAACCCATTGTATTTATTGTCAGGACACCCAGTGCAAGTTTTTTTAGAAGAACTTAAAATCTATAAGACAGTCTGCGGCACCAAAACTCTAAGGGAAGTTCATCTTTAACAACACATCTGTGTGAGACATCATTTTCTGTTTTATTAAATAATATCTATTAACTTAGCTTTATTTTATTTGATATGGCAAAGAATGTTTGACCTTTCAAAGCTTTTCATTTGCTGCAGTTTAAGAGAAACATTAGAAATGCCATGAGATACTGCTGCATGGGAAACACCAAGGATTCAAAGAAATTAAACTTGGATGTGAATACAAAAGACAACTCCAAATGTCCCCGCTCCTTGCCATGGTATTCGTTTCCTATCAGAAAGCTGACATTCAGAACATTCAAGAAATATGACTGCCCTTTCAGACTTCAAATTCAGATTTATTTCCTTCCCATGCAATGTTTATTTGACCCTGTATTAATGTCAGACACAAAAATCATGTTGTGATGAAAATGAAATATGTTGTTTGACTTTTTGATTCACATATACAGCACAAATGTCATTAGAAGGAAGTGATATTCCAGGTTTGCTTATTTTCTACAGCTTTTCTAAATATTCTGGGAGTCCTTTGGAATCTAAAGTTTAGTAGCCATGCCAGTTCAGAGGAGATACTTAGGGAGGTAAATGCTAACAAACTATGATAAAATACATAATAATAAATTCATTTCCTTCAAAGATCTCCAAATATTTTAGGACAGAATGTTAAATCCCTGCTGGGAGAGATCCTAACAGACATCCAGAGGGGCTCAAGTGTGGCCCATTCTGGACTCTGACTGAAATTCCTAGAGATTTTAATCATATTTATTATTAGAATTCCATCTTCAGATATTGAATGCTCTAAATGCTCTGCTATTATGGAGCTGGATTTTTCATATCCTACTAACACGGAGAGAAGTATTTCAGTGAAAATATTTATTGCAAGCATCACCTTGACTCAGAAGGCATCCAGCTATTCATTCTGGTTTTCATTTATTATTGCTTAATAATTTATGTTACAACATACCATTGGCATTTTTCACTATATTAGTGTTCTCACCCCAAATATATGTACTGAAATTTCTGCTAAGGCTACTACATTGTCCCATAATTGTTAACCACTAGCAACTAAATTCTGATAGAATAAATAAAAACACAATTTTTACAATTGCCATGGAGAAAACAAAAAACCTCCTAGAAACTAGATTAAGTGTTGAATTTGCCAATTTCATCACTCTGGGAAATAAAGTACTATTCCAGCATTCCTGCTGGTATGGGAACTCTACATTTAGATGGCTGGAATATAATATTCCAACTTATTTGGAATTTATAATTTCTCCATGAATAGCAATACATTGGATTTTTTTTCTGAATGTAACCTGAATTTTGAACAGTTTTAAATGCTGGATGTGCCGCTTTAAAATAATTTCTTGTTGCTGCATCTGTTGGTTTGTCAGCTGATTCTTCTTCCCCTCTTTGCCAGGTATTTCAGCTGCCCAAATCACACCAACCTCCACAGAAAGCATTTGAGATGTGTTGCATAAGAGCTATTAATTGAAATCTCCTGTTTTGGTATTATTAAATGGGTAATTAAAACCTGTTACTTATTACGCTCTGCAGTGCAGGCACTGCTCAGATGTTGTGTGAGCCATTCTTTCCTTACTTGAAATCAACAATTTCAATAATGAATTAAATTACAATAAATTATTATGGCAAACATAAAAAAAAAATGTAGAAACGCCATTGTAACATCAAAATTGCTATCAAAATCAACAACAAATGTCCCAAGTCATTTGTTCTGTTGCTGGAAGGGCACCAGGGTTTCTCTGAGCACTTGGTGCCTCACTCTGAGGAGTTTTATTAAAGCCACGCAGAGCAGTTGCTGCTCTGTGTTCTGCTGATCATTCAGGATCCCTCCCAGCAAACACATCAGTGATTTACAGGTGAGTGTGTTAGTGGCACACACAAATTCCTGCCTGACACCTGACAACCAAACTCAGCAGAGGACACAACTGTCAGGGAGCTCGAGCTCAGGCCTCCGAGCAAACCTGTGCAGCGCAGCTTCTCCAAATCTCAACTCATTCTCATTCCTACGTGGCACTCTAAAGTTCTGATTTTTGGAGTTAAATAGGTCTCCCTTGGCCCTCCTCTGCCTTCACAACACATCAAATGTTGGTTCAGGATGCTCTATGTTGCACACAGATAATATCGTGCAAAAACACAAAAGGCAAAAAAGGCACAGAGCTGAGACCTGCCCCCGCCTCCATGTCTAACAAAACCAGCAGCTCCAGCAGCTGAGCCCCACTTTCCCAGTGTTCCTGAGACAGGTAAGAAAACTCAAAACTGTCCACCAAACTCCAGGCCAATTCCTGTTTCAAATGTCCCCAAGCAGTCACACCTGGGGAGCTGTTTCCTTTCACATCCAGAAAGGTCCATGGCACAACCCTGCACTCTGTGGTTTGACATCTCAGCTAAGGTACCTGCTTTGCTGTAGTTTTCTTAGCTAATCCCAAGATGTAGAAATAACATTTATGCAAAACACATATTCTTAAGAACTCCCTCAACTGGAAACCTCCAGGAATGTTGTGGGAAAGTGATGAAGTTTTTCTTCAGTCCTGAGTTCCAGTGCTGGTCTCTTCATCTTCAGGCATCCTGATTTACAACTAATAATTACTCCATCATTAATTTTGAACTGAGAGAATAAAGAAAAGGTAATTAAAAAATCTCTGGAGAAGAATAAAATAAAGAGACAGAGTGACATTAACTGAGTGGGAGGCAGAGATACTGAGCTACTGCAAATTAATATATCCTGAGCAACTGTCTGCTCTCCTTTCCTGGTCTGCAGTTAATAGACAGTTAATCTTCCATAGAGCAAGTTCATTTTCCTTCTGCAATGAACAATTCACTTTGTTTATAGCAATTTCTCAAACCAATATATTTTTCTATCCTTTTCTAAAATAACTCCAACCTTGCTGATTTTCCAGTCACATGTTCATAGATAAAACTCTACAGAAGGCTGCACCAGGGCTATGACAACTGCAGAAAACCTTCCAACGGCTTCAAAATATATCCAGATACAGACAACATCCACCTTAAAACTTTAGATATGCAACTTTAGCATGGCTATCTAAAATATCATGCTGACAAGCTTTAGTTAAAGTGGGTCCAAAATGACAAAATCTTCAGGTTATCACCTAAAAAGATGGATAGAATAGAAAGTACTTTAGGGAAAAAAACCCTGATCAACCAGCAGATAAAGGAACCTGAGGCAACAAATATATAATTTCTCATTGTTTTCCCTGAAAGATAAGTTCAAAAAGAAACGTATAAAAAAAAAGAGCAACAGATAAATTATTAAAATGGATATCTTTCTTTGAAAGAAGGGAACTTCTAACCTTAAGAGCTTCAGGATCAATTAGAATGGCTCGAGGACCTTAGAACAATGACATCAATTTAATTCTAAACACAAAAAGAAAACCCTTTTATTTGCAGAGATGCTTACAAAGTTACTCTTTGAGTCACTGTATGCTCAGCAGTGCAATGTTTATTTATGAAAAGGGACAATGGTCATGTAGTGAGATAAATAGCGTGATATACAAGGAACTAACAGGATGGGATATCACAATCAACCACAGCATTCTTGGCTAGTTCTTAAAACATGGGAAATTATTCACTGAAGCCAAATTAGGCACGGTCTGCTGTTCAGCTGGGGGTGCTGATGGAAGCAGACTGAAGCCTGGGGCCAGCCCTGACTTTGGGGAGAGCTGCCTTCAAGAGGAGAAGGGAACTCAGAGGGAAGCAAGGAACAGCAAATGGAAAAAATCCCAGCTCCTGCATGGCACAGCTCTGGAGGGGGGAATTCTGCACAAGACAGGGCCCTCACAGCAGAACTGAGTCCTCCTGTCCAAACTAATCTTTCCTTGGCACTTCTGCCCTATTAGAGCTGGCATTTCACCTTGAGCAGGAGCACTGCCACGGTAACAGATGGGAGCAGCACAGCCATGCAGAGCTACGGCTGAGCATCAGCTGTTTGTGGGAGACAAGATCCCAGCCAGTGCTGTCAAACACTGAGACTCAGAATCTCCCTGTGAGGGAGCAAAACCAGCCTCCAGCCACTTGGGCAGAGTGTGGCTCCAGTGACTCAGATTAAGTCACACTTCTGTGTGACTGATGAAGGGAGCCCAGTGCCTTCCTTTAGTTCCCACTGTAAAAACATTTCCTTTGGATAAACTCAGAGCTACATTGCAGAGAGAAAGAAAGGAATTTTCTTATTTTTGGAAAAGGAGGTAAGAATCTCAATGGCACAAAAGCCTTAAAACACACCCCCACACCCCCCAAATTTTTGCCTCATCTTTGCCCTCACCCTCCACCTCCTCAGAAAGAACTCATCACAAACCAAAGAAGAAGCCAAGCAAATGGAATTAGATGAATGGACTCACAAATGAGACAGAGCTTTCTAGATTGGTGGAATAAGGAAACAAAGGGACACAATAGCAAAAATAAAAAGGATTTTAAAGTTTTTTGCTACCAGAGGTATACAAATTTAGATCCAATTCAATCTTACTGGTGAACAAGAAATTCTCTAGTGTTCCATAATCTGGTGCAATTCAGCGATGAAAGGCAAATGCACAAACCCTTGCAGTGCAATACTGCTGCACTCCCTGAGACAGAAGTTATTGATATTCCAGATGGTTTTGAATTATTTCTGCAGAAGGACAGTGACAAACCAATTCTCACGGCGGGTATTGCTCTCTGGTTTTGTGCAGGAGAGGTTGAGAGCAGTTTTAAAGAGGAAGAAACTGAGGAACAGTTTACAACCAACAAAGACCTGGCAGGTTTGGAAAGCAAACCTGTTCCTTTGAACTGCTTGGGAGCACTTGGACTCCCAAACTGCACAGCCTTATCTCTTCATTGATAAGAACATGGCTCTTAGAGCCAACAAGAGCTAAGGTGCCCAGGGAGCTTTCATGGGAGTGAATTTTCTTCCTGCATCTTGCAGGAAAGCAGCCAGCAAATGCAGTTTATAACCACTGCAGTCCCATGGAAGCTTCTGGCTGTTTTTGTGCATAAACTGGAGAATGTGAGATCTTTACAGAATTAAGGCCTTGGTTTGCATGTCATCATCCCAAATGCCAGTGGGAATCATGCAGTCCTTGACAGGGTGATGACTGAATAATTTCTACTCTACTTATTGCTTAGGCAACACGTTTCAAATGGTAACCTTATTGGACAGCCTGACAACATTTTTTTATCATGAAATGCAAAACCAAGCTTAGGTGAAACTTTGATTAATTTTTAACCAAAACCTGCAGCAGTCCTTTAGCTTTCTTTCAAGAGTTATTTTGACCAAAAGAATCTCCTCCCTCCTCAAATTGCATAATATGAAATTATTTTGATTCCATGTCTTTAAATCATAGTATTAATTCTCCAATTACAAAATGTATTTTATATATAAAATGAATTTTATAATATTTAGATTTTAAGTCACCATGAAGGAAAATCCATTTTTTTTTGATCTTTTTTCACATTGGGTTTAGATCAAAAATCCAATTATTTTGCCAAGTAACTCAAGTAAATAAAATCATTTGGAAGGGACCTTGAAGATCATCTAGTTCCAACTCCTCTAGCATGGACAAGGAAACAGAATTTCTACAAATAATGCAAGAAAAATATATAATTTTATTAAAAAACAAAAGATAAAAAGAGAGTGAAGATAACTGACCACCAGAAAATTAATCAAAAATTTAAACAGCTGCATGTCTTGCAAAGATCATCACATGACAAGACATGTATGAAGACACCCATCAGGATGAACAGAGACTCTAAGAGGCAGCAGTGGTGGTGTGAATGATACCCTTGATCTTAACCCTGGAGTAATGAGATTAACTATTCTTTGACCATCCATTTTCCAGTCAAGCTTGACAACTAGGAGATAAAATTTGGTATAAAATGTACTGGTAAAACCCCTCAAAGTTCACCAATAATTGTATCTGACAACAGGGGCATTAGGTGACCCAAAGACCCATCCACATCCTTCACTGTCACCAAAGTGGCTTTTGATTAGGATCCGCTTCTCCAGAAAAAAATAGGTGGAGCTAATCCAAACTGGATAAAGGGTGGACAGAAGAAAGGACTTTGAACAATTTGCTGCCGCAGTGAAGATTTTCCTGGTTGATGGAACAATAACCAGAGTGCTCCTGGATTTCTCAGCCTGGGTTTGAATTCCTTACATCCATCCCTAATCCATAACTGGTACAATCCTCTTTGAGCAAGGAGCTGATCCAGGCTGCTGAGAACTGTGTGCACACCCTGGAAAAGCTGTACCAACAGAAAGTTTATTTAATTCACCCTTTCCTGTGAGACAATCCAGAGAGCAGCCCCAGGAAGGATAATGCCTTCCCCAGACAGAAATTCTCCCCACTGTTTGATGAGGAGACACCACCTTCCCCTGAGTGCTGAGATTTGTCACTGACAGCAGTGCAGGGGAAGTGGTGATGGAGCCATCTGTCCTTGAGAAATACAAAGCTCCCAGGTTTACCAAAACCTGGAGGTAAAAGCAAATGCAGCATTTTCCCAACACAAACATACTGTTTTATTTATTTTCAGCCAATTTACACAAACACAGCAAATCCACTGAAACACAAATGGCTTCCAACCATATTCCTGCAGTTCATGTTTATACCCACTTTCCTAGATTTTTTTTTTTGCAGTTTTAGCTCACTGCTACTCCACTCACTGGTCAAAAACTGGTGCAGCGATGCACTAAATCAGAGCCAAAAGTTTAATTTTAAATTCCATGTTGATCCAGCTTTAAAAGAGCAAGTTTCATCATTCAGGGCATGGATGATAAAGTCCATTCACCTATTCCCCTTCCCATCCCTTGAGTTATCTTTAGCAGCCTGTGAGTCAGAAGTGTAACTGCAGCTCCTGCTGACGTACCCAGATGAGCTTTCAGCAGGCTTTGATGTGCCCATGTGGGATGCAGCACCACATTTGGACAGCAATTCTTCATGTCTAGGAAGGAAAGTGTTAAATCCAAAATTCTCTTGACATAAAAGGGATATTGAGATGAAAGAATAATCAATCTTTCATAAATAATATACATGGGTGGATACATTATATATTCAAAGCTACAGTCAAATGGTTGGGGAGAGTGATAATTTATTCTGTTGAATTTCTTCGGAATGAATCCTGGAACAGATCAAACAAAAAAGTTATAAAATAGGAATTACAGGTAATGAAGGGCTCCTTGTTGCACAGGCGATCTTCTAGCTCTTATACATAATTAAAATATATGAGGTCAGAGATAAGCTTAAAGGTGATTATGTCAGGAATCATTTTGTTATTCTTTTATTAAACAATACTAGACCTATATTTATTTTACCAAGACATATATATACAATGTGAAATGACTAGGATTGAAATGTATATTTTGAATTAATGTGTTTTGATTAAACACAGAAGTGGCACAGAACTTTAATATTTGTACCTCGTATCTGTAGCAGGCTTGCTCTAGATATCTAAATTATTTGCCTTATTGCAAATTCATTCCAGGAAGCAACATTTCCAAGAGGAATCTTTTGGGGATACCATCAAGTTCCCTTTTTTTGCAAAGTTTTTTAGCCATTGTGCCTTGGTGTGCTAAGAACATGATGAAGCAACAGCTGCTTGGCTGAATAACTCTCATTACGCTTCCAACATTTACTTTGCATAGTTTTGCCATGGATATTTTTATTATTTAACTACCTATTTATAATACTTGATGCAGGATAACAATGGTGTAGTCCCTGCCTGTCCCACACACACATCTCTGACATTGTATATAATTTATGGTTGGAGTTACAAGCAGCCTCAAGGGATGGTAAATAATTGTGTGCTGCTCAGGCAAAATGAAAGCATGGGTTGATACTTGTTTTTAGAACACCTGTTCGTTTCCTTTAGTTATAATTAATAACCAAGTGAGAAATTTTGAAACCTGACTGAAGTTTTGAAACCTGACAGAGATAAGCAACTGCTGACAGGATAAATCAAATTTCCATGCGAAAGCAAAACACCCAAAAATGAAGGCAACACCGGGAGAAACTTCTTAAAAAAAAAAAAAAATCCACTTTTTTTGTCAAAACAGTAAAAACAAAATGTCTTGAAAAAAGTAGGATCTACGAAAAACAGTAGGAAAGAAGCTTGGGAGGGTGGATGATAGGAGGGACAAAAGAGATGGGGGGAACCTGAGTTCACATCCACTTATGAGCAGGAACTGTCAGGGAAGAGCAGTGATTACTGTGCACCAGTTCTGCAGAAGAGGCAGAAAGGCTGACAATCCTTTTCTGGTGGCAGATGTTCAATGGCTTTTGAGAGAACAGAACTGTGATGATTTGTCCCATTCAATTTTGAAGAGAAAACAAAAGGAAGAAAAAAGTTTCTAATATGCCTCCTCTTATGCTTTCAACCTAGATTATAGTCTCTTCAAAGGCTGGTGCACACTCAGCTTCCCAAATAGTTTTAAAGGAAATATATAAACTGAATTTTTAAGATTTTTCTGCTTCAGTGTGACAGACTGTCAGAAAATTAAAGTAGCAAATTCAAGACGAGTTTAGTCTTTGTTTTCTGGTTCTTTTCTTCTTGGCATTCACTCAGAAAAGCATAAACAATTCTCTTTGTACTGGCCACGTAAGAATTTTTTTCTGGGGGAGGAAAAAAAGCAACATCCAGGGAGACAAGGAGCTCTTGGATCCTTTTCCAGCATGAAAAAATAAATTGATTTAAGAAAGGAATCTGTAAGATAGCAGCCACCTTTCCAAGTTTAATTAAATAAAATTTCATCTACAAAAATTTTGCTCTCAAATGCAAATTCAGGGAAGCACCTGTCTGCATTTCAGATCTGGGTCAGGTTCTTTGGAGTCACCTGTTTCTGTGTGAACAAAGAGAAGGAAAGGGAGCACAGGTAGCTGCACCTTTGGAGGCTTTAAATTATTCCTGAAGTTTTGGGTGCTTCTGGAGTTCTGACAGGAAAGTATTGACTGTCAGCATTCCTTCAGGGAAACAGCCCAGGAGCAGAGGGATGCAGGGGTGGAGTGACTGAGACAGAAAAAGTGAGAAGTAATGTAAGTGTAAAGAATGGAAATGAAAGATAAATGCTACCATTAATCCATAAGTACAACAACGTTATGGAAGATAGATTCTACAGGACTCAACTGACTTTTAATACAAAAGTTGCAAGAAAATTGCAAGTTTTTAAGGTTGTGCTCAAACATCTGAGGCATCTGTATTTTCCTATGTTTTTTTCAATATTAAAGGAACTTTTAAATTATCTAATTAAAATGGGAAAATTAATTCACTGTTTATGGCAAAATAGTTTCATTTACTTCATAGCTGAAGTTTAACAAAAAGGGTTATAAGGAAAATCTTACTTGACTTAGAAATGGTTATATATCACAATTGGATGCTGATAAACCACATTTATATGACAGGAAGTTCCATTTTATGTTCTCTTGTGCCCTACCTAAGAAGGAAGATTCAATGTACAGTAATTTGCTCAACAGAAAATAAAAAATGATTCCAAAACATTTTCAAGTACTTCAACTTTGATTACATTCATGGATCCATATTCCAGCCCTTTAGAATACAAGAATTCAAAGTAATTTTCAGCTTTCTCCTGCACACCTGTATTTAAGAACTGTGGCTGAATGACACTATAGATTCTTTTTTGTTAAATATAATTTTCGTTATTAAGAAGATAATAGAGAAAAATGTGATCTGAAAATCTATCAGAATTTGTGCTCTGATTGTAATACTTCTTTGACATGTCCATTAATGTGACCACTTACACTATAATAAAGTACTTCTTGGATCAAATTAAGAACTGAAGATGACATTGCGTATTTCATGAGGTAAATAACCGCATCAATTAAATTTCATTTAAAAACTCAGGGATCCCACAATCTCCCTTAGAGTGGCAGTACCCCTGCAGCTACAATCTCAGTCCATCTTTGGATACACAGCCCATGAAACATCAGAGTTTCAGAGAATCCATGGCACAAACCCCAAATGCCACAGAGTCAGATAAGCAGCAACACAGAATGAAGAGAACAACCGC
Source organism: Certhia americana (assembly GCA_018697195.1). Taxonomy (NCBI): domain Eukaryota; kingdom Metazoa; phylum Chordata; class Aves; order Passeriformes; family Certhiidae; genus Certhia; species Certhia americana. The sequence continues at coordinate 9,205,968 of CM031874.1, read as the reverse complement.
AGAAAGTGTATTCCTGACATATCCTTTAAGTAGAAATGTTTCAAAAGATTTTCATGAGCTGCTCTTTAAAGGTCACATTACATTGCTGCTGTTTAGTTCTTCATCAGTTAATCATGTGCTGCTTCCTTTTTGTAAGGTCTCCAAACCCTAGTAATTGAGTTTTAGACTTTTTTTAAATGTTCTGAGTCTGTACAGAGTACGAGTGTTTCTTTTTCAGATCACAGATTACTAAAAAGTGAGGCAGCTACTGTGTTAACAGAATTCTACTTATCTGGGCTCTCATCCTGAAATTCCATACACATGTCTGTAATTCACATATTTGAGTAAAACTGTGCTTGACACCAGACATTCAAACCCTTAGTATTACAAAAAAAGGCCAGAAGAACTCACAGGGAAGATGTCTGGGAGACAAATCCTAAATGCCCCTGTAGCTCAGAAAAAAAGGATCTATCTCTGAATGAAAAGAAACAGGTATTGATAAAAGTGAAGACTGCTGTGTTTTGGTGCTTTTCAGGCACTTTTTTTAAAAGAATCAAAATCTCCAAATCCACCAGACTTGACACCCTTTACATCCCTGTAAAATTATGGTCCCTCTGAGTCACTTATAAATCTGTTTCCAACCTCTTTCTCAACCAAACCTCACTAGCCCCAAGTTGGAGGCTAAAGAGAAAAAACTGAATTCTGCATCACTGAGAGAAACATCTCTGAGCACGGTCCTGCCTTTGCCACCACTCCAAGAATCCTGATGGTTTTATTTCAGATTTCTAGAATTGAGAGGAACCACAACAATGCAGAAATTCATGGTCTCCCGGTTTAAAATAACACTTCTAGAACTAAAATAAAAAGGCAATTAAAGTTAAATTTGTCGTCATTTACCATAAATTCATTTAGGTCTGAAAAATCCAAAAGTCTCCTCATGCTGCACTGATTTTTCCTGCACAACACTCGTTTTATTTTGACAGGTTCTGTCTTTCAGGCTAATGACTACTGGCATCAGACCCATTTAGTTTTCTTCGATTCACTTCTGAATTGATTCTCTTGCATTTTATTTCTGACTTTCACCTCACTTTTTAAATTCTGACTTGATTTTGATAATATTCTTGCTCAGTAGAGGTTTGTTTTGAGAGTTTTTCCACATTCTCTTTCAAAATAGACTTCAGAAGTGGGAAGAGGTATTTTAGACTATTCTTGCTTCCCATTACTGCCTGGTTTAATTCTCCTGACTTGTGAATTTTTATGAATGGTCCTGATTCAGAGTTCTCAGTGAGAAACACATTTGACCACTGAAAGAAAACACTGACAAAATAGCACAATGATGCAGCCATCACCTTACTTCATTTGTGACTACCATGGTGTTATATGACCTCAATTTATTCCAAATTTACATCACAAGAAAAGAATCCACAGAGTCCACAAGCTTGAAACTCAAACCCCCCACCTATTTATTTTGTTGCTAAAAAGGTAGGACCTATTTTCAGGTCAGAGGAAAGCACCTGTAAATTCTGTGACTTCCTCAGCTCTGCTGCTACTTTCCCCCATTGCCTTCTCTCCTGTCTCCACACATTTATCAGGTTGTTGTTTCCACTCACCCCCTGTCAAGTAAAACTACAACACTAATAGGAAGTGTAGCAATGAAAGGTTTAATTCATGCATTTTTTCCCCCTCCCAATTCTCTTGCAAAAGCACAAAAAAATGATCCCAGAGTGCTGCAAAATCACAAACACCAAACAGACAACAACCAGGAGGGCTCTAGATGCTACTCAAGAGGATGGCATTGCATCAGTGGCAGCTACAAAAAATATTTTAATTAAAGAAGTGCATCTTTGAAGAAAATTGATTATATGCATAAACTCTTGCAAGAATGAAAAGGGACATGAAAAAGTAGGGGTTAACGACGGTATTTCTGAATTTTTAGAACATATGTTCAATGTTAAACTTATGCATCTTTGGGAAAGCTTTAAAAATTCTCAATTCCTCTGTGATGTCTTTACCAATTCTTAGCTCATCCTGTCACAGAGCTGAGGAGCAGAGAAACCACAGGGATCATTTGGTTTGATCTTCTCAATCAGTAGGAGGAAATGTCTCTGTTCTGCAAGGGTTGTGCATATGCTCAGGTATTTACAGAAGGAGGGAAACCAAGAAATCTTCTGCATTTGTACACGACAGCTGAGAAAAGATTTGATACTCATTACATCAAAATATTCTTTTTCAGAGTAGTATTTTCCTGCTAACATTTAAGAATTTTTTGGAAGGTTTAATACAGTTGGGGTTTTTTTGGAAGAAAATGGTGGTGCAATGAGCCACCAAGATGCAAAATATAGCTTTTATTCAGAATTATTAATTAAAAGATAACTTTCCTTAGAGGTCCATTGTCTCACAGTTTTTGAATTTGGATCCTGATATATAAAAGCTGAATTCTTCCATTTCCTAGCCCTTGTTTTTAGGGGAAGTGCTTATAATCAATATTTCATGTTCAAGAGTTTGAGCCCAAGAGATATTGACTGGCACAGAGAGATCTTTTCTGCATTAGTGCTGATTTCCTGATTTTGAAAAGTTTCTACTTCTGTAACTTCATCTTTAGCAACTCAAATTTCCCTATATTCTTTCAGCCAACATGACTGTAGTATTACATGAGCAGAGATGCAAGAATTTTTTAATGATAGAATATTCTTTTCCTGTGAGATATTTTCCAAATTGCCATGATTAATCAGTATTGTTATTTCATATATTTATCAAAATATACATCTCAAGCAACACCCCAACAAGCTGAGAACCACACACATATATAGTAGAGCTATTACCTTCCTTAAATACTGTTTATGTTTAAAATTAAGATGCAAAATGGGCTCACAGGTAAACATAAATCTTATATTATCTGTGCACATGAGGTCTGATTTTCCCATGTTTTTAGAACATGAGAGCAGGGATGAATGCAAGTTCTACTGAAGTCCTATTGAAAGTTTGTGCATGCTGTGTATTTCAAGTTTTTCTTTTGGTATATCTAAATATCCAATCAACAGTTGCCATTCATTTCAATTGGACTCAGTGAAAATTTATCTTTCCAAAATAGCCCTGGGGAGTCACAGCCCAGTCCAGAATAAGCCCAATATATTTCTTCACTAGATCAGTTACCAGCTCAGTTGTTACATTGATGGCAAGAGAGATGAGACTGAGGTCACTTTTCCTTCTGTGGCTCCAGTGTAAATGTTTTATGAAGTTTTTTCACCTCCTTAAATCCACCAAAGTATTGAAGAGAGCTCGAGTGTTCTAAGCTCCAATCCACTGCCTTTTATAAACTGTCCTACCACTGATTTTGGTTTACATTTTATTAACTTTCCCTCAAGATAATTCACACACACACACTTAGGCACATAAAACAGTGCTTTAAAGTAGCATTTACAGAATTTTATAGCAATTCATAGCATGCTAATGAATTCAGCCATCTTTGGGCAGGAAGCACTGCCAGCCACAAAGTTTTTATGTGACTATCTTTGCTGCTTCAAGATAACTAGAAAGCATTTTTTAGCTAAATGATTCTGTGGTGTTCTCATTGATGATGTATAACTCCATTTACAGTTGTAATCTGGGTAACAAAATGAATAATCCATCATTGTACTATGAATAGTAAATTAACCCAGATAAAAGTGTTGAACATCCAATCAGAATCATTAAGTAAGCAGAAGACTAAGATTGGTGAGGACACATTGGAAGCAATTATAACTAATGAATACATTAACTTCAGGCTTGAGAACAGCACGGCTGATATTCCAGTCCATCAAAATAAAATTAGATTGGGGGCGAGCAGACACAATATGGAACAGTCTCTGAAAATAAACAATTATCCAGGAATGTAATTATTTTGAAGAGAAAGCTTCCGAGCCGTGATGTATTTTACATCACAGAAGACCTGCTGTATCTGCTGAAGGTGGTGCTGTGTAAATAACAGAATAAAGGTGTTTACTTAAAAATGTGCTGCGACAAAACCACATCAGAATCACCCGGGGTGGGGGAGAAGCAAAGACAAGAGAAGTTAAAAATGCTTTTGCATATAAACCCAAAATTGTTGATTATCTGCTGTGAAGATCATGGGCTGTGCATTATGCTAATTACATTAGCTAACCTGCAAGGTAATAACACACTGATTGTAAAGTCTTGGCAGAGTCAAGCTGCCTGCCAAACCCCAAAATATTCAAATACTTTTTCCTGTACACCTAATAAATTGTGAAAAAGGATCACTGAGCCTATATTAGAAAAAAGAAGATAATCTTTCACAAACTTTTTGAGCCTGTGATACTGTTTTGGTGTCCTACCAACAGTGTTTCTAGTGATACCAGCATGTGTCTATTCCCTGAGCCTTCCACTACACTCTCAAATCCAGTGTTACTACTTTTTTCTCATGGGGAAAAAATCATCTTTGAGATTGCACAGGCAGCTCTTCTACTTACTCCAATGACTTGTGAAATCTCTGCAGACTCAGTGGCGAACACTATTTTGCATCTATGATACTCCAATATTCATGGAAATCCTTAAACAAGCTCCAAATCTGATTTAACTATTGTGACACTATCCCCTCTCCTTATTGCAGAGTGGGGAGGGTTGAACCAGTTCCCCAAGTATCGCGTGAAATCATCCCTCCATCCAATTAATCCAATTCATCCCCTGATCCTTCCACACAAGTGCAGGCAACAGTTGATCTACATTAAAATCACTGCATTAGGTTTTAATGTAATCTTATAATAATAACATTTATTTTCCCAGCATTTAAGAAATTAGATGGTGTTTATATGCTTATTATTTTAGACACTATATGGCACCTCAAAGATGGAACAAAATCAGGGCAAGAAATAAATCATAAACTTCCAGTGGGAGACACAGGTCCTATCTTCATACTGACAGTAACTTAGCTATGAATTAATTTAGATTCATTTTTAAGTAGTTTACAGTTGTGGCAGGTGCTGAAAATTGCACTTTAAGGCACTCACAGGTAACTCTGGAGTATTATTTACATCACAAAGTGACATTTCCAGCAGTTTAGAAGCTGGAAGTGCTCTCAGTGGCCACTTCAGCAAGGCTGGACAGAAGTCACTAATGTGCACCTGACAGTGGCAGCTCACTCAGTCTCCAGTTCCTTCAGAATCAAAGAAACCTACCCACAATCAAATTTGGGATGATTCCAACCAGATTTTGACAAGTTTAGAATCTGGCAGCACTCAAACATCAATGCACTCCTGCAAGCAATTCTAAAAATCTAGCTCGTACCTAGGGCCTAAATAAAGTGGGAATTTCAGAAATGTTTGCTATCTGATTCCTTCCATCTCATTATGAATAACCATAAACTATTAAATCTTCAGTTGCAGAATACTGCACAATACAGCAGTATTCCATCTTTTCAAGGCTTATTTTTCCTGAATTCCAACTGAGTTTTACATCTGAGACAAGCTGGAATTACCTTAATTAAGCATAACAGTGAAAGACTGATTTTACTTAGCTGAAATAACTTGACAACGTCTTTCTGGTAACTGGTTACCTGTCAGTATTTAATGGGCTGGTAATTACTCATTTTATCTTAAGGCAAACACTACTAATAAAGTTTTAAAAACATTGCTCTTGCAGAGCTATTTTTTTCATTGAGGGCCTAATACACAAGTAATTATGTCATAAAACTGGAAGAAACTCTCAACTTGATACATTAGCTTATTCTGGGTTTGACAATATGATTAAAATTGTTCTGAATCTTTCTCCCCCAACAATTCACTTTGAACTAAAAGTGCTGAGTGTTGCTATTTATAATCTAAGGTTTTGGTGAACAAAAATGAACTGTTTATAATATGCAAGGTGGTAAAAATGTCTGGAATGAGACAGAGGTAAAAAGCTTTGATTGATTAGACAATGATTGCAATGCAGCTGGAGACTTGCAGGCTTTAGACCTCCTGTAGAAGCAGGGATCAAAATCTTTAGGAACTGAGCCTTCAAATCTCCTAACACTTGAATCTTGTGTCTTTTTTTTTTTTAAGGATTTTATTCACTCCCTTCCACACCCATTAAAAAATCAAACAAACCCAAAAATGTTTTAGCAGATTTATTAATTGATTATTAATTAAATTGAGCTGGTTGAATTACACATTTGGTTTGTATTTTGCTTTGTGAGACAATTAAAACTGGTCTCATCCACCTGACTGTTACACTTTATGACTTTAGTGACTACAAAAACCTATGCTTTATAGTCTTTTCTAACCTTATGGTTAAAAATAAAGAAAAAAAAATCAGCCTTTCCTGCCACAGCAACCTGGAAAACTGACACAAATCACTTTTCACTTTGCCCCATCAATACAAATATGAAATACCTTGACTTTTAGATCAACATTTTAGTTTGTACAACTGTCAAAAAATTCTTAACTTGTAAATCCTACAAATCTGGTAAGAAAGTCATGGAGAGGGAATGAATACAAAGCACTAAGCTGTCATATTTATAGTTACTTTTCTGTTTTTCACCATGCTTAAAATAAACAGCCCATTGGTTATTTTTCTTATTCTCAGCTAACACAAATTCCTTTTTTAGAGCCTAGTCTATGAATACTTTGACTGGTTTTGGATCAGCCTTTTCTTCATCTCATTATTGATTAATATCTTCAGATTTTCTGGTTTTAGAAGGCTATTCTTAGTATTTTTAGCTTTCCTCAAGTTTGATGAACTCAATTACAGACTGATAAACTCAGTGACAGACCCACTGAAGTCCAGCTACTTGGGTCTTTTCTTTTCAAGAGTCTTTCCCATCCAAATGAATAAAATTAGATGTATTTTATAGCAGAAATCACATCAAATTAAGAAACGCAGAATCCCAGAAAAGGGTAAGAAAGCTCAACACTGAGCCCATGCATCACTCACAAACTACTCCACTGCTACCACAGAACTCATTTTCCCTTGACAACTGCAATGAGATCTATGATGTGTAAGGAGGAAGCCTTACATCACTGAGAGCAGGAGAGTGTCAATCTCCTCATATTTCCATGGCTCTAAGCCAGGACTTTCTCCTTCCACTGCCTGCCTCCACAGCAGCTAGTACTGGAGCCTTTAAATCCATTTATTTCTACTGTGCCACATATTCACTGCTTGCTGTAGAGAAGAGTCATCCAGGCAAGGTCGTGGCCCACAGAGGAGTGTTTACATTTTTAAAATAGAGATGGGCACAACAGAAGATTGCAGTGAGAGAAAACGTCCACTTCAGTCCAGCACTTGTTAGGATTTGCTGAGGGATGGCACTCTGTTCAAGGCCATGTTCTGCTGTTAAAGTGAAGGACACTGGAGCTATCTACAGCAACAGTGTGATGGCATTAAACTGGTGAAAAAAAAACACAAAAAAACCCCTTTTCTCTTGTGAAGTGAAATTGAGGAGAAGAAAGCAATGAATTTTTTGTATTACTTCAAAATACAAGCAGCAGACACCCTCATTTTCAGCAGTGGCTAATCCATAGAAGATTTATGCAGGAAAAGTAAATGCAATGAAGGAAACCAACACTCCTCTAAGCTCTCATTAAGAGACCTTTTATCCCGGCTCAAAAAAATGAACTATCATTTTGTTTTCCCTCCTGCAAATTACATCAATACTAAAATCCCACTGGATTACTGCTACTGAATGCATTTACTTATTCTGCAGACACAGGTGAGACATCCACCTGGCTATGAGGCAGCAGCCAGCAGAACAGAGCCACAGGAAAGGCTGGGTGAGCTCAGGGGATGTTGTGTTTAGGGATGGAACCTCTAAGTTTGGGCAGGAACACTGGCCCCACTGTGGCTGCTAAAATACATAATAACCTTGCCACCTGTTATAACTAACTGAACCAGATGTTTTCTCCAGACAGAAGCATGAGTTCTACACCAGGATATGTAAGAAACATTTCAGACAGACATCCTTGCCTTCCATAAGTCTATGAATAGAATCAGTCACTGGTAGGTCCTTTTTCCTTTCCTAATACTTTAGCAGTATTAGGAGATATTTTGTGTATAATTGCCAGTAGTGGTTCTGCTCAACTTATCCTACATGTAGCCATAATTTCACCTTAATTCAAGGACAAACACAACTTATTTCTCATTCCTTTCACTGTAGTGGTGGTGATGGCCTCAGATCTGGGATTTTGATGTTCTTGCACAAGATCAGTTTCCAGTGTAGTGTGCAAATCTGCCCCAGGGAAATAGAAACCATCATTATCCTTTGCATAATTAACACATTAAAACTTCTCGCTATAAGGAAAGACAGTAGCAGCAGTTAAAACTTATCCTTAAATCTTTGCAGGCAAACTTGTTCTCTATAATTTCATATTTCTTGTAACCTCCAGGTAATGTAGAAAGGGTAAGTTTTGTTCTAGAATTTTGTTCTCTCTACTGTAAAGAAAAAGTCAATGGTAAATTTATGTAGAGATCGAGAAAATGTCAGAACTTGTTTTTAAAATCTCCAATCAGAAGTCTTATCTACTTTAATGCACACCTCTCTTTCAAATACATAATTGGGATGAGGTTCTACCACTTTTTCTTTCAGTAACACATTTTTATTGAAGCTTATTTCTTCTTCAAAAACAAATGTAACTACAAAGTTTCAGTTCCCATATAATTCTACAAAATAAAGATAAGGCTTCTCTAAAACTCTTTTCACATATGAACCGGGGACTGAATACCTTTCATGAAAGGCACACCCAGATTGCTCATATGAAAGTCTGGATAAAATTATATTTTTATTTCAGCAGGTCTGAGATCTGACCCTAAATAACATATCCACACTGCTTTGGACTGTGCTGGATCAGGAACAGTTAATTTGAAGCTGTACTGATATCAATGAAAAATCTTCATTTTTCACAATTGAATATGAACCATTTCCCATGGACAGGAGCTCACTTGGACAATCACAACATGTATTGCATAGCTCTATTCATGGATAATTCTGGAAGATTTCCTTGACCTACCACAATTGAAAAGTTTCCACTTGCCCAACATTATGTAGATGTTCTGCTTGGAAGGGTGACTTGAAGCACACTTGACTCTTGCTGTATGAAATAAAATTAAAAAGTCCACATAGAAATAACCCCATGTCTATATTTTATTGCAATCAGCCAGAAGACAATTAGAGAAAAACATGTTTGTCTTTTCTACACTTCTAATCATAAAACAGCCTTCATTTTGAGGCCTGTAATTAACCTTTTCGTATTATCGCAATTTGCTGAAAATCAGAAAAACTGAAACATGAAACTGAACTTAAAAATGTTCTTGCTTATGTAAAAGGAAATGCATCATGCAGCAGCAGACATTTCATTATAGTAATATTTTCCTTCTCTCTTTTTCTCTTTGGATCTTTGCCCTTCTGTAATTATACAACATTAATTCCTCCTCAAGCAAAAAGCCAAATGTTTGCAAGCTCTGAGCTCAGACTGATCTGTTGCTAAAAGCATCAAGTCCAGCATTAGCTACTAATGGGTGTTTTCCTTCCATTAACCTGGATACAGGTAGCACTCCCCAGAGGAGCTGTCAGCATCCTGCTTTGAATTATATTTTCTGGGAAGACAAACTATCAGACCATAGTCAGGGTCTGGACGCATACTCAGACATTAAACACAGTTATGTAAGATTTGGGTTAGTTTTTTTAATTGCAAACCAATTCTGAACCAGCTAAAAGGCTGCTTCCATGAATTAATTTATTTATTACTATGAAAGCTAATTTGCAAACCCTTTTTTTTTAAAGCAGTGATGAGGAGGGTGGACCCAAACCACTGAGATTAGACCCAGCCATTTTGCACTGAGAGCTGTTGTCCAGGGCTGTCTCAAAGCCAGAATTCCACTTGTCTGTCCCCACTGTGTGGGAGCCCACTGTGTGGGCTCTGCTGTTGACATCCTGCAGCAAAAACCCGAGGCACAGATGACAAAACCTGAGGCACAGCTGGCATTTGGTCCTTTTTTCTCAGACACGCTTATCTTATGGATCCTGGGGAGGGTCTGCGTTGTCAGACACTCTGTCCTTTCCAGGAAGGATCAGTGGGAGCAGCCCCTGCAGGTGCCTCCTCCAGGGAATCTGACACAAACTGGTGGGCAAAAGGGCACCAGGACTTTGTCAAGAGGTAAAATAAAAGCTTGGGGCCAAGCCCAAACGTCACACAGCTATTAACTGACTGATCAGGTCTGGCAGGAACACAGCCAACAGATCTCAAGCAGAAGCCAGACTTCTTCACCAAACCAGAATAAAAGAACTTCATTTTCCTTCAGTACTTTTCCCATCTCCATTAAAATGGAATATCACTTAGAAAGGGGAAATGACATTTCCACTATCCATTTTCTAGACCTTTCTGAAGTTGTGATGTATGAAGCATCACATTAATAACACAGACTCTCTTAATGGCAGATTTTTAATGCTGTTTCTGCTGTACTAGCATCTGTAAATACAAAGGAATGCCTCAGAAATAACAGAAATATAAGGAAATACTTAAAATTAAATTGTAGTGGATCAAGATTAGACTAGAGCTTCTATTCCCTTTGGATACATTTGTAACATTTTATCTAATCATCATTCAGCAGTAGATACAATTCCAGACTACATCAAAGCAACTAAAATACTGCTTTGATGGTTTAATAGTAGCTGGCAGTGTAATGACAGGTGGCCAGAACCACAACCTAATTTGAAACAAGCTGCAAGGGTGGTTGAAGACACAGCTCTGAATTCTGTGAAGCATTTTGCTTTGAATAAAGTGAGATATGCAGTTGAGATCAGAGCACAGTAAATTTTGAGTGCTGTGCTTGCTGTACCTTCCTCATTGGTGATGCCTCAGGAGTGTATTAATCAACTGCAGTAATGCTGCTGCTTGCTTAGGACTCTTTTTAGTACTCTTAGTACATTTTGTGTTAATTTAAGAGGATGAACAAAAATTCTTATTGTAGGTGTTCTACAAAACATTGCACAAATTGCTTTAGCAACCATGCCCTCATGGTCTCTTGAGAAGCTGAGTCAGGATAAGCACAGCACCATCACCTGTGTGTGGCTTTCTCTGCCATACCCTCATCCCTGCACTTCTGGTAGGAAAAATCCCAAGCACCCATTTTCCTGAGAATTCATGAAAATGCATTTTCTGCCCTTACTTTTCAGTCTTACTGCCAAAGTAAGTCTGCTTTGGAAATTCTTCTCTAGCAAAACCTGTTATGTTAGCTGTAAAATTGCCAAAACAGGAGAAGATTAATTGCGTGAGCTAGAAGCTAAAACTATAAGGTGCAACAAAAATCACTCATCTACTTCAAAGTTTCACAGTAGGTGAGGCTTTCAAAATATTATGGGTCTGTTATATGAGGCAAACCTGGGGTTTTTTGCATGCAGGAAGAGTGTAAATAGTTTCTAAGCTTTATCACAACAAAGAACCCTTAGGTAGTAAAGGCATCACTCAGATATTCAGAGGGGCAGAATTTAACACTGTGCTGTGCACAGGAGACTCTGAAGTCACCAGAGGTCTTTCATGATTCTTAGTGCAGCACTCAGAGCAGCTTTTTTTATTAGGAAAAGATATTCCCCCTTCACTAATAGTAGCAAAATATACTTGCCTTTCAAAATATTATCTGTAAGTCTTTAAGAGACACCTGCTTTGAAATTCATCAGGTTTCTTCAGGGAAATAGTGTAAAACAGAACAGATTAAAAGAACCTTTCGTGAAGCAATGAATTAGAGCTACTTGTTATCAAAATTCTCTGAGCATTCACATAGAGAAAAAACGTGCAAAGATTAATTGGTAGAGACAAAAAACTGGTTTTAAAAACCCTGTAAGCTGAAGTGAATCTGGAAATCAATTTCTTACATATGTTTTATCAAAACAACAGGAGCATATTTGTAGAAATAAACTGTAAAGACTACATTAACTTGGAAGGTTAAGCCTACTGGAAAATTTTCCTGAATGTAATCATCAACTGTAAAAGGTGTTTTTTAATAAAAATAACTGCCCAGCAGCACATTGGTATTTACTGCAAGTCAATTTTAAGTCATGACATGGAAATAAAGCTTAAACTTCAGTTAAATGAGTTGTCCCTAAATTTGCTGGAAAAGTTAATGACTGAACAGTCTCTGGCCTTTTGAAATTCCTGTTTTCCTTCTATTTTCTGCAAAATGTGACAAAAGGGACAACTTGTGAAATCAAGGATCTTCACATTTTACTGTATACCTTACTTCATAATGCTTCTCCTACAGACATTTTTGCATGGTAACATTTAAAAGTTTCAACATGGAGGCCAAAAAAATTCAGTTTTCCCCTATAGTTTGATTTTGAAATTGTGTGGTGTGACATTTCAGTGGAAAAAAAAAAGTATGGACTGATCAACAAAATTATATACGTTAGAAACAGTTCAATGATTTACCTTAAAACATTGTTTTGAAACTGATCTTGTCCTTTAAATTTCTGCAAAACCCATCACCTTTAAGTAAAATATTTTAAAGGACTTTATTGCACTGAACTATGTAATATTAAAAAAGGGATTTATTTAAAACTTCAAAATCCCAGTGGATGGCAAAGTGCACACAACAGAGGTGTTGTTATGCTATGAATTACACAGCTCTCCAGCTCAGGAGTTTGTGACTAATTAAGAAAGCTTTAGAAGTGTAGGAAGGCCAGTAACACTGCACAGGATGTTAAGGAATCAATATTTTTGTTAAGGGATCAAGTTCTTCTGTGCATATTTTCAGGTTGTTAGCAATTAATGATCTTGTTCTTGCAAGAAGCCTTCAGGATCACCAGGGAATGCTGATATTCAAATCCAGTTTTGGAGAAAAAAGCCTGAACTTTTTAACTCACAGCTGGAGTACTGCACTGGAATTTGCTGATCCTCACCCAGAATTCCTTCTCACTGGCTGTTTGTCATTTTGGTTCTGATAAATTAGAACACAGAAATAAACTGACTTATCCAGACCATGAAAAAAGGAATTCTAACTTAAAATTGAAAAAACTCAGCTACAAGAAACTATTCAAGTCATTATCATACTTAGGAAAGTTTTAAAACTGGCAAGAAGTTATAATCTGTAGTCTTAAAACAGACAATATATGTAAAAATACATCATGTTTTAAAAGAAACCTCAGGATTTTTCCCTCATCAAATGCATTTGTTTGTCAGCAATGAAAACACTGAAGCTCTTGCCAGGAGAATTTCTGTTTGATTTCTCCCAGATGACAGAAGCCTGGATGTTGAGTGACTCAATGACACCATTCTGTGCCACCACACAAATGGCTGTGGGAGTGTGAAGCAGCATGCTGACATTTCTACTGAATTTCTTCAAAAAATCAAAACCAAAAAGCAAACAAAGGATTTGATAATTGGAAACCTGGTCCCACTAAAACTCAGGTGGTGCCACCCTCCCCTAGCTGGTAACAATGATTATCCCAGCACAGAGACAGTTTCCACACAACTGGAATTACAGCTCCAAAGGAACCCAATAATTTTGCATCCCCCGCCACCAGCAGGAGTTCACCACATGCAACAGAGATCTTTAAACACATGATAAACTTTCATTCTGTTTTATGTTGCATCTTCAAAGACTGCCACCACAGACCTGTGGAAACCTTGGGCTTCACTTAAACTCTGGAGAACAGGATAAATGTTCAAGCCACACGTTTGATCTTTTAAAGTGCTTTACTCAAGAACACTCAGAACTGAGGGTGAATCACAGGGGTTCTGACAAGAACTGCAGAAGTTTAATTGTTACTTAAAATGACCAATTAAAATAAAGCAGTTTCCTGAAGCCATCTTTTTCCTCCTGTATAGACAGAGTTAATTGTGCCATGTGCCCTCATTTTCAACCTGGGCACCATAACCCTGGTCCCAAACTCTTCTCTTCTTAGATAACTTCTAACAGAGAAGTTGCTCTAAAGTGAGGCAGTGTACTCAGATCTTTACATACCTGTCAGGAAATTATGATATAAAACATACCACCTCATTTTACTGACAGGTACTTAATGCCAATCTTCTACTTCACAGAAAAGCACCCCAAAACAAGCCCCAAGAACCTTGAATATTAGTGATATGTTCTTTGCTTAATTTTCAAGAACAATTAGCAGGTTATTCTTTGTTTTGATTTCTTTCTTGAAATCTAATTATTCCATATGTCCTTTCACATTTTGTCTGATTTGCAATTGTATTTCTCATTATCATTTTGTGAGGATGTGCTGCTATTTCCTCTGGTTTCATTCTCTCTTTTATGTTTCACTTGTACAAAATTAATTACATTGTACCTTCAAGCATAATTTTAACAGTGTCTCCGTTGCACTGTCTGCCTTTAATTAATGCTCTTCTAATGTAGGTTTTAGAGCCAAATGGTGCAATATTCTGAGCATCAAAGAAACAAAAGATCTAACAAAGCTGAAATGAAAGAACCAGACAAAGCAGCAGACAATGTATTCTCATTTGAAAAATGTCACTTCAATTTTATTTTAGATAGTAGAACCAAAGAAGATTGTTTCTAGTTTTTCCACATTTATCACTAAACTTTGTGGTAAGGCTCCCTCCAATCTGGAGCTTAATCTGTAATTTATGAAATGAGATTAATTTCTCAATTGTCTGCCTATCTGTTACAACTCTCTAATACACATCCCTCCAGCAGGATTTTTGGTTTTTAGTTTTAAAGACCCAGCAAGTCTTGGAGCTCCCCCATCAAGCACAACATTTGTGTGCCCTCCCCCCAAAAAATGAGGCAATTTACACTCAAATTCTCTCTTGGCTGTCAGTTCAGGAAGGCAATGGGAAAGAAATATTCCACGGCTTGGCCTATATGCCCTTTGTTTTTTAGATATGCAGTGTTTACTCAGCATTGATCTAATACTTATTCAACCAGGAACCTGAGCTGCCACAGAAACTGAGGTAATAATTATAGTTCTGCAGGGCTCTGGGTATTTAATACTCTGGTCTTTGGGTTTCAGGGACTTCAAAGCAAAGTCTTGGGTGCTTCCTGTTCCTATTAGGCACAAAATAGATTTTACTGAGGTCAGGAGTTTTCTTATCACATTAAGTTTCCAAAGTTAATTTTCAATATATAGCAATTATGAGCAAAATGGAGCTTATAAAATTTTCTGGTCATAAAAGCCAATTTTTCAGCTGTGTACAGCTATTTACTTAAGTGAACCAAGCTAAGTTTCAGGATCTGAAGTGCACTTTCAGTTAGATATTTAGATAAAAATGGCAATGGAGTGAAATAAAAAGGAGTATCTTCCACAGCTGCAGAACCTACTGAGCAGCAACACTTGTGTGTATACATATGTGTGTATATATATATATATATATATATATATATATATATATATATATATACACACACACCACAGTGACTTTATTATGCATAAAGGTGATGCCTGATTTCCAATAAGACCATTTTCTGGGCCATAATAAGCAGAATATTTGCAGAGGAGATCATTATAGGTAATTAAAGCATTAGGGATTTAGTTTTGTTAGATGGAGGCACTCAGATTTAAAACAAAAGCACGTAACTCAATTTGGGGATTCATGTCTGAGTTAAAGGGGTCAAGTTAAAATTATTTTCACTTGAAAAGGAGCGGGGTTTGTCTGAGGATTATTGCAATGGGATGTATTTTTAATGGGGACAAAGCCTGTCCAGGGATTCACATGAATGGCTATCAACAACTTTGATCAGCACTGTACCCACACATCAAAAGACATAACTAATTCCAGACCAGTTTTGCTCATTGTTTGATAAGCACTAGTCAGTTCAAATAAAGTTTGCGTGCTTCAAACCTACCTACATTGATCTGAATTATGCAAAAGTCACTTGAAATCTATGTTTCTGGATTTTTATTTGTTTAATTTCATGAAGAAAAGCAAGCTTTGAAGCACTGTACATAGAAAAGAATTAAATAAGCCTTGTAACAGAACAAGAGGTACAAAAAACAAAACTAGGTGGGTCATATTTAGAGCTTAGCAAACTTGACAATGTCTTTAAGGTGAAGGAATAATAGAGTTAGTCAAAGTTCTGCCTTTCATGGTCTTATAATGTCAAGAGAACATCTTTTCAAAGCGTGGCATTACGCAGGCTCATTCTTTTCAAGAACACAAACTTTGATTTCAGAAACAAATGAAAGGAAAAAAGTGACTCTGAAACAAAGCACTCCCCACACGTATATTTTTAGTGCCACGTGTTCAGACTAAAGGGCCATATGCCCTCACATTACTTAATGCAGGAAAAAAGGTATTTCCAAAACGCCTTTGAAATTTCAGTTCTTAGACAGTAAACTTGAAACTGGCCAGTGGGCAGAGGCCAGAGCCACATTTTTGAAACATTAAATAACTTTAAAAAATCTTTTGTATTTCAATTTTACTTTTATCCCTGAATCTTTTTTCTTTGAAGATTTAACAATGGACTGTCTTTTTTTTAACTCCTGCAGCTTCGTTCTAAATCCTAAAGGGGCACTTTCCATGCAGTCAAAAATACAAAGCTCAAAACGTTCAGAGAAAATAAAGATTGAATTTAAATGGCTTGTGCACATCATAGACATGGTTGAATTACACTCTTTTGCCTTTAACCTCTGCTAATATTTGTTCTAACAAAGGCAGCAGTCATAAGTGTTTTACCACTGTGAGTACAGAATATATTCCTTTTGCCTCAATATCATTGCAAAGAGAATTTTCATATAAATGTGCTTTGTGCCTCAACAACTTCTGCAGTTTGTGGGACAAACATCAATAAATGCAACATTCCACAGGAAGAATGATGATTCCACCCCAGCTTCAGAGTGTTCCCAGAACTCCCTGTCCAAGGGAAGATAAACCTAAAGCCTCACACGATCCAGCACTGCTGCAGTCTGACAAAGCAGCCAGGTCTCCTTGCCCTCTCTACAATAAACTGTGTCCTAAGCACTGTTGGATTTGTTTGTTTGCTCAGTCAGGCTCACTGTACACACCAGCTCAACTTGCTAGCTCTTGCATTGCACCAAGTGGAGATTTTCAAAACTATTTTTAAAAGAAGCTTAACTGGCTTTTTACTTTCAGCTATTTTTCAGCATGTTGCTGATGCTTGAGCTGCAAAGTTCAAGATGCAGATGTTCTGCCCTTCAAGTCCCATGGATGCTGGTTTCTGGAATTGCAGAGCCTGCTTCGACAAGGACAGATAGAGATCCCCCAAGCAGAGCTTTAGATTTTATTTTCTTTTTTCTGTGAATGGAATAAGAGTAGAGACAGATGATACAGCTTTCAAAAGAAAACTTTTCAAATTTGACTCTAATTGAATGGTGACAAGTTTAAAGCAAAAAAGCTAAGTGGTTTTACCTGAACTCAAACCTATGGCTTTAAGAGGACTACTTCACATGAATTCAGCTTTTATATTCTCCCACGGTGATGAAGTGCTTTCATTTCTATTCCTACAACACAACATTGAGAATACACAGCAATATTTGGACACTCCAGCCATAGGCAAAAAAGTAAGGGGCATCAGATCCTATAGTCATTTTTACTGCTGATCACTTAGCCAGAAACAGGTAATGAAGAGTGGATTATGCCCCTGGTAATCATTTCTTTCAAGTCCCACCAAGTTTAACTCCATAATCTTACAGTATTTCATCAGAATGCTCCTCAATATTCATTATTTTACCATTTAAAATTGTTTTTCTTTTTGATGATGCCTATAAGTACAAAAACATAAGGACATTTTGAAGATACAGGGACGTGAGAGCAGCAGCAGCAGCTGTGTGACATTATTCACTTCAGTAAATGAGCCAGTGTTCACTCTTTGATGTATTGCTGTGACAAGGTCACTCTGAGCACCAAGGGACAGGTAGATTCTTTCTAACATACTTGCTGGAGTTCTTGAGAATAAAGAGGACATTCTATAGCTCCCTACTTCCTTTTATTTCTTGAGCCACTGAGTCTCATCAACAATGCAACAAGGCAACTGCCACCCAGCAAGAAAAAAGTCAGATTTAGGGTTCTAAAGGACACTAATTCTGGCAAGAATCCTAATTCAATCTTCATGGTCAAAGATGCCACAATACACCTCACAACAAAATAACTACCAGTGCCCAGTGATCTAAACATCATCAGCAGGGTGGAACATAAGTCATTTGTCACCCTTAGGATTAGCTAATTTAAATTATTCAAACACTTGAACCCCCCTTTTGTCTAGCTTAAATTACATGTTGGAAATTCAATTGTTCAGTGAATGAGTTGTTTGGTCAATCTTCACTTGCTCCAAAGCAGAAATGGAAGTCTGTGGTCTATGAGCTCTGTTAAACAATCATTTATGGGTACATGATATTTATGTTAGCCAAAACATTAATGATTCTGTGATGTAAGACAATTATTTGTCCACCTAGAGAAGGTGCTCATTTCACTGCACTCATTCTCAGTTTTTCTTTTCTACTTTTTCACAGTACTACTGTAGGCAAGCTATACCCTCCTCCACTGAGCCTTATTTTATTCATATAGGTGTCTAATTCTAAAATAAGAAAATAAATACTTAAATTCAGCATTGAATAATTTTAAAGTACTGAAAATACCATAGATTTGAATCAAAATTCTCTATATAAAACACGGCTGAAGAAAAACTACTTAAAACCTGTATTTAATGGGCTTCTGAAAGAACTTAGTTGACAGATGTCTCTATGCCAGAAATACACAAGGAGACACCCAAAATAAATAAATCAGGAATAGGTCTTGACATCATCACTTGTAATCACTTTACAGGTATCATAGCCCTATGGGTCTGCCTTTTAACTACTATTCTGTGAAGAAAAATATTTCCATTGAGGTCCAGCTCAGAAATCAGCTTTGTCTAGTGCAGAAATGTTACCAAGAATTTCCTTTAATTAGGCACTGATGCCTTATGTTTTAGCCATTATATTTTTTAGACCCTGTGCTGTTTTGGTAAGTAGTTTCAAGTTTCATATTAAGTGCTACTAAACTCTCTTCATAGAGCAGACAAAACAATTCCTTCTCTAATTTGATACCAAAGACAACTTTCAAGCCCAAGAACAAAAACAACAGTAAATTAAAAAGAAAAAACAGGAGGATGGAGCTTCCTAACCTGAAGCTATAGTTGGACAACTGATTCTAATACAGTAATGGACCAGAACGTATAAAAGTGTGAGACCTCATGATCAGGTGTCCATTTTGTGACCATTTTGGGGTACATCTTGAGTGTAGTCCAGCTGAACTCTTGTGCAACCCAAGCATACCCATTGAAGACTTTTAATAAATACTAACTTTATCCTTTTACTCTGTCTAGCCTCTGTTCCAAGTCAGCCTAGAGAAAACATCAGCACAGCATGAAAATATCTTCTTAGCCCTCCCAGTACTGATGTGAACTCTCCCCCCTTACAGCATCCAAGAATTCCAGACTGCTCTGGGCTGTCTCACACTTGGCTGGCTGGGGCAGCTCTGGCCCCATACAATTCTAATGAAGCTGTCTGGTTTTTCACAGAGCAGTTCCACTGATTTAGTTGCCATTGACTGAGAAGTGTCGTGAGAGCACTGAAGGGAAAGTCAGAGGATATGGTTGGCTCAGGTCATGTTTGAACATGGGAAGGAAGAGAAAACAGAGAAGTCAGTGCTGAAATGTAGCCATGTGTATCCCTGTCCCTATTGATCTGCTCTTACAAATGCACATTTCAGGCTCTGTGGAATAAGATACCAGAGAAATACTCAAAGAGCTTCAAAAATACACCACAGCCAAATACCAGAGCTTCAAAATGAGGCAAGCAGCAGGCTGGATAGAACTGAACAACTTCAGCACAACCAATAAAAATGATGTTGAAGCTAAATCCAGTCTTTCTGGCTGCAGTTAATTGAACAACTGTGACTGTGCTTAGCACCCAGCTAAAACAGGGTCTTAAAACAACCCCTCAGCACGAATCACTTTCAGATAGTTCAGAAAACTTACAGCACTTGGGAGTTAATTTCTAACTTTCTCACATTTAGCACATGCACATAAGTTCTGATATGCTTTGATCTTTTCTTTTACAAGATAGAGGCTGATATTACTGCAGAATTTCTAAAAGAAAAATTAAAGGAAATTAATGGCACCACTAAAACATGGTGGGTATTTTTTTTTTTTTTTTTATATTAAAAGAACTCAGCTGGGATAAAACATCTCTTTGGCTCAAAATGGAACTGATCAATTGTTCAACAGTTGGAATTCATGCAGTCTTATTTAATGATGTGCTCTAATGGCAGCCTTTTTATGCTTCATTTCCCAATGGCAATATACAATGACACAGAGGAAAAGCCATGTAATGTGCTGTAACAATATCAGGGATTGTTGCTAAGATTTAAGGGAAATAAAGTAGTGCCAAACTGTTAACACTCCTAAGGAAGCAGACTGATGGATGGATGGTCTGTGCAAACTAACCCTGAGTGGAAATGAGATCCATTCTTCTGTGGCTGCACAGACACACACTTCCATTTGAAAACCAATTAATTCCAGGCCCTATGGACTTGGTTTTCTTGAGAAGTTTTACAGGCCTGGCTATTCCCACATATTCATCTTCAACATGTTAACTACTGTACACATCACTAAAACTTGCTTTGCATATTTGGGTGTTCATTTGAAACTGCTAATTGTCCTGAACATTTCAATGTGAGTGTAATATCAAAGGCCAGTTTATTACACAAATATATAGGATTGTGACACTTGTGGACTATTTCCAGAGAAAGATGAAATAAGTAACATTGTATTCAACTTCTCTGTTACTCTGTTTTACTCAAGACAAGTACACTCTTCAAATAAGAGGGATACAGGGAGAGATTTGGGCACTTCAAGTTCAGCATTTGCTTTTCAAATCTATGTGTAAAATCAAAAACCATGCTGTTGCTGCTAAGATCTCAGCAGGTTAAGAAACTTAACAAAAGGAGAGATCTTTGGTTTAATCCTTTGAAAAGGTGAAACATGGGCTCACTTAACTCAGTACACAGCTCCAGTAAAACCCTTGCTCACACTACAGATGTTCATACTCAGAGATTTGTAGGTTCATCTGGGGAGGGCTGCCAAGCAATCTGAAGTTGTATTGCAACGACAATATCACATGGATGATCTTAATTCCTTTTTCTTAAACACGATGCTGTTATTAAAATGCACTCCCACTTTGAAAAGGCAGTTCTTGCACAACGTTTTGATCCCTTCACAGAAACCAAACATTTACAGCTGTTTATTCAGAGGCCACACTTATTTTGACTCTGCAAAAAATGAGTTTTCTGCCACCGAGTCCCCTCTGTAGAATGGTCTTGCAGTCCTTTTAGGGGCTGCTTTTCCTTTAGGCCCTCTCATCTTTGGCACTTGCAGCTACATAAAATACATGAATATTTGTGTCCTGAATAAAGTAGAAACTCAACTTCTTATCTACCTCTTTGTAGCAATGAAAGGTGAGCATCTTTCTGAACCCTTGTGTCATATATGAATTATGTGTACAGACTTCAAAGCATCTTAATCTGTACAGGTAAATGAACACCCCACACAAGCAAAGAGCTTTCCCTATAAAACTGCAAAGTTAATCACCCCTTTGATAAATCAATCATATCACATAACGAAGTCTCACATTTTGCCTAGAAAAGGGCTTTTTCCTTTTTTATTTGAGTCCTAATTGGCTATTAAGAGAAAGATACATTCTGCTTTGTCAAACTTCGATTTACGTAACATGCTCCCATTTTAAATCTCTAAGGGTATCTTCACTCAAAGTCACAGTACATTTAACTAACAGTTTCATTTCAGCCCAAGATCTAAAGGAACTAACATATTTATTAAAGCATTTTGATCCTTCAGAGACAGATTAATAAGAAGCTTGTGACAGTTCAGCATGATAAAATGAGCCAATAAACAGCAATGTGTGCTGACATTAGATATACTGATCCACAAATAATATAATACATATTTGGTTTGTCATAAAGAAAAATCACTTGAAAAAGCCATTGCCATGATTAAATACTTTCTGCTATCTCAAAATTTCTATATTCTGTACAAGTTTTCCTTCTAAATTCCCTCGACAAATAAACCCAGCTAGTCTTTTTCCTACAAAAGGAAATCACAGCTTTGTATGATATCAATATGGAATAATGAGTCAAAATGCAGCATGAAAAGGGTTTAAATATTGTATGGATTTTTGGGGTAAAAATAGAGCACTAGATGCCAGAAGTGTTCATTCACTATAAAACAGATGTTCAGGCTTGCCTGACTGGCTGTCACTTACCTACCTATGAATTATTATTTGTATTATGCATTTGTTTTATGGTAACCTCTCAGAAATTCAAATTTTTTAATGTGGTTGTCAGTAACAATAGAGACTCAAGGTTTAGATTTGGGATATTATTTCCTGTCCAACAACTTTCTTTATTAGAGCTCATCCTTTGTCACTGCTCCTGTTCATCCATTGCTTCACATCAAGTAAGGGTGAAGCTTGGGAAACACACACACACTTCAGACACATTTCTGCCACTAAACATTGAATAATGGAGTCAATTGTTTTCTCATTTTCACTGTTTATACACCACTGCTGCCAAATGACTTTCCCAACGTCCATTGTGATTTATGATGTGAGAGAATACTAAAACTAATTTATACTAATAAATGCAAACAGCCCCATTAACATCAATACATATCCTAATTTACACCACCAAAGAATCCATACTGGTATACTTAGAGCCATTTCAGAGTATTGTCTAATGAAGATAAAAGGTCATTGTGCAAACTAGCAGTGATGGAAAGTTTACAGCAGTCATCCCAAGGTTCCAAATGCTGTGCATAAAACTTAATGTAGTGTACTGCATTATCCACTAATGCTTAAAATAATGGCTCCTGAGATTCTGGTTATAATGATCCTGACCTAAATGTGAAAATAACTTCATACAATTTTTACTCCAGTCGTTACATTCTAATGTACTTCATTTCTCTTCATCCAACCTCTCAGACTGATGGGTTCTTAGACACAGGAGGAACTGGACCCTGCAAGTCACTCCTTGCTTCTCACAACAAAATTCATGCTTGCTTCATCTGGCATGGATGTGGCAGTATCAGTTAATTCTGTTACCTCAAAATACTCACCACAGAACAATGCACAGCACACAGGAAGAAATGACAGCAGATTAAATTGTAAGAGAAGAAATAAACAATTAACCCCTCAAAATAATTTCAACTTCTTTTACTAATTAATGTTTTTTACTTCAGCCCAAATCAAGTGTCAAAATCATAGTTTGAAACTTCAATTTCAAAATCAAAGTTTGAAACTTTGGGATTTCTTGCTTTTTTCTTTTTTGTTGTTGGTATTTTTCCCTACCTGAGTATTCAGAAGAACACAAACAGTCTAGAAGGTGTTGAGGTGATTCTGGCACACAAATCAAATTACTTTTTTTTAACAACTACAGTTGTATCACCAGGACTAGCCTTTCCTAAGGGGAAATATTTGGACCCATTTCTTTTTTTTCTTCCAATGGCATAGAAATTAAACATTTCAAAACTGTGTGATGGTGTCTTTAGGAAGAGCTTATAAAGTTGCTGAATTTTAACCCTAACACACTGCATTAGGAAAACAAAACAAAAGCACTAATATTTTGATATTTTATTGCACTAAATGAATTTCTCTACTTCAGAAATCCTCCTATCTGTAATTTCTCATCAATGCACAATGTTTATTAATACATGCATCCAACATACCAGTTAACCAGAGCCTGGTTTTCCACATGTACATTTAGGAGAGACAGACAAAAAGGTCTGCTCCAAAGTCAACTGCAGCTAATGCAAAAAGTCCTGCTAGTCCCATTGGCAATTTCTCAGCTGCACTGTCCTGGCAATTAAAAGCAGATGGGTGCTGGAAAGCCAGCCCTGGTGACCAACACCTAACCCAGGGTCACATAATGAGTCTGGCTCAGATCTGAGAATGGCACTCAAATCTACTGAATTTCTACCCAGGGGTTTAATCACAAAACCACTACTCTTAATTTAAAATCAAAAGGTTTCGAAAGAAATATTAGTAAGGTGCAAATTTTTCACTTCAGGGGAATATATCATTATTCAGTTAACCATTTTTTAAAAAATCTCAGACCAAATAAGTAACCAAAGTTCTCTGCTATGGTGTTAATTAAGGATTTGTATTCATACCTCTGAGCAATATACTAACCTCTAAATGATGTTCCAACTGAAGTCTGAACAGGAGCAAAACTAAAGTACAATTAAGGTTTGCAGATCTGCCTATATTGTAGCTTTTTAGCTGTAACCTTTCCACCCTGTTCCGTAATTAGTGAACCAGCTCGTTAAGTTCTCCAGACACAGACATTTATGAAGAGTTCAAAGCTTCTTCCCAAGCTCTGGAGCAACAACTCCAAGTAGAATAATTCTGAACCAGTGAAGCAACACTACCACATACAGCACCTGTCATACAGCACCTGTCCTACCTGGCTCCTCTTTGCAGGAATTGAGATTTTTTCCCCCCCCCACATCCCTCTTGCTTATCAGACCATAGCTTTCAAGTCAATAAAACAAAGTTTTTACCTTTCAGATTTCTCACATAGCCCAGTTATCCAGGTTTTTTTCACTCCTGTTCCACAGCCAGCAGAATAAACCTGGTCTGCACCTCTTTTGAAGATAGCTACAGACAAAAGCAGTGTCCCTCACACCTCAGCCCCTTCAGCAGCAAACTCCAACAAGGACCCCTGAGTTACAGCCACAAATAGGGCATAAACTATTCACTGCATTTCTCGGGCAGTCTGTGAAACCAAGATTTTTAAATCCCACACTCCTTTTGTTCTCTGGAGTTCATAGCCAGGAATTTACAAGCCACTTCCTATATAAGTGAAGTAGACCAAAAAAACCAGATACTTAATGTACCATCCCCAGGCTCCAGCTGCCCACCTGAACCCCAGCAGGGTGAGAGCTGCCAAGAGCCCCATGGCAGCTCACCCTCCTCAGGAATACACCGTGTTCCAGCCAGGAACAGAGACTTACCCTCTGCTGGGCACAACGCAGGAACCACAGGATGCAGGACACGACCACCCAACAGGCACAGAAGGACAGCCAGGCCACACAAAACTGAGGTTGGGCTGACTACAACCACAGGAAGTCAAATGCAAAATGGGAATTCAGGGGTGGTTCTGGTGGGGTACACTGTATGGGAATGGCATTGCCAGGTTGCAGAATGAGTGTGAGCAAGTGGGTCACATCACTAAGGCAAAACTTGCCCTAGTTTGTCACCCTTTTAGCATCAATGTTAGGAGAAAGTGCTACAAGAAGGTGATTTTACTGGCTATTTAATATTAACCCTCTGCTATTCTGACACTGCTCCTAGGCCTGTTATACACTATACTAGGTTTGTGATGTCTATATGAAACACCTGTTTGTGATCAGAATACAGCACCCATAATTACTTCATAAACCCTACCAATTAAAAAAATCTCCAGCAAGCAATTCTGAAAAGACACTAAAAATGTAGTCTCTGGTTTCCTGTTTTGTTCAGAATAAACCTTTTCTTTGCCTTTCACATAGAGCTTTTAAAGCACACTTGAGTCATACTTTCATACAGTTCTCCAGAACCTGAGAGCTAGTAATATAAGGATTTTTAAATTGAAGTTTGGATTCTCAAATAATCTTAAGAGCCTGAGAACTGGGACTGTAGGAGAAATAAACATCACCAATCTAAATATCATGAGTCTGATAACACTGAACCAGAGATTTATAGGTGGATGGAATAAAGGAGGAAAGCACAAGGTACAAATAAAGATGTAGCTTTCTAGTCGATTTAAATTTTCTGTTTAGCATATTGATTAGGAAAAAAAAGTGGAAAATTGCTGATGGGAATGTAAAGGGGGAACTGAGGCAAGTATTTTATTTGAGGAGGTTTGTGCTTATCTGCTGCAAGTGAAACAGCTTGTTATCAGTGTGGGTGAGAAGTGGGGCATGGTTATAATCAAAAGATAGATCTGGCTGTGCCAGACTGGCTGCTTATTTGCTACTGTAGTTTGACCACTTAAACTCTTTTTGTCACTGTATTGGATATTCTCTTGAATTTCTGAGAAAACAAGTTCCTTAAATAGCCCTTCCTTTGCAGTCTCTAATTGCAAAGTACAATAGAAATCAAATCAAAGCTTTTTGTGTTTGCATTGTGCCTTCAGTGTTAACAAAGGAATGAAAATTCTACCCTGATAGAGTAAAACCCCATATGCTGTTGCTTTCTTTGAGTTTGTTTTCTTGGGGTTCTGTAAACAAAGATTTACTGAATGGGTGGGTTTATGCAAGCTGTTCTTTCGAAGCTGTCAATGTGCTATTTGGATTTGTGGTAACCGCTGGAAAAGCAGGAGCACCCATTTCCCAAGCACAGGACAAACAGATCTCCAGCAGGCTCCTGAATTCTGTGTGGCCTCTACAACCAGGATTTTATCATCAATCAGACCTGGTGAAATAAGCTCTGGATAAATGATAAAACTTTTCAAATATTAATGCAGCCATCATTGCATGAAGCTTGGGTTTTACAAACCTGGTTCTTGATGATAATTCTTTCCTGGGAAACCACCACATATCCAGGCCAGCTGTCTTAGCCTAACATAATTGTTTTTGTATGTCTGAAAGTACTGCTCACATAGCACTTAGAACAATTGCATTGATCATTGGATAGAAAATCTCCAATTTTGTCCATCCATGGATTAACAGTAATGGTGAAAAATGCAAGGCATTTTGTGAAAATTTAGTGTCTGAATTCCTATCAAGGCTTTTCTTTTTTAAAAGTTGTCAAACCCTAGATGTTTCATTCTATGCACTTTTATTTCAGCTATTGGAAAGTAACTTGAATCTTGATAGGGTGTCCTGAGGCAAAGAATCCTGTCAAAATTGAGGGCAGTAGATGAGAACTCCCTGAGCTGCCTGGAGACAGGTCTTCCAAAATTCTGTTTGCAGGTTTGTTATTGGTTTGCTGAAATTGCCCAGACAAATCATCTGCTTGTCAATTCACCTGACTATAAAACTGGAATAGTAAGAGTATCAAGATATTGTGTATGAATTTTACTTAATAAATACTTTGAAAGTGTTCTAAAAGCCCTTAGTATTTTTATTGAAAGTATTTTGGAAGCTGAATTACTTTATTTGTGTTAATTATGTAACTTTATAGGAGAGATGTGCTATATGAGACAAGCACTGAAGCATAAGGTGATTTAACTTTTGCTTTACACAGCTTTTGCTATTAATTTAATTATTTTCCATAACTGAACAATGTAGTTCATTCAATTTTAAAATGAGACTAAATTTGCTTGGTAGGGAAATAAAAAGGAAATGGTACTTGAGGCAATGGCCCTGGGGTTATGCTCATTTCACTGGTTTATTTTATGCCATTTTTCTGGTAAAATGTTTTGAAGAAGACAATTTTTCATCTTTTGTCCAAGGAGCTTAATTTTTCATTGTTTTTACACTTTTAGAGTGATTTCTAAGAAAATGGGACTACACCACATAAAATGTCTCACAGTTAGGAACCAGCAGACATAGTGATAATGTGGTTGGGTTGTGTAGACATGCATCTGATAAATACAAATAACCCCCCTTTCAAATTAACATGAGCCAAAAGCTTAGTGATCTGATGAGGTACTGACAAATTCACATCCTAACCTAAATGACATTTGTCACACTGAAGTAGAAACAATTATTAATAATTTTCATTTCATTAGGAGCACTACAATGAAATGTCAACAACTTCAAAAGTGTAGCAGAAGTGTACAAATTAATTTTGATTTTCTGAAGTGTAATTATTTTTGTAAGTACCACACTGTGTAATCACTTTGGGCGCTATTACTTGTGCAATCAATAACACTTAAATGTACTCAGCTGTTTTCAAACATGGTTTCCTAAGGTCACCCTTTACTGGTGTGGATGTCTCAGAGGAAGAGTGTAAGGAGTTATTTCCTAACTGGTCGAAGATGAAGTGAAATATTAAAAATATATAATTATTTATGTACATATATATATAAATTTTTTTTTTTTTTTAAATGTTGATTGCTGTAAAGGGGTGCTCGATGTCTGTGCAGTTTTGATGTGAAAAAAGCCAGTCCTGACTTTGCTGGCGAGTCCATTTTTATGCTCTGGGTGGCAGCATCAGCTCTTGCTCCTGTGCCTTCACCACCCGGGGCTCATCCTACTTGGCAAATACAACCTGACTGCAGAGTTAATTATATTCCCCTGAGCCAGGCAGTCAGGCCAGATTTGGCCTCACATTAGCCAGATGAATGGTTGGTAATCATCTAGAGGAGTACATCGTTCCCACAAGCTTAGTCAGTCCCCAAGTGTGCCAGCATTTGTATTAATTCACAACCCTGCAATGCTCGAGTACAAAAAGACCACAAGAACATACGTCTTTTGAAGGAAGGTTACTTTCCTGCCTCGTGGCTTAACTCTTCTGTGATTTTAGCTGACATTCTGATGGGTTTCCTCCAGGTTTCCTCCAGGTTTGGACAGAAGCATTTTGCTCATGTACCTGTTCATTATTTTAGCTTTTTTTTTTTTTTGAGATCTCCATGATCCTCTGGGAACTTTTGCCATCCCCTTTACAGCAGGGTAGGAGCAGAGGTGGCTGGTTGCCAGTTCAGTGTTCAGGTTGGTTTCTGGAATTAACAGAAGTCCCTCCTAAAAGGATCCAGTTTATAATTTAGCTTGAATGGCTCCTGGAGTCTCTTCCTGTAACTCAGCTTTCCACCCTAATTTAACTTCATTTGTAGATTTGTTTCAATGGCTTATCCATACTGGAAGATAAAAGCAAAGCTGATATAACCAGAGCAAGGAATGGAGACTGTACTTATACTATTAGAATTACAAATCCCTGCCATTAGAAATGAAAACCCAATAAAAATAGATTGAAATTTCCTGTTGGATTAGTAAATTATCCATTAGTATGAAGAAGTAAAAACAGGAAGAGGTTTTACACTGTGAGGAAAAGAAAGTCTGAAAATGTACAAAAAAAGAAGGCTCACAGCCAGCAGTAATGTCACTTGACATCTACTGCTAATTGTCATTAAAAATAGTGGTTTAGCCATTTATAGCAATATAACAGCTTAAGAACACAACAGATAAGACATCCTAGGCACTAACTTGTTTAGAGGCTGAATATCAATATAATTCTGAGTCCAGAATTACATTAATGTTAAAAAACCCACCCTATTTTAACATTTCTAGCTTTCTGTAGTTATCTCGTTTGTAATCTATATGGAAGAACAACTGCAGTAAATTGTGGGCAAGTTTGTTCTGCTATTTAGAAGTGCATGTATTATACAAGGAAAAGCAGTTAGAAATGGAGGAGCTGTGTGTGAATGTAACTACTCAGGAACTGCACCTAAAATTTGTGTTAGAATAATTCACTTCATCTAAACATGTGTACTATATATCTCTGTCTTGGATTTCAGTATTTTGAAATTTTGTTTGATTTTTGGGACAAATAAACATTAAATTCTTTGCCAATACTCCAGAGCCCACAGTTCCTAGGCAGTTGTACTGGAACTGTGTTAGTGGGCTGACTGCCAGGAAGCCAGGTAGGGTTTGTTCTGCTTGAAACTCAGCTACTCTGCAAAAATGTTTGAATTCTGGTGACACAGCAAATGGTGTTGCAAAGTATTTTGCTGGAATTTTCAAACTAAGTGCAAAGTCCATATATGAATTTATCTGTACCTGAATTTGAGATCATTGCTGCAGATATTAATGGATGAGTGTGTTTTAAACTCTCAATGTCAGTCTATATATTTGTTGTTATTTAAGCTGTCAATACGTGTGTGTTATTCCACTATTACTGAAGTCATCCTCTTTATAGATTAGTGACTTTAGTGTAAAAGAGAAAAAAGGGAATAGTCTCTACCAGACTTTCTCAGCTCCATAGCTTTAGCTCCTCATTAATCTCATTGGATCACAGCAGAACATCTCCACACCTGTTCTGGTTTCTTGGGAAGAAAAGCTCCATGGCAGGTTCAGCCATTCTGAAACAGTCATACACCTAGAAAAGCTTTGGTTTATCTTGCTGAAGAAGTAAACACAGGATTAACTTCAACTTGGCATTTTTTTACTAGCTTAAACCAAAACTGAACTCCAAACAAACATCTTGCTGATTTGACATTTCCTTATGTGAATATATTCCAAATCCTGCAGCATATAACCATTTTGTCTAATTTCATGTGCCAGAAATACTGTTCCAATGAATTACAACTTAATTTTCATAGCTAATTAGGTTTGGTTTGTTATTGAGATTATCTGGGATTATGGGTGATTAGCTAGGTGGGATTTGGGAATTACCCTATAATTTGGATTGGATTTTTAATTTTGTCTAGATTCCAATTTTTATTACTTTTATTATTGAGCTAAATGAAAAAGGGTCTCTGACATGTTTATTCTTTGAGGTAAAAGCAAGTTAATTGTGCCTGTCTTACATGGATTGCATCTACTTGCTAACTTTACTTGCCAGCAGGTGACTGTACTAACTGAGGAATGTTTCATGCACTGAAATTTGGCTCAGGTTAACAGATCTTAGTGAGCAAACCCAGGAACAGCTAACACAGTTCTGCCAGACCACCCCCAAAAAGATGTCTGAGCCACAGTCAGTAGATGAAGCAGAAATCTTGTTTGTGTGATCTGATGGGATGCATTCTAAATCCTACAGAATGGTTACGGGATGTTTTTGCCATAGAGTATTGGGTTTAAAAGGCAGCATCACTAAGTCAAAGCTGGAAAAGAAGAAAAAAAATTAAGTAGACCTTGCCAGCTGCAATTACATCTTCTAGTCACTGAAATGTAATATAATTCAATGTCTGTATTAGCATTCAGCATTGTTAATTCATGGGCAAGTAATTTAGTTGAATTCTCAATGAGGAATTGAATTTAAGGTGACTCAGCAGGAAAATCAGTGTGTTCTGTAATTGAATGGAAAATAGTTGAGTTATCGCTGGCAGCGAGCTTGATGTAACAAGGCTTTGTATTACATGTGCCATGAATAGACTGAACGGTTTGACAAGGATTACATTTATTTCAGATAATGAAGCACAATAAAACGTGGAGTAATTAAATACCAAAGAAAACTACACGACCCAAATCCAATGCGAAGGGTCCCAATTTAGGGAGAAGTTAGGAAGTATCCATATAAGGAACGTTTATGGTAGAGTGTTTCAATTTTGACACAGTTGATTTTGCCTTCTTATAGGAGATGACTAAACAGTGTTTCTAGGTCTTTATCAATTTCTTTTTTACATTTTTGTGGTTGTTTGATTACAAAATTCCCATCAACATCCAGTATGAATTTGAGTGGAGGAAGCAGCAGGATAAATATCCTCTGAAAGATAACTCACCTGAAAAAGAGCTGGTAAAGGTGCTGCTCTGCCATGGGGAGCTGCATCACAGCACCACTTGCCTTACCTTCTGCAGGATGTGATGCAATAATTTACAATAGGCTGCTCATTTCTGGCTCAAGCTTTCTGCTGAGGAAGATGTGAGGTTCAGATTTGTCTCATCCAAGTACAGGGCAAGTGAAGTGTCCTTCCGAAGGAACAAGCTCTTAGGGCACTTATTCATGTTTTATAGTCAGTCTTGAAGCTTAAACATGAAGATTTCCAAAAAGGATTTAATTCAAGACTTGTTCATATCAGTTCACTTTGGAAAAGTTTTTTTTACCCCAAATGCAACTTTTATAATCTGACTTGTCAGGTGCCTCACTTAACATTAAGATTAAACTTGTGCTGTATTCCCGTGGATTGTTTTCCCTTAATATCCACATTTTTAGCCAAATATCCATTATCTACTTTAGTGTTTGGAATGTGAAATGTGAGTCTGAGAAATGTGCAATTGTGGAGAATATACTGAACTCCAAATATCACAGCAAGCAGGTCATGTGTGACAGTTCATCACAGCTCTGGCAAAGATGTGCTAAGGAACAGATGAGTATCAATAGCATTACAAGAACTTTTTTGATTGTACAGGTGTCTGTGTTTTTAGTTTGTCAAATGCTTTAAAAAGACTGTTAAAACCTGATTTAAACATAAAAGCAGATGCATTCTTTTGAACAGGGATTAGAAAGCAAATAATTAATCATACATACCTGAGGATTTATGTAAGCAGCTGCTTAAATAAGAATCATAAACCTACAAATGAAGTCTCTCCACCTACTTTGCAATCTCCTGAGTTAAAAAAAAAGAAAAAAGTATGGATTTGTTTGGTAGATAGCACTTGACATCAAAAGGAAAATGCTAACATATTCTCCTGGTACCATATAGAAATAAAAATATTCCTAACAAACACCCTGCGCTGTTTTTAACTAGGTGGTAAATACTTTACAAATGCTGGAGCTTGTAAGCTGCTGTGCTGATTAGGTAAATTAGGATTGGGGTAACTGGAGGCTGTGTAGGCCTTCTACATGATGGAATTTTGTTTTCCACCCAGTGAAAAGATGGAAATTTGCATGAGGGTCATGGAGAAAATATTGGCTGGTCTGAACAGGCTTCTAAGTATTATGGGAAGTGTACAAAACTGACTGGTTTTGACTTTAAGTCAGGTGAAACCAAGTTGATTTCACAGTTATGTTTTCGAATCCGCACATCAAACCAAAATCAAAAGGTCTGGATCTGAGGGAAGTGAAAGAGAAAAACAATTTTTTGCATGAACAGCTACAGGATGAGATCACCAGGAGTCACACAGCTTTAGTGTTTGGTGTCAGTCTCTACCACACACCGTAAGAAAGGTCTGTACTCTGTTCTGCTGAGTGACTTGCTAGAAGTTCATCACTTGCAGTGAATTCCATGGGATAACAGTTTTTATGAATAGAATATGTAATTCTGGCAACACCTCTGGGATCTGAGGGACCAATACTTTACATATCAGATTATTGAATTTAGACTGAGGTCCCAGAGCTGTTATAACAAGTTTAAGCTTATGGCAATCAAGCTCCCTGCAGTAATATATTTAGGCATGAGAGCCCAAACTCCTGCAAAGAAAAAGTGTCTCACTTTTATTCAAAATTCAGCTCTCATTGGATCTTTGTCCTGTTACTTCTCTTGACGTACTTCATGAAGCTTTTACTGTCCTTGTACTCTACTTCTCTGCCAGTTAAGCACTCAAGATACAGAAATAAACTTGTAAAGATGGAGGAAAAAAGAGAAGCAGGAGAGAGATGGGGTGCCTTGCCAGCCACTCTGAGAGTTTCTACATGTTCATGGTCTCTGGTGCTCTCTCTCAATTCTGCTGGGGATTGGAAATTACCCTTTTCCTTTTCTGAGCAACATTTTAATCTTGTTGCTGACTTGTCACTGTGTTCATGTATTGCAGCCTTGCTTTTATTGCACTGAGCTTGTTTTCATGGGTCCTTTTTCAACATATCTACTGATGAAATTGAACACTTAGGGGTTTGAATTTGACAGCTGGAAGATGAGAGAGGGTGTCTCTGATCCTGCTTCCACAGAATTCCCACAGTGCCCCCTACACTGAAAGGCTTTAAATGTATCTTTCCTTTGAACATCTGATGCTGCTAACAGTAATGCTTCTGTAGTGTCTACAACTCACTTCATCTTGTTCCAAGAACTGACAGTGTCCCTAGAATACTTTTAAAAGGAGAACTTGGATAAATTCTTTCACTGGTGTATTTTTTTTCCTTTTTTCCAAACTGCATCTAATGAATATATTCCTTGAACAGCTTATTTCAACAGCTGTTACCTTATAAACTTTTAACCCTGTCCCTTGATGTAGTGGCTCCTTTCAGGCATGCAGGACTGTAGAGGACAGTCACTCTGCA
Organism: Certhia americana; assembly: GCA_018697195.1. Classification (NCBI taxonomy): domain Eukaryota; kingdom Metazoa; phylum Chordata; class Aves; order Passeriformes; family Certhiidae; genus Certhia; species Certhia americana. The sequence goes on along the minus strand of CM031874.1, from coordinate 9,172,259 downwards.
CTAAGTAAAGATAAAAACTCTACAGTAGAGTATGACAGGTCTCTTTTTAAGGTATGGCTGTGAATCTCTGCTTAAAAATATCAATGGGGTTCAAGTACCACAGGGTCTGTGTCCTGTGGATCCACATGGATTTTTAGTTGACTTGTAATCTCCTTGGTTTTCCCCAAAGCTGTGAATTTTCATGCCTCCTCCTCAGATGCTAAGCAAGCCAAGGGTTCATCCTACCATCAAAGTTAAAAGATTTAGTGGGAAGAGATTTGCATTGAAACATTTGCAGCGATTGCTTGTGGCTCACTGCAGTCTATCGAGCCCCTTTTTAAACCTCACAGTTGTAAGCCCGTTTTTAAGCTTGTCGTTTGGAAACAACTCTACATGAGAAGGTGAAAGGAGCATTTTCCACAGCAGTCTGGAATGTAACAGCCAGGGAGAGGAGCAGAATGGGAGAACTGCTGTGCAAGGCTTCAGTAAGTGGTTGTTTTGCAGCAGTCATTGAGTCTTGCATCTCAAAAGCTGCCATCTGAACAGCAACTCGCACTATTGCTCTGAACTTCATTGATGAACACCAATTTGCCTCATAGTAGTTAAAATTTGCACAAACTGGAACCTGAGTACCCTGATCCCTACCTGGAAAACACCTTTGCAATTGTAGTGTTAAGTTATGGAAAAACAAAACAAACAAAAAATTGGGGCACGTGTTGATTCTCTCAGTACTGGAGGATAATCCTAAACCTACTGCATCCTGAAAGGATGAAACCAAATATGTAAGAATCAAGTATGGCACTGAAACAGAAATTATGGTGTTTTTTATAGAAGCAAACAGGTGGTGCTTTTAATCCGACCAAAATTAACCCATGTTCAATAATTTATGCACTCAAATTGACTCTAACAAATGCTGCTTAATTATGCATTCTTGGAAACATGCTTTACGTTTGGTTTCAAATTGGAATTTACATCCAGCTATGGTTATCTTCCCACAGCAGTTTCAGTATGTAATGAAGTAAGGAATTCAGGATATAAAGAATATTCAAAGTAACTTTGCTCTGAATCCAGCTGCAGTTGTCTACATAAGTGTAATTGTCACATTTTCCAACAATGGAAATTTAAAAAGAAAACCCTATCTTTTAAAAAAAGCTGTTCAAAGAATGTTCTCACAAAAAGAAAATAAAAATAGAGCAGCTCATTAGATCTGTAGCTTGACTCAGGAAAACATAAATACAGGAGTCAGTCTGTGTTTGAAGTAGAAAAAAGGAGGACAAATACACAGGTTGTCAGTAATCTTTAATGCCTTTCCTTTGTCTCACTCTGAAGTAGAAACAACTGAAAGTGTTGAAAGATAGTTTTATCTAATTCATGCCAATGGACTCTCTCTTTCATCCCCCGATTAGTGCTTGGAATAATCTTTATTGATGTGGTGCACATTTATTTTGTGTGCATATTTTATTATTTTCTTCTGAAGAAAAAGTGCTGCGAGATGATCAAATCTAACTTTACTATGCAGTTTAGAGGAAACTCGGAAAATTATTTTCTTCTGCTCTTAGTGTTTACATAAGGAACTATTTAATGTATTTTTCTTATAACAAGAACTAGAATAATACTACAGAAGTGAATTAGCATTAGTTTTAGTCTTGCTTGGGAAAAAAGAAATCAATCATTCTTTTAGCTTTTTGTATGTTAGCCATCAATGAGATTGTTCACGTGAATAAAACCAATTTTTGATTTTTACAAGACTGAGCAGAAGCACAGAGTGCTGGACAAGGTAGTAGTGCTGGTACAATTTGTAGTGTTCAGCTGATCAATTTTCAGGGAAATTGAAATTTTCCCTTTCAGCCTGTTTTGTAATCTGTTCACTGCTGCCACATGGGATGCCACTGACTCTCTATTTGCATTGCTAAAAGTAGATGTATTTATTTTTACTTGTAGAATTGAGGAAAGGATGCAGTGGAGAAAAATCAAAGCCTTTGCTGAAAATCCTGGCCTCTGCTCGGTTGGGAGTGTCCAGCTGGAGTATTCAGGGTTTGAGGAGGTTTATTATCACCCTTGTGAAATTTCTATCTCAGTTTGCAGGGAGCTTGTTGGTAAAAGTAGAAATTTCAGCAAGGAAAGCTCCCCCTGAGGCTGACTTGAGGGAGAAACCTGAACTGAGTGCAGAAACCTGAGGAACATTTGGGAAACAGGCAAATACTGAACTGAAACATAAAAGTTCCAACTTTCTCTTCACCCTTAACATAAGGAAAATTTTTATTCCAGTTGAAATATTGAAACACAGTGAAATATTGCTGTTGTAAAGAAGCAGTCACTGAAGACCTTTCACAAAAGGTCGTGGGTTGTTAGCATGAGGAACAGCATCCAACCCGAAGCCTCTTGCTTGTTGTGTCTTGTTACATTTTTCTTAGCATGTTTCTATACAGAATGGTAGGCAAAAGCTCCCTTCTGTCAAGGGATGTTTGTAGGCAATGAAAAAATAAGATCCTGGGTGACATCTAGGGGATGTGGTGGGTAGGTAGCCAAGGCTGATGTGGAAAATTAGGGAAAACAGTCCACAAATATGTGGTAACCTGTGTTTACTTGTATTTGCAGCTGTTGTGTTTGTATGTACTTATATACGTGACTAATGATATGTATGAGGAAAACTGAAGGGACATTTTGGTTTTCTGTCCCAGGAAAGCTGAAGCAGAGCACAGAAAGAAGCAGCACTGTGTGCACACCTCAATCTGCAACAAAAACAAAAAAAGGAGCACACTACTTTTGCTTTCACAAGTAGTGAAACAGAATTCTGGCTCTCTATTTGTCTGTACTATTTGAAATACTACCACAGTAAATAACTTAATTATATAATAATTGCTAAATAAACTTAGCAGTTATAGTGAACCCCCAAAAGTTTGGTGCTTGCTTTTTTTTCTGTGCAGGTCAAGGGGGGGGGCAATTCTGCCCCTCCAGTCCACTCTCATGAGACTCCTACCTAGAGTTTTCCTTCCAGCTCTGGGAGGAAGGAAGGATAAGAACATAAGTACATGGAACTGCTGGAGTGAGTCCAGAGGGGCACAGAGATGATCACAGGGCTGGAGTCAGGCAGGGAGAACTGGGGGGGGAGTTGTTCAGCCTGGAGAAGAGAAGGCTCTGGGGACACCTTAAAGCACCTTCCAGTTCCTAAAGGCTCCAGGAGAGCTGGGGAGGGACCTGGGACAGGAGTCTGGAGTGACAAGACAAGAGGAAAGGGCTTGAAAACTGAAAGAGGTCAGATTTAGATAAGATGTTAGGAAGGAATTCTTCCCTGTGAGGGTGGTGGAGCAAAGGCTGCCCAGAGAAGCTGTGGCTGCCTCATCCCTGGAATGTTCAGCGGGGTCATGAACAACCTGCTCTGGTGCAAGGTGGGTGGAATGAGATGAGCTTTAGGGTCTCTTCCAACACAGACCATTTTATGGTACTCGTAGGAGCTGTAAATAACAGAATATTGGGGCAGAACAAAGGTTTCTGGGAAATGAGAATGATCACAGCTCTCTCCTGTTATTCCTGTGACCAAACCCCCTTGTCCCTGTAGTACCTTCCAGTTTACAGTGCAGAAGTTCAATTTTTAGTGCTCTCATGAATTGTTCAGTGCATGCTGTTAATTATCAGCCAGTGTGAATCACCAAAGTCATAACCTGACTCCTAAATGAGCTTCCCCTAAATCTGTTCTATTCATTAGAGGTCAAGTTGGTAACTGCTAAGAAGGAATATCAATGCTGCATATCAGTTTATAAGGGTATAATTGTAACTAAAAAAATCCCCAATCTTCCTCTCCCTGTGCTCTAGATAATTTAAGTGTGGAACTCAAAGCCCTCAAGTAACTGTTTCTTAACAAGATGCTGTTAAAGAGGAGAACAAGTGAAAAAAAAAAACCTTGCAAAATAAGTATGGACATTTCTGAATATCGTCTGCCTATGTAATAGAGATGAAATGTTCTAAACATTTGCTTTGAAAATCTTGGAGTTATGAGCAAATATTTTCCTAATACATTCTCCATTATAGAGGATAATTATCCATAGAAAAAAATCATCCATTAGGAGATATAGGCGATATTATCCATTATAGATGACAGTTATGGACAAGCTTCATTCCTGGAAGGTGGCAATAGGAGGAATTAATATCAACATTCAGATAGTTTATAAACATCTACCCTTACATCTTCATATTTAAAAAATCCCCAACTTCTCTTCTAATTTTTAATGGTAGGTTGATTAGGAAAAAAAAAGCAGTTGAAACTTACTTAGAGCATTTTAAATTAGAACATTTCTACTGTGTACACTGTAAGGTCACATCAATTTGAGAAAAGCTGCTGAAAAAAATCAAATTATGAGCTAGAAATGTAATATAAACATACTCTGAAACTAAATCATGTACCTCATATATACCATGTTTTTGGGAAGTTACATTTCTGAGCTTTCAATAAGGAATGGAATGCAGTAGAACTTTTGGGAACAACTATAATCCATTATCACTTGTAATATGTGTTTAACAAAAACATGGAAGTTTTCTTTGGAAGAACATTGATTCAGGCAGATTTAAGTATCTGGGCATCAAATGTAGCACACCAATAATCAAAAATATTTTTTTTTGTTAACAGGCAGGTTCCTGTACTTTGTGGGTACCTAATTGTCATGTGATATATGGCCCCACACTTCTGCTGAATTTAAATAACCTGACAAAAATTAAGTTGTTCAGAAGAAACTTTTCCTGTTTATAAACTATAATGATTGAATTCCAGGCAGAATGGCATAGGTACAACTCTGTGCCAACGTGATGTTTTTTTTAAAAAATCTGGGCACAACTACTGGCTAAATACCATATATCTGAGCACAGCTGGGTGGTGTTTCTGCTGCTGTTGTGAAACGGAAACCAAAATGGAAATATGTAGAATTTTCATAGGATGTGAATGGTGAAATTTGGAAAGAGATATTGACAGAGGAGTGTATCTTTTCTTTACTAGGATTGCAGGATGGGAGGTGAGGCAATGAAACAAAACTAAGGAACTTCAAGATGAAGAAAAATCTGACAACTGAGGTCTACAAATTATTAATAAGATTATAGTTGGTTTAATGGATCCAATTAAATATAATTGACCTAATTTTATCAGCAAGAATTGCTCTGGTAATTAGCATAAAATCAGGACAGCACCTACATCAAAAGCTCAATATTAATACTTTTCTGATATACAGCATCTTGCAGAGTGTGCAAGTCCTCATCTGTACAAGATTGTCTCTATTTAGATTGTTCTAAGATTTCTTACAACAGGGCTGATTTGGTTTGAGCCACAGGAATGAACTGTTAAAGTCTCATTTTACTGACAGGTGTGACAGTAACTGTATAAATTGTTTATTGTATCATGTTCATGTGTCCTACTCTAAAACTCATCAAATTAACTGGAAAGTCATCAGTTGACTTCAAACAGGCTTTTAAATAATGCCCACAGATAAATGTGCACACTTTGTACTGTAGGTCCTCTCAATTTTAAATTTTAATCTTTTAGTGCTGTCATGGACAGAACGTGCAGTTCTGAGATTTCCGAGCTTCTTCAGCAGACATTTCTCTTGAAGATTTTAAATTAGTTTAATCCTCCAACACGAGAGGATCAGAGGCTCTACCTCAAATTTGAACCGTGCCATTTGGGAGAAGAGGAATAACTTGTAATTTTTGATTCCAGTCCTCAGTTTGGTGGGAGATGAATGAGGCATTTTGAGATTCTGCCTCTTCCTCATTAAAAAGGAAGTAAGAGGTTGTGAGAGGTGTATATACTTCATTTGTTAACTTTAATCAGTTAACTGTGAGTGCTGTTAAGGATTCGATCAAATAATATATTTTCTTAATCAACATAAATTCTGTTATTATTTAAGGATAACTGCTTACATTACCTGGATACCTGCCTTGTATTTTTTTCTGTTTCAATTACAAGTTCTTACTCTTCTTTTCTTTAGTAATTCTTTGTCTATACAGAAAATTATAGTAACAGAGTTTAACAAAGTCCTCTTTCAAGGAAAGTTATTTACATGACCAGATATTGCTCTAAGGTTTATGGTTCTTTGTGCCTGGATTTGACCAAAGCACTTTACCTGCCTCCCACTTGCAGAATGTTTAAAACACATCTCTAATAACTTCATGTGCTGCTCTTTACAAAGATGAAACCTGACTGTATCTGGAATCCTTTCTTCCCTAGGTTGGCTTTGTGACAATATTTCACACTCCTACCACAATTCACTTCAAATTTGTCCTCAGTTTCTGTTGAAGATTACCGTGACCCAGCTCCAATCTTAGAAAACCCTTTCCAGCTAAATTCTTACACCCTGAGGAAAATGTCTCTGTATTTTGCTTTAGGCTTTTTTAGCCATCAATGGCAGGCCTTTTACAAAAGATGCTCCAAGGCCATCTTTAACCTCTTTGTCCTTTCACTCTCTGGGTGTTGCACAGCAGTAAGAAATTTTTAAATACATGCTAGTATGTGTGGAAAAATAATTCCTGACAAGTAACTCTATTCTTTGCATTTCTGTTCACAAAAGAAGATTGAAATATTTTCCATATGTTTTAGAGTCAATAATTATTGGTCAAAAGTGCATTTTTGAAACTGAGTAGGGAATATTTGACTAGATTGGTTATCTATGTTGCATGTTTCATTTTTGTTCCAATTAGAAGTAGCATAATAGCATGAAGTTTTCTTATAAAAGCAACTCCATACTTATAGCTAGAATATTTTCTAGCACATCCAAAAATATGCCTTCCATATCTGTGCACTAAAGTTTTTCTAACAAATGAATACTGGAGCCAGGAACACAGATAAAGTGAATTTTTAAAATTTTACGAGCATTTTACATTATCTCTTCTCATCTACCTCTATAGCAACTTCTGTAACACAAAGCAAACAGCGTTTCTCAGAGGAAAAGAAAATGAAGGAATTTGCTGTAGATCTGTTATATGAGTTAGGGTAGAAATACATGTTTACTACTAGAGGCTTCCAGCTCTTGTCTTGCAATAATTGGTGATGTTCCTAAGGGTTTACCTTCAGGAGTCATTTAATGCCTATAAATCAGTTTCCTTTCCAGGTAAATATCTGCCTGTCTTGACTGCAGAAAAAAAGCTTGAACCCAAGCACAGCCTGAAGTCAAAAACCTGACTAAACAAACCCTTAAAAACAGGTGAAGTAGAAAGATAAAAGTTCAAAAGACAGTGAATTTCCATAGTTTCAAAAACATTGCTTTTTACAGTTTCTGCTTGTTTTCTGAGCATTTGGCTTATTAATGCTATTTTTATTTGCATGCTGATGACCACAGTTTTTGACTCTTTTAAAATGACTCCTGAATTCCTATGGGATGCTATGGATCCCACTGCTACCAAGGGATCTGGCCTTGGAAGTTTTAGAGATTGGACATTGAACAGGATTGAAGGGCTTGGAACTCTTGGTGTTCACATAAACTTAACTTGGCTAACTGCAGTTGTTCTGTTGCACATCTTGTTTAAAGTTTATTTTAAGGTGTATTTTGTTCAGCAGTAAACATCTCTTGTTATCCTTCAGAGAAATTGTTTTCTCCTTTGTCAGCATCTTGTTCCTTATGTACTTGAAAAATATCCTTAAACCTCAATCCTTTTAATTCTGTATTTCTGCCTTGCTGTGTTCAAAATGCCTGTGACTTACCTACTCCTCAAGGGTTGTGGCATTTTTGCACCTTCAAGTCGTCTGTTCTTCCCTTCATATTTTCATCATCACTTCCCCAAAGTTCTTGCTCTGGACAAAGGTATATTCTGGGAACACACATAACCCTCGATGGTGTTGTGTAGAAATGCATTCCTGGACAAACACAACAAAAAACAGCAGGATCAACATGGAAAACATGTTTTCACATAAAACTGAGCAGGGAAAAAGGTTAAAGCAAAGGCTAAAATAAACAGTTCTGCCCTCCTGTCACCTAAATAGAAAGATTGGAGGTTGAGTACTGGTGTCCTATGAGGAACTGAACCATTCCAGTGATTTGATGTTATCTAAAGGTCATGGGCTGGACAAGAGGAAGTATTCTCTATCAGAACAGCTGATGTAGTCAGAAAAATCAGGTGAACTTGAGGGAGCAGAGACCTTTGTTCAGGTCATCTTGGAGGAGTTTTGTATTTTTGAGGCCCGCTCTGTCAATAATCAGTGTCTAACTTGGAGATCTGTGAGGGAAGTGTGGCATTTCTCTCAAAGGACTTTTCCTTGATCTCAGGATTCCAAGCTGCTGTGCTGTCTTTGACTGTCTGCTCTCTGGGTTTTCCAAACCCAGACCATGTAACTTTCCTCAGGCTGTCATTTGTCTCAGGCTCTACCCTACTGCTGATTTATTTCCAATTTTCCTGATGACTAAATCCTGGAGATGAACCTGGACATGGCAGAGCCAATATGAAACTTTTCAAAGTGGTAACCTGCAAGTGCTCTCACCTGAGAACCACACAAAATGTTTGTGTCCTGGGGACTCCAGAGCAGAATCTGGGACTGAGAATGTGGCCAAATCCTGTGCGATGTGGCTGAGGCCAGATTTCCCACAATGTGCTGACTCCGGGTACTGTGGACATCACCAGAGTTCAGCATCTGAGCAGCATCTCCCTAGAGAAACCAAAGCACTGAAATGTTTGCTGAGAGCATGAAGCACATTGCCTAGCTGCACAGCAATAACTGAAAAAAATCAGGGCACGGGGAAGTCTCAGAAGCACCATATGCTGAATAAATACCCACAATATGTATTTTATTATGTATTTAAATCGAAAGATCAATCTAGATTTACATTAAGTTGCTTTATCTTATTGTGAAAATAAGGGAAGTCTTTAGAGCTGCTTTGCATGCAAATTAATGCTATTTTAAGAGTTTTGGATAGCTGGATCAGCACAGTATATATAAAGGGGAAAAAACCTGGGGTTTACATCTGGACATACAGAAATGAGTGTTTGACACCCTGTGATTCACTTCATTAAAGTCAGTTATTTTCAGACTTCTGTTCAGAGCAATAAAATATGGGGAAAACATTAAGTAAGGGAGCAAGGAGTGCATTAATGTCAGAACAGCTGTGAAATTAATGTGACCCTAAATAATAACCCTTTAGGCAGTACTGTTCATACAGTAGTGACCAAGGCATTGCCAAGAGCTGGATTTGAATTGCACATTGTGTTACAAAACCAGTGCTCAGCAGTTCAGGTAAAGTTAAGGTTCCTTTTTTCCAGAAGGAAATAAAAACAGAAACACAAATCAGAATATACCCCCATGGAGCACAAATAAACTGTGGGCAAAAAAACAAATTTTTTGTACGGGTAAAACAAATACTTGTTTATGTACTGGGGAAAAAAAAATCACATCAATTTTCAGTAGCATCAGCAGTATCTGTAAATGCAGTGGTAATTGTTTTACAATTAGGAAATTCCCCAAATGTAGATAACAAATGTAATTTTAGTAATGGGAATTGAATTGCAGGTTTTGCTTATTTGTTTTAAACCAGTAATTTCAATAGGTGGATAAATTTGTTAGTTAAAATCCACCGTGAAATTTATGTTCATCACCTGCACAGTTAAGCAATGCTACCTTATTGCAATATTATTGCTAAATAAAAAAATATTTTCTGATAGACACCTTTTAAGGCAGTGTGGCAACAGGGAAGTGAATTTTTGTGTGTGACAAAGTGTACAGAGAACTCTGGACTTGATTTTTTCCCACATAAACATTCAGCCATAAAATAATTAAATAAATAATTTTTTTCTTGTAATTCTCAGCTTAGCCAGACTTTTCAGCACGTGTTCAGGTAGATGTGGGAAGAGCTGGTTGACACAGGGAACATTTGAAGTGTCTGAAGAGCAGCTCTCAAGCTGATGAGATTGTAGCTGGAACAGTGGGATCCATACAGTGATGCCTTTTTAAAAACAACTCAGTAAAAAGCTCTTTTCTGTCATTTGTAAAGGAAAATAAGAAATTGAGTATGATTCTGGCTTGAAGAATGTCACCTGCTACTGTGACCTGCATTTTTTTGGTTCTAATTAAATGGCTAATTTTTTTTGAATAATAATTGGAATACTGAGGTTTGAAATATTTTGGTTGAGAAAAGTTACTATACTGCCTTATGGAATTTGAAAATTATGGTTAAAAGAACCTATTGAATTTGTGAGAGAGCAGCAAAGCTGATTAAGACACTAAAAGCCCTACCCCTGCTCAGTGTTTCTTCTATCAGGAAATTATTTCCTTCAAGGACTGAATTCAGGAGCAGGGATGAAAAGTTGAAGTTTTGCTCATTTCTCCTCACTTTGTGGAAAGAAACACCCAAGTTTGGTTTTTTTACTATTAGCAAGGAGAGCCAGAAGTTGTGTTTTAGCCCACATTCTACATTTAATTTGTACTTTCATTAGACAGATCAGTGAGTAACATTTTCTACCTCCCTATTAATTTTCCTTCAGTAGCTTCCCAAGAGCTCCTTGTTTCTTTTACTTTTGCCTTACTAAACTACAGAAGGCTGATGAAATTTTGAGGGAACAGTGTTTGCAATATTGCAAAAGTTCTCTACATACTTTTCAAGCTACTGGTCTGAAGTGAAACTTAAAAAAAAAATAAAAGGTGGGATGCCTTCAGATCCTGAAAATTGGAATGTTTTAAATGAAAATTCTCTGCACAAATCTGTTTAATAACTATGCTAAGGAAGAGATTCCAGTCCCTCAATGTCACTATGAGGATTACAATTGAGGAGAGGCTTTTAGGACATGGGCATGCTCTTCCCTGCTTCTGCAAAGGATTGTTGTGTCAGGGAGGGTATTGATTAAGGTTTTTCACTGAAGCAATGGTGAATGACCAGTAGTCAGATAAGAAAAATACATTTACAAGGTACAGAATGCTACAAAAAAGAAATGCAAGCCACCAAAGTGATTTCCCTGCTGATGGAGTCCTGTTAGTGTTTTGCATTATTTAGAACATACAAAAGCTAAATTAGGTAACATGAGTGTTGAAGGCCAAAAGATGATTGAAATATTTGACAGACTTTTTATTATTACCTTTAAGGTTAGTGTCTGAAAAGCAAGCAGACATTATGTCATCCTGCAGCAGAAATATGTTCTTCATCTGACTGTGGTAACAGTGAAATAACATTTATAATAACCTAAATTCATGTGTGTGCATACAGCTTAAAGGTTTGATAATTGGGGATGTAACTACAAAGTTGTCAATGGATTTTGAAATGTCTTGCATTTTAAAGAGACTGAAAAAAATATAATATAGATATTTCTCTAGCTGAAATAGTACAGAAAAATTGCAGAGAGACTTAGTGCAGCAATTCAATACAGAAACTGAAAAACCTACCTTTATTTTTGCGTGTTTGTAACACTGTTGCATGCACAAACCACATATCCTAAGAATTATTATCAGCTTCCTGCCTTCAATATAAACAGCTTCTCAGGATGAATATGAGCCAAGCTTTAGAGATGCAGTCATCTATCCAATAAAAATAGGATAAGAAACCTCAAGTCTTTCACTAGATAATTTCATTGTGTGTTTTAAATACTCTCTAGAAGAAAGGTTCAGTGTACAAAAGCTTTGAGCAGCTGAAGGCTTATCTGAAACATTTCTAAAGAGTTGCTAAGAGCACAGAAGGGGAACATGAAAATCTCTTGCAACATACCAAGGAGAATGTGTCACAATGGAGTTTGACCGAACAGTGTCAAATTATGGACTTTATATTTCTACGTGCATCAGGTTTGCTCCTTCTCTCCTGATTCTAAAATATTCAGCTTTGAAAATATAGTTCAGCCAGTTTTAGCTCAGAGTCTTTTGCCTTCACTATTTCCCGTATTTATACTCAGGGCAGGGGGAAGTATGGAATTAAGCGTTGTTACAACAAAATGAACCAAATTCCCAACTTTTCAAAGTGAGTTTTCCTTCTCAGATTTTGCTCTGACTAAAAAGAATTCCAATTCGGTGTGAAGGTATTTCACTGTTTCTGAAATTGCCAATATTGGTCTCCTCAAGCTCAGCTGCATGGCAAGGTAATGGGATGAAGTTTGTTACATCAGGATTGTGGCTTTTAATACCTTGGAAATAATTTCAGCTTTCACCCAAAGGCCACTCCCAGAGTGTTCTGAGGGAGCCATTGGTTTCTCTGTTGGACTCTCCCATCCCATTTTGCTGGGAATACCCTGCCACCCCACAAAGCTGCCCTCTCCAGCAGCCACTGGCCAGGAGCAGTTTCACACCAGCCCTAACGAGCAGCAGATGAAAACCTACAAATCCCACTGACTGTCTCGAGCCATCCAATTCTCACCCCAACTCTGCATGTGTTAACATGTTGATAATGACATTTTCTCTGGGTTCAAGTGCTTCATTATCAAGATTAACCTTCATTTTATTCTTCATTCTAATATGTATCTTCAATGTTAAGTCTTCTTCAGGGATCTCTTATCATTTCCCGAACCCTCAATTTAGTAAATCTTGCTTATTCATGCCCTTTTATTATATTCATTTCTTTTAAGGGTATCTATTCCTACCTAGAATTGTCAAGGAAACCACCAACTTTGACTTAAACAACATCCCCAGAGCTTGAAAGAGGAGTCTTATTAGATGGAGGAGTGAAATTATACTTTAATTTGCTTCCTAAATTACATTAAATTATGTATGACCTCTCTTTTGTTTAATGTATCCTTTAAATTTGAAAGCTTAAATAGGAAAAACACTTTGTTTTTCATTATTAATTCCCTGATAATTGAGTATATACTGAGTTTGTTTCAAAAACCATTAAAGATTTGGAGTAGAGTCCCTGAATCGCCAGATCTTGTAACAAAGTATGAGAATACATCCCGTCTTGTATCAGTTATTATTTTAGTTATTATTTTATCATAAAATGCCATTTCAGTGCTGCTTTACTATTCACTTTGTAGGCAGGACAATGATAGCACTTGACAAGAAAATAATAAGTATTTATATGGGAGTTCCTCCTTCCTTTGCTCTATAAAGAAATTTTTCCCCTTCTTGACCCCCAGCTGGAAAACACCATCTGTCCTTTGAATAAAAAAATAAAAATATCAAGTTAATGCCTTTTGAAACCCAGAGAATAGATATCAAATATATTAAATACTATAATGTAATTTAAAACAGGTGAGTAGGAACAGGATGTATTATAATGTTATCAAGTCTCTTCCAGGCATATCTCATCTTGCTTATTATCAGTTATTTAAAATGTGATTCACAGGGAGTCCCCAGCCTGTTCCAGGTATCAGCCCTTCCTTTCTCTGAACTCTGACTTAGCTTTTAAGGAGCAGGGCTGTCCCAAAGAGATTTTAATGGAGTGAGCAGGGCAAGGGGACCAAGGGACAGAGAGGTTCTAGGGAAAGCACAGGAGATTAAAGGATCAAGATAATTGCAGCAATTTGGGGGCAAGTTGTCTGCAGCATGTGTAATATCTTAGAAAGATAAAAACTTCCTTCTCTAGGCTGAAGTGTAAATCATAACCTTTCCAACTGACCACAGAGGGGGTGTCTAAATGCAAAATAGATCTTTGTGTGTTTAGGAATTTATCTCCTAATCCAGGCCCTGGTTGCCTCCTGGGGTTTGCTGCTTCATCTGCCTTGCTTCCAAACTACAAATAATTCCCATGCTCCACTCTGGCAAAGCTTTGGGAACACAAAATGAGGAAATTTTACATTACCCAAAGTATAGAAATAGAAGGTGTGAAATTCTCTGGAACTCGTTCGTTTGTGGTTTTTTGGTTTTGGAGGGGTGGTGTTATTGCATTGGGGTTTTTTTATTATTCTCCTTGCTTAGTGCAAGAGATTAAGAACGAAGATTTTTCACTCATTTTTTGACTCTTTTGGTTTCATTAAATTGAAATGCATTTGGTCTTTAGTAAGCAACAATTTTCCAAATGTTTTGTAGAGAGGAAAAATGCATTTATGTCTTTGTAGCAACATTAAACAAGGCAAGAAAAGTGACAAACATCCCATCAGGCTGTGTAATTATTGCCTATCACTCCTGCAATGTCTTCAGCTATGTATTTATCTTCTGTACTTCTATCTCCAATCCTCCACTGGAGTGAATAAGATCATCTACACCTACACCTGAGGAGGGAACAGAATGAAATTATAGGCATTCTCTTTCAAATTTAATGAGGAGTAACATGTGTGTTCCAGAGATGGAACCTGGATCTTGTTACCTATAAACAGGAGAAATATCTTAGGCTGAAGACAAGACTATTTTTCACATCCTGATCCCAGCTACAGCCCACTTGGATGAATCACAGAACTACTTAATAGGATCGAGAAATGACAGGAGTGACAAGTAATTGTAGCAGTTTATTTCATTTTCCTTGGCTGATAATGCAGTAGCTGAGGGCTCTATGAAACTAGTGTAGCTGTCCAGGAAAGAAAAGTAAAATGTAAGCACTGGGTTAGGGAGGAAGACTTAGGCAGTTACATTGCCCTGTTTGCTTTCCTTCCACTTCTGGTGAGACATCTTCATCCTAAAATAATATTTCCTGTTCCATTGGCTTTACAGTGCTCGACTGTTGGACAAGTGGAGGGGAAAAAGGTGAAATTCAAACTACCAAGCAAAAAGGAATGCTCCAATATCTAGACATTTTTAATATTGCCCTGGCAGGATAATCACAAATGAAACTGCTGCTGCACAGCTGTTGTGGACTGTCTTAATTCAAAACCAACACTTCCCTTGATCACAAACAAAATTTAGAGATTTGTTGTAAAATTATTATAACATTTTAATAGCACAGTAGGTACTGAAATCCTGATAGGACATTAATTCCAAATTGATTTTTCTGGTCTTCAGTAATCCCTAGGTGCATATCATTATGGTCTGATAAGGTTTCCACATAGGATTTAGAAGTTCATTCTGTGGTTTTAATCATAAGGAGAAGAGAGAATAGAAACTCTTTCTCCCCTCTGCAGTATCTAAGCACAGGTGTGTACATGGATGGTACCTTAGGCAGGTTAATGTTCAAAGCCCAGAATATTGCTTTCTGCCAATCTGATGGTCCATGGAATTTTCCTTGGTTAATTTGCTAAACAATTCTCTAAGGACTAAGTTTGTAGCTGCTCCTTTTTCTTTTGGTCCAGGGTCCTGGTAATAGGGGTCAGACCCTTCCCAGGAGCACTTGTCCCTGGAAGAAACACCAAGAAAAATGGTTCTTTACACCAGCTACTCCATACGCTAGAACCTGGATGGGTGAGACCTAGTGATCAATAAAAGACAGATCAAAAAACATGAGAAATGATTATAGTGTCAATACCCATTAGGATGAAGAAGCTAGATGGTTTTTTTCCCTAATTTTATATCTATGATATTGTTATTCTTATTTTTTTTTTAATGAGATGCAAGGTTCTGTCCTGAATTAAAGTATCTTGGTCATGTTCATCAGCCTGTATAGGCCCCTAGCCAAAGGCTTTGGATTGGCTCTAGTACAATAATCACCTGATACTCTAAATTCCTGAAACGTGAGAGAAATTTGCCAGGAATTAAACCCTGATCTGGTGAGGAATTATGTGAAGTACTTTTTCAATTGTGACAGCTGAGCTTACCTGAAGTCCTGAAGTTCCCAAGTGTCCTGCAGTTGATGATGAGAGCTTTGCATCCCTGGGATTGGCAGCTCTGGCTGAACCCACCAGGTGGGCTGGGGAGGGGCTGTGGGCACCAAGCATTTACCTGGCAGCTCTGGGTCTGGGAGCAAACAGGCAAAGACTCCTCGAGGTGACAGAGATGTCTGGGTCTGTAGGGATTTTGGGGCTCCTTGAGGTGATAGAGCTCTCTGAGTCTGTAGAGGTTTTTACTACACCTTGTGATACTAATAGGGCTAGAGAGTTATGTGTTTTGCTCTCTTGTGTACTGTTGTCTTAACCCCCCCCTTGTTCCGTCCCCAATCTGTTTTGTCTGTTACTCAAAGACACGAGTGGTGGTCCTCAGCACAGAAATTGGCATTACTGTGTCACAGTTATTTGCTCGAAACCTCTCCTGCTTTTTATGTGTTTATGGGGACAAGTTCAGTGTTTTATAGCTGCCCTTCAGCTTCCCCAGCACTCAGGTTAACCTATTAAATAGCCTTCTAAATATAACAAGTAGGTGATATATCAATATCTCCCCTCCGTCTTCCTTCTATCAGATATTCTCAAAAGCAATATCCCATCCTTTCAGATCACAAGTCTCCCTTTGTACCTCCATTTCCTTTATCACCACTATCTTAAGGATCTTTTGTATCTCCTACTTGAGGGTTGTTTTTTTTTTTTTTCTGTATTTATCAGATTCCCTTGTTCTCCTAAGAAGGGTTTGGTGGATTTCCATTTTCATTTATCTGGTGGGTTTATTTCTGGTTTTTGTGCTGCCTTAATGTTAAAAAAACCCAACAATTAATTTAAATAACAGAAGATTTCTTAGGCCACTATCAATCTGTGGTATTGGTAAATGGTGGTATTTCTTTGTTAATATATAGCTTTCAGCAATCTCAGAAAATGGATTCTTTGTTTTGCTGTAGTGTTTCCTTCTAGAACTTGCTGTATACTTTTTCACAAATTTCAAGTTTTTAAAAGTCAAGGATATTTTTCTAAAATTCTTAGGAAGGAGTAGTTTACTGTGATTTTCATGGTGGGTGTTGCCGTGGGCGTTGAGATTTTTAAAATAAAATAAGGAGAGCGTTACCAGAAACTTTAGTATAACAAATGTAACATCCATTGTTCAAGGGCACGATGTGTGCCTGGATATTTTTCTTGATTGGGATATTTTTCTTCACTGAAGGCAGACCGAAAACTCTCTGAGCTGGTGGGTGGAGGTCAGAACAACATCTGCTGTACCCATGGAGTACAATCTCTGCTGTTGCTTGGAGAATCAATTGAGCCTGTAATAAGGAGAGCTCCAATATAGGCAAGATGCACAGAACATATTGATCAGAGCCTAAGTGAACCCAGCCACAGAGTCTGTGCTGGGCCTGGCTGTACCTCAGGCAATTTACTGCCCATGGAACAGGCATTGGCAGCAGCTTTCCTGCCATGGTCAGGGATAAAAACATCCCAGACTGCAAAGCCTTTTTTAACAAATGATGTTATTTGTCTCAGTTTTAGCCAGCATCCTGGTAGTTGTAGTTATGGAGATATAAGGGAAAGCATGTAAGTTATTAAAATATCACTGTATAAAAGGTTTCCTGGTGCAGAAGAATTGCAAATAGGGAATTCAAGTTTCTGAAGTTTTGTTAACAAAGTAATTTTGGGAAAGCGAGCCTGTGAACTGACAAAATTAGGAAGCTGGTGTTAAAGAGCAAACACTTCCAAACTGGCCAGACTGCTTCTGGTAGAACAGTCTGGATCTTGAAATGGAATTCCTAGTGTGACTTTTAGGAGTGTTAAAACATCAGAAACCTTAAATGAATAGTTAATATTTATCAAGGACATTGCTTTTGACATCAATCCTCTAAAATATCTCCAAACACTGTTGTGCTGCTGGTATCCTTTAAATACACTTTTCATGGCTGTGGGGGGAGGAGGTTGGGGGTTTGGTTTCTATTTTGCTGGGGTTTGTGGCTTGTTTTTCTTTTTTGTTTTGTCCTGTTTTGCAGTCTAGAGAAGAACTTGTCCATCTTAGGGACAGAGGTTATGGAACAGCCTCAGAGTTGTGTGTGCTCTGCAAGGCAGCAGAGATGAGCCTTTGCTTGTCACTGTCAGTGGAGCCAGAAAAGTCAGCCTGAGAGGTTTTTGTTACTAAGTGAGAGGAAAACACCACCTTCCACATCATGCACTGGTTGCTTCTTGTCTTCCTGCTCCCAAAATGGCAAAGCACGTTAGCTTAGACTGCAAAGATGAATTTAGGGGAGATCAATTCTGAAGCAGTTGTTCAGGGCAAGCAGTGTATAATTCAAACCTACTTAATTAGTAGCAGTCTTGCTTTGATTTTTAAATCCTGTGAGTGCAGGTGGAAATGGGAGAAGGTAAATGCAACACTGAGCCCTGTTTGTGTGCTCCTCTAGGGAGAAGAATGAAAGTGCTGATAGAGGCTGTGCACAGCACACCCGAATCCAGAAGGATTTTTTTTTTTTAACCTTCTGTTTTTCTTTGTGGCTATAATAAGTTCCTGTTACTTAAAATTAAAAGATCATCTTGCCAAATGCATATAACTCTCACTAAAGCCAAAAATGTGTAACTGGAAAATGCATTCTCTTTAATGACTACAATAAATGTTGTGTTCTACTGTCAAGGTATCTGTACTTTTGAAACTGTCTAATATTCTTCCTCTTCTGAATACACACTCGTGTCAATCTGTTTCTCAGAGTTGCTTGCTCTCCATCATACCAAATTTTTTTTGCAAAAATGAAGAAAGATTAGCTATTTCTGTACAAAATCTGAAATATTGAAACATGATTTAATTTGTCCTCTTTAGAGGTTGTCAATTACAAAAGGAATTTTTAAAAATTTCTCTGTAGCAGCGCTTAATTTGGCTGAAGGGTTTTGAATGAAATTTAAAAGCAATAGCAGATAATGTATTGGAATTCAAAGTGTCTAGTGTACATTATAGGCCTTCATTTTAGATGGCTGCTGAGCCTCTTTTGGGACTGACCCTTCCTAATTCCAGGAAAACAGTCCAGAGACAAAGGGGGAGAGGATGTAGTGCCTGTCTGATGCAGGCCAGGTGAAATGAGGACTCAGGCTGGGTGTCTCACACACTAAACACACTCAAAGACCATCACCTCTGTGTGTCTCAGGTCCCTGTGTGCACAAGAGTGTTAATACAGCAGCTGCAAACTAAATATCTGAGGGCACCAGAACATAACCAGATGTGATGTGCACTTCACAGCTATACATAAGCAGAAAAACAAAAATTTAAGCTATAGCATATAATCAAGTTGTCAGACTGTTCCCTTCTACTTCACAATTTTAGGACATGATGCAAATGAGCTTTTAAAATCGATTTGGATTTGTCAACACTGTTAATGAAAATGTTAATGCCTTGTTAGCTGTCGACTAATGATAGTGGAGGTTCTCATTCCTCACTTAATGGTGGCACTGAATGTAAGAAATCCTGATTTACAGGCTGCAAATGGAATCACAGAGTGAGCTTTGCTGCTCCGAGCGCTCCCCTCGCACCGTGCCGTGCTGCTCGAGGTGGGATATTGATGAATGGGTTTCTGACTCATTTGGGGAGATCTATGAAGGCAGTTACTTCATAAGGTGCCATTTTCATCCCAGTTGTGTTCGACCCACTGCAGCTGACTCATTGATTGCAGTCAGTCAGGGGAAGCAAAAAGCACAGACTTAGGGAATGCTGGGGAAAGTGCTGATATTTGTATCTCTTTTTATTTCTCCCAAAGACTCGACTTTTGACAATGTTCCAATGATTGCTTTATGGATGCCTAATTATTCTGTCATTACAAGAGGTTTTGTAATTCTGTTCGGAGTGGCTAAGTCAGAGTTTAATATCAGCAGATGCTGTTTTTCCTTTTTGGTGGTGTTTTTTCCTCCTTCTTTGGCAGTGCTTTTTGGATTTCTGATTGAAGAAATTGAACTTTGAATCTATACACATTCATGCATCATTTAGTTTGTAGACCTCTGCTCAATTACAATGCAGAGCAGAGATGGAGAGAGATCTGTGTGAGAACTCCTTTCCTGAAGAAATAATACAGCATTAAATGCTGGTTTGTAGATGTGGTTTAGCCTTATTGACAAGATGAACAATTAAGTGTTCTGTTTGCTTTCTGAACTCCCCTTTGTTAGGAAAAAAAAAGTCGAAATTTAATGCTGAAAAACTTAGGTTTAACATACCAAAAAGTTATTTTGGTCAGTGTCTGTTTACACACTGTCAGTGGTAGGTATTTATTACTCTGTATGTGTAGTCAGAACCCTCTTCTCAGCTTTGCATAGCTCCTGAACATAATTTTGCCTTTGATTGATTGAAAGGTTGAAGTGTTTGATTTCTTTATTTGCTTGTTTCATTTGTGGTTTGGGTTGAGTTCTTGGGTTTTGCAAGAGAAACTTTCTCTCATTCAAGAAATGAATTAAGGTTTGCTGGATGTATTTTATTCACTAATTCTCAACTTAATGTGCGTCTTATTGCTCATGTAAATGAACTAAATCTGAAGGGTTTTTTCCTCAATTTTTAAAATTAAATATTTGGCATAAGGAGTGTCAGAATTTCCTCCAGTGTGAACAGACTGGGACTCACTGCAGTGGTGTTTGAGGAGAAAAATAATATTTTTTTGAGGTATTTTTTTGAGGTATCAAAATAATATTATTTTGAGGTATTCAGGGTGTGTATCCAGAACTTTCCACTGGAATCTTTATTCAAAACTAAAACTGCTCATATTTGTTTCTCAGAAATAATACATTTAAAAATATATTAGTAAAGAGGTAAATTTTGTCCTTCTAAACTCATGATGTCCTGGAGCACTGAAAAACTAAGCAAAGAACATTTCTGTTCATAGTGATTTGATACTGAAAACATTTGATAAAAGAACTGATTTGTCCTTTTCCCTGCTGGGTTTAGATTTCAGTTAACAAAAAGCTGTGCAGAAGTAGCTGGTCATATATCAAAGAGTTTAGATCTAATAGGTCTTTGAACAGATAGTGTAAACATCTGGGAATAGGGGTTGAAAGCAGAGATGTTCTTTTATAACAAGAGATGCCTTTTTAATCCTGGTCAGTGTTGTAAAAATGCTGTCGATAAGCAGAAACTTGCTGTAGCTGGTGACTTCATTAAGCAGCAGATTTGATGCCCATTTTACTTTGTATTATTATTTTAAATGCTCTTAAAGCACACTCCAAAATAGACATGGACTCCTAAATGGACACTGGCAAAGTCCTGAATTTTTGATGAAACTTTGCTTCTACAGCCAATTTTACTAATGTAAAACTTCCTTCTGTAGGGATATTTTGTTTGTTTTTCTTGTTCCCAGTTGGGAAGGAGTTTGGAAGCAGCAAAACTTCCAAATTTTACTAGGAGAATGAAGTTCTTACTGTTTGCAACATTGTGTTAAATTATAAACTTAGTTTTCCTAAGTTCTGGGTTTTCTTATGAATATTTTTATTCTATTGTTTATTTCCCAGGTACCTTTTGTTACCGTGAATAAAAGAAGTGTTTCCATGTGAAAAATCCAACCTGTAGTCTGTAGAACTCAAGGTTGCTTTTATTCTAGATAATTGATTAACCTTCAGTTACCTTGATTCTTCTGGAGAAAATCAGGGCAACTCTCCCTGTGCCTGACCTACTTTGTTATACCCCAGTTAGGCTGAACTCTTCAGATTGAAGAGACAATATTTTTGGTTGATTTTTGTTGTGCGTGTTTGTTTTTTAATGAGGAAATGTTATAGTTCCTCAATGCTTAGAGAAGAGTTTTATTAAGCTTGAGCCCCTAAAGAGAGGACTATTTAATTCATAAGGAAATCATCAGATTAGTGTAACAATAAATTGCAGTTCTCAGAGGGAGCAGCACATGTGTTTGCTGGTTTCTAGCACCGCCTCAAATGCATTCTCTGTTTCTTTTGGTTTAGAATGAAATAATTTTTCTCAGTACTGTGACCTAATCTTTCATTATTCCCTTCAAGAATTCAATTTAATGACTGTCACTTCGATGTAATATTTTGATCAAGAACACACATACTTTGTGAAACTGGCAGCTTTGCCATCTCACCCGATTCCCTCAGTAAAGTGTTCTTGCTCATCTGATGCAAGTTCTTCAAAAAGAAATGCTACAGGTGACCTGAGACTACTGATCTGTTGGAGAGCTTTATTTATTTGGGAGTGTTTGTCTTCTGCACAAATGTGGCCTGATTTAAATTCAGGGTTTGCTTGAGGAATGTTCAGATCATCAGATGTGTGCTGGGCATCTCTGGAAGGTTACCTGGACTGCACCTCTCCTGCAGCCATTCTCACCTGTTTTAGAGCTGCCCTGGTGCCTCTTGTTTTTGGTAACAGTGCATTTCTGGCTCGTGTTTTGGCTCCTCACATCTCCCCTTCTATTTTTGTCTCTTACCCTGTTGTGAGCCTGAGAGAGATGAAAAGAGAGCAGAGGCAGAGGAAATTTGCTTTGGATCGTACAGCACCCCTTGTTTGAGAGCCACAGTTTGAGCATGAAAATAATCTCAAGAGAGGGCAGCTGAGCCGTTTGGAAAAGAACCTAATTTTGATGCAATCCAAGTGATAATTGGGCTACTCAGGAACAGCAAAGCGCCAGGTGCTTGACAGGGTTCCTGCTGAATCAGGGAATGCAGGAGGGGCTAAGGAAGTCAAAGACTTAACAAACGAGTTCTGCTGCTTTAGGAGAGATGTGTTGGTGGAAAAAACAACCAAGAAATTAAGGCAGGCAGATATAAATATAAATAATTCTGTTGCATTTCAGAGAACTTCTCTTTTAAAAGCCATTGTTTCTAACACATTCTTATTTGTTATTATAAAGAGGAGCCTAAATCGAGGATTCGAACACAATAGATTCTTGTAGAACAAGACTTTTCAGTTAATCAGCTAATCAAGGCAGGCTGGAGATTGCTTGAATACACACATTTCTCTTAAATTCTAATAAAATGTGTTGTATATAAGCAGCAAGGAATCTGGGGATGTGCCTGGTCCAGCAGAGTGTACAAAATCAACTTTTGTAAGGCCACCATGGGGTGTTTCCCCTACTTAGAAAAGAATCTGTAATTGTGTTTTCCATCTGCTTTGCCTCTCCTTTGGCTGTTCCATTGTGCATTAAAAAAGTACACATATAGACAGCTAATATTTTGAAAACAGGCTTTTATGAAATCAAAGATAGTCAGCTGATATCTCTTAAAACCAGCATATTTGGAGCTGCCTGTGTTGGGTATCATCAGATTTAAAGTGTATGGCAAGTAAATAGGAACATAAAACTGATGAACCAGAAAATAAAAAGGGTTCACATGCTTTATTTTGTTAGTCAGCACGGCAGTAAAATACCAAAGGATGTTGAGATGTTGTCTCCTGGTATAAAGTTAAAAATGCATCACTCATAACGATATCACAAGGCAGAGAGGTTTGTCCTGTGCTGTGTGTTCATATTTCACTGCTGACTTGACAGCATACAATTATTTCAGTTTGGCTTGGGAGAAATATTAAAATCCCTTCCTTTCTTTAGAGGTTTGGGCATTTAAAACAATCTATTCTCGGTATGCACCAGGTGCTAAAATATACCCTGTGCCTAAAGTGCTGTGGCTCACATCTGACACTTTGGATGTGTAGCTTTGAAAGCAAAGGTCTGATGAGGTGACACAGTACAAATCACAACCAATGTTTTGGGAAGTAAGGCTTTCAGATGTTGTTTTCCTGGGCTTATGAGTTTTATTTCCAAATCCTGACTTCCACTGTGGCTGGTTTTAAGGAGTAGGTTGGCAGTGGAAAGGTGTCACTTGGCCTACTCTAAGCTTTAATTGGCAGCTAGACAGGTCATGCATTACAAATAGGTAAATACCATAAATACTTACATGTATTGTTCAGTTTTCACCCCTGAATTTCTACCTTCACAAGAAGATTATTTTTTCTAAGCACTATAGAGCGACATCTTTTCGTTCTGCTGCTTAAGCTGAAATTTAAGCCTGAAAGATTGAACTCCCAACCACTTAAACCAGCAAAATCATAGTGCCAATAAATTAACTGTGGTGCTGAATTCACAGAATTCTGCCACTCTGTCCTTTTCCCCGAGCTCAAGGACGGCAGAGGGAGGCCAGGCAGCATC
The DNA here is from genome assembly GCA_018697195.1 of Certhia americana. Lineage (NCBI taxonomy): Eukaryota > Metazoa > Chordata > Aves > Passeriformes > Certhiidae > Certhia > Certhia americana. Next base: position 9,148,581 of record CM031874.1, on the reverse strand, counting down.
AGATGTCAGGGAAGCACCTCTGGAGTGTCCATGGATCTGTGGGGTGCTGTGAGTGTGGGAATGTCCTGCAGGCAGGGTGATGGATAGATGGCTGAATATGATCCACCTGCTATCATAGCTGGACAAAATTACTTGAAACAGGATAAGGTTTTGGGTTTTTTCCCTGCCATGATGTATAGTTTATAAGCAAAAAAAAAAAAAAAATATATATTTGAATGTTTGTAAGTGGGTGTTATGAATGCTCCTGGCCTTAAACACTGGCAAGTTATTGCTGTGTGCAAACATCCTTTACTGGAGGCAATGTTTGCTTCAAAATAAAGCCTCCCACTCTGTCTTGTGAGCAGTCCAAGACTGTCTTCTGCAACGAGAGTGGTGATCTGAGGAATCTATGTATAGCCACAAGCTTGGTGGTGTTTGGAATTGTTGGTATTAAAGAGGCTGTAGATACAAACAGTCTATTATTATTTTCTGACTGGAGTGTCTGAGTGATGCTTTCCTGATTTAATGAATTATTTAATTGGGAGAATCCATATCCTTGAGGAGTCCAGTAACTATGAAATTTTTGCCAGGCTTTGCAATTCTACTTAAAAGGTACATGTCTTTTTTTTTAAAAAAAAAAAAAAAAGTAAAACAAAAGAAAAAAAGGGATTTTTTTTTTTCCTTTTCACATTTCCAGTCACCTGCTTTGCATTTACATCCCTTATTTAGGAAAGGCTTCTAGATTTTGCTTAAATGCCTTCTGCCTACATGCTCCTCTCTGAGAGAACACCTTTCATCTTTGAAAAAACTGGAAGAACAGCACCAACTGGGACTGATGTTTGTTTTCTTCAAATATCATTTAATGGGAATTTAAATCACCAGGTGGATAAGTGCAGAAATTATGGCAATTTGCCCAATTGCAGGAATAGCTTTAGATTTGTCCCTCAGTTTGTTTTGGCATAATTCCTAGTTCATTTGCCAGCTGGTCAGCTATACCCTTGATTGCTGTTTCTGCAGGTGCCAACTCCATTCCTGCTGCTGGTATCTCTATTTATTTACCTATTGAAGTGTTCAGTTGCTTTAAGCCCTTTTCTCTTAGGATGTGGTACTCATTTTGCAAAGGTAGTTACTTGTGATTAGAGAGAGCAGCAGAGCCTGGTACAGAGACCATGGAGTCCATAGGAAGGTGAATGCTTTGCTCAGAATATAGATCTGTTATGATCTTCTGGTCTTCCTGGTTAGACTAATGTTAATCTCCCAGGAAGGCTTATAAGGTTATTTTTCATGTTTGATTTTCCTTCTGCTGCCTTCTTTAAAAGGAGAGGAAAAAAAATACCCCCAAATTATTTTATCTACTTTATTCCAACTTTAACAATTTTATACAGTGCAACTCCAGAGTAACTCAAGCTGCTCATATTTGAAATGAAAACCCCTGCAATTTGTAAACTGTCAAACTTAATACAACATCTTAGTGTTAATAGGATTTTATTGACTTCTACCATCAGCAGAGGAAGAGGTTGATAAAGTGCCACAAAGGAAATGAAGATACAATACTCATTTTACTTGCATCTCCAGAGCTGTGTAAATTTGATTGCTGAATTTATGGTAATCCAGCTCATTGGCCATTGCTCTTCTGGGGAAGTGGGGACACAAGAGGATTTCTGGAAATGAGAGTGACTTTACAGAGCTGCAAAACCAGACTTTGTGGAGATTTTGTGAGAACAGATTAAAGTCCTGGTGTCCGGTTGCTGTGAGAGAACACAAGGCTGCACTGTATTATGTATTTCATATGTTTTTGCTGATATTCTGCCTGCTTTCCTCTTCTCTGCTCCCACAGGCAGCTTCATTTGCACAGCTACTTTGGCATGTTGTTGATAGAATTAGTGTAGCTGAATGAACAAGACTAAGAATATTAAGAAAGTGAAGCAAAGTGACAATGTGAACCTTGTGACACTTGCAAATTAAGCTGCTTTTTTTCCCCCCCTCGTGTTCAGTGAAGGCACAGTCAAATATTCACAGGCTTTAAAACGTGGAGGGAAGGTTGGAAGTGAAATATGACACCACGGCCCTTGGAGATTAGGAAAAAAACTTCATGAGGTGACAAGTACTGACCATAACACCAATCAGTTCTGTTTGGCACAGACAAACCCATGGTCCTTTGCCTTTTGAAACAGGTGGTGTGTTTGAAGTGACTGTTACAGCTCGTTGATGTTTTAACCATTCTGTGAATGTGGAATTGAAATAGCTTGGGTATTTTTGATAGTAAATTTTGCTTGGCTAAAAGTAATACCACACTTTACATTTCATCATTATTTTGTTTTCTAGCACTTTCATATGTCAAAGATTTTCAAGTTATAAAGCCAGAAATATTTCAGGCTAAAGGAAATCTGCTAATGAAATATCAGTGATATGAATATGTACTCTCTGCTGATAACAATAACATTTAATAGACACAGGGAAGTATTTATCTAGACATGAGAATGATTCATAACCCTGAGCTTGTCTTTGAGGTTTGTTTTGAGAGCTCTGATGGTACCTGCAAGTGAGATGTTGTCAGATCCAACAAAGCCAGGGTGCTGCTGCTGCTGCTGGCACTCAGACAATGTGAGCAAGGGATGGTGGGTGAGGAACAATGAACTTCCCAATTTTGACTAGAAGGCTTAAGATTCTTCCATTTTCATTGCATATGATCTTTATATTTCCCAAACAGAACAAACTTCAGCAATAAAATTTGAATTTTCTGAGGGACTCAAGTTTTTCCCCAAACCTGAAAAGGGCTGCTTGAATTTGAAGGAACTGTGCTGGGAAAAGATGCCGTGCTTAACAGGACACAGAGATTCTTGCTCGAAATGCCAACATAAAATAATTCCTTGTCTGTGTCCTCAGGAATTGCCAACTCCCTGGCACCCTGTGGGTACTGCAAGGCTAATCTCATGGCCAGGGAGGTGTTCTAACTATACAGAAATTATGCAGAGAAAATTCAGGAGTGTGCATTGAAAGCAATGTTTCTTGACTGGCAGCTGAGCATCTGAAATTGAAAGGAATATATTTTGTGCCTTGTGTGTGACTGCTCTTCTTGTCTGATTTTACTATAGGATTCTCTTGTGTTATTAATGGTAAAGCAGTGTAAACACTGTGGTCTCTTAGGAAAGTTCAGCACTGGTGTTATAGAAATCAGTACAGCACGATCTCATTACTGGCTACATTGATTTTCTTTTTTGGGGTTTCAAAATACCTTCTGTGGCTCATTCACAAGTTTCTCTCCTTTCATCTCAGAAAATTAGCCCACTTTAATCAGACAAAATCATGTATTTCATGAACAACAGGGTATTACTTAGCAGATGGGCTTTTATCCCTTTAATTCAGAAGAAAAAATGCCTAATGAGATGTGGTTCAAGATTTTCATATAACCTAGTTACAATCTATTTTCACATATTTTGTCTACCTGGAGTATCCTTTTACTCTGGCTGCCCCTACTTGCCCTCTTTGCTGGAGCAGTTGATCCCTGGAAAAAACAAAGCTTTCTTCAATAATGTCTATAATTTGACTGTAACATTGTTATAATTATTCTGGTTTATAATTCTTGGTTAAACATCATTCTATGAACTTATTCCTGCATCCCTAGTTTCAGCACTTTTCATTTTAAAGTGGAGCAACAAACCATAAAGGAAGGAGAACAATGAAGATCAAGCAAAGGCATAAATTGCTATTTCAGTCCTTTCTATGCAATTGCAAAAAGTGCATTTCTCATTGTTTCAGGAACAAACATGTCACCTCCAGGAAAGGGAAGAGTGAGGTGTAAGCCTGGGAAAATGAAGACTGTGAGCAAATGAGTAAAGGTTAAGCACATATTCTGAAGTTACACAGACAGGTCTCCCCTGGAGCTGGTTTGACAGATCTCAGGTCAGCCAAGAGGTTTTCATTGAAAGAGTTGGTTCTTTCTCACTAAAAAAAAATGAGTTCTTGTTTCTCTCATCTTCCTGGGGTTTGGTGGTTTGATGAGATTGTCTGCTATGATCTGAAATAACCTGTGTGGTGGATTCTAATTACCAGCATCCCTGGGTTTTGTGATCACTTCAGTTTTTAGTGAGAACCTCCCACATGATCAGGAATACTTGTTCTGTACTGCAATTCCTTTATTGCTGGGAGGTAGGGCAGGAATCTTTTCAACAAGTTCCCTGTTTTTAAAAACAGAAGCATTAAGAGAAGTGAAAAAAGGTTTTCTAGCTTCTTAAACCAAGAGCTGAATGTATAACCTTGATTGATAGATTTGAAATCTCTGAAATAGTATTTCCAGTCCATACCTCAGGTTTATACAAAATTCCACTGGAATGCCTAGCTGGTTTTTTGATGTGGTTTTTTGTTGGTTTTGTTTCATGTAGGAAATCCTGGTCAAGTCACACTCTTGGAATGCAAGATTTGCTATTGGAAAGTGCTGGCCATGAACTCTGTGAAACAATGACCTGTGTCAGGAAGGGACTGCTGCAGTCCCTGTTAGTTGAGTCTGGGTGAACACTATGATCATGGACATTTGTCTCCACTTAGAGAACATCTGAGAGTGAGGGCTGTGAGATTTTTGTGTCAGACACGAAGCCTACAGCGAGTATCTGCCAAGTTACTCAAGTGCACACGTATCCAGTGTCTCCCACTTATGTCATTTTTATGCAGAAAAGAGAAGTAGTTTAGTAATTTCCATGGTGTGTTGCATTTGCTATAGTGTTTCAATTTGTTTTTCTCTGAGCAAGACTTCTAAAACAGTGTGCATATATATTTGTGTGTATATATGCATACGTTGACTACTCTCCTTTTATATATAAATATAAACAATATTTTTAGTAAAAATTGAAAACCAGAATGAATCAATGTTTGGAAAACACAGCTTGAATCTGAAATAATCTCTGGGTGGCAGGGTTTTTGTAAAGCATTCTGCAGTATTTCCATCTGAAACCGCTTGTCTGAGAGGAGGCATTTCTGTGTCTGTGAAATCAGTACCCAGAAAAGAGATTTGGAAAGTGCTGCAGTGAAAATCAAATTGTCTGCTTATGTCTCTAGCCTGTTCAGGTAGTCCTGTAGCCTCATAGTTAAATAAGCAGCTTGGGAAATTCTATTTTACATAATAATTCCGATGTGAAAGTACGTAGTGATTTATCACCTGAAATGAGTTTTCATTCTTGTATTGGCCAGAGCAATTTACAGGGCACTGCTGTAATTCTGAACCCAGAGGACCAGCTTTGGTCTTTGGGTTGTTTGATTTCTGGCTATTGGTTGTAAAGCTGATAGCAGTGGAATTCAAAACTTGCTAGAATCAGACTTATCCTTTTTCTCTTGGAAACCTTTACCAAGCTCACAGCGTTTGCTTCCTTGAGTTCAAACTGCTCAAGCAGTTTGAGGGAATTAGCTCAAGGTGAGCTACTGAACATTTGAGAGCTTGTTTATGATACAGAACACATCCCAGCAAATTTGGTCTAGATATGTCAAGTAATCAGAAGAAAACATATTTAAAGAAAAGGCATTTCCTTTTGTTTGGAGGTCTGGATTTTCTTCCTTCCCTTTTCCCTGTTTCATAAAACCAGTGTTCATCATTTGTGTGAAACCCCAACTCATCATCATCCCCCAAAAACCTACTTGTGAAACTTTTAAATTAGTAACCTTTTTCCCATTGCAGTTATTCTGGTGGAAGTTTAAAGCTGAACTTTGTACTAAAATGGTAGTTTTGTTGAATCAATAAGCTTCTATCCATTTTCATCTCTAGTTCTAGAGGAACCTTGTTTGCACTGTTTGGTTTACTTTGAATGTTAAATATCACATCAGCTTGACATACAAGGTAAAATGTGGGCAACACCTCCATGTTTCTCAAAATGAGTTTTAAATTGTTTTCTTTAAGCTGAGATTAAATATGCATTGGTTTAGGTTCATTGTTCCTTATCCTGGCTTTTTTTTTTCTGCCCCAACTCTGAGAAAATGCATTAGAAAATTTACAAAACAAATGACAAAGTTTCAAAAAAGCTCATGATTTGCATCTTGGGTCTTGCTCCACAAAGCTCAAGTTGATTTTTACACATATACGCACGTATATAAACATTTCACCTGATGACTGTTTGGTTGGAAATATTGATGCAATATTACTCAATGCTTGAATTGTTATTTTTCATAAGACTATTCCTTGCTTTGGATATTTGTTTTTCTGTGGCTTTAAGTGTCACTTTCACATAACACCATAAACTCCAGCATAACACACAATACACAACGTCTCCCAACAGTGATGCCTAGAAAAATGTTTATTGAGGTTATAATGTTTTATGAGCATGAGAAGCACTTATTTTCTATTAATATAAGACATATCTAGCAGTTTCTCTGATATTCAGAAATTTTTAAATAAAAGACAGGAGTTTCATGATAATAGAAGCAAACCCTGACTTGTTTCCCCACTTATAAATGTTTAAGTCCTTCCAGATCATGCTATCAGCCTGAAACAACTTTCCTCAAAGCATTCAGGAGACTGAAATTCACTGCCTTGCTTCCACTGAAGTGCCTGATTTTTTATTTTTTTTTTTTTTTTTTTTTAAATGAAAGTTAAATCAGGTAATTTAGGAGTCTAATCCTTAGCACTCGTGGAGCAAATCTTCTGTGTCTTAGTGGAACAAATTATCCTGCCTGTTTCAGGTATCGCTTTCTGCTCATTGAGGTTAGACGAAAAATAAATGTTGCTGATGGATGGGGAAGCATCCCTGCAGGCACAGGGTTGAGGCCAGCTCTGCTCCAGCTGCCCACACGTGGCTGCTTCCCTGGCACCTCCTGTCTCAGCAGCAAGGTTGGAATTTTCTGCTGAAGAGGGGCCCTTTTCATCACTCTGGTGTTTCATTTGATGCACATTTTAGGAACTCATGTCACTTACAGTACTGAAGATGGATTTCTTATGCTGTTCATCTCTTCCCAAAGTGATGAGGAGCACCAGCCCTGCTTTAGACATTTCCCTGTCCTCCATGAACTTCAGTAGATGTTCCCATCCCAGATTGTTCTGTTCCATATTGTAATGCTAATATTTATTGGATTATTTATTGTAACATCCTAGCACTAAGTTTTCTATCAGATATTACTATACCTTACAAAATAATTTATAGACCATTTGCGTGTTTTTCTTCTCTTTTGAATTCTTCTGTTTCTTCCATGCTAACTAGATGTATATCACTCTGGTTTATCACTGTAACTGAGCAATGTAAAAAAGCATTCCCTTGTTTCACTCTTCTGTTTTCTCCTTGGAATTATACATCTTTCCATTTGTTTATTTGCATTTTATGACGTCTTCGCTCTGGGTTACACCAGAGTTTCACCATTCTTTTTCTGCCCACTCCTCATAGTTCCTCCCTGAATATCTTTTGTATCCTGACCTTGTAGCCTTTTTCTTGATACTTTCATTGAATTGAGATTTGGAATGGGCCTGGCATTGGCCCTTGGGTTGGTGCAGGCAGGATCCTGGCCCTTGGAGCACTGGGCCAGCAGAACTTGGTCAGCAGAACTGACTGAATGTGCACAGGGAAGAGATCTGTTGAGTACAACACTGCCATGCTGCTCAGACTGTGACTTGTCTGAATGATGTGCTAAGGTTTTTAAAGAATAAATAAATCAGCCAGCATGAAACTGCAGAGCACAGCTACAGCTAGTTTCATAAGACCCAGTCCTTAATCTGAGTGTGTGTAGTAAAGCTGATTTCACATCAACAAATCCCAGTGCCAGGTGTCACTGCTGGGAGCCTCTACCAGAACATCAGGCTCACAAAGTTTACCAGTGCAGTAAAAAAGGAGGGGAGCAGCTCGTGTAATGCACCAAATATTTACTGTGATCCCCAGCTCAACAGGGAATAGCACTGAAGAGGAACCTAAACAAAATGGGTCCCATTTTCCCTCCCAGTTTTGTTCTGGCATATGGAGTGTTGCTGTGACTGACACAGAACAACACAGACTCCAGTTCAGAAGGCAGTGGCAAAAAGAAACTTTATTAGAAAATGGTGCACGCTTTTATAGTGTGCTCCATGGGTTAAACACGGATTGGTTAACCTGAGAAAATAATAGTCTTATTGGAGAGGAAGAGACAAAAACAATCAATAAAACTTAAAAAACAATCCTGCAAAACAGCACTTGTTTTTCCTGTGTGGCATTTGCCAAAACACCAGGTGTTGAGCTTTGCTTACATTCTTTCTTCAGCTTTTCCCAGGCTAATTCTAAGAAAAGCTGAGAACTGCTTTTCCCTGTTCACAGCAAATGTCCACAATGGAGAAGTTTGCCCACCTCACTAGGAGGTAAACATAGGTGTGGATCTCATTTTTTGTTTTATCACCCCTCTGTGGACAGCAGCAGAAGGAATGTTATTAGTCCAGAAGCCAATGCCACAGTTTATGGCAGCAGAGAATTTGTCAGCTTCTGCAATGATAATTAGTGCTAATATCATGCTTAAACAATGGAGCTGTGTGAAAATACGTGTGCAATTTTTCAATTGCAGCAAATAAAGGTTTACTTCTTTCCTCAAATTTGTCAAACTGGTGTTAAAAATAATTTTCTAAGAGAATATGGCACAAAGTCCTCTTACACAATTCACCTGGAAAATAGCAAACACTACAAAAAAGATCTGAGTTTTCCAGCTGTAGTTTAAATTCTGCCACTTCTGGTTTGTTCCCCCAAAAGCTGGAGGGTGTGGTTTGGTTACAAAGAGTGTAACACAGGAGCTTTGGGAGCTGCAAATAGGCTTTATACAAGTTTATATTGTTTTCTTCAGTAAAAAAAGGAAAGCTGACTGAAATTCTGCTGACTCTGGAGATTATCACTGTTTATCCTCAAGCTACTTACGCACCAAAATTAATATTGTTCATCAGGTTTCTTCTTTTGAATGTCTCTCAGTTGTAATTCCTTCAATGTCCAAGAAACAAATTAATAGGGACTTTAGACAGTTTGATTACTTTTGACATCTATTCTTCTGAGTAACCTGACAGTCAGCTGTCTCATGGAGCTCAGGTTTTCTTCTTCTTTTTCCCAGTGACAGAAATGAAGAGTGTTAGAGCATTCCTGATGTGTCTATTATTTTAATATTGCAGGTCTGGTCCTTAATGGTTTATTGTAATACAATCTTTAAAATCTGGCCAAGCACTCCTGTGCAGAATTGCTATTAAAAGTCAAGAAAACACATAATTGATGCAAAGCCCCCTGTTTTTCTGGTAATGTTGGCTCCATCCAAATGCAGTTTGAATAACTTTTTAAAGTCAAGATGCCATTGGGTTGTTTTCTTCCAAAGTTCGGAGGACTTCAAACAAAACTTCTCTGTGGAAAAACAGTCCTTGCATAAAAACTGTAAGATTTCTGGGAACATTTCTGGCAGTGTGAAGCCACTTTGTGTTCTCTCTGTGTTTAGTTTAACCCTGAATGCATAAAATGTAATTTATGCACAGTGTAACTGTGCTTTGAGAAGTTTTCCTAATTCCTTCCTAAAGATTTCTTAAAAACCAGTAAAAGCTGTCACCTTAAATATGCTGAGATAGCAAGGAGGTATTTTAGCATGTATTCATATAATTTTTCCTCTTTTATTTCTTTAAAAGTGTATTTTGCTTTCAAGTACTGGTTGACTATGTAAAGTCATTTGACAACAAAGGCCTGAAGCTCACTGCTTACCCTATGCATAAGAAAATAGCTGCACGTTTTTTGTGTGTCTAATAATGCCAGAGGAAAAGGAGTCTCTGAGTTAGTCTTTTCAAGACCTTTAACATATCTGGCTTTTGATACACCCATGCATAAAGTGGAGATAAGAAATCTTGCCCTGGCTTCAAAACTAGCAGAAATATAGGATGTGTTACAGCTATTTCTATGATGTTCTGTAGTCTCAGAGGGCTGCCAGGAGTGAATAAGGCTCTTTTGTAAGGATGGAGATCTACCAGCCTCTAAGTGTGCAGTGGGAACTGGGAGCTTTTGTAGTGCATCAGTCCCACTGGAACGCAACAAGACCCATTTCCAAAAGAACTTAAAACAACCACGGAATTATCACTACTTGTGTGCTTTTGAAAATAGTACCTCAGGAAAAGTAAAATCAAAGTGTGCAGAGAGAACTTGGTGGTTTAGAAGTGGAGCAGCAGCTGATGGGTGCATGACAGGCAACTTCTTCCCCTGAGGTAAAACACAACCAACTTCCAGGAAATGCTAAATGTGAATATAGGATTTTAATGAGAAAATCAGTTATTTCCTGAAGAAAACTGTAAGACTCAACAGCTCTGTCCATCTTGGAGAGATTTTATCTTTTTATATATTTTATATATTTAGAATTCTTTACTATTTTTATCTTTTTGCATGCACTACACTTGTAGCCTACTTGTAGTTTGAAGACTGAGCTGTTGCTCAAGGAAGATGGAGCTGATTTTTTTGGCTTCTTTCTAATGCATCACTGAGATGAGCCTTAGTAGCTGTCAGGCATTTCAAAACATCCTGCAAGGCTTTGATTATAATTTAAAAATAATAAGGTCATGTCAATCTACAGACCTGGACATTTTGGATGATTTCTGGTCATGCAGTTAAATTCACCTGGGCAGTACTTTTGCATGAAATTAGGAATATATTTCTGTTAGAATAACTTCTATGGATGAGTTATTTGGCTTGACTTTGATTCCAAAAGGGCAGGAAAATTCGAGATGATTTTGCTGGATTTTTTCCTCTGCTTTCTTCTGGAAAATCTGATTAAACCTTTTTCTAACCATTCTTCCCTAGAGGTCTCATTTGCTACTGAGAAATTTTAGCATTGCTTTTGAACTGCAAAAAAATTGCAACACAAGCAACATTTTAATGATTACCTGGTTATATTTAACATCCATAAAAATTCTCTTGTTTAGGGAGCTCAAAATAATTGAAAATATATTGGTTTTAAATTATGTATGGACTGTTGAAGCAGAGCACAATCAGAAGAAAGATATTTCTTGTAAAACAGCTTTGGCTGAAATAAGCCTCCTGTCTACCTCAATTATCATGGGCAATTTTTTGAACGTTGCATTGAACTCGGAGTGTTGTGCACAAGAGGTCCTTCATCAAACACAGTAGATCCTTCTGTAGTTAAAGGTAGGATTCTATATCTCCAAAGTCCAACCACTCAAGGCACTAACACTGTTCATGTGAGCAGTTAAGGGGAGAGGACAATTTTTTGGCTGCTAATGAGTGTGACCAGAGCAATAGCATGGAGAGAAATACTGCCAGTGCTGGTGGTGTGGATGAGCAGCTGGAATTCTTCCCATCCCTACTGCTCCCATGCATGCACAATTCACTTCAAACTCCCTTATTGCAAGGTGTAATGCAGTCCAGACCAATGAAATGGAACTTTCCTCAAGTCATTTATCCCCAACGCTGGGTTTTGGTCACTGCTTCTTGCCTTCCTTGCACCCAACAAAATGCTGATGTGTTAACAGGTGGCATTAAAACAGTCTGTGGGGAACTGTAAGACTCGGTGCCTCTCTTGGTCTGATAAGCTGCTAGCAGCACACATTCTTTAGTAAATACATTCTGTTTTCACACCTAAAGGGCCTGAGAGGCCAAGCAATTTGAATTTGTGGTGCAGTTTGTTGTGACTTGGAGGACATATCCCAGTGCTCTGGCTCAGGGACCAGTGGAAGGACAGAGTTCATGGTCATGTCTGTCTGGCCTTGCTTGTGACTTCCAGATTTTGTGCCAGGGTGGCAGTGTATCTGTCCCAGCAGAAGGGATGACAGAAGTGTTTGTGCAGGGAAACCAAAGCTTTTGTGCTGGGTCTGAGCTCTGTTCTGCTCTGGGATGGGAAGATGAGAGTGAGACAGGGAAGGAAAGCCCCAGTGGCAGAGCACTGACCAGGGACGTGGGTGGCTGCAGGGACAGTTAATTCCAGCATGGACACAGACACAGCAGAGATTTTAACTCAGGTCTCTCATGTCTGATATGTGTTAACACTGGGGAGTCTTTCAGACTCAATGACAGCTTGAGGAAATAGAGTGAAGAGTGGCAAGTGTTTTGGGTATTTTTTGTCTCTGTGGTTCTCCAGCTTTGAGGGAGAGTGGGTAAGATTGGAGGGAACCACAGGGGAAACCCTCTAGTCCCACCTCCCTGCTTGAGCAGGGCCATCCCAGAGCACAGGATTGTGTCCAGAAACTTCAGGAACTTCTCCAGTGAGGGACCCTCCACACCCTTGCTGGGCTGTCTGTTCTGGAGCATGGTCACCCATCCTTTTGGAATGTATTCCTGTTCAATAAGGTATTTTGCGTTCATTTCTTAGTTTGTAGAGTTTCAATAGTTTCAATACACCTTGAAATATATTGGGTTGATCCAGCCTTAAGGAGATTGTTCAGACTGTTTTTTTCCTCCTTGCATCTCTCTACAGACATATGCAAGTATATATTTTAAATTTTAGAGACAAGTTCCTTTCTTGTTAAGACAAATCCCTTTTATCTATCGAAACAGTCTGTAATTGCAAGAAAGCGCTTGTATTTGACATTTTTGTAAGAGGAAGCATTATACTAGAACTAAAATAACACATTGTGATGGTAACACATTGCATGATAAATAACACATTGTGGTGTTGTAGCATCAACATGAGCATTCCACACACCCTGCTCTGCAAGTCCAGTCCCAAAAGCTCTCTTCTTTTGATGGATGGTGAGTCTTGGAAAGCCAATGTCCCCAAAGATATCTTGGTAAATCAGAATTATCTGTCTTTATTATCTTTTGTGCGTGTTAATTTTATTTTTTTATACAAAATACTTTATAAAGGGTACTTGAAACAATTCAATGAGAAATGCCTTTCATCAGAGACAACTGGATTCCTTTTATCATTCACTTCTGTGATGAAATTTTCCATGACTTGAATTGATCTGAATCACAATAAGATAGCATTAAGTCAGTGCTTTTTATGTTCAATGGACTATATAAAAGGTCTGGCTCAATATTTTTTTTCACATTCACAATATCACGAAGTCTTGGCATACGAGTAAAACTTCTCAAGTTGTTACAAATTATGTTCTGAAAAACATTTCACAGCCATCATTGCTTTTCTGTAAATATTTTTAGTCCTGACAAATTATTTAAAGCATCCAAATAACAGCCACTGAAAAATTTCTGTTCTTTCGATGCCTCTGTCCTTCAGCTGGAATGGATGAGTGGAAAAATGATCCTATTTTTTCCTGCATCCAGGATTTCATTGTGTAGTCCTTGGGAATGCTGCAGGTGAGAGAGTTTTCCTTCTGCTTTGCCAGCTAAGTTGGGCACTGCCATTGCTATGATTTAAAAGAAGTTTCTGTTTCTGATGTTAAGGAGCCTTCAAGAACTGTTCAGGCAGAGTCTAATGCACACAGATGAAGTCAAGACAAAGTGACAAAGACAGCTTGTTCCTGAGGAAAGTTAAATATTTTTTCTGGCTAATTTATGTGACACCTAAAGGAAAAATGCAGAATGAAACATTCTGTAACACTGGGTCTGCCTACAACCACTGCTAATAGAAAGGGACAGTGACTTGTACACTGTCTGATGCAATTTATGATTTTGTTCTGCACTATTCAGACACAAATATGGGTTTTCATTTGTATTTTGTTTTCCTTGTGCAGTGAAACAGCACTGACAACTGAGCGGCATCTTTGAATCTTTTTTTTTATGTCAAGTATCAATAGCAAAGCATGTGTTGAAAGACTTGATGTCAAGTCATACTTTAGAGACAAATTCTGGAGTGTTTTGTCAATTCTCCCAGTAAATGATGTCTGCACAGATCTTTGCTGAGCAGAACTGCTGTTACTTGTTTTCAGACCAGACGTTGTCTGTGCTTCTGCCACCACCAAAAAGGCCAAGGAATGACTCAAGCCAAGAGAAGTAGGAAAAGAGAGGTTAAAATAACCTTTGGAACTCTAAAAGGATGTATTCACTAAAGATGCATGTGATCATCTTGTCTCTCCACCCCACCCATGTTGGACTGGAGTTAACTACATTTTTATTAACTACATTGTCATTTTGCAGGATATGAGACGAATTGCAATATTCTGTGCTCTGAATATTGAACACACTTCAGTTTTGGCCAGTCAATACATTTCCCCATCTGCAGGGTCTGTATTCTCTGGGGGAGCACCTTTTAGAAATTATTTAGGTGCAACTTGTAGAGCCACTGCAAAGCCACCCTGGAGATTTGGCTGCTGTCTGGCACAATGGGAATGCAGCTGACTGACAGGAGACCTCTCCGTGGCTGGAACCTCCCAGAAGAGCTGTAAATTCAGCAGCAAGAGGAGGTTTAAACAGTTTGGGCATACCCCGTGCTGCTAGGGGAAAAAACTACTTTACCCTGATGCTTCTATTCTTCCCGTTCTGGAGAGGCTCCAGCACCTTCCCTGACATCACACCTCTGCTGGGGGGCTTAATGCTCCTATTCTGTGTCTAAAATGCTTCCTGCATTCATCAAAATCTAAAAATCAGAACTTGCTTGTTAACTAATTGCCCTAAAACGTCTTTAATGGTTTTTGAATTGGGAGAAAACACCTTTCAGCAACTGGATAATAGCTGCATTTTGCACCTATTTTCCCTTTTACATTTAAATTGAACAAATGGTGTTACTGTGCTGTATATCTAGGCACAAAATGCTTATTACCAACAGGAAGCTTGTGGAAGGAGATTTTACCCTTTTTAATATATCTTGGAAGTGGGATATCAGAATGATTTTTCATTTGTATTTCTTTAAGGCAGCACAATAAAGAATCAAATCTTTTCTTACTTGATTACTTCGAGCATTTCTAATTGTGTGCTTGTTGGCATCCTCTCAGTGCACTTTTGCTAAACTTGAGAGTAAAGAGCTGGAACTTGCTAGTGAAAAAACCATAACAGAATTCTCCCTAAATGACTGCCTCAAGTGCAACCACTCAACCTGTATTTATTCATCTAAATGCAGATTTTAAGAACGTCATCCCGTTTTGAATAATGTCATGGTTTCTGACACAATGCAGGAGCTGTTGACAATCAGGTTCTAGGAGGTCTGTGAAAACACAACGTTGGTTCTGCCCTTTGTGGGATTAATTCCTGCTGAAACTGGAACATTTCAGTGCCCTTGTGGTGTTTGTGCTCACGCAGATTTTGTTTTCACACTAACCCAACAGCTCCTGCAGCTGATGCAGGTGCACACATGAACACAAAATGTGAAGCACTAAAGTGGAGAGAATGGAAACAAACCCTTTCTATTTTGCCTCCCGAATGACCAGCAGGCCTGTAGGTGACCTAAGCCATTTTAGTTGCTGAAAAAATA
This sequence comes from Certhia americana, assembly GCA_018697195.1. Taxonomy (NCBI): domain Eukaryota; kingdom Metazoa; phylum Chordata; class Aves; order Passeriformes; family Certhiidae; genus Certhia; species Certhia americana. The sequence continues at coordinate 9,133,341 of CM031874.1, read as the reverse complement.
TCTTGAAGGAGGGAGTAGACCCTGAGCATCTGAATTATCAAACCTGATGGATAAGAGCATATTTGACTGCGTGCTTCTGCATTTTAGTGCCCCCTTGACCGCATGCATATGGAGCACAAGGAGAATGTCACAGGCTTTCCTACAGCTTTGCAATTCATAACTCTGCAAAAATGTGCCTCATTTTCATATGCTCAGACACTTCAAGGCTCAGGACCAATTTATTGGTGCTCCTGAGCTGCTGCTTGTGGCATCTGCTTGGTGCAAAGTGTCACCAGTCTCTGCTTGTAAAATTTCTCCTCAGGCAAACTTTCTGCAGCCCCTCCTGGCCCGAAGGAAGGGGAGTCATGCTGGAAGCTTGTCTTGGGAGTAGGATGTTCATGATGCAGCACAAAACTGTTACATGGGATTTTTCTGCTCATAGAAGTCATCTAGCTTTGGATGATGTTTTCCTGGGGTAGTTTTATTTTATTTTTTTTTTTTAAATTAAGGCAAACTCTAATTTGTTATTGCTTTTTGTTAAAGAATCAGATCTTGAGCTATTTTAGACTTCATGGACTTGACCTTCTCATTCACTTCTGCCCTGGCCATCATAACCTTAAGTCTCATATTTAGGGAGGTTGTCTATTACCAATGTCTTATTTTGAAAGGAAGGAAACATTTTTGAAAGCATTTGCAGTCTAAGCATTTCAACTGCTCTCTTTGCTCTCTGCTTCTCCTGTATTCCCTCACAAAAATCATGTGAGTTCAACAAACACAGGGATGTGATTTATACCTTTTAATTTTTTAATTTTTTTTCATGTTCTCTTAAATTAAATCTAAGCAGATGACAAGGGGCAAACATCTTCTCTAAAGAATTTGAATTAGGGTCATTTCCATTATAGGACCTGAAATGAAAATTTAATTCATACCATGAGACACAATCACGTTCTGATTCCTCTCTGGACTCAGCACTGTGATTGAGTGGGAAAAGATATTTCAGTGGCTTGAAAATGATTTGATTTTTAAGGTTGTTTTTTGGGGTGTTTTCTTGTTGGTTTCTTTTTTTTTTTAAGTATGTTTTCTGATTTGCCTTCCCATCAGTTGCAGCTTTAGTCTTAACTTCTCTCTCGACTCAGAAGCCTGGGGTGTGTAGCGGGGGGGTTGTTTGGTCATTGTTTCCAAATATATCTAAGGGAAGGAACAAAAGGAATTAAATTGTGCAGGTGTGTTAGAAAAACATTCAAATTAAATGCTTCCATCTCAGATTTACAAGCTGGAAGTTGGAGGAGCTGAGCAGATGGGAGGTATCTGGCTCAGATGATCACCTGTCATTGACTGAATTGTTAAATGAGACTGCTTGACAGTATTTGTAATAGAAATCTGCATAGAGAAACTGGTGAAAGCAATCCTTGCTCTACTTGTTACCTCGTCAGGAGGAAAGAAAAAACATACAGTTGTTAGGGGAAGTCATAGAGTAATTTACCTGAACACATAAACCACAGTTTTTTTCAAACACGCTTTCACCAGACTCCAAATTTTGCCATGGATTATGCAGTTCTATCAGGGATTTCTTTTCTCCTCTGTACAATCAGGAACATTTAAATTATTTTTGTTGTTGTAGAAAGCAATACTTTTGTCTCAAAAAAGAACAGAAAAGGGAAAATGAGACCAGACCAAGCCAAGGTACATTCCCACCTGTGCTTGGAGAGTGATAGAGTAAAAATTTTGCTGTGGAAGAGGAAGCACAGGCAGGTTTCTCTTTTCTGGATGCTGCCAATAATTTTGGTGTTCACTGGTGGGTTTTTTGTTGTTGATTTGGTTTGGTTTAAAATCTTTATTTATTGAGACTAACTCCTAATTTTTGTGGCATTTCCAAATCAGTGTGGATCCTGCATCCCTGCCCTAGAAATAGCTTTTCCCTCTGCAGAATAGGAGCATCCAAGGCCAACACAGCATTCAATGCTCTGGGCTGGCTCTGAGCAAGGCAGGGCAGTGCTGGACACCATCAAAATAAAGTTTTGTGTACAAGAGATGGAAGCTCACGAGGGGGAAAAGGCACATGGAGTTCACAGGACCAGTAGTTTTTAATGCTCCAGTTCATGGAATCATGCAATTGAATAGGATATTAAACCCTAATTAATAAATATTGATATTCGTGACACATTGTGGCAAGCTTGAAGTTTGTAGCAACACTTCCTGTTTCCTTTATTCCCTCTCACTTTTCATCCCACCTGTTATTCTCAGGCTTTTAAGTTTTAGATCTATCTGGGGATTTTGTTTGTTTAGTTTGTTGTTGTAATGGCATTTTGGTTCTTTTTTTGTTTTGTCGATTTGGGTTGGTTTGGGGTTTTTTTAGCTAAATTTGTATCTTTTACACAAGGCTTAAAAAGGGAAGAAACCAGAAAATTATTTCATAAGGGAAGTTTTTAAGCACTTTTTGTACCTTCAAAGGCAATCATATTTGACTCTTTTCAAGTTTTGGAGGCAGATTCACTCATCCCTAAAGAGATATAAAGAGGAGGATTGTGGAGTTATAGCAAAAATTCAGCTGAAAATGGTTTTACTAATGCTGCTCTGAAGTGTAGCTATTCAATTAGAAGGAAAAATAATGATGCTTTTATTAAACAAAAGAACATCAGCAGAGAATAATACTAAAGCTCAAGGACAAGTGTAACTCTTCTACCAACAATAATGCAGATTTTTTGCATATATTATGGATTATATTCTCTTTTCAATGCACATGCATTAGCATTAATGGGCAAAAAGAAGATAGATCCATTTGCACTTCTGCCCAGTATTAGCAGCAAAATTCATTACATTCACACACTCTCCGACTCTTTTGATTCTTTTTGAAATAAATCCAAATATTCATCATTCAAGGACTTTAGGGAATAAATTATTTTCTGTTTCTAGAGTGTCCACAAAAAGATCAAAATTATTTCATTTGGTATTATAATTTACTCCACAAACTTTGCAGTTTATTTTCCTCTAATTCTGGGGGTTGTGGAAGGGGTTTGCTGTAAAGTCAGTGCTGCAGATGGTGCTTGGTAAGGATTGAGTTTGTAATACTGGTTTTTCTCTCCATTTAATTATCCAGTGCAAGGATAAGAGGAATAATTTTATCATGTGATGCAGTTCTCAGTGAGGCACCTGATAATAACTTTTTGAAGGGGAATTCCTTCTCTCCTTTGCAGCCAGAACAACGGAAGTTCAGTATCCAAAATCTCTTTATGGTATTGCTTGCGAATCTCTACCATTTTCTGTGACCTTCAGGGTTATTGGTGAAAAAATTTTGCTGCTTCTTCCCTGTGAAAAACGTGGTTTGGGTTTTTGTTAGTTAGTGAAACACCAGAGAAGGGTTTCTTCCCCCCAAACCAGGCAGGTGCAATCACAGGGATTTCCATGTGTGGAGCTGTGGGTTTTCTCAGGATGCTTTCATCAGCAGCCTAAAATCCTCTCCTTTACAGTTTTCCATGGGAATGTGGGAATCAGTGGGAATTGGCACATTACAGATGCACTTTAAATCTTTCCAGGTTTGCAGTCAGTGGGTGTCTTTCTACAGTTTGGGATCCATCTGCTACTATATCAAATAAAGGCTGGGGGAGAGAACTTATTGGTGTGGGTTTGGTTTGCAAGGAAAGGCTTTGAGGTTGGAACATTGGAGTTGCAGAGATGAATAAGTGCCTGCAATAAAAAGAAATATAATGGAAGTTTAGCTTTTGGGCTACTTAGTATTCAAAATGCTCAAAAGTATTTGAAGATAATATTGCAGATGTTCTTAAAATGAGAGACTGGACTGGACTGAGAAAATACAAAGGAACAGTGGGAATGTAGAAGGTAGTGTTTTGAGGTTTTGTTTATTTGGGTTTTTTTGTTTGGTTTTTTTTTTCGTTGTTTTTTCACATAATTGACATGTTTTTTTCTCTATCTAAAATCTCCACTGGCAGAACCAGGGAGAATTCCCTAACTGGAATTGGTGTATGTATATGTACATGTATAATCTAAAAAAAAAAAGGTATTTCTAAAAGCTGCAAGTTGAAAAAACGTGAACATTCTGTAAAATTTAATTGCTTTATCAAGGTTTCCATTTCTTTCTTAGCAAAAATGTGTAATTTTAAAGTGATATAGGCCTCAGGCAATGAATACTTACTGTCAACAAATTAAGCAGGATTCATATATCATATTTTTGAAGTTTTTTTGCCATTCAATACAAATCTTTTCGTTCCTATGGCAACCTTGATGCGATCTGAGATGTACACAGTATTAGATACAAAGGGTTGAGTTCAGGTCTGATATCTCTCCTGGAATGTAAGCACTTTCTAATGCAATGCGATTATTCCAAAGCAAAGGGACCAACCAGTGAAATACAGCCAACCCACTCAATTTTTGGCATATTTTTCACAGCAGCACTCAGATTGGAGCAGGAAAGAAGGGCCATGCACCAAGGCTGACCTTTCTTTGTGCTTCAGAAGAGGAGCTAATATTGTCCTGGTCAGGTGGAAGTGCTGAGTACCCTGAAATCCAAAAAGTGGCTTTGTGTTCTCAGGTCTCCCCAGACCTGTTGCACATCACTATGTGTGGGCTGTGTTCTTTCATGGCTCATCAAAAATGTAAAACTACTGAATGCCTTGTCTTGAACTCAGGGGCAATTCCAGGGGTAGATTCTAGGATTGCCTGCTCTGCCCCTTTCCACACATCACAAGTTTTTAATCAGTGGCTGTGTTACTGCCATTGCCACATCTAAATACCAGAGGCAATGTTTTCTCTTGCAGAGCATGAATAAGAGCAAGGTTTAGCACTAAGCTTGTGCCTCCCTCTAATACAGATACTAAATGATTCATGTTCCAAATTTGCTGTTAGGAGAGGGAACATCATAACCTCCTTAAGTTCTTATTAACTGGTTTTACTTTCTTTAAAAGGTATTTTGTTAAGCAAGCAAAACATAAAAACTTCACATACTCTGTGATTGATGACCTTTCTCACAGAGTCTGTGAACAGGAACAACTGGAGAATATTGGAGCAATTAAGAAGTTTCTGCACAGGCTGTACACTAATCAAAATTACTCAGACAGGCATTCAGCTGGATCATTGCCCCTCATGCCTTACCTACTGTCAAAGCAGATCTAACAGCACCCACGAAGACTATTTTAGGCACATCAGCAAAATGCCACCATGAACTTTGAGCAGCAATTACAGGCATAAAATATATTGGCCTTGAAGTGATTTAAGATGAGCTCCTCCATAGCATCTGTCCAGACACTAATCTCTTAGCATGTGCTACTTTTCCTCACCTTACAGGCATTAGCTGTTAAGGAAGCATTCACATTTTCTCAGACAAACCCCAGACTTTAAAATGTAAAAACTAACCACTAATCGTAGTGGCAACAGAGTGCTTGTGTGGAATGTCTCCCTTTGAAATGCCAGTTACTAATGCAGGAAGTTCAATGGAATGGAAAGAAATTTAGGCCAGATGGCAGTGCAGGGAATGCCTATTGGATGTTAATGTCTGCTGTTCCGGAATTGTTTTTTAAACATCTCTTTTTAGGACTGCAAGAAAAGAATTTCAATGGGCATTGAGTCAAGCTCTTCTGCTGTTGATGGCATGGTCTTCCAAAGTCCCTCTCTTGTATTTGCTGTAGTTTCTTGATCCAGTGAGGCTTTTATCATTGATTATAGAGCTACTCACAACATTGGCTTCACTACTTATAAACCTTAAAATCCTAGAATACTTGACTGGAATGAACCTCTGGAGGTCACCTGGTTGAGACCCCACTTGGAGCAGGGCCAGCCTAGATCCTGCTGGGATTAAAGTTCTTTCAAGTGAAATCTCAGCATGTCAATGCCAAAAGTGATTTGTAGCTTGAACAGGTCATGGTCTCCTGTTATGGACAACCCCTTGGCTTCAGATGATGCCTAAGGTCTTTTAAAGTTAAATTTTCTGTGCATCAGATGCATAAGTTTTGTCCCTGACCTCCTGGTAACTCCTCCCACTTCATGGGAATGCATGACTTCAGCCCTGGAACAGAAGGACTAAGTCTGCAATAATCATGGAACTTTGTTTTTATCCTTCTTGTTTCTTTGTTTGTTTCTCTGCGGGGTTTGTGTTTGTTTGTTTTTTTCTAGTACAAAGATTTTTAGTGTTCTGGCAAGGTAAGATACCTTACAGCTTTTCATAAGTTCCTTTCTGCTGCAGTACTCTATAAATTGAGATTTGAAGAAAAAGTTTTAAAAGGGTACAGAGTGTTTCAGCCTAAAAAGAAGTCAGTGGTATGTATTAAGTACAAAACAGTTTCCAAAAAGTTGGATGCCAGTAATGTATTTTTAAATCTGTCTGGGCTTTCTTTTCCTTCTTTTTTGTCCATTTGTAATACTCTTACATTCCTTTGAAATAATTTTATGGTTTCTCCTCAAACTGCACAAATTGATTAATTGTATTTGAGTGGTTTTTAAAGCAGACAAAATGACCAATCTGCATCTCATAAGGAAAAACAAGAATTTCAGTTTTCTTTTGGCCTTTAAATCTTTTTTCCCTGAAGTCTCATTGCAGGTTATGAAGGAATATTCTCTGAGCATAGATGAAATCCTGAAGTGGCAGAAAGGAAAATAAGCTCTCAGATATGGAAAGCAAAGTCCAGGAAGATCTTGGCTGGTGAAATTAGAGAGATTGAAGAGGTGATTATGGATCTCCTTGTTCCTCCAATCACACAGGGAAACCAGGAGAAGGAAGAGGGACAGTTTTGCAGAGAGAGCAGCAAATGCCAGTTTGAGTAGGTGCTCCCTGAATTTGAGGAATGAGCAGTGCCAGTCCTGCTGCTGCTGCCACGGTGCTTGTGGCAACTGTGCCCTGATATTGGCAACTTTACATGTTTCTGTGCAATCCCTGCATTCTCCCTATTCCAAACTTCCCCTTTTTGTGGTCCACATGCTCTTTTTCTACAGAGCCAAACCCACAGCTTTGACTCCCCAGTAGCTCTGTCTGGGCTGAAGGTGAAACATCTTCATCTGCTAAATGAGGGAGCTTGCTTTCCACCAGGGACAGGCTGCTTCTTTGCTGGATGCATACAATATAAATCAAAGTATGTGCGATTATTAATAAATAAGGTATTGGATAGGCTTTGTCTGGAAGTCTGGTTGAAAACACTGATTACAATCCAATAACTTTTGAAAAATGCATCGTTGCCTTTGGGATATTGAAGCATGGAATAATTAAACTGCAAGTTTGCAGAAGCAGGGTTGTAACCACAGAGAGGGACTATTTTCAGCAACTGATTCACTTGTAGGGTTAAATACCTTTTTTTCCCAATTTACTGATAAATATCCCACTTGTGCATTTCAGAATACAAAATGAATTATTGAATGTTTTCAGTAGATACCTTTCAAAACTGTGCTGGTTATCAAAAATCAATGATGATTGAACATGCACTTGGAGTGCTGATATTTAGGATTTTAGGGCTATTATAGGCCAAATAGAAAATGAATTGACTGCTATTGAAAGGAAGTTTTGTGCAGTAATGCTAAATTCAGACGCAGCATCTATTGTTTTGTTAGAATTAAATATCTCTCATTTCTCTTGAACTTTAATTGTTTCATGGAAAGTGTAATTGTGCTATAGCTGATTATAAACAGGAAAGTTATTTCTTTTGGCTACTTATTCTGGCTGTTACTGGGAAAGACTGGAGAAAATGTGGTTTTCTGTCTATGAAACCTTCATGTCCTGCCTGGGTGCTTCTTCTGTCACCTGAGAAAAGGAGTCTGGTCCCTGATCCTGTGTCTTTTGTAGGATCAGTCATGTGCAGCCATGGAAGTTGCAGGAATGGGATTCTGATGTTTTATCCAAATTCTTTTCCAATTCCATATTTCAATCACATCTGTGTGTTTCTCTTTATATACAAAACATTTACTAGGGTCTGTATGGGCTGAGGATAAGGGTTTCCAAATGTGTCACTGGAACAATCTGCAAAATTTACAGGGAGCAGCACTGCCCAGTCTGTTGCAATGTGTCTAAGTAACTTGTTCCCAGTAATGCCCCAGCCAAATTGTCTCTAAGTGTGTTTATCAAATCCCCTAAAATTCATCAAAGTTACTGAAACAACAGTCAAGCTAAATCAAGAGCAAAAATGCTAAAAAACTAGTAGCAAAAATAAAAGCACTAGATAAAAAAAACCACCTAAAATTTAACCAATCACATTTCCAAAAACCCTCATAGAGCTTGAGTACAAAGAACCAATCAACCAATTGAGCAATGTATAAAAGTATAAACAGGAGTCTTAGAAATGTATAATTAAAGTTGTAATGTAAACAATAAACAACTTCTGCATAATAATATTAGTTCAGTGTTCAAAAATTCCTTCCACCTACCCCAGTCCCTCTGTGCTGTGGTTAATAATCCCATCTTCAACCACCACAACTTTATGGGAGACTGTGTTACCCTGCCTGGGAAACAGATAGTGCTGCTGTAGGACAAGGGAGGATTTAACACTCAGCAATAGTGGCAAGAGAAAAAACAGTATAAAAGTGCAGAATAAAAGAGTTTTCTGTCACAGCATTAAGCTGGAAGTACATACTGGTCTTGAAGTTTAACAGAAGTCTCTAATTAAGGATGTCATTGGCACTGGATTCTTTGGATTTGGTAGCCTGGAGACTAACTTTTACAATGTGTTGCACCCTCTTTTTCAGCTTGCAGAGTCTCAAACTAAAAATCTTTGAGCAACATGTTCTTCAGATCTCATCTCAGAAGGATGAATGTTGCAATTAACAATTCACAACTCTTTATATTTTAGTAACCATGCATAAAAATTAACTCAAGCAAATGTAATTTAGAATAATAATTACATGTTTTCCAAATGTTTCCTACATTAATCATGGTGAAGATGGTTACTATAGTACCACCACTGGATTTTATTGAAAATAAAGTAATTCAGGGTGGTACATGTTCTCTTGAGAGTTTTTCTGTGTGTTTAAAAGAAGTGAAGGATGTAAGTATGAGAGCAAGAGAACCTTCTGGTTTTTTGTTGAGTGAATTCAGTGCTTAGTAACATTTTGATACAAAAGCAATAGAGCAGTGTTTATTTTCAGGAAAAGGTTCTGAACTTTGCTATTTGTCAATGGATATTTCAAAAATTTCCGTACATATGAGAGGCAAAAAGAATAAAGGATGTGTACCAAGTTTTCCGCCAAAATAAATATTAGACCCAAGATAAATAGTTCACCCAGGTTATTAACTGTGTGGTAAATAAATCCATTGAAGTTTGCTTGCTGCTGTTTACCCAAGGTATTTTGCTGACATGAGGCTGAATGTGCCACCCAGACTTCTAATTAAATGTCACTGAGGAGCCTGTGAAAAGGTTTGGCTCTAAAAACACACACAGGAGTCAAAGGCCAGATTTTTTTGCTAAACATGGTTGTAACTTGTTTACAAATTTCCCAAACAGAGTTCCAGAGCAGTTTATGCACAAGAGTCTTTAAGGATGTGTAAAGGTTTAAGCAAAGAAAGTGTTCCTATTAAATGGGTACTTCTAGGTAAGAAAACATCACTTGCTGAGTGATATTCATGATATGGATTTCATGACCCAGATTCTCATACTCCAGAAGGAATCCAATTTAGTGCATCTTGGCTTTTCCACTTTTCTGGTGGTTTGTTTGTCTGCTTCCCCACTCTCTGGGAATGTGCCTTCACCCTGTTTTCCTGGATATGAATTTGATGCACCTGTTTTCCTGTTTTGGGCCTGGCATTTGTGTCACTGCTGAGTAAAGTTGAAGTTGTTACTCCAGACCTCTGTCATCGACATTTTCTCACAGTCAGATTGTAAATAGGTTACCATCAATGAATGAGATCCACAGCCAGTGTATGGCCACAGGAAGCTTAATGTGAAAAGAATTCAGAGTTGATAATCTCTGGCCTGGCACATACTGGAATTGGGTCAATAGAGAGACCAGAGCTTGTCCTATCTCTGCTGGCTCCTGGAGGAGCTCTGGAGAGGCTGGGAGCTGCTGTGAGAGGCACACTGGGGACCTTCCCAGTGGGAACAAAGGGTTGAGGAGCTGTGCAAAACCAGCTTTCTACCAGGGGATGGGAATGATGAGGGAGAGGAGAAGAGCATTGGGAAGGGTATTGGTGTGGATGCCAGCCAGGACAAAAATAGATCTCCTGACACTTGGATGGGTTTGTTTTTAGCACCAGACCAGCTGGAAAGAAGACTTTCCTCCTTCCAGTGGGTTGGCTTCTGCATATGTTGCATGACTGTAATTTCTATATAAACAGTTCTAAAAAAATGTGCAGATTTGGCACAGAAGCAAAGGATGAAGTTAACCTTACTTCCAGGTTAAGAAAACCTTATTAGGTTTTGGTCTAGACCCTAGAAATGCTAAAATTCACCTTATTTGCTAGGAGGTACAAAAGCCTCTGCTTTTTTCCCCACTGCATGCAGAATTCAGTAGGAAGAGGCTGGAGAAGGCAGAAGAAATTCAAGTGGCCTTTTTGGCACCTGGGTTACACATGAAGAAGAAGTGCTAAATCATCTCTCACATCTCAGTGTTAATTGCTTACTTTGCTGCACATTAGCACATTAAATGTGTAGCACAAATATGTTTCTCTTTAGCTCCTATGGATGATGTAGTTTGCCAAGTTTTTCTTGTTGTGTAATGTAAATTATCTTTTTGTGGCCATATTTTATTTAAAATTATGCACCAGGTGGGTGTGTGTCTTGAACTGAGACTTTAATGCTTATTTAACTACATTATGTGAAGAACACATTTCACAAAACCCACCTGAATGAATGTTTTAGGGTCAGGTGGAGTTTTCTAATTCCTGGGAAAAATGTATCTCCGTGTGGAAATTTCTGAAAGAAGATTTGGGAGGATGTTGGGGCAATCCTGCTTCATGCTGGTGTAGGAACTTGGAACTGACTGTCAGATCCAGGCTTGTGTGGCTGTGGGCATCTCATTATAGAGATATATTTATATAACAACATCCCTGTACAAGGTTTTGTTCTTTAGTTTTGCCTTGTTTTCATCGAGCTTATTTTTTCCTTCTGGCCACAATCAAAGCTGGATCTTTTCTTTGAAACTTTTTTTTTTTTTCCAAATCCTGAAATTCGCATCTATATGAAATATCTCTTAAGGCTCGTGTCACACAGAAGCAATCGTAGATAAAAGGAAAAATGGATAGATTGCAAAATAGCACCCAGAAGAAAAGTACTTTTCTGAAATTCCTAAATAAATTGCTCTCTAATTCAAAAATAATGCAGTTCATATTTAAGTTGTTAGAAAGAATGATTACTGAATACAGAGCTCAGAATTCATAAAAGAACAAAAGCATATATGGAATTGTTGAGAAAAAAAATGAACTATAGAAATGTAGAACTTCTAATATTTAACTTATTTCCTTCATAAATCACTTGATGCTAAATGCAAAACAGTTGGATATCAGAAACAAAATCATTTCTTTAAGGAAAATAACCTTCAAAACCAGTTGTGTCTATCATAAATTCTACTTCAAATAGTGTAAATAATGTCCCTGGTTTGCATATCAGAGAACACCTCAGACTTTGCCTTTTGCTCTTGTCAATCAGAAACAAGAATCAAAAAAATTCAATAGATTGAAGATAAACTGTTGGTCCCATTTTCATGTAGCTTAACATAGGGACAAATGGTGCATTAAAATGCTGTGCTTTCATCCACAAAATATAGCGTGGAAAAAGAGGAAACACTGCTAAACCTGGGCTCTGTTGGAATATGCAGAGGAGCAGAATCAGGGTGTCCAAATGCAAAGTACTAAAGTAAAAATTCTGTTTCATGCTTTTTTTTCCCCCTGAAATTAACCTCTAGATTAAAACTGTTTTTTTTTTTAAATTCAGCTGTTCTGAGTTTTAAATATTTGGCCACCCACAAGAATATTTTGACACCTTAAAGTTGTTTGGTTAACAAGAGTTATTTCCTAACCTTATTCTTCAGATTTGATAGGCATACTTTGATTACTGGTGTCCAAATCACTCTGCTTTCACCAGAGAAACTTTTTCTCCAGGTATAACTAAGACAGAATTCCTTTGAAAACTCTCAGGAAGGCAGGGTACTTCATCAGGATAGGGGGTGCACAAAAAGGATGAAGAATTATCTGCTGTATTTTGATGAATCAGCTCATTTAGCAATTGATGATTTTTGGCACAATGCCATTTTGGCTTTTTTTTGTTACACATTGTGTCAACGGTGGTTTCCTCAAAAAAAAGGTTTGGAAAACTGAGCTCCACCAACAGCCCTGGGTTGCTGTTGATTCTCTGACCTTGCTTCATCTAAGCAGGTGTTATCAAAGCATAGTTTTCCTGGGGGTTTTTCTGGTGGGTTTTTTTGTTTTTTTTTTTTTTTTTTTTTTTTTTTTTTTTTTGTTCTGTTCTTTGGTTTTTTTTGTTTCGTTTTGTTTGAGTTGTGTTGTGTTTGTTTGTTTGTTGTGTTTTTTTTGTGGATTTTTTTTTTTTTTTTTTTCGTTTAAATCCCCTTTGTCGGACCCTCTGTCTCTGATATAAGACCTCGTGCATTTTTCTTCCTGGGAGGCAGAAATTTTTGAAACTCTTTGTGCTCCATCTTGTTATTGCTGCTCCAGCAGCTTTTGTGGTGGTCAATATTATATGGGTGGAGTAACAGACATTTTTCCAGACTCCATCAAGTGCACAAGGATGCAGAGGGAGTGGAATAATAGCCGTGGCCATCTGTGTTCTTTGTTATTGTCAGTGCAGAGACACTGAGCCCACTCACTACTGAGAGCTTCATATGCACCATGGCAACAGGGAGATGATTATAAGGGATGCAAGTCAAAGGATATCAGAGATGTATAGAAATGAAAGGAATTCCCTGTTTCTGAACCCAAAAGCCAACCCTTAAATAGTTGCATTTTCAAGACTCTCAATTCTTTGTGCTTTCCTGCCTATTCCATCTCTAGGGATAAAGCCAGGAAAAAGAACTGCCTGTGGAAGCTCAGTGCAGGCAGTGTTAGCAAAGTTTTAGGGAGAGAAGTGGCTTTGAAAGGCCAGAAAAAGGACAGGGTTAGGAAAAATAGAAGCTGCATGTCCAAATACATGAGGTATTCAACAAGATCCAAATGTGTAAACATAGGCTTGGCATAAGTGGAGTTGAATTTACCATTCTTTATTTCTGTTGATTCCTGTATTTCTTGTCAACACTAACAAGATGCAGTTTATAGCTCCTGATCCTGGATGATTCCTGATATAGGAAGTTCAGACGGGTAAGCAGAGAATTTGCATAAATGACTTCTGACTCCTTTAGTGTTGATTTCTGATTTAGAGGAGCCAATGTTAAATACAAGGTTTATTTAAGATTGGGAGCAGTATGGCTCCCAGCCTGAATGACTACAAGAGGTACATTCTGGAAAGGAAATTGAGACCTAGAACCAGGTATTTAAAATTTCTCAGTCTTATTTTTTTGCTCCTAATAGCTGAAAGTGCTGCAGTCAAAAACAGCAAAACAAAAGGAGAAGTTTGAAAGCATTTGCTATATTCCAAGGAGGGTAGCAGAGGCTTGGTATAAAAAGCTTCCAATTATTCATTCTTATGAGGGATTTGGAGCAGGTTCTTATAACCTTGTGCCCCTCTTGGAGTTCCTCAGTATCTCTGAAAGTTCTGCTCTCCATTGGAAAGGAAACATGCAGAGTCTTGACAGCTAACAGGTCCTAGTTCAACTGAAATGAGCATTTTGAATTCAGATAATTGCTGATTTTTCAGGATTACATTTCTTACAAAAGGCCACTTGGAGTTATCTGGCTCAACTTTTCTTCTCTGAAGGAAAGGGTGCACGTAGGTGTTTCCAAATGTTTTTAATTTTAGTATGAGGCAAGTGTTTTCCCATCAAAAGACCACGTTCTCACAGTTTGGAAAACAGCTTTGGTAACTTCTGCTTCCTAGAAAGTGGAATGAACATTGGGCATGAAATTTCTGTAAGATGTAAAGGGCTTTGAACAAGAAAAGCCTCTCCAAGAATAAACAGTTTACAGTGTTTAATCAAATGAAAAATGTGATTCTTGGGGAAGAGGGACTTTTTAGCTGCCCCTTCCACAGAAGGTAGTGAAACATTAAAAATGCATTTGCCACTGATAGGTTGAATTCATTTTAGCTGGCATATATGGGACAGATGAGCTATTCAAATGTCTGATGAGTACTATATAATAAAATATTTATCACCTTCTCATGGTCACTGCATGAGAAGCCAATAATTTGTTTTCTCTTAGCACCGGTATTTTGTGGTACTTATAATAAATAATACATTGCAAGCTCCCATCCTTCACCTTCTTTCTATTTACCTATCTAGTCTGAGATCTCATTCATCAACGTGTAGCTGGGTTGGGGACAAAATGAGGCTATAAATTCATGTATTCTAAAGAATCATGGAATTTGTTATGCATAATGGTCAGGGGCAACATGACTGGAGCGTGACTGCTGGAAACAGGTGACATTTGGAGCTGTAAAGTGGGAATTGAGCAAAATTTTTGGAAATATATGAATACATATATATATATAGGGAGATGTTAGCCTTGGTTATGCTGGCTGCTGATTTGGATTTAGGATAACACCTCAACAATCAAAGCTGTCCAGATTTTGGCCCATTACCAAGCTCAAGCTGATGCTACTGATTTTATTCTTCTCATGACTGTCAAATTCTCTAAAGCAAATTTGATGTCAGAGATATAAAAATCTTTTATTTGCTTTGCATTCATGCAGAGTAGTTAATGAAGGAAATATTCGGATGAAAAAAGTATTCCAAATTATAGTCTTCATAGCATTTAGATGCAAAGTCTTCAGTGTTAAAGAGGAGGGTGTTATTTAGCTTTTTATTAAACTTGACCCTGAGATTGCTTCAAAATATGAAGAAAACTAGCTTAATTCTCCAACATCTTCTCTTTTTCAGTGTGGAGGGGAAATAAAATTCTAGCTTTGCATTGACAGATGTCTCCTATTCATAATTCTTGAGAATTCCTGCTGAAGACATTCAGATGGAACTGTACTGCTGTACAAGAGAGAGAGATTTGGTCTTGTGCTGAGTTCTGATGTGTTAGAATGCAGAAATTTTTGCCTTTTATTCTTGTTGCTTCCAATCAGAAATCGTTTGACCTCAGCACAGAGATAAGACCACCACTCGCCTCACTTATTGAGGAAACTAAATCAGTCAGTGTTGAGGAGGATGGCAAAGTTCATTATTCACTGCTCAAAAAGTCTTTAGAAATCTATCATTTCTGCAAAGTCCATAAGCCTGTAAATTAATTTCTCATGGCAAAATCATTTAAAATGCACAGTCTAAAGGATTTTTAAATGACCTTCTACTTGGGTGATAGAGGGAAAATAAACCTAGAGCTTTTCTCAATCAATCCAGTTGAAGTCCTGTGTACATTTTGACCATACAGACCCAGGGTCAGGTACAATTTTCAGGGGGTTGTATTGCCTGAACACATGAAATTTGATTCACATTTTGTGTAAGTGAGAAGCTTTGGCATCAAGATTCCTGTGCTTCTGAACTTGGTGTTTCAGTTTAGTAAAGTCCTCTCTGAGGGATCAAGATTGAGGTCTTAGAAAGCCACACTTAGAGTTTAGAATTCCCCAGATTTTTAAGGGCACAGTAAGGTTACTGATGCAAACGTTTTTTATCATTTGACAGGACTAACTTTAAGTTCCATATTTTTAAAAACATTTTTCTTCCTCGGAATAATTTCCAGCATTTTCACCGAACAAAGATTTGGTTCCTTTTAGAAAACACTGTTGTAAATGCAATATACCAAAAAATGTTCCTCCTAGCTGTATAGAAGGATTTTTCTTAATGCCATTTTCATAGTGTAGAGAGAGTTCCACAAAGATTTTTGGAATTAAATCTATTCTTATGAAGAGAGCAAAGGAAAGAAACGACTAAAGTAAAATCTGTTATCAGGATCCCTGTGTACTGAATAAACACAGAGATAGCATGTGTGTTCTTTGCATATTTTATTAATACATAAATTAGAATGACTTCAATAACTTTTCTTGGAGTTAGTGGAATAAGTTGTTGCAAAGAAATTACTCAGTAAAATACACTTTTTTTTTCCTTTAATTGTTTTTGTTTGCATATACATTTGCAGATACATACATTTAGACATAACTGCTAAATTTGTTTATCTGTATAGAAAAATTATTCTCTCAGCAGATTTTAGCACTGCTATGTTTGCAGCTCAGGGAGGGATGGGATTAAAGAAAAAAGAAGAGTAGCTCCACTGTCACTGACTTTCAACACTGACTTTTGCATTATGATTTCAAAACCATTCCCTTTTTCCATTCTACTATTGTTTTCATAATCAATTCCTTGGAACTTTTGCCTGCATTACAGTTTGGGAGGTTCTTTTCTTTTCATTTTTTCCATTTTTTAAGTGAATAATAAATTATGAGTGATGGCTAATCAGTTCTTGGAAAATTTATGGAGGTGATGCTGAAAATTTTTGAACTATCATATTGAGCCAACTAAAATGTTAGGTTTACTTCATACAACAATGTGCTCACGAATAATTTTTGCAATTATGCAGTTTTGGGTTTTATTTCTCTTGTTGTACATGGAATAGTTCAATTAATGAAATAATATAGTAGTGAATTCTACAGTGTAATTTTATCCTAAATTATTAATTTCATCACTTAAATTACCTGAATTTCAAAACTAAGTTTTGAATCTTCAGCCTCTTAATATACTACAGAAGTTTAACATGGAATTTAAATCCTATAAGTAGCTGTTTCTCTCCTTAGTCTGGATAACAGAAGTTAGTTTAAAATACAACAAAATAAAAGTTGTCAGCTTGGCCGTAGTCCTGACATCAAAAGGTATTAAAATGTTTCTAAGAAACAAAATGAGAACTAAAGCATTATCTTAATCAGTTTTACATCTTGACAAAAAGTAGGGGATATAAACTGGAATTTGAAAAATAAAGCCAGATGTTTGCATATAGAAAGGTATCAATATAAAATAAAGATATTTACTTCTCTAGTAAATATAGAAAGAAGTAAGCCTGTGAGGATTACTAGTTAAATTATTTTCTATAAAATATTCTGTTACAAATCAAGGACAATATTTGTAGGGTCATATTTTTAAAACTTTGGGGGGCTGTTTGTTTATGTAACAAGAACTTCAACTTCTTGATTGAATTTTGACTTCAGTTTCTATATCTACACACCTGTATACTCTTTTTTTCTGTTCTTGCACACTATTTAAAATATATATTGCACTATTAAATTATGCAGTCTCTTCCTGACAGTTTCTTAAGAGCAGGTTGTTGGAAGAGGGAGGCTCTGGGGGAATTCCCTGCTGCAGTTTGTGTTGTTCTGTGCAACCCATGCTTTGAGTTATTGGGGTGACCACTAAGGTGCCATCTCCCTTCCTAAAACACATCTTCAGGATTGTACTGACAGATTTCCGTGAGAAATTCTACTTCATAAGTGCTCACTCATAAGCAGCTGCCAAGGCTGGCCTGAGATCTGTATTTCCAGCACAGCCCCTCTCTCAGGCAGAGGAGCAGCTCTCCTCAAACACAGCCTGGCAGATTTTCCTTTTTCACTCTGTGCAGCGATGGAGGAACCTTGGAGTGTGTTATGCAGTTGTGCTGATAAATTATTGAATGGCAGAAAGGAGCTGACTACTTGAACTTTCCTCTTGACCTAAGCTGAAATACCAACCTGGGTGAATTAGTGTGTAAGACCATGTAAACTGAACTTCTTATCTTATATGCAAAGCCAGGATTTCCATAAGGCTTGTCACCGGACTAGGGAGGCTTCCTGATCCCTTGCAAATATTTGTGCTTGTTTCTGCTGGTGTAGAAGTTTCAATATCCGTGTGTTCTGCAAATCCACAGCTCTTGTGGGAGCTGGGGGTGAAGTTGTCAACAGCTTGGCAAATGTGAAATTACTCAGAGTATGCTACAAATAGTAGAGGGTGTGATGATACCTTCAGCAATAAAGGTTGAGTGCAGACACGAGCAAAGACTCCTAGAAGAGAGGCTATTTTTCAAAATACATTCCTAATTACATGTATATTTTGCATGTATAGATAGGAAGGTTCTTTTGCTTATTGGCTTGTAAGTGGTTGTACAGACAGTGCTTATTCCTGCTTTAGGGAGGAGAATGTGCTGCCACAGAGAAGCAAAAGGAAAGGTGTACCTCCCCAAATACAGTAAAGGCTGTCTGTTAATGAATTAGCACGCTGTAATTTTGGTAATATAAATGTTTAAATACCAACCCCCACTAGCTTGAGTGATTGTGAAACTTCAAAAAGAGCAACAGGAAACCAAAGCACTCACTCATATGTCAGGGGAAAGCCAAACCTCTCATTTTCAGGAGTACAGCAGAGGGAGCAAGTAAAATATGAGACTGTGGCTTTGTGAGATGTCACCTATGTGCTGGTTTAACAATTTCATACAAAAAAAAAAAAAGTGGTTTTAATTAAAAATTGTCTTCCTCTTTTTCTGGAAAGATTATTCTTATGGAAGAATTAATATTAAACTGTTCTAGTCATAAATTATTACCTCTATTATTATTCTGATGTTTAAAAATTGCCAGTCTGTTTTCTATCCAGTTTTTTAACGTCCCTTACTAGAAAGTGTATGCGATTAATGCTAAAATTTACTTAGGGATGAACTCATCCAGCCAGTAATTTTCAGGAGCAGTTATTATCATGTTTTTTTGTATTGAAAACATATTAAACCTCCAAGAGTTCAGAAGCATAAAGCAGGCACAAAGCAAAGCCTATTATGGAACTGTTTACCAACAGATTTATAATTACAAAATAAATTAAGCATGAAATGGAACACTTTTCATTTTCTGCCAAAATGGTATAAAGTATTTGATGTTTCTTTACAGATTATTCAGGAATAGCTTTGAAAGTGAATAATTCTGAAGGTTGTCATGGTATTTTAGTGGAACCTACACATATCTCCGTTAAAACACCCATGTCCTTTTTTCCTGCAGATAATCAGAATGCCCAAGGAAGGGGGAGAGGCTACTCCAGAACTCAGTCTTGCAATCAGAATAATGATAATGCATAAAACAATTAATTTCATAAGAAATACAGAATGCCAATATTCTCTCCCTCATAAATATCTTAAATTATAACAGCAATATGAAATTGTGGAATACCTTTGAGATCCTTGGAGTTTTTTTAGTGGGAAAACTACATCTGAATGCCTCTAGTTCTGCATGCCTGCAATTCTGATTGAGTTCTGGACCTTGAGAAAAACAGTATACTAAACCTGGCCATTGAAACTTTGCATGAACCAAATGTTCTGCCTGAGCAGAGTAATTTCTGGATCTCTGTTTCACAGCATCCCCTTCACCACCACATTCTACATTCCTTCCCTTCAACAGTTGCTGTTTTTATCTTTTACACCTTTGTTTGAGAAGAGCTTTAATAAACATCCTTTCCAAAGCTTATCCTTGGCAGCTGATCCTCTGAGAATTTAATTTGTTGTTTGTGGTTAAAAACCCCCAGCACCAGTGACTGGAGGCTTGGAGGGGACCTTTCTACTCACTCAGGCTGTAGAACCCCTCCTAAATCTGCCTCTTCAGGAGTCACAATGAGTCAAATGGTTAAAAGATTTAGGAATTAGAAATGTAGCCAGAAAAAAATGTAAACAACACATCAAATAGCAGGGCCTAGTGTAATAATAAAGGGATCAAAGAAGAAACTAGGGGTTTAATCATTAATACATAGGTGTAGAGCAAGACAATCGATCATGGATCTGACACTTATCATTGTAAGAAATCAGACAACCAAGATTGATACTTGGAGCCGAGAAAAAGAACCTGGACTATAATCAAGGGGTCACAAAGACCTGGGAACAGGATGAGTCTATGAGGTAGACAACTTTGCTTCATCCCATGGATCACTGACTCAATTCAAAAGGACCAGCACTCAAATTAAAAAGAGGATTGCACAGTTGTGAGGGACATCCAACTGATTTTAATACAAGGATAGGTACTGCATATGTATAGGCATGTTAGGCAATTTTATGAATATGTATGATTTTTAGAAATAAATAGAAAACTGATGCTTTGTGAATTCAGCACAAGTCTTTAAGACGCTCGTTCTCTGTGCTCCAGTTCTGAATAAACATACAAGTCTTTCAACATCAAATTAGTTGAAAGGTTTTCTGTCTGTCTGGCACACCTTTAGTGCTTCACCAAACGCTTCTCTGTGTCCGTGGCTGTTGTCTGAATTGTTCATGCCCAGAATCAGCAGGGATCTCCCCCCAGCTCTTACCCCGTGGGAGTAACTGCTCTGTGCATCCCTCAGGAACCAGCACCAACAGCCCACTGCAATCAGAAGCTTCTCCAAGGTCAAATTCCTGCCTTCCCAGGTATGGGATGATCCCTGCTCCCCGTTGTAAGCAGCAGGGGTGGTTTATGTGATTAATACCTGAGTTGAGCTCAAAGAATGGGCTGCAGGAAAGGTGAGGATCTCGGCGTGAGTTCTGTATGTGTAAATAGTCACCTCTGGGCGGCAATTTGAAGAACTTCTTTCTCCTTATTTTTCAACAAAACTAACACATATGTTTCACACAGAGGAAGTCTGGCTGTTTTCCCTGTTTCTGCCATCTCCTGATTTTTCATTTTCCAACACACATTCCAATTCAGGAAGATAATGAATATTCAAGATTTCATCTCCTGTTAAGCAGTAGGATTTTAAGAAATGGTGTTTGTTTATTTTTCAACAGTTCCAAAATCCATTAAAGTTCCTCAGTTTTCTTAAGAAGGAATCTTTTCTAAATGTTGGGCTAAACCACCTGAGGGTGCTGCTCATCATTTACTCTTGCTATCTTGGCAAATGCTTTGCTTGTTCAGGGGCATTTTTTCCCTGTGTAAGTGTCTAAGTGTTTGCCTCCAGAACTGGTGGAAATTTTCAAATCTGGTGTTTTGGATCGATGTTGGTGATACCAGCATTGCCCAGCTCAGTGTGAGGTGTTGGGGCAGCCTGACCCTGCTTGCCAAAGGCTCCTTGGAAACTCAGGGAAGATGTGCTCCTCTCCTCCTCTGTGCTCCTTCAAACTCCCTGCTGTAAGAAATTTAGTACTAGCAGGGTTTGCTGCAGCCCTTACTAATGCTGCACTTTTTTTTCCTATTCCCTTGGATTCTAGTGTTCAATTTTTATCCTTTTTTTCACTTTGATTGCAAGATCCTTGACCTGGGAATCTTTGTGCTGTATTTGCCTGACACAACAGGGTCAGGTCCATTTCCAGCCTTGTGGTGACTCAGCTACAGCCAGGCTGTGGTTAAATCAGATAATGGAACAGCTCTCTGTGTTCCTTCTTAGAGTCTGTGGGATTTAGTTATCTCTTGTCAGGATTATTTAAGTTGGACTGCCAGGTCTTTGGAACTTAGTAACTTCTTTTGTTAAATGTAGATTTACTGTGAGGATTCATTGCCATAGCTGTCTCCCACAGAGATAGAACAGAAGGTGGTAAATCAAGCACATTTTAGTGTAAATTATTCAACATTTTTTTCTCTTCATTGTATAAGGTTCCCTGCAGAATATCAGGGCCCAACGAGGTACTGCTGATTATTTCTTGAGGTCCAAAACTATACAGAGTTCACATATATTATATATGTTCCTTTAAAATCAAATTAGAAGGAATACGTTTCACTTGGTCCTCTCTCTAAGTAGAGGTGCATTAATGAATGATTAGCATGCAGTGGAAGCCCCATTGCTGAGCTAATAAAATCCAAATATTTTGAGAAGTAAGCCTATAATACAGCTCTTGATGGTTCTGCATCATTGTCATTTTTTAGTGGGTTTAGTACTGTAAAACTTTACGTGTGAGTGATTGCTGGCTTTATAATTGAAATAACGACTTTATTGAGAAGATTTGCCTGAATTGACTTACACACAAAAGAGTTTCTAGGGTCTGACTTGGTTTTTCTGGAGGTGAGGCTTGACTGGGAAACACAGAAGGTCCTGGTTTTACATCTGGATTTACATCTAAATTTCTGAAGTGTAATGGGCTGTAATCACTGAGAATGAAGCATCTATCCTGTATAGCTCTTCCAATTTGTCCTTCAGAGAACTAAGTGTGAAGTTGGATGCTCAGAGATGTTTAAGAACGCAACTCAAAATGCACACAGCAGAATCGTCTTGTCTGGTTCTTTTTCTGAGGCAAATCCTTTCCCCCCAGAAATAAATACTGGACTTTTAACTGCAGTGGGAAAGGGCCAGGATTGGCATTGGGGTTAAAATGGTGGAAATCTGCAAAGAGGCAGTGAGAAGATTTCTTGTGCTGGTTTTTCCTTCCAGCATTCAGCAGAAGAGGCTGCATTAAGTGGCTTTCAGTACTGAATGTGTCCATCCCCAGCATCAGTCCTGGAGGACAGAAAATGCAAGATGGAAAGATCCTTCCTGTGTAGAAGGGGAAGGGTAAGAGAAGTGTTTCAGCATGTGGTAGAAATCCTGCTGGAAGCTGCAGGCACAAAAAAAAGTGTATTTCCAGGAGGGACAGGCAAGAAGGGGCCACCAGACCTGACTTATTTGAAAAGCGTAAGCAGAGAGCCCCTTGGCTGAGGTGGACTCCAGGTGTGTCTGTGTGAAGTTTTCTTTTGCAGATTACTGGAGCAGCCTTTATTCCCTGTCCTGCTTCCTGCTTCAGTCATCTCTTCCTGCTTCCTTTATTCTCTGTCCTGCTGCCTCAGCCATCTCTTCCCCCTTCCCTTCCTCTCATCCCTCTTTTCACTGCTGTGCTCCTCAGTCAGTTCTTTTATTTTTTTTTTTTCCCTGGCCTTTCCAACTCCAGTGCCACTAAAAAGCTCTCCCTTGATATTCCTTCTCCCCACACCCTTGTTATGTGTATTTCAGATTATTTAAACAACAAATTTGTTAGTCACCTCTATGTTGCAGTGAGCTACTCAGCTGTTCTTCAAATGACTTTGTTTCTGCTTCCTGGGACGTGTAATGTGTGTAGTTGGGTGCAGAATTTTAACTCAAAAATAGAACTATGAATCAATTAAGGAAGAGAAATTACAAAATGGGAATCTCTGCCTCCATACTAATTAAACCTGTGGAAAAGAGCCATATCTCAATCTGCAGCTACATTAAAAAATATATTCTTTTATTTTCTTCTCCCAGAGTTCTTTCTGCTTTCTCTGACAAGGGAAGTACACATTCTGCTGCTGTGTGGCAGTCAGTTCTCCAGGTTGGTTTTTCACAACCATTAACATAAAAATGGTGTGTTTGCAGTTGGATTAGTCCTTCAATTTGTGTTTCTGGTGGAGAACTCCAAGTCGTCTCCTAGCAAGAATATTGGGCCTCTCTGCCAGCAGGTGGGGGAAACAGAAAGGTGCTTAGTTTGAAAAATGGAACCTAAATTTCTCATTTAAAAGCCAAAGAACATGGAAGTAAAATAGTGATACTGAAAAGTAACAACTAAACACTTGATTGAGTCAGATGCAAATGTTTTCAATAAACATTCATCCCTTTAAATTATTTATTTCTTATTTTAGTCCAGATGTATGCTTTTGGGGATAGAGTGTTGAGCTAAATCATTTTAAACACGATTGCAAAGAGGGTAACTGAATGTTTCCTTAATGAATGCGTGTGTGGTGCTGTTGCTGTGATTATGGGCATGGCGTGACTGGAATTTGAGTTACTCCTCCTCCCCAGACTTGCATCCTCAACTTATTTCCTATTATATTCAAGGCACCTGTTTTTTCTGTTAAGAATGCAAAGTGTTAGCTGAAATCATAAAAGGAGCTGCAGGAATGTAGGAAAAGCAGCCACCTAGCCTGATTTTAATAATTCTGTAGCATTTATTACATTCTCTGTTGAATCACTTCTTGATATTGATGGCATAATTTAAAGTGACAGAAAGGAAGGAACATGACCTTTAATGTCATGACATGAGTTGTCACAAAAAAGGAAGGATGAGCTTAATTCAGCCAAATGGCTTCCCAGGAAGTCTTGATACATAATAAACTGAGATTTATCTTTGGCTGAGATTACACAGCTCAAGCTGTGATTCTTCTTTTAGATGAAACAAACTGACTGAAGAGAAGATGAAAATATTGTTCTAATTTTGATCTTCATATTACATTACAGCAAATTAATTCTGGTTTATAACAGGGAACATGTAAAATATGGTAGCTTGCAACAGAGGAGAGCTACATATAGTGATTGCTAAGGTGTTTTCCAGAACAGAATCCAATGTTCCTAAATAACAAAGTGGTTATATTGCTCTATGAGCTTTGTCATTAGACACAAATCTGCAATCAGCTGTCTAGAGACACCACATTTCCCTTCTGCTGCTCAGAGTCCTCTTGCACTGATCAGTTTTGTCATAAATCCCAGAAGAAGGAGCACAGATGTTTTAAGATGTTGTCACCAATGATGTCCAGTTGGTTTATAACTTTAGCAGTGAGGTGAGTCATTTGGCATTTAAGGTGGGTGGCTTACGGGGGTTTTTTGGATGAGGAAAAAGTCGAGGCATTTAAAAAATAATTACATTCTCTTTGCAGATTCAAAAATCATTTCGAATTTGCTTCCAAAATATGTCTTCTATTTTTAATCAAGGTTGCACAGAAAGTCAGCATGATAGGTTTAGAAGAGAACATATATTCTTCCAGAGGAGATCATATGGCAGCATCCTAAAACTTGTTTTCAAAAGAAGTGTGTATTGAATCAACTTTAAAGTGTTATCCCTCTTGTTTCTCTTTTTTTTTTGGCTCAGTTTGATACAGGCTGCTTCAGCACTGGGTTTATATGGAATTCATAGAACAACAGGGAAAGGTATCAGGAGGCCATTGCACCAAACTTTATCTCTGATGTTGTTGAATTTTGGCCTGGGTGTCATCTGTCTCAGTCTGTGAGAGTCAGATCTGAGCCTCTGATGGTGTTTTCTAGAACTCAGCAGCAGCATGTTCTGTGCTGGATTTAAACCAGAGTGCATCACTGGTAGAGCCTCCCCCAGCTATCTGGTTTTTCATGCTAATGATGCTTCTGGAGTCAGCTAAGCCTCAAGGATTTTTGGAATTACTTGGTCAGCAGGTTTTTTGTCACAGTCTAGAAGGCCAATTTCATTGTTAGGTTTCCTTTGATTTGAGCAGACGTCAGCAAAGGCTCCTGAGCTGCTCCCAGGGGCTCCTTCCAGACCAGCCTGGCCCTGTGCTCACTGTCCTGCTGGCACTTCCAAGGAATTTGTTAACCAGCTAATAATTAATTCATTCCTACAGCTTCATTGGGGAACAAATGGAGCCCATCTCAGCTTGACAGACTCTGAACAGACCCATGATCTCAGTGCTCTGTCAAACTAGCAAAGCAAATAGCTCTGTGAGAATTTATCAAAGTTGCAATTATTCTAGTGGATAAACTGCCAAAAATATACACAGGGGGCAGGGGCCATCCCTTATCTGGGCTGAGAGAATGTGAAACACAGGCTGAAGTTTAATTTTCTGGGAACCTCATTTATAAAATAGTAGTATCTATTTTGCCATGCAGGAACAGGGGGAATACTGAAGCATCCATCTAAGTAGAATTCTATACTAATTACTCTTTTCATTAAAAAATCCATTAAGAATAAAATGTAAAATATCTTTATGGATGTACAGTTAATGAAAGCAAGTGCAAATAAAGAAAATCTTGCAAGAAGGTGTAGTTTAAAAATAAAATACTATGTTCACTTAACTTAGGCAAAGTAATTATTTGGGGATTTTAAGAGAATATATAATTTACACATTGTAGGATATTAATAAAATTTTTCAATTGATCAAATACTGAATAACAGTACTATAAATTAGAATAGGAATATAACTACTACCTATATAAAAATAATAATGCAAAAGGATTCAAAGAAAAGGGTGGCTTGAGGCAATAAAAAATGCTTCTAAATGACTCTGTGAAGCTTCTGGATTGTGGTCAAAGAGCTTGAACTCAGTTTGAAAGCATTTTTTGCTGCAGTTAGTGTGACTCCTTCTGTGAGCACCATGGTTTCAAAAGGCTCTGGTGACTGAGAATCAGAAGAACTAGAATATATGGCTTTGTTTCAATAGTTTGTTACCTGCCATAGAAAATCATCCATCACACAGGGCCACAGGTCTTGAAATAGTCCCAGAATCAATTCATCCATCAATAGATTCACACCACAGCCCCTTATTTCAGAATGATCCATCATTTCCTTAAGCAGGTTATTGTTTTTAGAGCAGTTTATCCTATCAGAAGGCTTCTTTTTTTTTTTTAATCTAATTATACCAGCACATTGATGAGAAAAGTAAATTGCCAGCTGAAATCCTGGCTACTGTGTGTGCTACAGGAGCATGGCTGGATGCTGCTTGGATTTCTATATCATTTTAAGAACAGTGCCAAGAGCTAATGACTGTGATTTGATCCTGCATTAGCAGGGCCCTTGTTATTGAAAGGATTCATCATGCATAGAAATTATTTGTGCTCTAGCTGGAGGCCATATTCTGTGCTCTCAGCACTCGGCATGGAACATGCTGTCTTCATTTCTACTCACTTACCCGTGAAACAAATGACAGAAGGGAAGGGACAAATGCAGCCTATTTGTCATTTTCCCTCTGTGCCTCCTCTCCCCCCGGATCAATAGAAGAATGGAAGGAATAAAGAACAATCCTGCTAAATGCAAAACTAATGAAAAAGAGCCAAGTGTGAAGTGACCTTTCTGGTGGTCTGCTTTTAAAAAAGCCACAAGCCCAAAGCCTGGTGATAACAGACTCAAAGCAGTTTAACATCACTCTGCTTTCCAGGCCCACTGTGTATCTGTTAGCTCTAGCTATTAACGAGGGAATTCTAGCTCTGCTTCCTGACAGCTGAGAAGTCCTAGTAAAATTCCAATATCCTCATGGTGTTTGAGGGGTAAAGCTTCCCATGAGAGGCCAGCTTCCACTGGCACATCCCTGGCAATCCCTGCTGGCGTTAAAGGGAATTCCCTCAGCATCACAGACTGAGCCAAGAGCATTCCTTCTGCAGGAGCAGGGTAAAGAGCTCCTGCTACAAAAAAGCACCAGCAGAGCCTGGGCATGGGACCCTGGCAGCTGAGGGACACATCAGGGGACTGCAGGGCAGGTCTGGGCTTGGCTATCTCCACTGTTGGTAGTGTACTTTCTGTGGATCATGGCAAATATGAGAGATGAAATTTTAATATTTATTTCCTCCAGGGGACATTCAAAAGTTGCTTCAGTACAGCTTCAAGACACAATTCATAAAGAAATATTGTGCTCAGAGTACAGGTGTCAACAGTATCTCACTTTACTTTTAGTAATGTGGAATAAACTAGGAGCCTGAAACCAAGTGCAGGTGTATTTAAATGTAACAAGCTTCCACTTAAGCAAGCTAAACTAAGTTGAGGTGTCAGCAAAGATTGGCTAGATTGGATGAAATGGCAGGTTAGGTAAGTAAACTTAATAAAAAATTGGCAGGTTTTAAGTGTAGATGAAAAGTGACTCTATTAAGTCACCCCTATTCATCATACCCTTGCATATCTACATTGTACTGCTATTGCAATACTTATTGTTGGAATTAAAAAAATTAAATCCTTAGGCTTTATTTAGAAAGGACTGTAATCTTTTTCTTTCTTTAAATTTACCCCCACAAGTTAATAGAAATTCACTTTTTACAGTAATTCAGCAACAGAATACATTCCGTTTCTTTGTATGAAGAGTTTTAAGTATGGCAACTGCTGGTGGTACTTGGTGATTTTTAACACTTACTTCTGAATGTCAGGAGAGTTTCTGTTTCAATTTAATTGACAGGTGAGCTTGTATTTTAATTGGATCCAGTCATTCATGACTAGGAAATAAATGTCTTTGTGATAAGGCAAAATTGATCAGAAAATAAGAGCTTTAGTCCACCGTGTATGTCATGGATAAGGAATATCTACCTTTTTTATTTATTGTGTCTCCAAGTGGCTTAGTGCCATTCTTCCCACTCTAATTTTCTGTCTGATTATTTCCATACATTGAATTTTGAAAATCTTTCCTTTAATCAAGCCCATATTTAGGCTTATTGCTTGTTCTTGTTCTCAGTAAGTTCACTTATTGCCAAAGCAAGCCCTTGCTCTCATCCCCTACCATGAGTAATTAGTTCAATCCAACTAAATCTTGTTACCACTTTATCACCATTAGTTTTGCCCCTTAGAAATGTTTAGGCTCATGTTTTCCCCTTGTTCCAGAAGCCACACTTCTCTGGAGAGCTCTCCATTACACACTATACAATCTCTGGGCCCTGAAATTTCTGTTTTGAGCCTCAAAATAATATCTGAGATCCCAAACAATTAATAATGCTGGGAGAAAGAGGATTTGAATGTGGCCATTTGGCACCCATTGTAGACCACGGGTGCTGCTTGTGCTTTTGGGGTTGTCCTCTATAAGCCAGAGGGAAAAGTCATCACAAGTTCTCAGGTCTGACTGCAGTCAGAAGGGAGATTTTGGAGGTGGTGGTGCTGCTGCTGTTTTCATGTTTCAGGTGCTTTGTACTGAAGAACTGTAGTTGAAAAATAATTCGCTCATTTTCTCCCTAAATCTTGCATTCTCTGGAGAAGAAAACGACCACAGCTGCTTATTCAAGGAGCTTGAATAGCCCAGGAGACAATATTTCTTAAGATGTAATGCAGAAGTGTCAATCCTGAGCTGTCCAATTCAAGCTGTCACTGTTTTTGTGGGTCCATTACAGCACTGGAGATTAAGGAGGGCTGTAAAGGGAACGAGCAGTGCCTTTGCAGATGTTTACCAATCATTCTGTTTAGGTGAGCAGCATGAGAGGAAACAAAATATTTTCTGAAAGTTTAATATTTGAGTCATGAAGGCTTTGCTGTAGTTTACCTGGGACTGACATAGCCTGCAAGGTGTGATATATCAGCACTGCTGTACTCAGTGTTTCCACACCAGCCTAATTTTTGATGAAAAATCATATCGTTCTTGACACTTAGTTAAAAATCATTTTATTTATATACTATCTGAGATTAGTTTGTTAAATCTCAAATTTTGAGAGGTTTGGTTTGTTTGTTTTTTTAATCTGTGTATATCTTCTCCAGCTGATTTTGTTTCCTCGATTCTGTGCAGAGCTGAAGTTCAGGGGAAAGGAGCACTTCTAAGTTAGCATCTGTGATTTCTTCAACTTTGAACTGAAGTTCTTGCTTGCCCCATTAAGCAAAGCTCCATGGAATTTGCATTTATTCAGTTACTTGTTAAGTAGGGACATGTTTTGCTGGAAGGGATAAGAGTTTCCTTTTCTAGAGGAGCAAAAGGACATTATCATCAGTAAGTTCTTTTTGCACCTTGTGAAAAATGAAAGATGCTGCTCAGAAGGGAAGGAGAGAGACTGATGTTTAAAGGATAATTCCATTTATGGAGGCACTTTCCACAAGCAATTTTTTGCTTGTTAAATCTGCAAGCATTAACACACAATCTCTGGGTATAGTGTAGAAATGGTACCAGGGATGTGAAGGTACAGAGCCAGAAATGCAGAATATTTGTTAAAACACATCTATTTCTATTGCAGCTCCCTCTCTTCTCACAATAATTGTGATCAGAAACTGGAAGGCAAGTGAGTGAATGTTCCATATTGTCCTTCTCCTGTTCACAAAGATTAAGCCAGAGATTCATCATGAATCCAATGAGAAAATGGGTTAAAGAAGTGTGAAGGCAAGAGGAAGTGAGAGGTAAGCAATGCTGAAACACCACACCACCCCTAAAGTCCATCAAACACGAATTAACTCATGTTTTCTCTTCCAATCTCTGGCCTTTTGGGTTATGGAATACAAAAACTCTCCAGAAAAACAAACTTATACTGCATATAAGAAAAAAGAAAAAGAAATATATAAAAAGAAAATTATACTATGTATTTCTGTAGCACCAGGGTACCATGAGTATTCCATTTCAGTTAGGAATTTGAAGTGTTATTGTGTTAAATACAAATTATGTCTTATTTGAATGTTGATATCTGCCATTAGATTCTGCTGCTGAACTTCAGGACAATTGAGAACAGTGTCACAAGGCTTTCTCTGTAAAAAAAGAAATGAAAAATACTTGATAAGTCAGAGGAGCAACCCAGCTACTCTTGAGCTGTTTGATGTGGGCATCTCCTAGAGATGCACAAGGAAAGGAGCTGTTTCCATGTTACTTTAACAGAATTATGGCCTGAAGCTGTCATAAATCCTGCTGTTCCAGATGTGAGCCTAGTTAGGCTGTAAAGTCAGCCAAATGGAAGTGCACCTCCTCCCCATGCAAAGCAGTGTCCTCTTGTAAGTCATCAAAGGATTTGTGATTTATAATCAGTTTATACGAGCGTTTATTGGGCCTTTCAGAAAGAATTATAATGGGGATGTTTGGAGCAGATTGATTTACTGGGACCACAGGTCTTGCAATCCCACAAGCTGTTGTTCACTTCTCTGTTGTAATTCTTTGGGCACAGTTTACTTAAAGTTCTTGAAGCCAACTATAGTGTTCCTGAGTCCTGGAAGTGAGAGGAATACCCAGTGCAAATCCTAGAAATTATGCAATTTGGGAACCCTGAAAATAAGGTCACTCCACGTTTATTAACAACCAGTGTATGAGATGACCCAGACTTTTCAAAACCAGGTGCAGTAAATATTTTTATTTACAGAAATTCCTCTCAGATCTATTTGGGGCCAGATTCACACCATACCAATTGTTTTTAGGTGCCATGAGGAACTTCATAACAAGAAAGATGTACATAAAATTAAGTGCTGGTTATCTAAATGAAAGGCCAGCTATCCTGAGGCCCTGGTAGATACCCTCTATATTTCAAGTGCTGTTTATTGTATAGTTCCAAATTGGAATTTGGATGCAGTGCTGTGACCAGAGGTGTGATAGACACACACCTGGGACAGTTTTAATCTGGCAACTCTGGAGGTGCTGGGACAGCCTGGATTTCAGAGTGGACTGTCCAGGGGTGTCAGTGAGGCATCTTGGATATCAGCTGAAAGAACAAGCAGTGAGTGAGGTCTGTGCTGCTGCAGTTCCATTGATTTCTGGCACTCTAGGTATATTAAAGATAATTCAGATATGACTATCTGTGTGGCATTCTCTGCCTGTATAGCAGCACACCAGATCCTAAATAGAATGGTAGCTTGTCATATGGAGATAATGGTTATTATTCAGCATATCTGCTCTATAAAGATATTCAGGCAGTGTCTCTCCCCTTATGAGATATTCATCCAATTCTTTCCTGAGGCTGTGAGTCATAGAACATCAGATTTGGGTTTAAAATTCAGAACCAACTGTGCTAATATCATATAGTGTCTTTCTGGCAAACACTGCAAATTCTCAGAACACACATCTGCAATTCTAAACATGCTGGAGACTTGGGTTACAAAGTTGAGTTTAGAAGGAAGCTGCCAATATGCACAAAAAAAGTTACTGCATCACAGGAACCATCATCCAGCTCCTGAGTGATTGCCAGTCCTGCCTGAACATGGCCTAAAAGCCTTTGTGCTCATCTGCCTTTTCAGGTAATGTCATTTTTCAGTTGTATTCCAACAACCCTCAAAACAAGCATTGTCTCCAAAGCCCTCATCCCACTAGGGCGACACAAAGATTTTACATGACACATTTTACCATGTGTAATCTCTATGGTAAAAATTAATCCTCATGGATTAGATGTTTGTGTTCTGCTCCAGAGCTGCTCAGATAAAGTAGCAAGGGAAGATACTCAAAAATTAATGATCCACTAGCTTTAGTACTGCAGTTTTCTATTACAATTTTATTTATTGAGCAGGCAGACAAAAAGGAGGCAGGAGATGCCTGTGTCCCTTATCTGGACAGCAAAATTACAGCAGTTGTGTGGACATGGTGGAATTGTAGCAGGTTTTGAACCTCTGCCCCTGAAGCACCTAGAGAGGCAACAGGTTCATGTCCTTGTTACCTGGGCTGTTGCACTTTGTAAAAATAATTAAATATTCATCAAAGAATGTGTAGGTGGGAACAAAAATATTTCAGAGAAAGCACTGAAAGTGTTTTCACTAAATTTGGCACTATTGTGAAACAAAGGACGGGAAAAACAACAATTGAGAGTCAGGCTCCTAATCATCAGGAATTCAAATAAAATGATGCCTGATTGTGGAAGGCTTCACCTTCCTGCACGGAGTAGAAGGTGAAGTCCATGACCTGGTGGAATAACTCTGGCTCCCCAGTGACCTGTGGTGTCCTTATCTCTGTAGCAGGGTGATGTCAGCTGTAATGTGGATCAAGTTGATGCATATGTAAATCTATATCCCTGCACATTATATGTACGGTGTGTTTAAATTAGGGCTTTGTTCATGCTCCAATTTAAATGAGTGCTTTTTTCAAGTTCTAATTTTATTGATGCAGAGAAAATACACACAGCTATGTCATAACAACAGGATAACCATATGCCACTCAATCATCTAATTTACATTATGAAAACAGAATCAGGGTTTTCTGAAAACTGTCATTTTGGGATGCCTCAGCTCACAGCTAAGTCATTCTTATCACATAGTGAAGTTCCCCAGCCTGGAGTATTTTCATCAATGACACTTCAACTGAAGAATTTTTAAAATATGCTGATTTGTTTGAAGGGGAAAAACTTATTTACAAATATCTGCAAAAAGAAGGTTTGAGGAAGTTTTAAAATTTGTATTTTGCCGTTTTTTGAACACATATATAAGGATGAGCACTTTTCCTGAAAATCTTTTTTATAGAGGGGGTGGGGCATGTGAGTAACTAGAAATATGTAAATATGTGTTTATGCAAATACTTATAGAGATGTTACACCATAGAATGCATCAAAGTAGGATTGTTATGGGGTTTTGGTCAAGATCCACTGATCCATCTCTTGCTTTCTCATATCTAAAACAGCTTCGTAAATAGAATGGATCCATTCTTTGTTTATGTCCAGGGACTGCTTGGTCCTTTATCAATGCCTCTGGCTTTGGGGTGCAATTAGGGTCTGTTAGCTCATGAAATGAGCAGCTGCTTCACTGCTGCCTGCCAAGGAGAGTGGGGAGTTATTTCCTGTCAGCCTGGTTCACTGCAAGACAAAGGAAAATACCCCTCCTGCTTCCAAAGCAAACAGGTTGCAGATATTTATTAGTTGCTTGTACTGAATTCCCTTGGACTTTGCACCTCCCACAAATCCTGATTCCCTTCATGGATTTGTCTGCTTTCTGGCTTCTTTTGGTCCAGTAGGGACCAGACACTGAGAGCTTTGTAGGCAGGGCTGTCAGGTGGGTGGGATGTGCTCCTGGGCTTTTCTCAGACATTCAAGATTGGAAATGTTGGCTTGTCCCATTATTGCACCTTACAGCAACTCAGGTTTATAATTGCACTTCCTGCTGATGAAGATCTGCCCCACATCTCCTCAAGCAAAGTGTTTAACTTCTGGTCTTGTTTACAGAGGCTGGAGTCCCTCAGCCAGAGGAAAGTCCTTTAGCAATACTGCTGTAGGGAGTGTGAGTGTATTCGCTGTGTAATGAGGGAGGAGAGGAGGAACAGCTACAACAACCTTTTATAATGGGAGGGAGAAGATCTAAATTTAAATGCTATCTCTGTCTTTGCACCCCCATGTAATGCCAGGTAGTTGTTTAATAGTTGTGTGTCTCAATTCCCCATCAATAAAATAGAGGGAAAATGCAGTTTACAGGGAGACTTGGGATAGATAAAGACTGAGAACAGTCAGAAACAATGGGAGAAAGGCCCACACAAGTAGCACAAACAGGCATATACATCATCATTATGGATTTTCCCCTCACAGCCCAGCAAGGTGGCTCTTTACATGTATAATCCCCACAGTAAAAATCATCCAAGTGAATTAGATGTTTGTGCGCTGCGCCAAGAAATGCTCCTTATGAGAGAAATCTCTACCTAAATAAGAATCCTCTGGAGACACTTAAGGTACAAATAAAAAATGGTTATGTCAACTACTGTGTATCTTTTAAGCAAGAGAAATGTTACTTTTTTTTTTTAACATTGCCTCAGTCTTTCTCCTGATTTAACTGGCAAAAAGTCCTGTGATCACCAGAGTGCTGTTGTATAGCTTGACCTGCTGTGCTGAACCTAAGTACTGCAATATATTTTAAGGTGGAATGAGCAGTGAGCATTTTAAATTAGGTTATGTGCCTTAAGGTGGCAGTTGCTGCTCCCAGGCACAATTAGAGTAATGAAATGAAAGCTGATTTAATGGTTACAATAAAAGAAATAGAGAGGTTTGGCCAGACCAGTTTTTTATTCAAGTTTCTATTATGAAAGAATGGAACTCATAAAAATAATACCAAGCTGGATATCATGATGTTTTTTCATATCATGATAAAGACTGGATCTGTTCTTGCTGAGATTTTTTTTTAAACAAATTATTCTTAGCTCATAATCAGCACCAGAAATATATTTCAGCGCATGTTCTTCCAGAAAGAGACTGGCTTACACTTATCTGAGCTCCATTTTTCCAAGAGAGTGGTTAAAATATAGAGAGACACACCTGAAAATATCCAAAAGGACTATTTGTTTATCCTATCATCATTGATCTGCAGTGAGAGGGATTTTTAGATGCTGATCTGGAGAATAAACACTCACAGGAGCCACTCCCAGGCTCCTCTCCCACAGGAGAGGCTCTGTGGCTGTAGTTGTGCATCAAGCACAGCCCAGCACAGCTGGAGCTGGATCCTGGTTTCCACCCTGAGTGGTTTTTCCAGCCAAATGTTGAAGTCAGTGGAGCTCTGTCAGGCCTGGTCCCGTGGCTCTGTGCACCTGGTGCCACTCTGGAGAGGAATCCCAGTCTGCAGGGATATCCTTTAAAATGGTTCATTACAGAGGGAGATGTTGTGTGAGTGACAAGTGTTTCTCATCCCCGTGGCTGTCAAGCTCGTGCTGCTAGGGAGGATTTCAGTTGTTATCCTGGGACTGAGGCCAGAGGTAGCAGGTGCAGAAAATGTCTGGAATTCTAATTTATTACCCTTTACCTTCTGAACATCAGATGTCTTTAGCAAAAAGAAGTACAGCGGTTTCTTTCATAGCGTGTGCTTTCCAGAAATCAATAAACCTTTACTGACAATATTCTTTGGGAAAATATATAAATACATTTCTCAGAAGCATGGACCCTAATAGTGCAGAAAGAGAATGGTGGGCTTTTTGTGGAAATCTTTACTTCCTAATCCACTTTCCCCTTGAGAACCAAGAAATTGTCACTTTTCTTTCAACAATAGAAAAAGTAGCTGGCTAGTTTGGGGAATCCAAACACCTTCCACCAGTTTTGCTAGATAATAAAAAGCAGCCTAGTCAGGCCAACTCCCAAACACTGCTACTGGCTTTCAGATATTTGCAACAAGGATGGAAATAAATTAAAGTTGGGAGGGGAGATAGACAAAGATACAAGTAGAATCTAGAAGCTATATTACTGTGGAACTGGAGAGGGACTGTTATAAATGAAAAAAACTTAGCGTAATGCTTAAAACTCCTACTGACATTGGGATCAGGGGAAATTGGATTGGTTTCCAAAATATGTGAATTCAAGGGGAGGGTGTGGGTTCTTTTGGGTTTTTTTCCTGTGTTTTTGTCTTTTGTGGCAACGTAAGTTTTCTTGTGGTATTTCTAAGCCCAGATTTTGCACTAATAGTGTACAGTCAGTATGCCACTAATACACAGTAATTTTGGATTTGTGTCATGTTTGACTAGAATCATAGCCACGAACAAACTCTAGTTTTAAAGATAATGAAGAAATAAACTACAGGGACTGAAGAGACTCAAGGAGGCTGTCCTGTGCAATAGAAACATCTTTTAGTACAGAAACTGTGTCCTAGAACCAGGGGACCACAGGCTAAACTGCCTTCCCAAAAGGTTGTTAACAGAGAATTCTCTTTTTTGTCCTTCAAGGAATACTCCAGCCACACTGCTTAGCTCAGCAATCTGAAGTTCATGCAGATAAGGAGACCTCTTCTTGTACAAAATAATGTCTTTTAAAGTAAAATAGTAATTAAAATCCACATTTCCTACAGCAGCAGTGCTAGGAAGTATTACCATTTGTAATTCCAATTCACTGTGGATCACATGCATCTGCCTTATGCCTATTTTACATTCATCAACGTAACAATTAGGTATTTTAGCAGCTCAAAACATTCCAGACAACTAAATATTATTTCTTGTGCAGAACACATTAGCCTTAAAAAGATTACTAAGGCCTAAGCTGCAAATTACACCATTTCCTTTCAAATCTGCTCCACTCACAGTTGTGATGCTTTAAGGGGAATGATGGGCATCAAACAGAGCAGTGCAGAGGAGTTAAACTGCTGGAGTCAAGATAAAGAAAACTCCTGAGGGTTTGTCCAGACAACAGGCAGAGAACTGGTTTAGTGTGGAGCCATCCAAATATTCCACTGTCAGACAGGCTGGCCAGATTGTAATTCAGCATATTCATACATTTAGACATCTGGCATTTTAACATGATAGAGAAGAGTGGAAATATGTAGCGTTTTTAGCTTGACATCTCTTTAGTTGTATGCACAGATATAAATATATTTATATTTTGCAAGTGATTTCATAAAGAATGCCTATGCTAGGACTTGGATGATCCATAAGTATTGTGCAGATAATGGATCATTTTGTGTCTTGCTCAGTAGTGCAAATCCTGTCCTGTGACCTTGACCAACAATGTCACCCATTCATTTCCATTCAGACTATTGCTGCTGAAATAATTCCCTTAGATTCTGTAATTTATCTTCTCCACTGGACCAATTTTTAACCATTTTCCTTTTGTAAAGCCATATCCCACTTTTTCTACGATGAGTAGGTCATAGCTTGACTTCCCCCCAGCCTGACAACTGCCCCATGGAGTCCATGGAGAATTTTGGTGCCTTTTCCACACTGCCCTTGAGACTCCCTCTAACCCTGAGTGAAACAAAGCCATTTCCTCTTTAAAGCTCTCCTGAGGGAGTCAGGCTGCCAGTGTGCTGAGATCACTGCCTAAAGTGCTGACCAAAGCTGTGTCATGGTTTCCTTGAACTGTCCCTGCTTTTGTCTGTCTGTTGTTTGACATCTTCAATTATAAACCTTGTCGGTCAAGGACTTTGATTTATTTTCTTTGCAGTGTGTTAAGGCCACAGACTGTAAGTGAGACAATTGTTTTTTCACAGTAGTGCAAAACCTAAATGTGTGAGGCAAGACTAAGCCATGCAGGTCAATACCCTTGAATTCAGTGCTCCCCAGGACCTTTGGTAGAACTTCACAAATAAACAAGTTTTAACTTAAGAAATGCACTCTCATATGTACAAGAACTTATCTCCTTGCACGCTGTGCAGTTACTGTGACCTCAGCTCTGCTTGGTTTAATGAGAGTTTTTCCAGTATCCCTGGTGAGTTTTGGTCCAGATCCTCAGCAGAGGACCTGTGCTACTTTTGTCTGGTTTTGACAATTAAGAGATGATCTGATTTAATTTGCATCATCAGGAGACAAGGGTTGGCAAGTGCTCCTCCTCAGTCTGCTTTCACATTTCTTCCTGAACTTTGAACAAGTGTTATTGAAAATGTGAGTCATGATAGCGTATTAAATATTAAAACCAGTTTAAGATTTAATCCCAATTTATAGTGAAGCTTTGTCTAATTTACTGCATATTACACAATTTCCTTTACAGATAACTTTTAGTGTGTTATATAAATAATAAATCAGCCTCTCGTGATTCTCAATTGTTCTAATATGGTTTTATATTAAACTTACATTTGCCATCATTTAAATGCTGCTAGACCAATTTTTTTTTTCTTCTTTACCTATTCAGATTGCACATTAGTTATTTTATATTATTATAGGTTCTATGCAGAAAATTACAGCCATTCAAGCATTTGAAGTTCTTTGTTATCTTTCCTTTTAAGGCAGGATGGAGAAAACCTTTGGCAAGCATAAATGACAAAGCCAAAGCACAGGTTCAGTGGGTCACAGCAGCTCATCCCTAATCAGTGGCAGTAATTCTGGTGTCAGTATGTTCTCTGTTCTGCTCACACAATCAACTTGAGGGATCCTCATCTTGCTCCTGCTTATGCAGCTCTTTGTGTTTGGTATTGAGAATTTGCAGCTAGGGAAGAAACTTTGCCACAGTATCAAAACTTTGGGGTATTGTAACTGCCCAGATAAAAGTTTAACATTTTTACCTAATTTCATCAGGCATTTAAAGATTTGGTGTGGTACCTATGACCTATGAAATTTTATCAGCAATGTCTCTTTTTCTCTGGTGGATATTATCAGATACTTCTTTCAAAGACATGAAGGAATCTGTTTCTAAGGCTATTTCATAAAGGGTGAAAAAAAATTTTCTAATGAATAAAAAATTAGAAATTATTTAATAAACCTTAATTTCTACATAATACAAACAAGAAATTAAATATAAGGGAAATAAACACCTTAAAGACAGAGTTTGCATGTTGAAAATCATTAATGAATATAAAAAAAATACATTGTCTTTGAGGGAAGAAAATAAAAATCATTAAAACTCACTTTTCTCCTAAATCAGTTGAAAAAACTCTGAAAGCAGAAGAAAGAAATAATACATTACACAAAGGGGTTACAGCCTATGGCTATCCTGAGTACAAAATGTGGGACATAAAAGTAGCCAGCAAGAAGTAATGATGTGTTAAAGGCTTAACATCTCGACAGTTTTTATTTTCTATTCCCTCCCACTGATAATATGCACATTAATGTTTTATTTAAAACATTCCTTCAACCTAAGTGTAAATTCGGTGGGGGGAGAGATGCTAAATATTGAACACCAACTACTCTGATAAGCTCCTGCTGAAGAAAATGAGGGTCTATAAACTTTTATTCTGTTCAGACATTCACAGGAATGTGACCTGCTCAGAGCATCAAGGCCTCCTGCCTGGCTGCTGCAGTATTTTTGCCTGACATCCAAATGGAATTGGGATTCAGGGCCGTGAAGTTTCTAAACCTGCACTGAACAAAGTCTGTATAGTCAGAGCAGCTGCTTCTCACCTTAAGAAAGGACAGTATTTAATTTGTAGAAGAATCTGCAATGAGATGTGATGCAAAGGTCTAAATGGGTTTTAGAACTTGTGGAATAAATTACCTAAGGTTTATTGAAGGAAGCACTGAGCATTTTTGGTTGTTATGACACAATCTGATGTATCAAGTTTGATGTTGCAATGTTTAGAATAACTGATGCTGTACAAGGTCAATTTTAGGCAGAATAAATTAAATATTTCATCTTTCTGTATAATTGTAGCATTGGATTATGAACTCTGTATTTGACCCATAACTTGGGGTTATCATGAATAAAACAGCAAGGCCAAACCAACATCGGGGGAGGATTTAGTATTGCTTCCACTTATGGTCAAGATTTTAGGTTTAGACATGTTTTAGTTTGACATTCTAAGTTTGTGAGTATTCTTTCTGGTTTTTTAACTAGTGTAGGTATAAAAGGGACTGGCATTGCTTCAGCTGCTATCCTCAAAGGTGAAAACCTTTTTGAAATGATCTAATAGTAATTTTGAGGACATGTCTCTTCCAGGGTGAAACTTTCCCCTTTATGAAGAAGTTTCTCTGTACCTTAGAGTTCTACCTTTTTATTATTTAAGTCTAAATATCGTTTAAATAACTGGCTAATATTACACAAAATTTATTTACCTTTCTTTGTTCTTTTAAAATACCTAAGGAATTGTCACGTTTTCTGTGGTTATCTTGTGCTCAGCTCCTCAGGCTGCCTCTCCAAGTGGTCTGCAAATTGATCAATAATTTTTTATGCACTAGAGTAGGAGCCAACTGCAGCAATATCGCAGAGCTGAATTCTGCTTTTATATCAGCACAAAGTGAGTGAGTGCTGATCATGCTTGTTTGAAGTCAACTTAGTTTGGCAAATCTTAGAAGGCTGCAGGATGAGTGGCCAGATTTTCTAATAAATGCAGGCTTAGACTACTATGCATCCTTCAAAACACAGCACTCTTGGTCTCTGAAGGGCTGTTTTGTTACTGTCTTGAGCCAGAAGACACTTTAGGGTTAGATTTAAGCGTGGCTGTAGCAGTGCTATGTTTGTATTTGTGTTTATAACCCCCTGTGCAATGTAAAAAGCACCATCAGGTTCAGCATGTGCATCTAAAGAAATGAAACCCATTTGTCAGCAGCTCCTGCTCCTCCTGCCCGAGCTCAGGGAGTGTCTCTGGAACTGTTTGTGGTTCCTGGGAGTGCTGCAGGCCAATCCCTTGCAGATTTTACTGAAGTGCCAGCAGAGCCCTTGGCTCTGTGTCTCTGTAATCTGGAAATCTAGATATTTAGATTGCTTTTAGTAGATGTTCTTTTGTAATTGCTGAGCCGAGTGCTCCTGTTTAACTCCAAAATCTGTCTTGCTAGGAGGCATTCCAGTATCAGCCCAAGGAGCTGATCTGTTCTCTGTGGATACCCAGCCTCAGGGTTACCAAACCTGTGTGGGGCACATCCAGCAGCATCCCTACATTTCTGGGTAACCATAGCAGGTATTCAAGCCACGTGAAATCTACTGTGAACACCCTTGTAAAAGCTTTTAAGCAGCAACCCACAGTGTGATTGCCTCTGATCATTCTGAGGGAAACTTTGTTCAAGATTTTTCAAAGGCTGAACATTGATCGGGCGTATTATTTGTGATGCAGAACAAGTGTGTTTACATCTCCATGCCCAGAGGAGACTGAACTACAGTCAGATCCTCTTTAATGTATCTGCTATATTATTTTCAGGTTTGAAAATACATATGCCATAGATTCTCTTCTTTGGACAAATCATGATCTTATTTAAGTCTGTTAATTTACACTGGGTTGGTTTGTGCTCCTTCCTAAGTAGATCAACCATTAAAAATTGGGGATAAGCAGGGCATGGCATTCCAGGACAATCCCAGTCATGCAGGAAATCAGGGGTCACAACTATCAAGTGACAGCATTTTTACAGGTTTTTTTTTACTGTTGTTTCTCATATGTTGTGGTGGCTGTACTAATTAATCCCCTTCAATTAGTTTCTTACATTATTTCTCTCTCCAGTGTCTCTTGCTCCGTGGCTCTGGTCAAGGCATCCTCTCTGAAAACCAGCCCACAGAGTGTTTATAATGCATCTCCAAAATTTTGAGCCATATAAATTTAGAACATGCTTGCCCCTAGTAGTTTGTTTCATACTAGTATTTCTAATTGAACTATTTATTACATTAAATATTCTTAATGTACAAACGATCTTTAATCTGCATCCATACACTGAGCACTGAACAGAAAAATATCTGCCTCTAGAAAAATAAAAACCTGGGGAAATAATTTTTTTGTTATTAAAATATTCTTCAGTTGTGTTAGAAGAGAAATGGTCCAACAGAGGACAATTGGCTCTAGAAAAATTTTGATATTTTAATTTGCAGCTTCCAAAGTACCTAAAGGTGCAACAGGTTCTTCATTACATTGCAGTGAAACAGGTACAAATTAAATCAGGAGATATGGACATGTGGGAATCGTTCTTGATTTTTGTGGATATAAAACAGGGACAATCAAAATGGCCCCTCTTAGCTGCAACCCTATCTCTAGCATTTTGTAACTTTTTATTTTTATTTAATATTTTCAAACATTTCATATAACTATTTACATATTAGAGCTGCTTTGTGTATTTGCCCAAAAGATAATAAAGCTATATTTCTTTTTTTGTTGTTTTTGTTCGTTTGGGGGCTTTGTTTTGTTTGTTTGCAGTTGGTTAGTTTTGGTTTGTTTCTTTTTACAAATTACGCTTACAAATATCTCAGCTTGTTTTGAGTCTTATGAAAATTCTCTGAACAATTTCCAGACAAGTCTAGGAGTGACATGAAAATGGAAGGAAGCAGATACAGTCAGAAAAGTCTGGGATTCATTTTGCCTCTGCTGTTTTCTGCTAACAGAGATGAAGAAAAAGAGCTTAATCTGAAAGTAGCAAAGAACAATTCCTGTTTAGAAGATATGTCCAGAAACCTGTCCTGTTTATCATGTGTTCCTTTCACTGAATCCCTGAGATTCGTGCACCAGGAATAGTGCAGTGTGCCACATGTGCACATGACTATCAGCCAGGGACAAATTACTCCCCAAAATATGTGGCAGGATTGTGACGCTACAGTGGTGGGGAAAGACCAGTCACACATCATGCTATGCTACTTTATACAGTTTTGCCTTAAATCACGTGTAATCAGAGAAATGGCACTAGATCTGTGTCTGCCTCAAAGAGATTTCTCAGGTAAACAGGAGTTATTTAATCCTTCTTCTTTCAGAACACACTTGCTGACAGACCTTCAGCTAAATAATTCCAAACTTTAAAATCAATTTCCAAAAAGATGTATCCAAGTTGTTCAGCAGGGTCTCGAGCTATGGAGTCAGCCCTCACCTCCAGGGGAGGCAGAATAAAAATGTTTTTAAAATACCCAAGAACTACACTGACTTTCGGAGTCCCGAGCCTTGGAACAGCCTGTATCCTGTTTATGCCAGGGTGGGATTTAAAGCAGCCTTAAATCTGTTTCTCAGTTGCCCTTTGTTTAGGGAATGTCAGGTAGCTGATGAGGTGTGGATGTCTCATTAGCACACGGGCTCATTCCCTGCACACGGAGACAGGAATGAAGCAGAATCCATGCAAGGCAGGAAAGCAGGTCTGTTGTTTGTTTGGGGTTTTATTCCCATTCTACCTTTAAGACATCTCTAGAGATTTCTGTTGAAACTTTTCTTGTTTTATAGTGGACTAGCAATGTGTAGAGATCATCGCTCACTGTGAGCAAGAAGACAAAAAGCAAAACAAAACTGTTTTACATTAATCTTATTTTTCAACTTCATACATTTTTCTTATCAAGTATTCACTTTGCTTCAAGTGAAGAACAGTATGATAAATTCATTTTTGTTTTGTTTCCTTTATAGCACAGCACTTGCCCTGCAGGGAGAATCAGCATTTCTGGATCACTTGATAGCTGCAAGTGCATTCATTTGAATTTTGCCATCGATCTGTTCTACCCTATGACTCACTTTTGTGGTGCTTAATTTCTAACACACTGCTTATATACTCCAAAGGATGTTGTTGTTTTTTTCTCTTGCCCACCTTAATCCTTCTCTAATGA
The DNA here is from genome assembly GCA_018697195.1 of Certhia americana. Classification (NCBI taxonomy): domain Eukaryota; kingdom Metazoa; phylum Chordata; class Aves; order Passeriformes; family Certhiidae; genus Certhia; species Certhia americana. The sequence continues at coordinate 9,090,333 of CM031874.1, read as the reverse complement.
GTAAGTTCAGAGCCAGGCACTGCCTGTATGGATCAATATTCTAAGGAGTAATTTTGCAAGCAGACAAAATGGAATGTTTCTGAAGGGTAAACTGGTGAAATGGTGTCTAGCAGAGACAGAATAGAATCCCTTTTCTTAGGAATTATTTTCCCCCAGCATGGGACATAGGACATGACCAGTTTATGGTGTAGGTGCACAAGGGATGGTGGTTTTACCTGGAGCTCTCCAGCCTTGCTGCTCTAATGGTAAAAACCATCTATGAAAAGACAAATAGCCTGGCACAGGAAGAACCTGCAGTGCCTCAGTCACTGGATATTCACCCAGTTCCCTGCCCAAGAGCTGCTGCCCCATGCTATGCCCATTTCTCCTGGCTGGACCAGCACCAAGGAGATGGGAGCTCACCTTCACCTGTGTTTTGCCAGCTCTGAGACCCCAAATCCCTGAGCCTGGCAGAGAACAGGCAATTCCCTCCTTCCTGAGGGAAAATCCTCTGAGAACCACTCTCCAGGCAGAGAATTCCACGTGCTGAGGGAGTTTAGCAGCAGTTCTGTCAGCAGGGTAGTGCCAGGGCTCTGCTGTGCAGAATTCCCCCAAGGCTCAGCTGCAGTGGTTGAAGAAATAACCACTGGCCTGGCCTGTGGCTGTTTGGGGGTGCTGTGGATGGTGGGTGGCAGGGCTGTTTGGAGGGGTTTGAGAGCCATGGAACACGTTTATCAGAGCACCTTTGCTGTCTCAGCTGAGCTGGGGGGCAGACAAGCTCTTCTGAGGTTTTCTTATGGTGACAACTCAGCTTTCCCTCTCCTCACTCACCTCTGATGTGCAGAGGGGTTTGAGCAGATGTTCAGGATATGGATGAGACAGGGTCAGCTGATGTGGGGAGTGAAGGATGGTTTATGGTAAAATCAGTCTCATGGGAGGATGAGACCTTTGGGTTGTTACATTCAGTGCCACTTCACCAGAAAACCATCTTAATTCTAGTTACAGTGTCTTTCATAAATTTCTTATCCAATCAGCTACTTCCACAAAGTTCTCTAGCATCTTAATAAGCCAATCATTAATTGCTATGTTTGCTACATTTCTACTGCAATGCGTCTCTTCATCATATAATTCTACTCATATAATTCTATATATATAATATATATTATATATTCTCATATAATTCTGTATAATTCTCATCTAGTTCTACAAAAACTTACTGCTGTACTTTTTAGCTTTTAACAACTCTATAACATTTTACAACTAAACTTAAATATTTTCTAGTACCTTGCTTAAACATATTTATTTGTTTATATAAGGCCTATTTCTATTTGCTTATAACATATTTCTATATAAATTAGAAATGCCCGTTTTGCTTTTAATGTTCTAATTCTCCAAGCCTTCTCCAAGGCTTTAGGTTGCATCCATCTCTGTCTCTGAGCCTGAATGCTCAAGGCCTTGGGAGCTCTCTGGGTCTACATTTCTCACAAACAGAGATGTTGATTTTGGGGAAGTTCCTGGGGTGAGCTGCTAGCCCTAATTTAAATCAGTTATCAAAGTGGATGGGACAAACGTGGTTTGTGTTTGATCTAGCTACATTTCAGAGAACATGTTAATTTTCCTCTCTGCCTTGCACTCACAGGTACCTGTGTGCTGGCTTTTAATGGAGTTGTGGCCTCTGCACTGTGGGAGATCCTTACCTTGTGTTCCAGGGTTTGTAGCATTCTCTTGGGCAATCAGATACAGTCACAGGGTAGAATATATGCTATTTTACTTAGCCAAAGGAGCTTGCAGAAAATTTTAGCTTTTCCTGTGTTACAGAAGCAAAATTAGGAAACATACTCATGCTCAGACCATTTCTTAAAGAAAAAAAGAAAAAAAAATAAAGTGGCCTGACCTCTGGTTAGTTTATGTTCTGTAGGAACACTGTTCTTTCACAGGGCACAGGTATTGTTTTTCTTCTCCTATCACATGTGGAGGGGATCTGAGAGCTGTTTTGAAACCAAGTCATAGATGCAAATGAATAATAAGAACACAGTTAATCTTACTGAGAAACAAATATAAATATTGTACAAAGAGAGATCTGTGGCATTACAGTGCATACATCAGGCTATCAAGGCATCATGTAGTTGTTTCATTTATTCCAGCTTCTTTTCATCCTGTGAACAGCTGTCCCTTTATTTCTAAAAGCTATTTTAATGTGGCAAGGGTGTTTTTTATTTAATCTGCTACAATACTCCTTTTGTCTCCTTGTCGTACTTCCAGTTTTAAAATATTAATCTAAGCTAACAAAGAGAATTTTTGATGTATTCTAAAATCCTGAATGCAATGTATAATTTAGAAATGAAAACATTTTATTAGGTTATGTTCATATTTAGATTCAGATGTTTGGCTTGAGTTAGGCTCCTACTTGAAGATGGTTCTGCAGAAATAAATATTTATTGGGCATTAGCAGTCTCCCTAAACATAGCTACATGCTACAGTGTGTTAAGTGCCCTTTCTGTGCCAGTCTAATGCTGAAGCTTTGCATTCTCATGCTCAGAGTTTAAACTCTGCCCAGCCAGTAGAAATTCAGATTCTAAGTTAAAGATTTCACATTCAATTCCAGTCACGAAGAAAATCCATATATCCTGGGATTATGTTCATCTCCCCTCCTGGGATTCACCTGCCTGAAACTCCTCAGACCCAAAGTCAGAAACTTTAGGACTAATGATAAAGATACCAAATGGAAATAAAAGCACTCACCAGTAAATGTTTTTTTATTCTTAAATTAGTGAATGTTTAATTTTACTAACTGAAAGTCACTAAGTCTAGTCGTAATTCTGGATAACTGCTGAAAAGGTGTGAAATGGTTCCTGAGTTCCAAAATTTCAAATACTTTAGGATATTCTTGTTCTGGTACACAAGTTTTATGTATCTATGTGATTTCACTGGAAATACCATACCTAAAAAGTAACATGCATAAAAGCCATATGGCTTAATAAAAGCACTTGGAAATTAATCATTCAGAACATCTGATATGCTACATTTGCAACCATTGTCTAGCTGGAAAGTGATTTACCAGCTCCCCAGAAATGGTGTGGTTTACCTTTTAAGTTTAGGGTAATAGATTCTCTTTCAGATACATGAGAAACTTCATTATTTGTAAACTCATCTTTTGGCATTTAGATAATGGGATTTCCCACTGAAAGGATTTCAGAAACAATTTGTAATGCCATCTTCATGTTTCCAACATGATGGCAATTAAAAACCGCAAGGAAAGAAGTCATTTGGAATTCTCCTGTGCTGTGAGTCTGGACTCCCCTGGTCTGATATTTTTTAGGAGGAAAAGAAACAAAAGGGAAACCTGCTGGGATTAGCTATTTGTAGCATTTACCCGTGTAATTGTTCTGCAAATGGCTAATGTAGGGTAGGGCACCTGAGACTTGTTAGGGAAGGGTTTCCAGTGGTGGAGCTGCACTCTGTGATTAGCAGAGGAGCTCTGCTCTTGCAGGGTGACCCAAATCTTGCCACGGGAAGAAAACAGCCAAAAGTGAGCTTTTGGTGCTGGCACCACTGGGAACTGGGACACTGAGGTGACAACTGGAATGGGGACAAATCTTGGGTAAGATGTGCCTGCCAAAAATCTCCTCTTCCCTCAGCTTCACGAGGTTTTCATCCTGCCTCATGCGTTCTGCTAAACCTGCTGCTCCTGGGTTAGTTTAGTACTGGACCAAACACGTAGCATAAAAGACTGGACTGGAAAGCCAAGGAAAGAAATATGGCAAAGTAAGACACCATAGCAGAGATCTGATTTCTCACCTGAGATAATATCAGACTCAGTAGCTGATAATATTTCAAGATTGGCACTCGACTGGAGTGCATTCAGTCTGGAAGTCAGGAACCATAACACATTCAGAGATATATTTAGGATAGAAATCGTTTTCTACTGAGATGCAAGCACAGAGTTGAAAGAGTTTTAATTCTGCTGCAGCCAAAGAGTTCCAGGGAATATCATCCCAGTTTCAGTGTTTATAGCAGAGCATGTGCCAGACTGTCTCTGGCTCATTTGGCCTTTAAGCCAGAACAGTTTCTAGCAGGCAAAAGTTTGACCTCTCTTGCTTTCCATTGCTGTAACATTTCTGTTACAGTTCAAGAAAAAAAGCAGTTCAAGAAAAAGGAAAAAAAAAAAATAAAATCACAGTCTGGAGAACTTCCCTGTTTCAGCTAACCAAAAACTAGCCAAAAGCAAAGGAGAGCTCTGTCCCACCGTCCATGCTGCAGACAACACAGGCTGTGTGTGAGGAAAGCTGAAAACTCTGATCTTTGTGTTTTGAAAACAACCACCTCAGGCATTCTACCACTTCTTCTTCACTGTCAGATCCAGTTTTAAAGGTGAAAAACTTACTTCTGAGCTAAACAGACGAATGGGGATCCAATTCAGCATCAACCCAGGCCAATTCCTCAGGACACACTGTAAATTCCTCTGTATTTGAGCTGTGTTCCTTTTCTTTCAGAATGGTATCTACAGCTGTAGGAACTGACCAGTTCATCCCAAGCTGAGTGAGAACCAACTGAACTGAACTGTCAGTTTGCAAAGGCTCTGACTTCTGTCTGGGGTTTGGATTCTCTCTCAAAAGACATCTTTGAATGCAAATGCTTTGAACAGTCTGGGGTTAGCACTTGCATTTAAACCCCTTTCCCTAGATAAAGTTACAGTGCTACTGTAGTGGAGAGAAATGCAGAGCAGTGTGGAAGGAGGGGGAGAATTCAGCAAAGCATCATCTAAAGCAGGACTTTCCAGCTCATTGGAGCTCCATTTGCTGCATGCTCAAGAGACTACTGGAACAACAGAAAGCTCTGCTTGAGTGTGTAGGAAAGGAAAAGACAGCTGTTGTGCTGTCCTCAGCTAAATGAAACCTGATGGCTGGGTTGGTTGTCCTTCTCCAGTTATTAGAATGACCATCTGGGAAGTCAGTAACAATTAGTCATTGTTTGGCCAGATAGTGCCAGGAATCAGCTGCCTGCATAGACTTGTAAATAAGCTGAGACTTGGCGTAAAATAAAAGGGGAATTTATTTCCATAATAGAATGTGGTTCTCTGAACATAAGGGAATAATTTTATACCTTGAGGTAAAAATCCATGAAGAATTGTAGCTTTTAATTATGATACTTGACCCTTCCACCTGTGATTCCTTTTCCCCTTTTCTTGTCAAAATAACCATTCTCAACACACACCTTCTTGTAATGGCCAAAGGCTCCGACTTTCCCTGGCCCAGGTGTGCTGCTGCTCTGTAGGAGACAGGGAGGAGAGCAGGGTTCTTGTCTTGTGCACCTCCTGCATATTTCTTGCACACCAGCACACATCAGGGCTGGGCAGTAGGAGCCAGAGCAGGTGGAAAAATCAACAAACAGAAAGAATTGTCTGATCTATGTCTACCTGGGCCCATAGCTGTTAGCCATTCTCTGCCTGGCAAGGCAAGCCAGTTGCATTTGCTGGAGTACACTCATTTGTGGATGTGAGGAGTTTGTTAAGAGGAGATTCCCAAGGCCTCTTTCCCTGCAAATGTGACTATTTCAGCTTCATGCAGGAAGGGATGCTGGCCCTTTCCCTGCCTGTAACAGAACTCTCATCCCAAACCAGCACCTGCAGGAGAGCTGCAGCTCTGTGCTCTGCCCACCCAACAGCAGCCTGCAACACTCAGGTACAGAATGTCAAAGGATTTTGTGCTCATCTCAAATGAAACTGATTGTTTTGCTAATGAGATAAATTAACAAATTTGAAAGGCTTCCTTACAGGAACAAATTGCTGTGCAGCCATCTACAGCACTGTGGCCTGTTTGCTCTAGATGTTAAAGCCAATTAAAAACCAAAAGGGAAATGTGCTTTATGGATGGGCTATTGTTTTTAATCCTTTTAAATACTATTGATTTCTATTTTATTCCCTTTCATTTCTTTTTGAATTGGCTTTACATTGATTTTGCTTGTTATCTTGTTTCAAGTACACTTTTATGTTGTTATTTCATGCAATTTTTGTTGCTTACCATTCAGTTGTTTGTGTACACAAACCACAAAGCTGCAAGTACATTTTCAGTTCTGTTACACTTCTTCCCTCCTTCCTTTTCTTTTGTCAATGAGTTATAATTGTTCTGTCCTATCCATTTTATCTTCATTTTAATATCTCTCTCCTGTGCCCTGTAACTTACAGGATTTTGGTAATATCTTGTTGTGAGTTGTTCCTTAGTTTTTTGGGGGGGTTTCTCTCTTCCCCCCCACCTCCACACCCCCTAAATATAAAAAAAAGCTTTTGTTGGAATAGAAATTGTTGCTGTTGTTGACAAACACAATATTCTATACTTATAGTGTCTAAACTTAAATACTCTGAATTATTCAGTTTTAAACTCAGAGGACAGCATTCAAATTGGAGTTGAGTAATAAAACGTACCACCTGCATAAATACCCTGACTGATCCATTTGATCAATCAAATGGATCAATCTCTACAGGAGCATAGGTTTTGTGTGTTCACTGGGGAAGCTTTGAGAACCTTGAGGTGAGTACAAGCCCATTGTTGATGACCTAAAAGTAGGAAAACTTAGTGATCAGGTGCACATTCAGTGCTTTCAGAATGACTTGCCCTGTTTGAATAGAATCAAGTATATGAAGGGAAAGAATGAAATACAATCCAGATATGAAAAATACAAAGAAAGTGAAGCAAGTGAAGTGTTCATGGCAAAAAAGCACTTTTAATCTATAAAGCAGGTTTCAAGGTTAGTCAAGTGTGCCAGTTCATTTATTCTAAAGCTCCTATTGCTTAGATTTTAATAATCATTCTGCACTATGATACTTTATTGTTAATATGAAACATATTGGAGAAAATGAATAGCTAATGGTATCACTTTTTAAGTGCTGTTGAATGCATTCTTCAAAATGGAATTAAACAGCCTGAACCTTATATACTTTTTTGAATAGGCTGAGTGGTAGCAAGAAAGAGTAGAAATGGAAATGTTTGTTGCCTTTCCCTAAAATTCAAGTGTTTTAGTATTTTAACCTTATTAATTGGAACCAGAAATGTGAGGCTGAGCCTTGTTGTGTCTACACAAACTTGGTTCCTACTTCCTCAGAATTTCTGAGGCTTTTGAAATACAGACACAGCAGACAGGTTGAAGAATAGGAGGGGGAAAGTGCTGGAAAACAGCCAGAGAGGGAAAGACTCTCCCATATTCCCATCCCACAACCCATTCTTTGAGATTGCAGGGGTGGGTGAGATGACCACTCTTCTTTCTTTGCAACCTGGAAATGAATTCAAAATCTGAAATTTCTGTGTGTCCTCTTAATCAGGCCCAGACACAGCAGGCAAGGCACTGTCACTTTGTGAGTGCAGCTTCCTTGAGGAAAGCACGTGGCAGGTGCAGGAAGGGGAATGTCAATGAGGAGATTTTCTGTGCCTGTGCTCTAATGAACCCGACCTGGTGGCTGTGGGTGGCTGTCCCTGCTCCTCACCTTCTGCCTCCCTGATGGGGGAGGAAGAGCTGAGCAGAAGGAGGCTCTGTGGGATCTGGCTGTATGGAAAAGTGTGAAACATCTGAGGAGAGAAGAATGTGCCCCTTCCAGTTTGGTGTCAGGACATTGAGATATTGCCTCAGCAGTTCACAGCTCACTGCAGCACATTGTGCTGCTGTGTGAACGCAATACCTCATTTTGCTTGGCAAAATTAAATTATTCCTTGAAGGAGAGGGAATTCTGTATCTTTTTTTTCCCCCTTGCTGTTAAAATGATATTTTTAAAGGGAGTAATATCTACCTAAAAGCCTTCCTGAAACCACTGGCAATCCTCTGTGCTACAAAGCGAGATAATTCCTTCAAAACTAAGCCCCAGCAGCAAAAGATAAAGCAGTGAAAGGTGGTACGTGTGCTGTGTCATTGCAAGTGCCTACAAAGGGATCCTTTATCCTTTCTCTTGCTCAGCAATCCTGTTGGGCTGCAGAATAACAGCAATCAAGGCACTTGTCTGGGGCACGTTCCCTGTTTGTTGGCTTGCTTTTCTCTCAAATTCTTTCAGTGCACAAAGCCCTCTATGGTACTTGATGTGATCAGAAGTTGGGCTTAGGACTGTGAATCTCAGAGTAAATAATTTCACTAAAGCACTGAAGGAAGCTGGTGCCAATTTCCCTTTTTTTTTTTTTTATTCCTAGCTGCCTCTTGGCCACATCTGCTCCTCCTGGGCAAGCCCAGAAATTAGGGAATGAAGTGCAGTGGGAGGCAGAGCAATGCCTCTTGGTGGTCCTGCAAAACAGGAGGCAGCTTTTCATCCTCAGATTTAGCCCTTGCTATTAACGAGCTCACAGGCTGAGGTGTATGAATTACACAGAGCAAACTGCTGGGAATAGATTTTTTTTTAAACCTTTCTAATGTTTAGTCATGCTGAAATGACTAAGTTTTAAAAAGCATTGAACTTGACCAGGTCACAAAAAAAAAATAAAAATCTGGAAGAATGACCAGCTTGCTCTCCTGACCATTAATTTGCTGCCAGAACAGAAAATAGTAGGTGTTAAACAACTTGAAAAGCCAGCCCAGACTCCTGAGGAGTAATTTAATAATCTGTTGAGGTGGTTCTTGGTAGTCAAAGAAGTGGATTTTTCTTGGGCAACTTAGATGTCTCTGTGAATCAAATTTCAATGATTTCAGGAGAAGGAGCTCTCCAGTGCACTGTTCCTATAAGAACAATACAAAAAGGTGACTTTTCTCTTTTTTTTGGGAAAAAAAATAGTCTTTTGCATAGAAAACTAGGTATTTTTTTAGTCCCTATTATTTCTGGCTTTTATGTGCCAGAGTATTCCTGATGTTTCTTTCTTTGTTCTTCTCTCTCCTTAATGGTGCCCCTGGACAAAGAAAAGAATATGTACAACACCTGCAATCATACTGTGAAATAGAAATTATTCTCATTAATCTGGGAACCTTTTCCCTTTAAATTTGATTCAGGGGATCCAAAGAAGCAGCTTTTGTAAAAATAGGCTGCAGGAACGTTTGCTGTGAGCAAGGGAGCAGGGCCATAGTGTGGGTTAGCCTGACCTTGGTGGCTCAAGGCCACTGTTCTCCCTAAATGCTTCTTTTTGTCATCCTTCTTCAAAGAGCCAAGAGGAAACCTTCTCTTGTTTGAAGTCAGTGGTAAAACCCCCATTGACTCAAGAAACATCCAGTTTTCAGCCCTGGAACATTTCAGCCCTTCAAGAGGGTTTGAAGCAGTTGCAAACACAGAGATGCAGCTTCCTGAGATGCAGAACAAGAAACCATCCAGACACCTGGAAATATCCTTACAGCTTCTTCTTAAGTTTATCTAAAAATGATACCATGCCTGCTGTAAGGTTCAATTCTTCTGCATGTGTTAAATTGCTTTGCATGAAACTGTAGCTATCAGGTACCATGGCAACCATGTTTTCTAATCTGATTTTAAATTTTTACGGTGCAATGCATAAAATATTGGTCCCTTTTCTAGTTTTTGATTTATAAGTGGGAGTAAAGAATAGGGAGAGCATTTTAAAAGGCATATGAGTCTGTACAGTTAAATGCTTTCTCTTTTTTTTGGATGATATGTAGGAAATGGTTTCTTATTTTATTATGAAAAGTAAATATTGATCGGCTGATAACAGATTCTAGATTAGAGCTGGCATTTGAGGTCTTAATAGCAAGTAGTATTTCTAGGCACTATGTGGGACATTTTCCACTGAGTTCATGTAGATTGTAGAAAATTCAATTGTTTCCTGTATTTCCCCATATAGAGTGGGTATCTGAATATCTGGCAAATTCTGCTTTTTACTGAATATATTTAGTGTGGAGATAACTTTACGGTTTAAGAATGATTCTGAAAGACCTGCTAAAACATATAAAAATTGCTCTTTTCCCAAGAAAGCTAAAGATAACACTTAGATTTTAGCCTTGTATTGTATTATGCTCATAATACAATCTCTAAGTCATTATGTTTCCAGAAACGTTCTGAGAAGAAAATCCCATTGTGCTTAAATGATTGTACGTGTGAAATGTGTCGTGGTCAGTGTGAAGCCTCTGTTATCAATTGAATTAAGCTGGCACAGAGCACATTCTGCAATTCAGATGTGCAAGAATGTTGCTGAAAGATGTCAGCCTCAATTCATCTCAACATTTGACCCGATGCCCACTGCACCTCCCTGCCATGGAATCACAGCCTGTGCTAATACACAAACTTTGAATTTGGCTTCAGTTGAGTTTTATAATTGGAGAAATTGTGGCTTTAGGTGGAGGGAGGACTCAAAGGAACTTTTTGCATGAAGAGAAGAAGAAATAAAGGACAGAAATTTTTGGGAAGTGTTATAATACATCAATTAACTTTTTAACTAGGTAGCATGACTTGCTGTTTTGACCAAATAGCCTTCCTGTGAACCCTATTCCAGCCTCTGCATTACACCTGGTACCTTAATAAAAGTACAGGCAGCACCCCAAAGAGATAAGAGGGAAGTGAGCTTTCTGTTTCAAAGATCAGTGGGCAAGAAGCCCTGGAACAGCAAGAGAAACCAGAGCAAACTCCATTGTGGATATTCCAAATAGCCTTTGTGTATGCAGGAACCTCATTAACAGGGGAATGATGGGAGGTGATCCTTGATCTCAGCCCTTTCTGGAGGAGCAACTTCTGATCAGTTTAGGAAAGGAGGGTGCATGTGTATGATGGCAATGATTGCTTTTTTTTTTGCGCTGAATTAGATTTCCCTTGGCTTTGTGTGTACAAAAGCATTTGGCAGATGACAGCAAAGTGTGAGGTTTGTCCTAAAACGTGTAGATGACACAGAAAATTAATAAAATTCCTGGATTCTCTAGTGTACATATTGTTCTTGTATGGTTTATAAACGTTTTAGCCATATTTTTTATATCTCTCTCGTTTTTTATCTTCATTTGAAAGTAGTAAATTGTCCCTCTTAAAAGTGGACTTCTCTAAGCTATAATGTTGATAAAAGTAATTTGTTTCAGTTTTTTTAGCTGACATGTTGTCTTGTGCAAAGTCACTTTGGATTGTGTCACTCCTGGTGAGTTGTATCATAAAATAAAGCAAGACTGATACAGCCTGACATCACATGCCACAATGTGATTTTTCAGCTATAATTCTGAACTAATTTGTTTTTCTCGAAGCTGTAAATTCTTAAAATTTAAGCTTTCTGGGAAGAGGGAGGCAGCTTGAACGAATTTCAGTTGTTAAAAGTCAGTTTAATAAAGAAGAAAATAAAGCCGGTTTCCCACTAGTTTTCTTAGTTTCATATTTTATTTCCATCTTCATATTTTACTTTCCATCTCCATTTCCATACAGTTACACATCTGTAAAGCAAGAGTCCTTAGAAGGTGCAAGTCCTTAGAAGGAAGCAGTGAAATCCACATTTTGCTAGGAAGAATTCCAGTTTTGCAGAAATATCAAACTATTTGCTTAAAGAAAATGGAGACCTGAGTTATTCAAAGAATACTGAGAAAGGAGGTGTAAACTGATTTTCTTTGTACTTTGAGAGGTCTTTACATGAATGTCAGAAAAAGTGGATAGCTATATATGTATTGGCTCATACATTTCATATTATATTTTTTTATTATAGTATATTCTGTATCTTTGATTAATGTTTGAAAAGGATATGTGGGCTTGACTTTCTATTTCCATTTTTTCATCCTGATGTAACTTGCCTCTGAAATCACAGCATATCAGATGATTGAGTAAATAAATTCTAGAAAATATTTACAATTTTTTATGTTGTTTATATTTTTGTGTTGCCTTAGTCATGCTCCAGAGATCAGTATATTAATTGATATGATTTGCAGTGCTTAGTTTTGAAACTTCCATAAAACTCCAAGACTTGAAAAAAAAAAATCAAAACATTGCCAAATAGTAGAAGACAAAGAATTTTATCCCAGCCAAATGTAAGCACTGATTATTTGGAGTGTTGGCATAAGCAAACAGCAACAAGAATCTTCCCTATCCCCCCTTATGCTTGGGAAGGATTAAACTCCATAGTAGGATGTGCTTTAAAAGCTACTTTCATGCATTTTAATCAAACAAAATAGGTTATCACATTAGAAATGGGCTGACAAAGGCTTACAAGGACAAATGTATTGTGTCTCCTACATCTTCTCTTGGCAGCAACTGCTGGAGCTGCCAGGGGAAAATGGATGGAGAGGGGTGAGGAAAAGGAAGAGTGTGCAAAAATGACTCATTTATTGTTCTACACAGCTGTTCTAGGCTGCCCTTTCTGATTTCAGGTGGTTTCAAAATACATCAAATGTGTATGGTTTGTTGATTAGAAAACACAGAATAATCACCATCTGAAATTTTCGTGGTGGTGTAAAGTTAGTCTCCTAGAGTAGATATAATTTTTTTAAAATGCAACCAAACCCCTCCATCTTTGTCTATATATAACCTCATATATCTAAAATCATCACATTTGGCAGTGCTACACATATACTTTGAGTTTAAGAATCAAAAATGTTGATGCTGGTCTACAAAAAATAGTGACATGTGTAAGAAATCTAATAAAAAGGAGAAAGCTGTGGTATGAGAATCTGAGTGTAGGCCTTCCTTAGGGAAAAACCTGGATTTTATAGAGGATTTTATAGAGGTCATCAGCAGAAGTCTGTACTTATGGGTCACTACAGAGATAAATTATTTTTCATTAATATAAAAATACAATTTCTTTGCAGTCATAATAAATATTATGGGTTTATATATACATATACATGTATATGTGTGTGTGTGTATATATCCATCTATATATCTATATCTATCTATCTATCTATCTATCTATATATATATATATATATATAAGGTTTGAAATGGTAGATCTTTCTTTCCACATGGTAGAGGACCCTTTTTCTCGTATTTCTTTTGTGTCTCATCCAGTAGCAGTTTCAGCTGTAACCATGAGCTTTTACATGTAAGCATGTGAAATGTTGATGACTCCATGCTTGCTGTTCTTCTGGAGTCAGATTAAAAAAAACCTGTTTAATCCTGAATCACAGTTGATGCAGCATCCACCCTTATTTTAACTCCTCTTGGTCTCCCCAAGTGTGAATTCACTGAAATTTTCCATGCAGCTTGGATGTTCACAGGGTCCCTCCCCTGTAGATGTTACAATTCCAGGTCTGGTGTGAGCAGCTGAGCACACACTTTGCTTTATGGTTTACCTGAAAAGAACCTGCTTGCAGCTCAGTCTGGGGATTATTAGCTCAGCCTATACCAGTTTCAGTTTTTTGCTTTAACAGCTCCACAGTTCAGTCTCTGGTATGTCAGCAAATATATGACAGCTGTCACAAATATGCCAGGTTTAAGATAAGATACCTATTTTCAGATCTGCTAACAGTCAGGTGCTGGAATTTGAAGTAGTTCAGATTTCTGGTAAAGCAGGTAAAATATCTGAAATTATTTGCGTTTTCCCCCAAAACTACAGATTTTCTGTTGGAAGAACCCCCCAAATTCAGTCTATTGGAGTGTGACCATTTGAGTCCCACTTTCTAAGCAAGCTTTCTCCTTGTCCTGCATTTCCACTCCGAAGATCACTAAAATTGCTCTTCAAATACACCCTCCAGGAAATCAATAACGAATCAAGGTAGACTCAGAGATTTGTGGATGTAACTGAGTGAGGCTGCCAAAAACCTCCAAGAAAATGTTGTTAATATCAGGATGGGAGCAGATCTGTCCTGGGGGTGTCCAGGATGTTTTGATACCTTCTCCTACATCATTAGGTCTTGTGAGAGCTGCCTCAGCCCTTGGTTCCCTGCAGTGCTCCATGGCTGTACCTGCTCTTGTTTAATGAGATTCAGGCCAAGCACGTGAGGTACCACCTGAAAATTTTCTCATCTTCTGCTTTATATAGTTCTAACTACATCTGGAGAATTATTTCCTGACTGCACTGCTTGTTTTGGATCAGATACAAAATATTTATTTTTTTGCTGGACGGTCTTCATGGCTTTTGGTGGTTTGCTGGTTGTTAGAAGTTGGAGAGGTAATAGGTGCACCCACCAGAAAAAATCACAGAATATTTGACAACTGAGTTGATATCCTTAGCAGAGAAACCAAGAATCAAATTGACAGAGAAAAAAGAAGATGTTTTCCGAAGTCAATTCAGAGCAATGAAATAATCTGCCAGTCTATGGCAGAGTTTTCCAGGGTCAGCAGAGAACTGCATCAGCAGTTTGGGGGAGGAAAGCTCACCTTGGCCTGTCAGAGCCATCCAGTTCTGTGTGACTGAGGAGTTTTGGAGGTTGTGTTATTTTCATTAGTGCTGTAGTTCATTTGACAGAGGTCACTATTTTTTTAAATTTATAGCTGTCAGTTGTCAGGGGAAATCTGCATCTTTTTTAATTTGTATGAGGAAATACATGAATTTACCTTATTAAGATTTCAGTCTACTGTAACTTAATGTACTTGTTCAGAGAAAAGATTCAACAAGAATGAACACATTCCTCTAATTAATCCATATATACATTAAGTTCTGCAAAATATCAAATTTTCCAAAATTTGTCCAGTTCAGAACTTTGAAATAATATCAGCTCTGATAAGTGGTACTTGATAAAACATCTTTGCACTCAGCTGATAACATCTCTTGGTCTTTGGCTGTGGGAATAGTCAATGCTCCATGGAGGTCACAAGCTTTGAACTGTAGTATCCACTGTGATCCTTTCATTAACAGCACAGCTCACCTCAGGAATTCAACACCCCTGAGACCAGAAAACTTAACTGGGGCACAGCCACAGTACATGGCTGGTGTCTCATGGGTGAAGTCTGTCTGACAGCATCACCTGATTCAGCCTAATCAAGTGTCAGATCTCTTCAGGCATGAAAAAAGATGCATTTAGAATCTTGTGAACATAAATAATACCTTCCTTTCCCCCCCTACAATGTTCACTCACACTAAAGAGATCTTATGAGACCTTTTGTACTTTAAATTGTTTGACATCACAGACAGAAAATAGGAAGTTTGTGGGTGAAGTACCTGCACGCTGTAGTCCAGATTCACTCCTTGCAATTGTATTTCTTTTCTGTCTCTAGCAAATCCCTTGGTCTTTCTGCATCTCTGTATTTTAATACACATAAGGTGTATTTAAAAGAAGTAAGCTTTCCAGTATCCTTAAGTTCTGTGTATCTCCATCAATTTCTGAATTAATAAGAAATGCCATGAGAAATTTATGAAGCAAAACTTTAATGTACGGTTACTTAAATGCATGATCCAGATGTATTTCCCAGCACCTTGGTTCATGACAGCTTTCAGTTTGTAACTGACCACTGACAGACCTTTTTTCTTTTCCTGATCTCTATGGAGCCAGGACCTGAATGAAGAGCACACTCTTTCATCCTGTGGGGTGTCAAAAACACCTCCTTAGAGGCTCTGCCTCACCCCATCCCCGTGTGTGTCGGGAATTCCATCCAAGCCTTTCCCAGCAGAGCTCCTCTCTGGCTCTGTTTAGAGCATTTCAGGAGCCAGTCATGCTCAAGGAGTTCAGGAGAACCTGCCACTGCCCTACATCAGAGACAGATTCTCCCATTTGTTTGGGGGCACATGAATCTATCAGATCAAAGCATTATCTGTATATTTGGCTGGTTAAGCAATGCCTTCCTGCTCCAACAGAAGGGACATTTCCCCTCTGCTTCCCTTGGAAGTTCAGTGAGCATGGATCAGCATAAAGAATCTCCATCCACGGAGTTTTACATTTCAGAGCTGTCTGGGTGTGAGCAGGATAGTGATGGTTCATTTTAGGGTTACACTGGGCTGGGATGAACATATTCCTCTTAAAGACTATTAATAACATGTATCAGATGGCTCTCAAAAAATATGAAATGATGAAAACTGGCAATAATCATCATTCCTTCCTAAATTTATAAGCAGTAAAATAAAGCTCTGTCTCAGCCTTTGTGTTCTTGGTGTTTTCTGCCAAGGTTAAATAGTTTAGCAAAAAGGAAAAGAAACCCCAAAACACACTGGGGATAGCAAGCCAGTAGAAAAGAGATGTTCATCCCTTTTTTTCTTGCTCTGAGTCAGTGCAGATTGACTGTTCAATAATAGCCTTTATTCTCTTCTAAAAGGTGCTCAGGAGCTATGGAAACGATTTCTCATAATCTTGTCTTTTGTTTCCCTTTGCTTGTTTATATTGGCAGGCTTTAATTTATTAATTGGAAAACTGTCAACATTTGTTAATGTAATATTTGAAACAAACATATAAATCTTAATAAATTCGGATAAATGGGCTTAGTAATTATTTTTTTCTTTGAAAGTTTAATTAGAAAGGGATTTATAGAAGAGTTTATACTATCTGTCTGTAATAGTAAAACTTTGAATACAGGTTTTGTTCTTTCCTTGGTAATTTTGAATATTCGTGACAACTCTGGTATCCTGATAAAGCTTTTCTAGCACAACTTAAATCATCACAGGTCTGTCTCATGTACAGGCCTCAGACACTTCTTGATCTTCTGATATGCAAATGCCAAAATATTGCTTTAATCTACCAGTGCACCAAACCTCTGTTATTTCTACTCTAGAATAAGCCATCTCCAGCCTTTTGGAATTGCATCTCACCATCAGTGGTTAGAGATATTTAAGGAACATGTTTCTGTCCTGGCTGAGATAAAGCTTCAGCAAATTTACCTACCCTTGGAAAAGAAGATATGGATTTAGCACTTGCAGAGCTGGCAACCTGGCACATGCCCATAAATCAGGTCATTTCCCATTCATATGTTAATATTTGAACCAGCAATTCATGTGCAGATGGAGGTATAACTTGTGCCCCCAAAATAAAGCCTAGAATATGAAATTGTGCACTTTATATGCAAGCAATTATTCTTTATCATATCCCATCTATCCCTGGTGATACACTGGGAAAAGGAGCAAAAAGGCACTGCAAATTTTTTACATCACTTCTGAATAATGCAGCAAACAGGTTTGGGCTAGCAAGGTAAAAAAATCTATCATTCTGCAGAGCATTTATATGGTTAGATGCTGCTCATTCTTAAATAGTAGATGAAAGAATATTTTCTTACAAAATTATATTTTTCTGACTTTTAGAATTGTGTATTCTCTGCTATACAATTGGTCCATCTTCTTGGCTGCTTTGTTCAGGTTTTGGGAACATGTCCAGCTCAGATTTAGACATCTGTGTGATTTTATACATTGAATATTTCCCTTGAAGCCAAAGGGAAAGACCATCATTTCATAAAATAAGGCATATTCATAACCCTTTCAAATTTGTGGCCTTGTTCCCTGAGACCACTTCCAGCCTCAGTTGGGTCATGGAGATTTATGATGATTCCAATTAATGTTTGGTTTACTGGGAAAAGGCTTTTTCCTCCTCCTGGGAATCTACTTCTCTTAAAAACATGGAAACCCAAAGGTACCAGGACCTCCTTTCAAATAAGGGTGTCCTCATCTTGCTGTGAGAGAGCAGTAGGGTGACACAGCTCACAACTGCATAAAGGCTGTTAAAATTCTCTGAGACCATCACAATTCCAGGAATAACAGCTGAAAGCTGTGTTTCTCAAACATTTGAAGTCAGAGAACCAGCTAAACTTTTGTATAAGGGTATTTCAAAAAGAAGTCAAATAGCTACAGAATTTGTTGGCTTGTGGTAGTTTCATAAGCTAAAATTCAAACGTCCATTTATTGCTTGAATTTTGTCCCATTCTTTCTCCTCAGTTGCTTGTGGGAACTATAAAGACAAAAGCCAAAAAAGAGGGCTTCATGGATCAATTCTGATTTCTTACAGGATGTCACTGGGGTCCAGACAAGGAACACTGGCTTGCCTTGCTTTTTTTTTTTTTTTTCCCTGTGATTTTATAGTTCTGAAGAAAATCATTAGTTGCTGGGTTTTGGCTAAAATACAGGCTGAATCCATACAAGCCAGGCAAAGGATTTGTTTTCACCTGTTCCAGGATG
The DNA here is from genome assembly GCA_018697195.1 of Certhia americana. Classification (NCBI taxonomy): domain Eukaryota; kingdom Metazoa; phylum Chordata; class Aves; order Passeriformes; family Certhiidae; genus Certhia; species Certhia americana. Next base: position 9,072,457 of record CM031874.1, on the reverse strand, counting down.
AAGAGTGTTGTGTTTCCAGTCTGACCTGCCTTAGAAACCAGATTCTGTTATGTACCAAGAGTCCCTGAATTCTGTTGACACCAAAGAGGGTTTAGATCTCCCTGCAGCATCCAGCCCTGGGTTTTTAAGTCTCTGCACAGACCCCTCTGTTTGATGACTGCTCCTAACTTACAGCATCTGCTACAAGTTTTTAGCAAGTGAGTGAAAGTGCTGGGAGACAGAAAAAGGAGGCTTAAAATCCACCTGTCTTACAGGAAGAGGATCCTTTCAGGTGTGAGATAAATGGCAGCTGCAGTGAAACCTCCACAAAAGCTGCAGCTTAATGAGAATCCATCAGGCAGAGCTGCTTACTAACACCCAGCTCCAGCTTTTCAGGGAGAAAGGTGGGAATAGAACAATTGTGCTATCAGCCCGTGCCTGGTAAGAGATAAAAAAGAAAGCTTGAGCACAAGCTCTCTTAAACTCCTTGAGTAAGGAGGCCAACATGCTGGCAGGAAAATTCGACTTGTTCTACTTATTTTGTTCACAAGACCCATTCAGTTAATTTAACACTGCAAAGAGCTCAGAGAGGCACAGAAAACAACCACAGAACACTTTGAGAGTGGTTGTTTTGCTGAGGTAAAAACATACAGGCTAGCTCCTGGTCTTGCTAGGGAAAAAACAGGTCAGTTTGGCATAATCTGCTTCATATTACCCCTGTGCTTCAAAAGATTTAAATATTGTCTTTTTGGCAGCAAAAAACATAGCAGCAAAACAAGATATTTTTATCTAATAGCAAAAGACCAAGGACACAGTCAAATCTGTGCTTTGAATCAGTCTTGGTAAAAAAATGAGTTCAACATCCATATGAGAAAAGTTCCTCAATGAAGGCTTTTACTGCATGGTTCTTCCATCTGCTAAGTGGTAATCATGATATGCTTAACTCTGAAAGGTTATAATTGAAAATGTCTTTGGATCATCACTGGTGGCAAAATTTGTTTGAGAGTTATTGGGTTCATCTAATAATGCCTACAAGGAAAGCATGAAACCACATTAGAGACAAAGCTGTGATTACCTCCCTTCCCCACAAAAAAAGAGATGAGTATAAACATTTTCTGAGTTTCTTTCATGGTAGATTAGGAAATGAACCATCATGCATGCTGAATATTTAAGAATGAGACTAAATTAAATTTCTGAAACGGAGGAGGCAAACTACTGTATGGCCAATAGCAGATATTTTAGAAATCTAATTTCTTGAAGCGAGATAAATGCATAAACAAGTATTTGGTTAAGCTTATTAAGCATCTTACTACATTTCCCTTCTGGTATTTTTTGGCTATGATTTTTAACAATCAGAAGTAATTTGGGCTGTGCCCCCACTGCTTGTGTTTTCAAGCTGAGACATCTCAAGAAAATATCTTTTTTAAAAAGAAATTGCACTGTGTGTGATGGGGTTGTCCTCAGCTATTTATATTACTATTACTTTATCTTACATCAACATGTTTAATGTAGTGTTCTTCTGTGATGTCTCATGGGCAAGCAATTGCATCTTACAGAGGTATCAGACATTTGGGGCTCTACTTTTAAATTTTTCCTGGTTGCTGTTCCGCTGCTAAAAATTAATACAGCACAAAAGGCAACTGTAGATATTGTTCAGTGAGTATCAACAACATTCCCTTGCTAATCCTTCTGAGCTGAGCAACCAAAATTCAATCTCCCCTTTAACCTTCTCCTTTGCAAGGATACAATAGCCTAAATTGTATTATTTTGTCCCTGTGCAGCGTAGTGCTGGTACCTCTTGTCAAAGGGCACCCACAAAAATGTTCCTCTTTAGCTTGTAATAAATCCTTTGTCCTCAGGATGTGTGTACTTGCAGACAAGGCAGAAGAGGAAAGGCTTTAGAGCACCTCTCCTATTCTTCAAACAGAAATGTTCCCAATATTAAGATGCAGTTCCTGGAGACAAAATCTCTAAGTGAAGTACTTGTACGTGTTTCTGAAAAGTATGCAGAAAGAAATGGAATGGTGTTGACCTAAAACTGCTCCTTCTAAGACTGAGAGGTTTATTGTTGAATTCAGTGGGTATTGAGTTAAACCAAAAGAGTCTTTTGAAAATCTGGCTTAGAATTTCATTTCATGATGGGGATTTAGCTGGACTATTGACTTCAGAGAGCTGTGTTGTGAGAGCCTTGGTGTGGATGCTTCATCTCTTCAGAACACATTCTCCAAGTGACTTCTGTTCCAAAGGCAAGCAAAGACACATTTATTAAAAGCCCTGAGATATTATCTGTACAAATGAGTGTTTTTCCCCTTGTGCAGCTTCCATTCCAACCAAAGCAGATCAGGCAGCAAAAGCTGCCAGAGTGCCAGAGTCCCTGGACACTTTGGGGTCCAGCTGGGCTTATCCCACACACCCCTCAGGGGGACAGGGATCCACACAAGGCAGGGATCAGTGCTGCCACATTGCCTGGAGGCTTTTCAGAGCCCATTTCACTCTGCAGTGCAGATGCTCCATGAGAATGAGCCTCCTCTATTCTCCTTCAGCTCCCATTTGTGGCAGCAAGATTCTGGGACTGTTTCTTGGTCACTTTTTTCAGGAGCTCACACAGTTATTTAAAGCCTTCCTTAAATGTCTCTATTTTGGAAAATCATGGCCCTCAGTTTTTTTCTTTTTTTTTTTTTCATAATCACAGATCTGAGAATAGAACCCATGTCTGCTGAACCATGGAATAAAATTTATATCCATTTGAAGGGCTAATATAACAAGGTCATGAGAGTCCCCTGAGAAATTTGGAGTGTATCCTCCAATCACTCTGAAATTAAGACACGACAGTTGAGCAACTTGGACAAAGTGACTGGGAGTGTGGAGCTGTGGATGTGACTTGAAGGATGGGGAAATTCACAGTTACTAACAATAGGTTTTTCTGGCCAAGGAGAAAAGATGACAGCTGAAAGATTTTTCTTTCAAGCATGACATAGCTTTTCAATAAAAATATTGCTGTCTTGGTTGGGTGAGGTGAAAGGGTTAGAATAATTTCACTAACACCCTTTTGCCTCCTGTTACCACAGTGCTACTGACCGTGTGAGCTTAAGGTTTTAATGTTATTTATTGGAGAGTCATCACTTGTGTTCCTGATGCTTTAAAATAAAATCAAGATAAGTATGCCTGTCCACTAGAACTTATGAGGCAAACTAATTGCATTTTTTTGGTACCAGATGAAAGGAATTATAGTGGAAACGTTATCACAGTATGGTGTAATGGTCATTTTGCACACAGGCAGATGTGCTAGACATCAGAATGCCCTAAAGTTACAGATGAGTGTAGAATAAAGCCCACTTTGGGGTTTTCATCAGCCTGAAATAAGATAGAATTTCCTTTGAAACATCTGCGTATTTAAGTGAGTTCTTCTTGCATGTGACATTTTCTAAAGAGCACAAGAATTCCTTTTCAGCAGATTATAAAGGAACGTTTCAGGGACTCGTCACTTTATTTGAAATCACATGCACTAGAAATACTAAAATATTGAAGAAATGTGGATTCTTGAACTAATTTGGGAACCACTTAACTGTGGGTCTCTATCTTGGTGTATTCCTGGGTGAGGTTCAACCACTCTGCTCTCCAAGTATGTTTTGTAATTCCCACCTGCTTTTCTGTAGATATTTTTATCTTGGGGGAAACAATGCTCTAAGGAAAAGACCTTAATGGAGCTACTCTTGCTTTTCTCCTTAACCCAAATGTGTGAAGACAATTTTTCAGAAGTTAAAAAATCTCCAGAAATCATGACACATGAATTATATGATTTTTGTAATGGCTGGGCTAATCTTTTTCATTTTTATATGGAAGACATTTGTATTAGTCTTAATCTATTTTTTTTTCATGGGCTCTACCCTTTTCAATATTTAAACATCTGACAAAGAAATAGACTTTTCAAGCTAATTGATAATCTAAGTAGTTTGGTCATAAAAAATAAACTGATGCTAGAGGGCAGTTTTCAGCTTTTCATACCCTCTATTTCATCTCAAATCTCTTAATTACAGCACCTCATCATAAAATATCCCTAACAGAGTAAGCCAATTAATTTTATACAGCAGCATAAAAACTACACAATGTGATGAAATAGGTTATTTGCCCTGCTGCAAACTTGCACATGAACCTGGCACCTTGGTCCTGATAAACCTGAGGTTTCCAATATATCCACGGGGGTTTGAGTGATTTCTTGTGCTTATAATTCTGTAGGTAAATGACTTGGCGCTCAAAAAAGTAGCAACATTACAAAGGAAAAAAAAAAAAAAAAAAAACAACCCCAAACTAAAATGTTATTTTCTCGAAGATCTAAGGTTTTCTAGTACAATAACTGCAGTTGAATGGGAATTTGTCACTGAAAGAACAGGAAGAATAGAGTGTACACCTGAAATTTTAAGGGATATGCCTTGAAGTTGGGTGAATATTGATGGTAATACTAATGCATAAGTATTTCCAATATGAAAATGAGAGATGGGACAGGAAAACAGCAGAAAATTTAACTTTTTACTCCTATAGTAATCTGGGAAAGTTCAGATCTGGGGCTTGACACAAATTTCTCAGCTTTAACTCCTTGTAATTAAAATGTCATCTCACGTGAGCGAGGCTGACAGTGGAGTGTGTCTGGGTTGAACTCTCTGAGCTCTGCTTCTTCCTCACACTGAATGCTCTGAGTGGATTCCACCCAATTTTTCAGGAAATCTCTGTTATCCAGACCCTGTGTTACCCTTGGGAGGCTCCTTTTTAGGAGGGGACAGGGAACACTGCAGAGAAAAGCTCCAACCCCCTTGAATGTCAGAGAACTGCTGCTTCCTCAGGACCTGGGAAGGGCTGAGGGGACAAACGGTGGCTCAGTGCTCAGGATGAGCCCTCAACTGCAGAACGAGACCTTGAAATCTGTCCAGCATCATTTCCTGACTCAGCCACAGCCCAAAGTTACACCCCCAAAGTTAAACCCCACTGCCCCAGTAATTCTGTGTAGTCACCACTTTTGTGTTCTCTCTCTGTGATAAATACAATAACAAATACTGATGGGAAGAGGCTCATTTCATACACATCTGGGCTAGAGGGTACTTTTACTGTTTCTGTATTAAACACAAATACATATCTATGCACTCTCAGACATGTATATTTTAATTAATCCCTGCTCCTGAGTTTAATTACAAGCTATTCCATCTCCAGAGTGTGGCTTACAGCACACAGATAAACTGATATTTTGTCAGGGTACCCAAACATCTTCAGGAAATTTTAAATCAAGTGGCACACAGTGTGAGGTTTTATGACTCAGCCATTCCTACCAAATTATAAAGGGAACAATATATATACCTCTCTCTAGGCTTGAGTATGCTAATGATTAACTGAGAATATTTTCTGAGTGATATCTTGCATTAAAAAGCACTAAAATTACTTATGCCAATAAGTATGTTATAGTTAAACTCTATGTATTATTTAAACAGTTTGGTTACTGCTAGCATGATTTATAAATTCAATATAAAAATGCTCAGATTTTTCACTGGTTATATTATTAGTCTCTTGATAAAAATGCCTTGCTTTTCTTCCCTCTCAAGGGAACTTAATTTAAATATGAATAATGGAAAAAAGCCCACTTCCAGAAATTTAAACTAATCGTGCCTTTTAAGGCAGAGAAACCTGGGATTGAATTTTGGAGTTAGCATATAAGGATGAAATGGTAACAAATTGTCTTATAACGTGATGCATGATAAAATGCTGTATGGGTTTGATGCAGCATTTGTGCTTTGAAAGTCAGATGTGTATCTCAGTAAACAGTTATGAACATGCTAATAGTTGATAATTAGTGAAGAAAGGTAAAAATTGACAAATCTCAGAGGGGGGGAAATCTTTGCGTTATTTGCAATAATTTCTAGTTACATATTCCAGCAATACTGAATTGAAAAGAAGTGAAAACACATGGTGGTGAGAAAGGAGACTCATCATTTTTGACTAGCTTAAGCTTTGGGGACATTTTATTGAGGGGAAACTGTTGGAGCCCATCCTTGCCAAGGAGAGGGAAGCATTGTGGTACCTGTGTGCTATCTTACTGGAAACAGAGCACCTCGAATTTAGGGAAGTTTGTCACCAGAATCAGCTGCTGAGGCTTTCCTTAACTGAATCTCTTTGTCTTCAGAAGTTCTGCATTGAAGGGCTTCAGGATCTTAAGGGAAACAGCCTTGGGTGAAAGTGGAGAGCAGTCAGCTGCAACTCTGTGCTGCCCCAGCAGCCCTGATGGGCCACATGGCTTTGGACACAGAGAAACTATCCAGCCTTGGGAAGAAATTGAATTATTGAGGGTCCTGATTAGACTCAGAGGTGCTGTTGCATAATGATCTGTCACTGCTGGGTTGTCTTTCAGCAGGGTCCTGATGTTTGGGAGGTCTTGGAGAGAGGGTGGGGAGTCAGCAGCAGCACAGGCTGGCTTCTGAGTTCCATCAACCTGAACCTGCTTTCCAGTACCTCCCAAGGCCATCAAGGTAACCAAAAACCTGCTGAACTCCAAGAAGGAGGAAGATAATTAGAAAATTAATAAAAGATAATACAGAAAATTATCTACAGCAGTGCTTCCATGCTGGGTTTGATACCAGACTCTTTCAAAAGGAGCCATGCTAAGGCCATCCTAGAGGTGCCCTTTGCTTTTCAGTGCAAAGATCTTTGTACCCAAAGCTATTTAACTCTGGTCACAACATCTTTACTTTAGCGTGTCTCGATTTCTTTTGATCTTTACTGCCTCCTTTTCTATTGCTATGACATAATAAATTGAATTGTTAGGATTTTCTGAGGTCAGCTTGAGGTACATCCTTTCCAAGAATTAAAAATGTTTTGCTGAAATGAGAATTATTTGGATATTTTCCACTGGAGCTTAAATCTGGCATGTTCTACAAGTGAAGAAGAGTCTGATTGGTGTTCCCATGTGTGGATGCACTAAAACAAACGTCAATAGTGGTTTAAAGAGAGTGCAGAAAAATACCCAATGGGTTAATTAGGCAAGTTCCATATCTTGATTCAAATTAGGCTCAATGGGTCATGGAAAAATCATTTTTGTTTATCCAAAAGCAGAAGTGGGATTCAAATCTTGATTGTGAGTTTCAAGTAAGTGTTCAAGCTGCAAACAAATGACACCTTATGAATAATTTAGGAAGGTCACTGACTGTTCTGGCTGTGCCTTGAATTCTCTCTGCATCCTGCTGCCTGCTACACTGGCTTCGGTTTACAAACATTATTGGCACTTTGGCATCCCAAATTATTTTTTTTTTTTTTTACCTTCTTGCCCCTCTCCAGAATGTCTCATGCTTTTGTGAAGGTTTGGCACATGTCCATTGTCCAATCCTCACAGATGTTGCCCATTTATTTCCACACCTGGGTAATAACATCCCCCAGTGTGGGAGCCTGAAGATTTATCTGCTGCTGCCAAAGTTGTCTTGTTCCTTGCTTAGGGCTGGAAATGTGACATCTTGTGTCTCCCTTCTTTTGCCTTTGTTTCCTCATTTCCAAAAGATATGGCACTTGTTAAGAGAATGCTGGTAAAGAAAGTTAGAAATCACTATTAATGAGCCTTCTGGATATGCAAATTCTGAAATGACAGCTTATTCTCTGGTATAATTAACAGTATTATTTCTGCTACCATGGATAAGGTTTTGTCAGTTCTCTTTTCAGTAAAATTTCTGGTGGCACTTAAACCCCAGGAAATAGATCAATTTACAAGGAAGCTCTGTTTCTTTACGTTTAGTCAAGAACAGGATTCTTCATAAAATTCCATTTAAATGACATTCAGTTATTTTTCCATTAGAAGAGGGTAGAAGAATACTTTGCTTACCAATTCCCCATGGTTCATTTTTTAGTTTTCTAACAGAAAAATATCTGTTTCTATTAGAAAGCATTTGGCCATTATTTTTTAGCAGCTATTAGTACATTTTAAGAGACTGAAGAAGTAAATAGCTGTGATATTGTAGGTCACAAAGTTATTCTAGCTGCAGAGGAAATATTCTGTAACCTATTCCCTGTGTTTATCCTTGAACATTTATCCTCCCTGAGTGCCAAATTCAAACATTAGTCTATGGCTGGTGCATCCTTCCAGCAGCCTCAGAATCTGAACCCTCTGACTGCATTTTCTGACTGTAAATCCTGTCACTTAATCTTGCATAACTGAGCAGAGAAGTCAGAGTTCTTCATTAGCATACAACAGATCCTGGGATGAGGATGATTTGTGCAGCAGCGCTCTCAGATGAGCTATTGATGATCCCCAGTGAGATCCCAGCAGAGGGAATCACTCTGATTTAAGACCATAATTCAGCAACTGCTCCTCTCACTGAAGATTTGTATGTTTTGAAAAAATGACAGCTTGCTCTGATGGTGCAGAAGCTTCCCAGCAGAAGGGTGGGCTCCTGCCCTCCCATCTCTCATTGCTGTCTCAGGAAAACTGAGCCATAGAATGTGTTGAATTTCCTGGGGTATGCCTTCAAAATTTTGGGGCTAGGTGGC
>CM031874.1:9010627-9063864 GCA_018697195.1 Certhia americana | reverse complement strand
GGGAAGGGAAGGGAAGGGAAGGGAAGGGAAGGGAAGGGAAGGGAAGGGAAGGGAAGGGAAGGGAAGGGAAGGGAAGGGAAGGGAAGGGAAGGGAAGGGAAGGGACAGCCCCAGTGTTCATGGGGATTGAAGGAGAAGTGTCCCAGAGACTCCAGGGGACCAAGCACCAGGTCTTGCAGTGAGAAATTCCCTGAGAGAACACGTCTGGGAGGGAAATTGCTGCTTGTGACCTTTTTATAGCTCTTCTGGTTCACTTTCTAGTTTTCTGCTGCAGAAGTGTAATCAGCCCAGTTTGCATCATGAAAACAAAAAGCTTTGGCTTGCTAATGACAAGGAAAAGGTCTCGAAGGATCCACCTCAAAGCCCTGGCTGACTCTGGGAAGCAGCAGTTGTTGGATTGCTTTGGGAGCTGTAAACAGAGGCTGTGTGATCTGGATAATGAGGAATACCCACACATAGATTTCTGTTTGATATTTTCTGCTGGTATAATTTTCATTCAAAATTGAATATTTTTTTTGGCTTCAAACATTCCATGGGCAACTAAGGATTTGGTTTGTGGCACTTGGCAAGGAGCAAAGAATCTAAATTCATGGAAAGAGTTGAAACGATGAAATACATTTTAAAGTGAATTTCTCACCAAAAGGAATTTACCCTGTTGTTGTCACCACCTACATGGACTTCACTCCATCACCTTTTCTTTTCACAGACAGGCATCTCTCACAGCCTTGAAAGCACAACATGGATCAATGCTGTTTTCAGAACAGTTAAACTCTTTCAGCTGATGTGTCACTCCAGAAGGTGCCATTTCAGATGTGATTAAACAAAAGAGTCAAACATGCTACAGTACATTAAGTTTGAGCCAGTCTTTGGGGACCTGTTGAGTGATAGTGGAAAAGAATTTTTAGCAAATCACACTGGGATTCAGGATGCTGGTGGTTGTACACGATGTTTCGGGCTGTTTTCATTAATTGCTTTGTGCACTTGTGGTCCTTTTTGGTTTTGAAGCTTGTTATATTTATCAAGTAATGTAGCAAACAGGCTGTATTAGTGGTTGTTTATTGGAAATAAATAACCATATGTTTGTGAGCAGTCCTTTGGCTACTTGCCATGTCCAAATTATTGTGAACAACCAATGCTTTGTAAGCTGCCACATGGTCCCTGCTCTAAATGCCTCAGATTAATTTGATCACTTAGTGTGTGGCTTTTGATAAAGTAGGGTAATATGGAAATTACAAAAAATAGTAATGGTAGATTTTTCTTGCTTTAATTATTGATTTCAGGTACATAAGTATTTATATGATTTGAAAGAATTCCTGGCTTAACTTTAGAGTTGCCAGACATGTTTTCTTTTCTGTCCAAATGGTACAGATGTTGACTATAGTGTCAGTGTGTGAAGTTAAATGTTAGTGGGAAAAGCCAGTAGGAGAAAGAGGGAGAGGGGTGGGCAGAAATCAAAAATAATTCAAGTTCAGGTCAGGTTTTGAAGATTTATGAATCTTCATAGGCACATACAGGTGACTCCACGGACTCCACAACTGGATTTTATGGGGATGATATCTGAATTGTTGAGTGTTTACTTTCCTTCAGAATTAAGAGAGGCTACTCTTCATATTGCATTTAATAAGTCCTTATATCTGGCATAACTCTCCATCTGCAATGACCTTTAAATACAGAAAACGTAGGAAAACTTGTACATCATCTACATTTGCAATATTTACAAACCCATTCAATGTTTCATCCTCTCTTCTCCCATCACTCATATATAAAGCTTAGAAGAAGCAGTAACAGCTGCACCTGGAGTTCCCATCCCTATTTTACACAAGCAGTGTTTTTAAGGATGTCAACATCCTTTAAACTATCCATGCCTGCAGATCCCCCATGTAGGGACACCTGTGCAGAGTGAAAGGTCTCTTGCACAGGCACTTCTATATTTCTCCAAACTCTGGAAAGGAAGGATAGTTTCTCTTCTACAGATGAACACAAAAAAACCCCCTATAAAGTATTAAGCTGCTAAAGCCATAAAGGGAGAGATTTAATAACTGGATCTAGGTCTCCTGATCTGTTCCTTCACCAGGTGGCCAACCTTTCTTTCCAAAAACCTTTTTTGAGGATGCAGATCAGGTAGCACTTTAAAACCCTTACTTTTCACTGCCATTATGCTTTAAAAATATTCAGTTCAATATTCTTTATGGGTGTGTTTCTCCCCCTGAACTGCTGTGTCTGGGACATTGGTGAAATTAGACCTCCAGTAACTGCAGATTTCAGAGTGGCTGTAACTATTTACTGAGCATGGAAAATGATACAGAAATGAGACCTCTAGAATGATGCCAGGCTTCATTCCACTATTATTAAATCAAGGTTCATTTTTATAGAGCAGTTTGCTCAATTTTACTCCATATTAGAGGAGATCAATGAAATAATATGATATTTGACTAGAAGTGACACCTGGAGTTGTACAGTAATGTTTGCTTTTCTTAGCAAACTGACTTTTTGGAAAAGACTTTGATCCTGTTCTTGTATCCACAGACTTTGAGGAGTCAGTGCGTCTCAGGTACTTCAAAGTCTAACCTGGTGACATTATGGTTTAATAAATATATAGCTTTCCACTTTCACTTCCACTGACAGAACACTCTTTTCACATTTCCTTTACCTAACTTTCAGTATGCCTTTCAGCACTGAGCTGGCCTGTAGCTGCTCCCATAACAAGAAAATTTGTTCTCCTAATTCCAGCCACACTGTCTCTCAGGCATCAATTCATCACTTAAATTTGTCATAAGTGCGTTAAATAGAACACTGAAATTGTTCTTGTCAAATCATCTCCAAGAAGTATAGAGTATGACTCTGCTACATCCTTGGATTCTGCTCTGACATTTTACACTGGCAAAATAAAGCTAACGTTCCCCTCCTCCCCAGTAAGAGTTCTTTAAGCCATTAAATTACATTATCATTTATACATATTTTTATCTGCTGTATTTGCATGGCTATAGTTATGGATCTGTCAGTATTTTCACTATAAACCTCTATTTCCAGGGATTTAGACAGTAATTCTGCCTTAATAATTTGCTCCAGGCTAAAGCTTAAAATGCAAAGTCTCAGGCTGAGAATAGTTTGTTTGTTTTTTTTTTTCACCATTTTGAAAAGCAAATCATTTTGCCTGGTCTTAAGTATGGGAAATGCAGTTGTGCCTTCAGGGAAGAGCTCCCTGGAGGGGGCTGGGGGTGTCCTCCCAGGCAGAGGATGAGCCTGCTTAGCTCTAGCCTCAACTTCAGGGCATTAAATGCTTCAAGCAAGAGAAATCTTTCCTGCCCCTCCTGAAAAACACTGGGGTGTCTACGCAAAAGCCCAAGGATTGACTGCAGCTTGCAAAGGTTTGTGCCAAATAGATTTAAAGTGGGGAGTTGGATGGTAATAGCAATAGCTTTGGCAATGTAGAACTCAGCACAGGTTTTTTGGGTGGTTTTGTGGGGTTGTGTTTTTTTTTTTTTTTCAACACTGTTCCCAGATAGCTTTTCCTGCAACTGCTGAAAACTTGGCTGTGCTTTGGTGTTCAAGTGGAAGCAATCCCCATCTCTTGCCAGCTGCCATGGCAACAGCCTTGCTCTACTATTAAAAAATTAATGTTATCACCCCAAAATCATGAGTGCCTTTGAAATTATGAGATTTGAGGTCTCCCTTTGAAAATTTTTTTGGGGGGATGACTTCATTTGGAGCTTTTAAGCATTTTGATAATTTCAAACTTATACTGAGAACAAGTTTTCAATCTTTCTGCTATGTGAGAAGCTGGTTTTATTTATTGTTATCATTAATAAATGAAGTCTGGATTAATCAGATGGTTCTAAGACCTACAATTTAAACAGAAATGTTTGAAAAAAAATTGCAGGTTTTGAAGTAAAATTCTGAGTTGGCATAGATAACTAAAATACTTTCTGACACTTTGCACATAATTGCTGTTTAATTTCTCTTACTCTCCCTCCCCCCCATTTTCTCCCTCTTACAAAGTGCCACAGACACAAGAGGCTACATTTGAGTTCATTGCCAGAGAAATCAGATGGAGGGTGAACAAATTGATCATAAGAACAGAAAGCAGCCATTATTTGCCTGATAATTTTTGGTAATCAGCAATAATGAGAACAGAAATAGAGAAAGTTTTTGCTAATTGCATCATTTTTTGTGTGTGTGAAAAATGATAATGTTTTCAAGAGAGGCAGCAATCATTCAGAGGAAGAAAAGGGTGCATTTTCTTACAGTATTTGTTGCAGGTGGCTATTGTTTAAAGAGGTTTCTTTGAACATCTCATGATTGTTAATTATTTAAAATGAGCTGCTATGATATCTAACTGATCCTGGATTGAAATTTCTAGAAAAAAATATTTTTGCTGTTAAGTGTAAAAAATGAAGGGAATGAAGGGAATGAAATAACTGTGAGGAATAAGGAAATAAGATTAGAATTGACCTTGCTGCTATGAAGACTCCTCTCAGCTCTTGGGGATGGGGAGAAGAAAAATCAAAGATGTTAACCTTATTCTCTTTTTTCCCTTGCCTGCAGAAGGCCTCTTGGCACATACATCACATTTAATCTTATTTCCCCTTCTTGTATATATTGCATTAACCTCAGTTTGCATTTGGCTTGTTTTCTGCCTTTAAAAAATGATGTGTGGAGAGCTGTATCTTCCATTTGGCAGCCTCCAGCGATTTGGATCTTAATTTTCACCAGAAAAAATGATTTGGTTGGAGGGCAGGTCCAGTGTCCTCCAGGCTAACTTGCATTTGCTTTGGAAAATCCCCCACACTCAGCAGTTGGCAAAGGGCTGGGAGTCCCTGGCTGCACCAGGCAGAGACTTCTCCAGGGATTGGGACAAGTCAGCTCCCAGGTCAGCTCCAGCTGTACCCTACGCTTTATGCCACGTTTCATACTCTGTGCAGGGTGTAAATGCTGGTTTAGAGAGATTTGGTTTAGGAGATGCTGATTTAGGACTGGCAGAGATGCTGCAGTGGCAGTGGTTTGGGGAGTGGCTCATCAGCCAAGTCAGAGACATCCCTACCCCATCCCCTTCTCGTTGCTGCCGTTGAAGAATTTGCTGTTTCTCCAGGATTTTGTTAATTCTGTCTAAAGGCAGAGTCCTACAGGAAAAGCTCCATGACCTGAGGTGTGCTGCTCTTACCCCTGAGCCCTGGGCCAAAGCACTGGCTAGTGCCTGACCCTGTGGATCAGCAGGAAACAAAGCAGATTCTGAAGCTTCTTCCCATGCAGAATCTTGGAGAAACCCCAAAATTCAAGCCAAAGCCAAGCTGTGATGACATTTAAGAAAAGAATCCAGGGTTGTACAAAGGCAGGAGAGATACACAATGACCTGCTAATGCACCACTGGGATAGCAGAGCTCAGTCCTGCCAAGGAAAGACTGTGGTGGACTCTCTGAATTTTTCTGAAAATCCCACAACTATTGGATATGGCTTTTCCTTAGAGTTCCAGTGTTCCAGTGAATTTATCTCTCTGATAACCGGGCAGGTGTAAATGATCTCTGTTGGGTTGCAAGAAATTAGACCCTCTCTGAGGCCCTCAGAGGGAGAAAAGAGTGTAGAAGTTGAATTAAAGCCTTTAGAGAAATTAAAATACATTAAGCCACATAAATATGAAATAGAAGTATAAGTTTTAGTTTTAAGTAAGTTAAATTTGAGTAAGTAGAAATATATTTTATACATTTAAGTGCCTTATCAGGGTGAAGTACCCTAAGTCCTAGCTAAAAGTTCAGTGCTTAGTCCTAGACATAATTAAAACATAACAAAATTTTTTGCATTCCTAGACAGAGCTATGTATGTGAATAGAAAGAACAATATATGCAAATATGCATAAAGATGTGTAAGAACTGACACTGCTTTTTGCATTTTAAAGTTAAATTCTAATAGGTGTAAAGAAAATGTTTCAGAATTGTGTTTTTAGCTGATTGGATTATTTATGGATTAAAAATCCCCATCTGGGGCCTGCACACACAAACACTCACTTTTGCTTTCACCTACACACACTCACACACACAAGACCATGCAGAAAAAGAAAGAAGAGGAGCAGAAGAAAAGAAGAGAAGAAGAAAAAAAGGAGAAGAAGAGAAGAAGAAAAAAAAAAAAAAAGAGAAAAGAAGAAGAGAAAAGAAAAACAAAGAGAAGAGGAGGAGAAGAAGAAAAGAAAAGAAGAGAAAAAAATAAGAAACGAAGAGAAGAAAAGAAGGGTGCACAACTCCTGCTGCTTCCCAGGACTGTCCCAAAAGAGGCCTCAATTGCCCACACTCGAGGCATGACCAGAAAACTCTAGAACAGACCTTTAGCATTCTGAACTTTCACCTTCTGACTGATACATTTTTACAAACAACTTTATAGCACCAATTATGTCTCTCATCTATCTAAAACCCCATAAACAACTCAGATCTCAGCCTTCTCTGCACCTCCCTCATGTACTCAGTGTGTCCTGAAGCTGAGAATTTTGGCAGTAGGCAAAGATTTTGTCTCACTCTTTACTTGATTGCTTGATTGCTGCTTCTTGGCAAGAGCGCATTTACTGAGAAAAAGATCCTTGATCTAGAAAGTGTGTGTGTGTGTATATTTTTTTTTTTTTTTCAAAATACAAACATTCCAAAAGCAGAACTGAACAGAAGATTCAGCAAAGTACCTGTCATGGATATACTTGGGGTTTGGTCTAAGAAATGGGAATATATTGCATTGGTGGTGGAAAAACTGGAGAAAATATGTTTGTGTATGTGTATTCAAAGCCTGAAAACTGACATCTCCACTTCCCCCTGCATTGTTTAAGTGACATTAAATGCAAATCTCAAGCTAGAAAAGTATCTTAAACAAATAATATTTTTTCCTCAGTATTTTTAGCATACTTATATTTTTTTCTAAGCATTCCTACACCATAGAAATGTTGAGAACTCTTTTTTATATGCAGTAATACATGGAGCTTTATTCTTTAATCTAGGAAACTGAGGAGTTTCCGAGAGAGATTTTAGTTATTTAAGTATGTATTCTTCATGATTTTCTCTATTGTGCACATAAGAGCTTCTGCTGAGGCCGGTTATTATTGTGACAGTCCTTTTCATGAAAAGAAAAATTAAACCTGCCGCATTTCCCTCCTGAAAACCTGTAAAGTTTTTCTTGCTTTTCATACCTGCTGAGGTAATGGTGTTTTAGAGTGCTTCAGCTTTCTTTAGTGCTGCATATTGATTAAGTTACTCAATATTTGACAACACGAAGCTTCTTTTCCCAAGATATTTGTTAGAGAAAATCTATGTTTTCCCATTTCTGAGGAAAGGCATTTAACATGCTCCTCAGTGTTTGTTGTGTTCCTAACAACAAGGTGTGCAACCAGCCCTGGGTGGCTGAGCAGGGTCTGTTGGTTCCTTACACTCAATTGTTGAATTTCTGTCAAGTGAAGAAGCCACCATTTGAATAAACAGTTATTTAATTCATGATTCTCCTAAAATTATCTGCAGAATTTTCTTAAAAAAACAAATCAACTTAGATAAAATGATGATTTTATACATTTGCATTGGGTTTGTATATAGAGAAATATTTGAGTTTATATCTTGCTTTGTAGTTTCCCCCTTTTGCAATCTGAACAAGTTCTTTGCTTTCTCCCAATCCACAACATACGACTTTCCAAAATTTTGATGATCTTGAAGAGATTCTGCCAGTCAGCTCTGCTCACAAAAATCTGGAGGGTTGCATATTTCTCCGTCTTTGTATTTCTTTTAAGAATTTCCAGAAAAATAGGTAATGACCATCATCACTTTGTGAAGGACAGAAAACCTCCTGTCAGCGTTGCTCTGGCTGCTGGGGTGAAAACTGTATGTGAAGTGGCTGTATATGAACTGTTGCATTAAATTATAGATGAGGGCTGTGATTCCACATTCTGTAGCAGTCAGGTGCTGCATATGATCCTTTCTTCCATCCTTGCCTACTCCCTGACTAAATAAAATATGGGTTTTCCATATAACCCCTCTCTTTTAGCTTTATTTTATAAATATGTCTAGTGGATATTAACTGATTTCAACTCCCTTATAGTCCAAATGAGCAGCACCTAAAGAAAGAGCAGATTTCTCTTTCTGTTTCTTTAAATGAATCTCAAATATTCATCCTCTGGGAGCCATCCAACCTGTCTCCAGTTCAAGGTGACAGTGTATGTACCTGCCACACATTTTTGGGGACTTAGCCAGTTCTCTTCTGAGGATGAGAAGCCACACGACCTTCTCCTGAAGGAGAGACACAGAGACATAGCCCTTGTTTAGTATTAGAGACACAGGGATGTCTGCACATATCCTGAAGGGCAGGATGGGAAGGTTATTTGCAATTTTTCAGGGTGTTAAAACTACCCTAAGAATGAATCTCAGTAGATGTAAGCTTTTGCATGCCTTTGTGTGCAGGCTGACATAGCGGTGACTTCATTAGCCTGTCATCAGAGAGCTGTGACTCATGCTCTGGTGGCACTCAGCTGCATTGCAGAACTATGTATTAAGTAAGACTTAATTAATATTTAATTGGCAATTAGGAAGGAAAGTTTTAAAGAAGTTGGTTTCCACTTTTTTTCGCCTTCTGGGCAATGCTAGACTCTTAACCTCTAGTGATGGTTATTGTTAAGTAGGTTGAGGGAACTGAAAAGGAAATACATAGAGAATTGAACTTTGAATGATTTGAAACAACCCATTTCTTCTACCTCCTTCACCACGTGCACAAATTCTTCCTTAAAAAAATAATAGCAAAAAATGCCCTGTATATTGTTTACTATCATAAAGGTAAAGGCTGAAGTTTGATCATAAAATGTATTTCTGCATCAAGAAATCTGGCAGAAGAAATCAATAAAAAAGAATTACTTTTCTTGGGTTTGCTTTTTTTTTTTTCCAAAATAATACCCAGAGAAAATATGATAACACATCTTGAAGGCAGGTCAGGAAGGGCAAGTTTAACTGAGCAGAGGCATCACACGAACAAAGTGTGTGACTAATCCATGGATCCCTTTATTGTCTGGGCACTCTCTCTCGATCGCTGTTGGAGCAAATTAAAGAAAAACATCTTTTAACATTTTGTTTTCCCTGCCTTTTCCACTGAAGTAGCAGGGTTTCAGTGATTTGCACAAATTTAGGGAGGTTTATTTGCACTGCCACTTGTTTGTGAGCACTCATGGGACGGGTGGCTTTGACTGCTCTGGTGGAAACAACAGCAAGTGAAAATCCCCAAGGGCAGATTTGTATTAAATTTTGTGCATTGCTTGATTTGGCGTTTGCCAAGACCTACTGCATGTGTGAGAAGCAAGGCTTTGTTTCTTTTCTTTTGTTGTATATTTTTGGATTATCAACATTTTATATGGCACAAGAATGCAAAGCAGGATACATCATGCAAAAAGGTTGAGTTAGGTTAAGTTCCACCTTGGGCATCTTTATCAAAATCATGCCCACTCTCTTTCTGTTGGCTTCATAATCTTTTCTTGAGAAACAATTGCTTCTTCACGTGGAAACAGGTATATTAGTGGCAGCTCCAGGCTCTATGCAGCATATGATGCTGGGAGTTTAATTTAGACTTGGAGAAATGAAAAACTGTGGAAGACGATTTGTGGGGGTTTTCATATATTGCAACACACTAAACTATATTAACTTTATCCAATGACCTTTGTTCAGCCTGTGGTTTCATTTCATGGAATTGGCAACACCAAAGCTAGAGAAATCTACAGGAAGATATAAAAGATGCTTCATAATAAATGCAGTCACCTCACCACATCAAGTTTTCCAGGATAATGAATAACTCTTTGTATTCTACAGAATTTCTTTATTTCAGATTAGAACCCAGTTCCTTGAGGTACAGACTCTTTTTAGTAAATATGCAGCTAATTTTAGCTGTACAATAAATGAATTAAAGCCATGATGGTTGTTTTATTTTTTTTTCAAGTGCTTGCAGACCTTTTGGCATTCTGTAATTCCAGGACCTAGGTGTTACCATCCTTATTTTGACAACTAGAAGCTAAAATAGAGAGGAAAGTTTAAGTCCAATGTTTGTGGTCACCCCTTGAATCTGTAGCCCCAGTCTGACCACAAATCTTCCTCCCCCATTGCATATGGAAATTCCTAATGACTTCTTGGCAATAGAGTCAAGAATTCAAAGCTAATGAAGACTTTCTGTAATGGTGCTAAAAATACTTTTTTTTTTCCCCATTACTTTTAAATTTTAGTGGGGATTAAGCTCTGTACAGAGCCATGGAAGCCTGCAGAGCTTTAATTACTCGGCACTGGAAAAGCTTCATTTTGCTGAATAGTCTTTCTTGATTTGGTGTTTCTGATATGCCCATGAAACATCAATCACTGGAAAAAAAGGTAGATAAAAAAATAAAATGGCAAAATTTTAATACACCTACAGTGAGTTCTAATGAAATTCAATCAGGGCACAGTGAACATGTCTTAAATTAGCTAAAATATTCTCTATGTGATCCTGATGTTTTAATTAAAATATCACTGGAAGGATTCAGTTAGTATGGGATTCAGTGGAAGTACTGAAAATTAACTGTGGACACAAATTGTTAGAGGAGTGACAAAAATGTTGAGAAAGTTGCTTGTCATTGTTTTAGCAACAGTCTGTGATTGTAACACATTCCTGTAGTCTGCATCAGCTATTTTGAACAATGCAGGTTCAGCTCTGCACTGTATTTTTCTCTTTTTCCACTCTTTTTGAGCCTATTGTATCACATCCTAGAACAGCCCATGGGTTGGTCATTTCCTCCTTTCAGATTAATCTCCTGTCTTTTGGCAAAGAACAGAAATACAGAAATATAAAAGCACAAAACTCTGCTTTTTTTGGAGCTTAAAAGTAGGTTTAAGATTTATTTGGCTCTTGAGTATCAGTTTCCTGTTTTTTAGAGGTTATTTTCATTTGTTCTTTGGAATCTGAGCTTCATCATATATCATTGTATGATCAGTTGATGAAATGATTGAGAGGAAAAAAAAGTAATGAACCAGCCTTTCAAAACTGTACGTCTGCAAATCTGCAAATCTTAAAAGAAGCCAAACAAAAGCTAAGCTGAAGGGGAGGACCCCTCTTGAAAGAAAATTAAATGGATTTATAGATAGTATTATTTTCTAAGAAGCTATTTTTTTATGCTGAAAAGAAACTCTTTTCAGCGGTATAGTACATACAACTTCTGACAAAAGACTGGAAAGCAATTTAAAATTTCCCAAAAAGACATATGACAATATATTCCAGACCTCTGAAAACTGGGGTGACACTGTGGGGCTCTTAATTATAGACCAAAGTTTTATCAAACTAAGAGAAATAGAAAGTACTAGACTAAGTCTAAAGCTGAAAAGAATATTCAGTGGTTTAATTCTCAGAGTGAAGTAAATTTTTTTATTCCTTTTTTTTTTTTTCCTCAAGACCAGCTGCAGGACCACTGATAAGAAGTGCAGGGGAATAACAGCCTTTGGGCTACTTGTTCCATTATCTTTGGATGAAGATGCTCTCGATTGTGGATGGATGCTACATCCACCTCTGTGCAAACACAGGGAAAACACTTTTCAGAAGTATTTTAGACAGAATAGTGAATGAACATACATTTTTGAAAGACTTTTAAATAATGAAGTAATGATTTTGAGGAGTGTCTGATGATTATCCCTATAACAAAGTATAGGAACACCCATCTCAAAAATCTCTCTTAGCTTTCCCAATAACGAAAACTCATCTATAGAATATGAAAATGCTGCAATTCATTCCCCACAGGCTGGGAGGGGGCATTGCCTGGCCTCTGTCACTCCTTATGGCTGTGCTATCACAGAGCGCTCCAGGCCTCCTGGCTTCTCCTTCTGTCAGCACTCTGTGGCAGTATCAGTCAACTGGAGAAACACCCCAAAACCATATTTTTCATAAACTTGGCGTGAACCTGAACCTAAAATTCCTGTGAGTGTTATTCTGTATGCTAATGAACCCAGAACACCTATGTGTTGGATTTTAAGGTTCTGTTCACCTTGAGGTGTGGGTTCTCAAAGGATGTCTCACATTCAAGAGGCAAATATCTCTTGCTGCTCTTTCTGAACCGCCTTCCACAAATTTTAGCTTTGCACTTCCTGAGAGCCACGTGGCTGGGAGCCCCAGACAATGACATCAGATGGAGCCCATCATGCATGCCCTGATGTCCTTGCTCTGGGGCAGGAATCATCCCAGTGACATGGCACCCTGCCAAGGGCCATCCAACTTTACCTTAAAGCACCTGCACACAGAGAGCTTCCCAAAATAAATGTTCATCAACTTCCTCTGCTTGCCAAAAGGAAATATCCCTAAGGGCCATCCAGTGGCTTTTCTCTTTATCATCTTATTCTCTTCCCACTCCCTGTCCAGGCTTTTATTTTCTGCCCATCCTACCCTCTCTTAACGCTTTTCTCACTTCTAATGTGCTTGTGTCCCATTCTCCCCACCCTCCCCCTGCTCAGTAGCTCCTGTCCTGCTCCTGTCCCTCGGGTCCTGCTGCTAACGTGCTCACAGACCCCTCCATCCCCCTGCTGCAGATTTGAAGCTGAAGGAAGTGACAGGCGGAGTGGACAGCTGGAGTTTGTCTGACATGACAGCTTTCCCCTGTGCCAAAGATTAGTATTGCTGCTGTGGTGGTGCAGCCAGATATAAAATACAACCCCAGCCTTTCCCTAAAATATGCCCTATATAAATTCCAAGCCTTCAGTGAGAGAAAAGTTGACTGTATTTGATGCCATATTTTTTTCATGAATATACACAATCTATATATAATTTTTATATCCAAGCTTTCTTCCAGCCTTCCCAGTCGAAGCAGCAGCTCCTAGGCTCAAAGTGAATTGCAGATATGTAACTTTTAAAGCCTGGTTGGTATTGTGTGTGAATTGGAAAATAATGACAGAAATTCCTGAATCATGATTTAGACAGTTGCTATCAATGTTTAATCAGGAAAATGAGTTAATCTATAGAGTCATAGAATCATAGAATGCTTTAGGTTGGAAAAGACCTTGAAGAATATCAAGTCCAACAGTTAAATTTACCTTTAAAGGAAAAAAATATTTAATTTATCACTCTACAGAAACACTGAGTGGGGTACAATGTTAAAAGCCAAGATGACCTGGATTTTACTTGTCAATAACTATAGATAGCTATAAATATCATCATCATCATCAAAAACAATACCAGCATCTAGCTGTACTAGATTAAAAAATATTATGTAGTGTGGAAATAAAAAAAAACCCACCCAAACTTCAATAGCTTGTGTTGTAACACCTGCTACTGCTCATGGGTTGCAGCAGCAATAATCTACCCCATATTTGGCAGTATTGTATTGTTTGGTGTGACAATTGTCATGTTCCTATTCCAAAAAGCAGGATTTAACTATTCTCTGATTGACAGTAATATAAAACAGCACATTAGTTTTATTTTTACTTATTTTACAGAATTCCAGCACATGATAAAACTAGAATCTGTCCCTTAAAATTGAAAATCTAGGCAAAAATCTCAAAGCCATGAAACCCATGAAGGCGAAAGTTTTAACTTCAGATCACATGGCTTTCACAAGTATTTTGGACAAATCTTAGGTTTTTTCCTGTGCAAGTGTGAAATTTTGTGGGTCCGTCATGACTGATCTAAATTAATAACTAAAGTACTGAAGATTTATTGCCACAAAAGGATTTCTGTTTTCCAAGTGATAAGAATGCTATGACATATATTGATCTACTGAGGTGGTAGTAGTCACTGAAAGATGGATCTTCCCATTTATTTTTTTGTCCTATTTGCTATTATTATATTTATTGAGAACATGTCAGAACAATTGGCACGAAACCTTGAGATGCTGATAAACTGCCCAGATGTGCATATATGTGAGGCAGCAGTTGATCAATGTATATTAACTAAGGTTATTTGGACAAGGAAATGTAGTACTTTCCACATCTCCTCTTGGAAATAAATTTAATAGTTAATCTCACCTCCCATGTGTTTCCCAGTAATCACCTTCAGTTATTTTTTCCCCAATTAATTAAAGTCCTTTAGATGATGAACGGAGTCCCTCTCATGGGGACATGAAGGCAGAGGAATGCTTGGAAAAATTCTCCTTTGAACAATGCAACTTTACATACAGATTTTTTCTAAGCAGATGTTTTTCCCTGTGTCACACTCATTTCAATGCATATTTGGAGACTCCAGAATTTATTCCAAGCTAGTTTACAACTAAATTAAAGAAGGGGAAGGAAACACCAGACGGAAGATTTCATGCAGTTTGTCAGTGTAAGCTCCAAGCTATTGAGGATTATTCCCTTGTTTTCGTGGGGTTTTTATGATCTTTATTGTGATTTAAGGAGGAAAGTGCACAGGATTTTTTTTTCTGTATTCTTTTCTCTTCTGTTCATGTGTGCTCCCTTCCTCATCGCTCATTTGCAATGCTCATCTGGGGAACTCATAACAGTGGAAACATTTAGGGGCAAGGAAAGATTTTAATTGTAGCCTTCCAAGGCGACAACAACGACAACATAAACCATTCTAAGTGAACTGTGGTACAGCAGAGAATCTCACTGAGGAGTAATGAGGAAGCAAACAGAAAATATTGGCTGGAAGGCAAAACTGGAGTCAGGGCAGATTGCAGATTTCGATGGGATATTCTTTCCTTAAGCCATATACCAGCCATGCTGCAAATATAACCTAGAGCAGGAATTAACTGCTTAAGAAGGTTGTGCTAATGGGGATGATGTTAAAGCATAAGAAGCTTTGCTGTTTGTGTTTCAACACCACTAAAAGAGGCATCATTTGGAGTCCACTAAAGTAAATCTTCATGCAGACATCTCCTGACAGGCAGGAATATGTGGTGTGCATAAATAAACGCATAAAGTGCAACAGAATTCTTATGGAAAGTACCACATTGCAGAGAATTTATTTTAAAAATGCTCAAGGTATCAAAAGTGCATCACCCCCTGTGCTTTTTAGTTGCTCCTGGGATATTGGGGGAACACTTGAAATTTCAGTGTTCCTAATTCTGTCATTGGACCCAACTCCTGGTGTCACCTAGTCCAGCTTTTGACCATCACAGGTAATTTCTCCCTATAGTATGGAGTTAAAAGCCTGAATTTAATTTAGACTGTTCATGTGATCAAGTTCATTCAGTGTGGGCTTCACTTAACGGATGGGCCAGGGCTACCACATTGATTTGCATAGAAATTAGAATTGATCAAAACTGAATTATTGATTATTTCAAGTTGAAAAACACCCTCTTCAACCTTGCATTCTCATACAGCACCTCCTTACTGATGAGCTGTTATCATTACAGAGCTGGTAAATAAATAATAAAGTGGTAACATAATAAAAAACATAACAAGTAGGGTGGGATTTTCTGGTCATTTTGAACATTGTAGAATGGATAATAAGTTTCAATCAGAAGAATTCCCCTTTAAATACTATGAGATATGAATGTAATGATACATTTTGATATCATTTTCAACATTATTTGGGAATAAAAAAGGCTTGATTTTCTGCTTCACTTTAAAAATGTGGGTTTCCGTTCAAAAATTAATCAGGAATAGCCCTCCCTCTTAGGTTTTGTTTATTGGTTTAGTTTTAGTGGTCAAAATAATTTATTTGTTAGAATTCCCTTATAGCACTTTCCCACATTAAATTGCATTGAGTTTTCTTCCTCCTAACACTTTCAGTTCTTTATCTCTAGTGACACAAAACTCCTCTTCCCTTGCCTCCTCTTTTTTTCCTGTTAAATGCTTTTTATTTAAAGAACTCACGAACAATGGCATTTATTGGAGAGCTCTGAGAACAAAGTTTAATTCTCAGCTCTGCTGTGTGATCCCTTTATGACACTGAACAAGTTAGTCAGGCTCCCTGTGTGCTGTTCCCTATCTATAAAAGACAGATAATAGCACTTTCTTAACTGCCAAATCTTAACAATGCAGGTATTAAAGGTTATGTGTACTTGTGCTGAGGCATAGCCAGAACTTTAAAATATATACAATTTTTGAGGTAGGTTGAGAGCCATTTCCTTCCTTTTATTTTATTGCTAACCTCTGCAAGGTTTTTCTTCTTGTTCCCTAAGAAATGTGTGTATTTTCAGAATTTGCTGCAAGTGCCATATCTGATCACAGGTATCAGAGATCCAATTATGAAAGGGTCTGATTTAGAAACTGCAGAAACAGAATTCCAGAGTCACTTTTCCACTACTTAGTTTCCATCTGAGGGAAGTCTATACAGATGGGTATCTTGTTGGAATTCAATATCCTGAATATTACTTTGATATGCTTTGGGTAGAGAGGAAGAAGATAAGCTCATTAGTATCTATTTTCCTCCAAACCTCTCCTGCAATGATTTTCCTTTGGTTATTTAGGCAGGTGATTTCTTTTTTGCCTTTTGAGCCACATTCAGGTCATCCAGCTCCCAAGTAATTTGAATACCAACAAACTGGGTCTTTCTGACAGCCTGAGCTTGACAGGCTGCTCTAAGTCCCTCACTGAATTGTTGGTCTGTCATGTTATTTCCCCTAGAAATGGTATAAGAGCTGATAGCAACCTGAATACTTAAAAATAGATGGGCAGAATAGGCCTCAGAATGTGTAGCTGGTATTTTATCATCTTGGCTCCCTCTGCCATTGCATGGTGCAATGTGATAGCTTAAAATAACTAAGTACCATTCTTGTGCCAAAAATATAAAATGTCATTCAGTATTACAGTATCCATTTCAGCTGTGGACATGATCCTCACACTTCCTTCAGCAGTTTGCCCAGCACAGCTAATTCCAAAGACTGTCAGAATGAAAACTCTTGCAGGTAACCAAATTTATCCAATCCAGAGAGACAAATTTATTAAATGGGGCCAAGACATTGTTCTCCATCTGCACTCCTGGGTTTGATTCTTCTAAACTCTCCATGTGGCCGAAGATCCTGCATGGTCCCTACAACAGCTGCTTTGTCTTTCTACCACAAGTCAGGGACAGAGTAAAAGGAAAAAATCTGATTTGCCAACTTGTACTTTCTTTTAGCCACAGGCTCATTTTTGTTGTTCTGGGGAGTAGTGATGCAAATAATGCATGTACAGTGGATTTCATGAGCTGGAGGCTTCTGCTTCAGATGGTTTTTCTGGAGTTATTTTGCTGCTTTAATGCAAGTAAAAGATTTCTTCTTTTTGGCAGAATGGGTGTTACTCCCATAGATTTTAGATGCCTCTCCTGAAAAACACACCATGTGCTGGAATTACTCTATAGAGAACCAAGCTACAATTTTTAATCTAAAAGAAATAGAATTGTGCTGGTTACCAGTTTTCCCAAGCTGAAATGGGAAAAAGCCAGCTGAGTTCTCATCAGCTTCAGTGTTCTGATAAGAACCAGAGAGGGGAATGGGACGAGTAAACCCAAAGAGTTGTAATACAGGTTAGATCAGAGAGAGGGATTGTTTTAGCACTTTAAATATCAAACTCACATCCTGATTGCTCCTTACTCTTCCTGTAGCTGCCACAAGAGCCTCCCCTACAGCTGGGGGCTCTGCCTTCACTCCAATCCAAGGGGAAGGATGGACACTGACACCTCAGGTGTGTCTCTGCAGTGCAGGGGGACAGGGAAAGGAGGAGATAAATTCTTACTGCTGCCATGGCACATGGGTTTTGAACACTTTTATGCAGTTCTCTGGCGCTTGAGAGGCTTTATTGAGCTCTTCCTCATTCCATATTCTGACCCTCATCCAGCTTGGGTTTTCTCCCATTCCTCTTTCCAGGTATGCTTCCATCTCTGTTTTTTCCCCATTCCACATCCTGGCTCTGATTGAGTCCCCATTCTCAATCTCAAGCCCTGACAAAGGTTTTTTTAGTTTGTTTAAACTTTTCTTCCTCCTCTTGGAAAAACACAGTTGTCTCTTACAACTGCAGATGATTTTTTCTGTAGTAAGGAATGAGCTAAGAACTGGACAACGTTTATTTAACCATGACAAACAATTAGTGTGTAAGAGAATTGGGCTGTCATCAATTTTTATGCCCGTGATAAAGCAAAATGAATTCCTATAAAATGAGTGCAAATAACACTTAGAGGGTCCTGTGCCTTGTGTATTTTGGATACCTTTGCCTTCGGATAGTTCCACTCAGATCCTCACTTCATCCTTTTGCCTCTCATTTCAATTGTTTTGGAAGTGCCAAAAGCATCTTGTTTGATTTAATAAATGTTTTGTCAGTCACAGGCAGATTGTTTGCAGAGCTGCAGTTCTCTTAGGTGTGTGTTTATGAAGTACACAAGCCTGTTAGTGATGTTTTTTCTCTATACTCTCTTGTGGTTTGTATTTCTGTAGAGCTGAACAGAAACATCTTACCATGATAAAGTTGGGCTGGTGGCTGACTCACCTCCCTTCTCATCCTCCTGAGCTGCAATTTTCTGTGTTTGCCTTTTTTTGCTCAAGTTTGGCAAAGGCAGTGTGATTATGCACTTCACTCATTGTGCTCCCAAGGGAATGTTATGGATCTTTATGTTGCCAGGAATGGGGATTCTGTGCTACCCTGGGCTAAACATTTGGATTGTCAGAAGTATTTGAAGGGTGGCAAGATGGTCATTCCTCTTATAAAAACGTGTGTAAAAACCAATGAAATAAAACACAGGACAGAGGCAAGAAGCGATTCATTAAGGGTGGAAAAATTGGCTTTCAAAAGACAAAGTAACTGCTCTCCAGAGGGATAATACAGCAAGTTGCTGAGCAGTCTGAGTTGAATCCAGGAAAGGATTTAACTGTGTGCTTAATTTTAAATATTCAAGTAGTCCTTTAGCTTTACAGGGAAAATCCATGTGTGTAAAGTAAAACAGAATAGCATCTTCACACAATTAAACTCTTATTCTTGCTCCATTTCCCTGAATTTTGCTCCAAGGCTTCCAAGCCATGATTCCGCCTTGGAGCAATCTTGTATTTCATAGCACACAAATGTTGTCAGCTGTGTGCAACCCTTGGTTTCAGATCCCCCTATCTAGGGAGTTTGGGATATTCATGTACAGCATCCCCAGAATGAAGTATACACTCACTGAAATAGCAAAAGGATACTGCTGGTTTTGACAACAAATCCATTCCCTGTCCTTCTCAGGCTAACAGTTTTCAGCTTTTTGCTGGAGAAAAGGAGGGCTGTAGGAAAGGGCTCCTCACTAAGGACAAAGGTTCTGCTGTAAGTGAATATATACATTAGCAATTAGATGCTATATGATAGCTAGAAAAACTCAGAGGAAAGTTTTGGATAATAAGATGAGTTCAGGAAAATGTTTCTGAAAGACCTTAAGGCCAGATTCTAATTAGCAAATGACAAAATAGTTCAGAAAATAAGACTAGTGCTGTAAGAATCTTGCCATAGTCAAAGCCCACCATCAGCAAAGATGCTTAATTATCCTGCATATGATAATTCCCTTGTGGAGTTATATGATAAGTATAAAGGGCATTGAAGTCAGAATTACCCTGAAAGTCTTTGGCCTGAAAAGCAGAAGTGCAAGAAAATATAACAATGAAAACAGTTTGAAACAATTTGCATTATTTCAGTAACTCCTTTTTAACCACTCTGTAAACAACACGGCAGGAAAAAAGGGAAAATAACTGTGGCTGGAGTCTTCTCTCTTTTACATGAGCCTAATTGTGTCCTGATTTTAATTATTGAAAGAAAAAATGTAGCCAAGGCCTCTTAAGCTGCTCAGCTCAGAACCATACAATTCTTTGGAAAGAACAGGAGCAAAGCAATCTTTGGGTAACATAATACAACCCCTGAACTTTGACCTCAATCAAGGCATTCTGAAAAGAAACAATAATGTCATAACTTCTTGAAAGCTTGCAACATCAAAAAATAAAACCTCTATCAGAGACCTGCCCACGAACACTGAGACATAATTCTCCTGACCCTGCAGCACTGCTCCATATGTTGTATATACTAAAGAGAAAAAATGGGTTTTATTTGTACCTACACCCTCACCAATTATAGCTGAAGTTGTTGGCTCCCTGTGTGTTGTCATTGACACAGATGGATAAAAAAAGACACAGCGTGTAAGCGACTATTATAACTCAGAGCTCTCGTGCTGCACCACAGACTGGATTTAAATTCCTCTGTACCTCTTACCTTGAAAAGTTCTCTGAGAAATAACCTCACTGATTAGGGTCTGCGTAAAGAAAAATTTCAAGCTTTTGTGTTGGCATTCAGGCTGGAAGGCACAGCAGGAGGAGATCAGAGATCCCTTGGGGCTCAGGGGTGTTTGGTACTGGTTGTAAGCTGCACATGGGGACAGGACCCTGCTCCTTGTGGGAAGTGGAAGGAAGGGGTTTTGTCTCCTGGAACTGACCAGTAAGTGACATTATAGCCAGGACCCTCCAGGCAGGGGCCTGTTTATGCTGGAACTGCAATGGTTTAGGTGGTATAAGTATTTTTTTACCCCTATTCATCCACTCGTCCAGAGAAGAACAGCTCAGCAGCAACGCTTCCAGCTCTGAGCTGTTCTGAGCCCTCATTCCTGTTGAGGGCACTTCCCATGGAGTGGGGACAGCACAGGGTCCCACCAGCAGGGCAGTGCAGTGCCAGCTCCATCACATGGATGGTACAGGCTCTGGAAATGCTTCCTCAGTCATGGGTGTCAATCCAGACCAGGACCTGCTCGTTGCTTGGTTATGGTTTTCCTCAGCATCATTAGGAATCTGCAGGGAGGATCCCTTCAGCTTGGCAGCAATTACAGGAGAGGCAGGACCCAGCATTCAGTTTAGACCCCAAATATCAAAATAGTCCTTCCATTGAGGGTGGTGTTTTGTGGCTTGGCTGTGCTTCCAATGATGCAGGAGCTGAGTGTGAGGGAACAGCACTGAGATGCTGAGTGAGTGTGTCAGCAGTGATCCTCACCACCTCCAAACTCATGGATATTAGTTTTAAATATGAGAAGAATATTAAAAATTGGATTCTGGAAGCAGATGAGGAATAGGTTTGGAATTGAGTGATTAGTGGTTCTTCTAAGAGTGGTTTAGTCAGTCCAACTTCAGTCACAGAACTCTTGAGGTTCTGTGAGTGAGAACTTTGTGCCCTGGATCTTTGTTTTTGGAAGGTTTTCCCATGGTAATTACCTTAAGTGAAAAGCTGGGGAAAGCAAAACAGGACTCACATCAGCAATTGTATGTGCACTGCCAAAAAATTGCACTTCCCAACAGACAAACCTACAATAATAACTGATTTTAACCTTAAAAGAATGATCACCATGAGTCAAAAACCGCAGGGGAGTTTTCTAATTTTGCAACCAGCTTCAAGGTTTTTCTTAGATTTTCTATTCATCACAACTGAAAAATGGTGTTTAATGGCCTTTTTGAATCTTGCTAATGAAGTCTTTAAACTATGTAATAACCACCCTAAATATAAGTTAAATTACAACTTTAAATTTGCAAACACAATGATCCCCATAGGTATGAAAGCAGGAAGTGTTACATGCTTGTGATGCAAATCTTTGATGCTGAGAGAAGTTGTACCTTTGAATTCCAGGATGTGGGAGGTGAAGGGTATGATGCTTTGAGAAGCAATTTTCCAAAGCATATCCTTTCAGTTTAAAAACATTGTCTTACCTGGTATCTAGGTAAATATCATGAGAGTGTGACAGAACATGGATGGACAAAATGTTTATATAAAATTGTGATAACTTTGAGGAATTGCTCCACACTGAAGTCCTGAAATTTCTATTCTTTGCAAATCTACAGGTCAGTTCACACATGCAGAGGGGAGACAGAAAATCCAGATGTGGTATGAAATAAGAAGGAACAATCAGAGAAGAAATGTGCTCTGGGGAGGGCCCAGATAACACTCAACACCTTCTGCCATGTTGGAATGATAATGTGAGTGCTATTTTAATATTAACCATAAAAATGTATAGCTAAGATCTCTCAGGTGATTGGCTCATAAACAAATCAGAAATTGCACACCAGCATTTTGATTTAAAAATACATATTTTAGAAATCAGAACCAGTTCTTAATGATTTAGCAAACAGGAGTGAAACAACCCAAAATTCCCAATGCATGTAATTTGCCAGGCACGGTTTGACAGACTCCTGGTAACTGCTACATGCTCTCTGCACAGTAAATACCATCCTGGAGTCACACTGCTGCTCTGGAATGGCCCTTCCAGGTGTCATTCCGAAACTGCCACTCAGCCACTGGGAACTGGCTCAGGTGACCCTGCCTGGTTCTCTCTGCTGGAGCAGAGGGGACTCAAACTGTGTCAGATCAGGATTTTTTTGAAGGGCTGCTTCTCACAGAGCATCCAATAGTATTTCTCCAGGCAAATCTCTCTCCATGATGAAACCTTCATTTCCCATACATATTTATACAGACATGCTGATGTTTCTCTGAAATTCCAAAAGCAAGGTAATCTCTGTGACAGGGCCCAGCTCCTTGTTTTATTTATTTATTTACACGACATTAGGCAAAATAAAAAAAAAAAAAAGAAATGTGAGTTCTTCTCACAGGAGTTCTTTAGCATCATTGAGGACACAGGGATCTTTATAGAATTAACTCAGGCATTCTGCAGATTCCTCTGCCCTCCCTGTAGTTCTGTGGTATTAAAACACATGTGTCATTGACAGCTGTCTCATTATCTTCAAATGGCAGTCCCAGGATCTGTTGTGGTTTGAACAACACGTGTGTGCTAAGGAAAGCAGGAGCCTCCCTTGGAATGGAGAATTTAAACCCCCTCCCTCCAAATTATTATAACTTTGAAATACAGGGGTACTCAGGTGAAGATATGATAATAGGAATAACAGTTCTTTATTAGGGGAACTAAAATAAACAATAAAACCAAAACACATGCAGTGTTACAATGGAGAAAAAGACACAAAGAAACAAACAAACCGCACTGATAGAGTCAGGACACAACCTGTTCCCCATGTGTCAGGATGTTGGTGGCAGTGCCATTCCATGGTGGCTGCAGTCCCAGTGGCAGATATGGCTCTGTTGCAGTGATGCTCCTGGAGAAAAGTGGAGTTTTTCACTGAAGGTCCAGTGGTGAGAGATGGGCCTGGTGTTCCTCAGAATCCAGTGGAAAGGCTGCTTGGTGTTCCAACTCCCAGATTTTTATCCAGGTAGGAATGCTTGGCTCCTCCCCCTGGCTGGAGCATTTCCCAGTGGGATGATGGAATTCTCTCAGTGACACTCACTGGCCCAGCAGCAGAAGATCTCTCCCTGGAGGGAGGCTGGGTTGTGGAAGAGATCAGAAAACTGCCCCAGCAGGTTTATTCATGGTTGGCCATTGATAGACAATTACACCAACTCAGTTTCAACAGATGGTGACAGAATACACAGGTTTTGGTTACATTTTGCACTGCAACCCATGACAGGCACTTATTGCCAAAATAGGTTAAAAATGAGTGTAGAAGCTTAACTATGACTTGGTTGCCATTAATGTTTATCAGTGCTCTTTGCATTTGAACCAACAGGGGAGACTGCAGGAGGCAATAACTGTGCTGATCCTGCTCAATGCAACTTAATTGCAGGGTCACACTTAAATGTTTTCTATCAGTTTGTTCATAAAGCTGGAAATGCTTTTAGGAGTCCCTAGTAGTGCTGCAGGGAGGCAGTTGACCTGCCAGCCAGTGGAGATGGAAAGGCCATCCCAGCCCATGCACTTGGAGAGCACTTAATGAAAAATCCCTCTTTTGTGTGTGGGCATGAACGTGGGGATATTTTTGTGCACTGAAAAAAAAAAAAAAAAATCAGTTTCCATGAAGAGTTCCCAGAAAATACCTCATATTATAAAACTTTAGACATTTAAATTTGTATATCAACACCGATCCTCCACCGATCTTTCTCTGATGTTCTCCCTTCGATTCTGTCCACAGACAATGCCACAGTTATTAGAAAAACAAAGGGGGGGAAAAAAAGAAAAAAAACCCAAGGGCATTTAATGATGAATTCTAAAATCAATTTCTTCTCTGTCCTGTCCTCCCCCCTTCAGACACTGAATTATTTAATGAAAGATCTGAGGGCACATGAAACACTTTACAAAGGAAGATGTCAGCCGGGGTCTCCATTATCACAATCTTCTCGTGTGTTTTTCCTTTCACAGACAGACTAAAACCCAAACTAGCCATATTATTTGATGGAGCTTAAAGAAGCTGAAATTTTCAGGGGGAGGTAGAACAGTGTTTGCAATGAAAGATAAGCTAACTTCCTTTGGAGCTGCAACACACAGGAAAAGTGATAATACAACATGAGGAAGGGGTCTAGAGAATGCATTTGTGATCTGATTCCAAACTGGTGGTAGCAATAGTGGATCAGAGGAAGAAGAGGGAGTAACTGGGCCAGAATCTCATTTAGACAGTGCATTTTTGGGTGCCAATTATGGACTGGTAGATCTCTCCACTAAGTGTGAACGGAGAAAGTCCTGTGTGCTGAGGCAGGCTTTGAGTGCCACGTTTCAGTGGTGCCTGTTAGTGCAAGTGAGCTGGGAATTAAGACACTTGGGCATCTCTGAATTGTTTCCATTAGAAAAATCAATTCTTTATTGATTATCGGCGACAGTTCACATTGATTTTCTGTTTTTAATACATTAGGAATTGCTTTGGCACGTGATTTTTCCTTTCTGAGGAATATGCCAAGCCCTTTTCCACATTGAGCTGTGAATTTTGGATACTATCTCTTTGCACAAAGCAATAATTTGTGTTTTCCTGTGGCCACACAATCCTCTGGCTCTGCATCTTTGTGTGCAGTATCACTTCCTCTGTTTCAGAGAAAGAACTATTTGAGATTTGCAGAAATATCCACAAACCAAACAGCATTTACCCCTTCCATTAGATGGAAAGTGTTTGCAGTCACTTTTGCTGAATTATTGAGGTAAGAGCTCACAAGTAAAAAGTGCAATAAAAACCAATTTGGTTTAGGACTATTAGCACATTTTGGAGATAATTATATTATTTTAAAAATATTCCTAGGTATTTATTTTAGTTGTATAGTCATGCATTTGAACTTCAGCAATGGAAAGAATAGGAAATTTCTGCTTGTTTCAGTTGTTTCTATAGAAATCAGGGGAATTATTAATAAACAGAACAATTGTTCTGGTTAGTCAAATTAGGAGAGCCTCTGAAATAAAGAGCAGTGCCAAAAAACTTGCTCTCCACATTATCCAGTTGAGTTTCTAAGTGGTAACACATCCCCTCATCTGTGATGCTGTAACAGCCCTCGGCTTCCACTGCCATCAGCAGACACACACTGGTTTATCTCACTTAAAGATACCACTGGTGTGTTTTAAATACATTGAAAAAAATTGTTTGACTTAGATATTTCCTCTGGTTTTAATCTGTATTGATATTAAGGGTCTGTTATTAGAAATTTAGAGATATTAGAGCTCTAGGTAGGTCCCATTTCATGGGAATGAGAAAGATATAAAAATGCATTTGATGCTTTTTTGAGTTTGCTTTATTTAATATGAATTGTTCTCTGCATTCCTGTGGCTGGGAAGATAGAAGCTTGCTAGTAAGCTGTCTGTGAAAGTCAAAAACATTTATGAAAAGCAGGCAATGTTCTGTGTAAATTATTGAATATTGGCACACACCTGGCTGTAAAGCTGGACCTAGAGATGCACTAGATTTACTCAGAGGTGGGACAAAGCCACATCCACTCATCCTGCAGATCTAAAAAAAGACTTAATTTATGGTTTAGGCTCTATAATTTATGATTTAGGCCCTATCCCCCAGTGTAGCCTCTGTCCTGGTGTCTGCTGTCATGGCCACTCATAGGAAGGGCTCTGCTTTTCCTGCCGTCTTCCCTGGGGGACAACCACAAATATTGTGGGGGGTCTGCATGAAAAAATATTTCTTTAAGCCCAGAGAAATTAAGGAATAAAAATTCATGAAGTACAGGTATGGTCCAGAGTCAAGTGTGTAAGTTTAGTGATAAATTTGGGGGTTTACCAGGGTAAATTGCTGCCTGAATTCAGAGCTACATTTGCTGCACAAACTAAGGTCCCGAAACATGAGAGGCTGATTTAGCTTAAATCTGGCTCATATATCAGTAACAGAATTGTTAATTGACTACAGAATCATTTATAGCCACTTACACAGTATCAAGGACTCTGATACTAAATTTACAAGTTTGTTTATCAGGCTGGTGAACAGGAAAACTCTTTACATGGCAACTCTTGCAGATTATAGTGAATTCATTGATATAAAGCTGCTATGTCAAATTCTCAGCTGCAGACTCCAGTTCTGCCTAAGAGAATGAATCTGTGCCAGTTTACAGTGTCTGAGACTTTGGTCCCATGAGTCCATTTTTAGATTCACGTTTTGACTATAATTGTATTTTAAAGTGTAAGACAGAATATTATGTGGCATTTTCTTCTACTCTGTTAAAATGATCCCAGTATAATGGAAACCGGGAAAAAAAATCACTTACTTAGGCAGTTTCCAAAATTGCAGTTCTGCAGAAAAGAGGGAAGTGAGTAGTTATATTTAAAAACGTTGGTAAATTGTCAGGCAACAGAGCAGGGATGGAAGAAATGGAAGCAGGAATGTCTGCACATTCTAGCAATGAATCTGTACTTGTGGGCACTGTGCACACGTGCAGAGCCTCTTGCACAGCCGGCTCTGTGCTCTGGCAAAAATGGAGTGGGTTTGGGAAAGTTTTGTTTTGCACTGGCTTGACTGTACTTATCTGTGCACACATCAAAACTCTTACTCCTCTATCTAACAGAAAAATGACTGAAATATAAACAGTCATCCTTCTTGGATATATATGAAGATGAAGATAACATCAAGCATTTTGGTATATTCATTTATAAATAATTCATCCAGCTGCACACAGTTATTTATTATTATTATTATTATTAATTATATGTGTATAGCTGGAAAAGACAGGAAGGTTGTAGCCACTGCCCTATGAGAGATGCTTAATCTTAGGAATTCGGTTAGCCCAAGATGTGTGATATGAGAAAAGGAAGACAGACAGTGATAAATAGATTTGATGACACAAAGGCTTTAATAATGTTGATGGGGAGAAATATCATTTGTTTGAGATGATTGCCTTGGGAGCACAGGCTACAGCGAGTTCCCTTGGCAGGAGCTGAGCTTGTCTGCTGCTCTCAGTGAGCTGTGGCCGTTCAGAGCAGCAGTTTCCATTGGAGCAATATCCATCTGGACATTCAGAGCACCAAGTCCAGGTTAGAGCACATCTGGCTTGGCTCTTCAGGCCCCTTGTGGCCATGGCAGCTGACTTGGGCAAGAATGTCAGGAAAAGGGCAAGAAGTGCTGTTCAGGTTAGAGCAGACATCCAGAGAACGTGCATGGGCCCAGAGGCAGTCCTGTTTGAAAACAGGATGCACAGTTCCTGATCTCACATTATGTAGCTCTCTGAGAGAAAAAAAAAAAATGTGTGGAATCAGAAAACAAAGATGTAAAGAAGAGCTTCACAGCAATAAACCACTCTCAGACAACATTTCGCTTTTATATTCCCCCTGCAATTCAGAGATGTCACAAACACCTCATTGAAATTACATCAAATGTAATGCTGTGATTTACTTCTGGCTTAACTCAGGGAAAATATTTACATTTCATGACAGAACTGAGTCAAGTCTTAATAACAATTAATCTCTACAGAGATAATTATAATACCTACTTGCTGTGTTTAGACTTTTAGGAAAGCATGTAAGGAAATAAACTGAACTTAGTGCTGGTGCAAAGTCATTCATCTCGAATTCTGCATTGTGCAGTAAAAATGGAATACTATAGGATTAATGTACTATAGGGGCAGATTCCCTTTGGGAATTTTATTTAGTCCTGTGCAAGAATCATTGAAAACTTTTCCAAATGTAACTAAAAGCCACACAATATTTTAATATGGTTTTGTCACATTTTGTCAACCTTTAAGGTTGGGCACAGGGCATTAGAGTTCCCTATGTCCAACCCCTTCCAGTGTTCTTCCCTCTGCAATAACACCCACAGGTCCTGCACTGCACTCTCTCCTTGTACCTATAGATGGGGCAAATATCTGTGCCTGGGTTAAATAAATTTCTAGATAAGTGAATTTGAGTTCTAATCAATTAGAATCTATATTATGCTGTCCAGGGTTTTGGACAAAGTATTATTGAATGCTATTATAATGTTGTTATGCAGTTATTATAAAGATGGTTTTGTGTTTAATATTAATTGTGTGTTCCAAATTCAGTAATTCAGTGCTTTGGACAGGCTATGGCACTTTTTTTCACACCACTGCCACCACCTTTTTTTTAGTTACCCATATTTCATAAATCAAATCACCACAATGTCTTTAATTTTCCCTTTTCATAAGGAAAGTGTAGCTGTGTGTCTGAAAATGTTGCAGCTGCTAAATGGCTGAAAGCTTGCCTCAGTCTATCAACAGGAAAATAATAGTTTTCCTTCTCAACAGCCTAGGTGTTGAAACCATCTCCAGCTTCATTAAAGCATGCCATGGAAATAATTTTCTAGTGGGAGATATAATGAATGTGAGGCATTTTTACAACATGCAGGAGGCTATAAATTTTTAGAGAGCTTTTATTATTATTTCTGTGCTGTAAGTCACATTTTGCTGTATGTCATAAAGGTTTGAAAACCGAGAATGCTTTGTAATTACTCAGAAAAAAAAAATTGACTCATTACATCTTAGATAACAAAAGAAATGCGGTGTTTGAGCAGGATGTTTACCAGTTCTCATTCCAATGGGCCTGGGCCAAGGGCAAACAGTTCTAAAGCTGTAGCTGTGTAAAGAATCCTTTGCTGTTTGAGTGCACACAAACAATAACAGAATCTGTCTGAAAGTGAGGGCTGATGGGATTCAAGGTGAAAATGTCCTTTGTAAGGATGTGTTTTACATAGCAAGACACCCATCTTTTGTTTTGTTCTAAAAGCTCTGCACACATTTCTGCATTGGCAACATGGTCACTACCTTTTCCTGCAGAAATATATGCACATATGTGCAGTAGAACAGTGAATAAAAGGGGTGTCCTCCTTGATAAGCATTAATTTCAGTATTATAACACTCTTCCAAAATGTATTTTCTAGCAGAGAAAAACACAATAGAATAACTCCTGTGTCAAATATACAGGATAAGTGTGTGAGGACAGTCAGGGGGAGCTGCAGTCAGAAGGTGCTGCAGACACTGAATGCCCCAGGTCTCCCAGTGCCAGGGCTGCCCAGATTTGAGGCTGGGCCAGCAGTGGACAATGAGCCTCTGCCATGCTCCTGTGCCATGGGGAGGGATCAGGTTCCTCTGCCTGCTCCCTTCAGATCAACACGTGGAGGCTGGAGAAGGTTTAGTCCTCTTCCCTGTTCAAAGAGCTTTTCAGCCTGTGCAGGGCACTGAATTTGGGAGCACATCACTGCAAAGTGGTTTTGCAGCTGTCGTGTGGCTGAGGGGGAGCCATCACCGTGCAGGGACAATAGGCAGAAGTGTGACACTTGTGAGATGTCCCGAAGACTGGAAGGTACTTCTGTGTAATGCCATTCTCCTTGGAACACACTTGTGTGAATTGCACATTGTTCTGTCTCTAAGGTGTTTGTTTTCATCTTTACACGGATGCCTGAATATGTTGGCTTTTGGTTTCAAGGTGCTGCTATCATTTTTTGAAGCTGAGAAGTAGTACTTTAAAAGCAAAGAGAAATTTAAGAGCCAGATTGAAGCCTTCCTTATAAACCTGTTTGGAAAATAGGAGACAAACTACTTGTTTGTTAAAAGCAGTTTGTTATATCATGTGTGTGACCCCTTATAATCCACCATCTGCAGTAAACATCCTTTCCAAACTCTCATTTCTCTAAAACAGACCTAAAATCAGTGTAGCAATATTTTTGAACCAGTTACTGCCTTTCACAGAAGTTACAGCCGAAGAGGAGGATATGATGCTGCCAGGCCTTACATATCAGAATAAGCTGCTGTAAATCCACCATGAGCTGATCTGTTCCTCAGTTTAGGGCTTGGGAACAGCAGGAAGCTCCTTCTCTTCCAAAAATTACAGCACTGAGCCTTGGAGTGCAGAAAAGTGAAAATGAGCCCAGCCTTATATGCTCTTAATGTGTGTTGGTACAAATGAGCCACACAGAACCTTGTTTCACCTTCACATCTGAGGCTTCAAAAATGATTTTTTGTTCCTACTTTACAACCAAAAGAAAGAAAGGAAAATATTTGTGTTGCAACATGTAAATTCCTGACAGCCTAGGATGAGACAGTCTGATCAGTCAAATGTGAGTGGATTTTGCTTTATCTGCTGATGAAAATACACAGTGGTTGCATAGGAAAAAGAGTAGTAATGGTGATTTAAAAATTAAAAAAAAAAAAAGTAGAGAATATCATAATGAATAATCCTTACCCAAAAATAGACTTTATTTAATATCTCTTTATTTGATTAAAAAATTATGTAAATAGTTTTATGCCAGGGAAGTACTGATTTTCCAGGGAATGAGAGAGAACTCCAGCGTCAGTAAGTTTGCATGATGGGTCCTCAAATGTGATAGAATATCACTCAACAGTTCCATATTGCAAACAAACTCTTCATTAGGTCAATTATTCTTATCTTTTGTTTGTTTGGTTTTTTGTTTACAATGCAGCACATGCAACCATTACACTCTCAAAATTGCAGGTATTTTTGCTGTTGAGTGTATCTTGGGAATATTTCAACTATAAATCAAAGAAAGCGAGGTTGCAATGATGGGTCTTTCTAATGGCCCTGCTGAGGAGTTTTTTGGCAATAACAATGTATCTGCACACATCTGTATTGCTGTCTACTTAGGGCACAAAAAGCTATCATTACATGTGATGGAACACCACACAACTATTTCATTAATGGACCTATTATGAGGAAGCACAGTGACATTAGAATACCAGCATCTTGTTACTATAGATACCTGATTTCTCTGTAACACTGATGTTTTCATCAACTCCCATATATCTGTCTGTGTTTTTTATATAAGTATAAATGTATTTGTAGATACATTTCCCTGCCATTCAGGGAGGAAAATCTCTGCTTTTCGAGTATTTAGCACACTTTAGTTCATCATTATCCAAAGGACACTACACAAGCTGTGTGTGAATGGCTTCAATTAGATGAAAGTGGTGTAAATTTAAATGCTCAAGAGAATAACTTTGTAATTCATCTTATCTAACAGGCAGCATATTTACTGAAGACTCTCAGATTTCTCTGGTCTGTTTTACACATTTGCACTCTAATGTTTCCCTGTTGAAAGCAGGGGTTTGAGGGAGACCAGGTTTGGGTGTGATCACTTCAGCTGAGGCACAGAAAATGGTTTTAAATGTGCTGGAAAATGAAAACTATGAGTAATTACCATTCTGTCCTTTAGTTGTGCTCAGACAATGTGTATTCAAAGCATTTCACAAATGGTAATTGGTTCTCACAATTTGTGTGGGTTAGAGAAACATGGGAATAGTATTTTCCTGACCATGTGGTAAAAAAAAGTGACAGGGACTGCATAATTTGCTTGAAAGGAGGTGGGGAGGGTCATGCAGTAAATCAGTGTGAGATGAGATGAGATGTTCAGGCCCATTTGTGGGCTTTAATCACTGGATCTGCTGCCTCTGGGAAGGGGCAATCACCACTGGGATCAGCCATGCATCATTCCAGTGCTGGTCTGGATTTTCCACAGGGGTTGGTTTGTTTGTTGCTTTATGAACGTTTCTAAGAGTCCATTGCATTTAGAGATAAAAGCACATC
Organism: Certhia americana; assembly: GCA_018697195.1. NCBI lineage: Eukaryota > Metazoa > Chordata > Aves > Passeriformes > Certhiidae > Certhia > Certhia americana. Next base: position 9,032,215 of record CM031874.1, on the reverse strand, counting down.
CTTTAGTACCAACTTGCTACATATTGATATAAAAAAGTGCTGGCTTCAGTCAGATAGTTGGATCTGACCTTACTCATTAACTCTGTAACAGGAAAAGAGAGGAGAATTTGTCCTCCAGCTAATGAGAAAGCCGTGGAGTCCAAATTGTCTCTGATTCAGTACATACATTTTCTGAAATCTTGACTTTCTTGTCTTTGAAGCTTATTTGCTTTGTATTTCTGCTGATTTTTCCCCCCTTCTCTTTCCCAAAATTGTTATAAAAATGATGTGGCAATTTCTAATGTGAAATATAGGCAGTGTGCAGAGCCGATGTCTGGAGCACACAGAGATTTACGTTCTCTGCATCTCTCTGACCTTGAAGTCATTTTGTTCTCGTGCTGTCACTTGGAGTCTGCTCTGTGAGATGCTGAGCATCCCTGGCAAGCTCTCTCCACTTGAGTAGAGCCAGTGCTTTGCAGGATTAGCCCCCTCACTGAATCCTTCTCCTGAAAAATTCCATCACTACTGCACACACAAGGGAAGGATCTCGGTCAGGAAACTTTCTCTGTTTCTCCACCTAAGCCATGGAAAGGAGAAGCTCTGTCACCATGTCAAAGCAACTCATTTTGTTTTGAACACAGCTTGATTGGGATGAGTTGTGAGGTCATTTTGTGATGCAAGGAAAAACCTTTTTAGAGGTACAGCTCTTACAAGCTCCCTGGGGAGAGGAATGGGGGTGAGTGTTCCTGTGTTCCAGTGCAGGACACAACTGCAAGTTTGTTTTTCAATCAGGGGGTACGTGGCAGAACAGAGAGAAATATGTTATTTAATTCAAACCTTTATTCTTGCTACTTGAAAGTTGTGGCATTAAAGCAACCATGTCACCTTACTCTGGTTTAAAGCCATTTCCTTTCAGAAGAAATGCAAGGCCTCAGAAATTGTGTATAACAGCTGTTTGTCATACCCTATACTTTACCCAATGTCAGGCAAGAAAGGGAAGATGAAACTCTATCGTACTTACACGTACAAAATGTAAATATTTTGTTTACAATTAATCATATCTTTGTGTTCTGTATCACTGTTGAAAGTTGGGGACTTGAAAAATGAGAAAGACAATATCAATTTGGGTGATAGCTAAGATTAAACTCAAGGGGCTTTCTTACTGAGATTTACTTATACACCTCTCTAAATGCTACCATTTCACACAAAATTGGGTTCTCTTCGGATTCATATATTTGAAAATTAAGTTGATTTATAACCAATTTTCTCCCCATTTAAACAGCAACCTGCAAGTGTTTCTCCAGGGATCAACCAGGATCAGAGAAATTATGTTTTGTTTGAGTTGTTCACTGGAGCAGAATCCCTCACAAACATGTGCATATGGTGCTGGGTGCTTTAGGGATCACACTAATACATTTACCTTGTTGTACATTTTTCTTCTCATCTTGAACTTGTATGTTCTTCTTACTAGGAATTAAGAAAAAAAGCAAACAAAACCAACAAGTTATTGCTAATTTGATGGCTGCAGAAATAATATATTCCTTATTATTCAAGTCTCAGCACTGGAAGTGTAAAATGTGCAAATGCTGAGTGCATCTGTCGGGTGGCCTGGTCAGCTGCTTAAGGAGAGTTGGCAATTCCCCACTGCAAAATCAGAGGAAACTGGGCAGTTAAATTATCCTCCCTAAAGCTTTGAAATAATGAGAGTGTTTTCTCTTTATCCAGTTAATGTTTAAATGCTGGCTGAATTCAGAAACCACGGACATATGTCATCTGAGAGTGAGACAGAAAATAAGTGAAAATCCTAAATTGTTCTTTGAGCAGCAGAATTAATGGGTCGTGATTTCCTGAAGTTCAGCCTCTTTAAGACATTTTGGTCTCTCTGCTGTTTTTATCTGTTGATTGCCATTCCCATAAACCCCCTGTGGAAATGCAAGCCCTGCCTTTACCCTGCAGAGCCTTCCTGCACAGGGGCTTCTTCCTACACATGGAGCTGGGGGTTGGCCTCTTCTCCCAGGAAAAGAGGACATGGTCTGGAGCTGCAGCAGGAGAGTTTTAGCTTGGACATCAGGATTAATCTCCTCACAGAAGCAGTGATTAGACATTGGAATGGGCTGCCCAGGGATGTGGTGGAGTCACCATCCCTGGAGGTGTTCAAGGATGAACACTGGATGTGGCACTGAGTGCCATGGTCTGCTTGACAAGGTGGTGTTGTGTCACAGGTTGGACTCGATGATCCCAGTGGTGCTTTCCAACCTAACTGACTCTGATCCTGTGATTTTACTCTGTTTGTGTGTCCATCACCCAAACCCCAAACCTTAGTGTTGTCAGGAAATGACGGCAGCGAAATTACATTTAAAAACTTGTCAGTATAATTCCTCCAACGATCTAATCAGCTCTAGTGCTTTTGCTGTGTCTGCTGCAAGGTAATTCCCCAGCCATAACTCATCCAATATGTTCCTGCACTGCACCTTTCCCAGGGTTCTGCTGGATAATTGCTGCTGTATCCCCAGCACGTGGACGCTTGCTGAGCACAATCACAGCGGGACCCGCACTGGCTGCTCGGCTACCTGAGGTGATAATGCATGCCCCAAAAAATGAGTTTAATGAAAATGTTTAGGATATCGAATTCAGCATCAGGGCTGCTTAGAAAAGCACTTACCTGTGGAGTAAGGGCAGCAAAATGCACTAAGCTGTTGTAGGAAAGGTCAAGGTTTAGAATTCCTCCCCTAAGTTACATGAAGAGCAAATTAAAAATAGCCATAAAAAGAATAGTCATGAGGAAATGACTCAATTTTTAATTTTTTTTTGCTTGTTCCAAAGCTGTAAGGAGCTTGTTTTCATTATTGAATTTGTTGTCTAATTAATATAATGAAATGGTATCAAACATTGCAAAATGAGTCCACTGATTTGGTAGTTATGAATTATCTAAACCTTCTGCAAAATATTTGTTTACCCTCTGTGTAAATATTTCCACTGTAATCACAGGAAAGGTTATTCATGTCTCAACATTCCCCGAAGGCACAGGGTGAGATTTCCCATGCAATTCCCTAGGTTTATTTCCCTCTTGCAAAACTAAAATAAGTAGTCAGGCTTCCAGATGTCAGATTGGAGATCACAAGGAAGCATTTCATTGTCAGGTGCATGATTACATTTCATGTTAATAATCCTACACAAAACCTCTCTCTGGAATAAATGGGGGTTTATTATCCCTCTGTTGATGGGGCATGACCTCATGGAGCCATTGATGAGAAAAGTTAAGGTCTCAGATTGTTGCATAAAGCAATAGTGATGTCCAATGCCAAGAATTCTTACGTGCCCATAAGGATATGCTGCTTCTGCCACTTTTGGATCAAACTGTGCTATATAAGAAGCCTCTTTGGGGTGAAATGAAGTGATTTACAATGTCAACCAAAAATGCAATCATTGACAGCTTTGCCATGGATTGCAGGTCAAGTGATTCACCAATGCCTTCTGCTGTTTTTTATATCCATCTCTAATTATTTCAAGACATAAGAAGTGGAAATAAGGAGAGATACTCCTTATTTGTAGGAGGATTGAATTTATGAGTGAAGTTAGGAAAGGATATGAGGTTCAGAGTTATTATTTGAAGAGAAAAGTTAGAAAATAACAAAGAATGAAAACTGGCTGGGTAGGGTTAAATTTAGCCTCAAAGTTAAATATTTAAACCTGAATGAGGTCAGGCTCATTAGGCTTTGAACAGGTCATCTCCTGCTTTCTGTGAGGAGAACAGTGCTGTTCCCTGGTGCTCCAGTGGAAAAATGTGGGCAGAAAGAAATGCAGAGACAATGAAATAACAGGGAGAAAGCAGGCATTGCTGCAGAATAATATTTCCAAATTTCAGAAGCTGCTGATACTCAGGTCAAGAGCCAGGGAAGAAGAAAAAAGGACTCAAAAGCCAAGAAAACCGAAGGCTTTATTTCAGGCCTCAGAGTTTGATTTCACTATTTCTGATATTCAAAAAAAACCTTTTTTTTTCCCCCCAGTGTGCAGAATTTCAAATGGCTGCTTTTCAAGGTCTAGTGCCTCTCATTCAATTCAAATTGCAGAGTCAGGCAAAATGTGCACACACCAAAAGAGGCGTTTATTGAGGAGAGAGACAGGGAAGGGACTCCTGAAGGAAGTGCCAGGAGACAGAGCTGGGACAACACAGGGCAGAGCCCCTGGTGAGGATGAGCCCATTCTCCACCTCCCAGTGCATCACAGAGACCCAGCTAAAGCTCTGGTCAGGACAGACCCTTCAAATTCAGGGTTTCTGAGTCGTGGCCTTGTTGTCTGAGCACATCCAACCCTGTTTCCCATAAAATATGAACCATTTCCCAGAGATTTCCAGGAGGAGGAGGGGAGGCAGCAGCGCTCTGTGCTCCACATCCCTGTTTGATGCATGCAAGGAATTACAAAGGAAATGGTTGCATATGTTCTTTATATTTTCTTTAAGAAAAATAAAGTTATATTAAAAAGAGACTCTTAAAAGGAGATACCATCAATGCTTTTTTTGACAACACTGTGGCCTGCAGTGCATTCTTGAGGAGGCAGGAAAAGGTAAAACCAGTAAAAAGTGAGTTGGTTTATAGGAGATAGAATTCGGCCCTAAGAAATGAGGTTTAAAAAGCTATTACTTTTGCAAGTTTCAGTGGAGCTTGGAGTATATTCATTTTAATTCCTTATCTCAAGCACCACAAAAAGAGGAGAATTAAGGGGAACCCTCCCAACCTGCAGTACTTCCATTTTCCATTCACTCTCGAGGCCTGTAGTTTCCTGATGACAGATGTTGGTTTCGCTGCTGTTCAGTCTTTTTTTTTTTACCCTGTACAGATGTGATTTGCTAGATCATAAATCAGTCTCTACTTTTGGAATTTCAACTAACAGATGTCCCCTTTAAAGATTTTAATATAAACACTGTTAAGCCACAGATTCTTTTTGAGGAAATGCCAGTTGCATATAAGAATGCCAATTGGCAGGAATGTAAGTTGAACATTTGACATATTAATAGTTTTTTTTCTGAGTGAAATCAATTTTTTTTTTCATAGAGAAGGCATGGCTGCTTTAGTTCTCCATTAGAGCCACAGCTTGCTGTATCTGTTTGCTTGCAATGATGTCATTAACTGGAAAACAGATGCACTCATGAGCATCAGAAATCAATCATAGCTGTTGGCACTTTAATAAACAGCTGCCTTCTTAAATGGTTTGGAATAAACACTGATCATCACCAGCTCTTTTTGAAGGAAGAGCAGTAGGTTATAAAACTGCTGATTAGAGGAGGGGAAAAACCTTGAAATTATAAACTTTAGTAGTTGAAAACCCCTGATTGAGTTATTTTAGACTGTCAAAAGATTTACAGAAGAAAATAATTGTAAGATATTGGCTGCTCTGTGCAGTATCAGTCATATGACCGCAGGAATGGTGCCTGATATATTTCATAAACTTTCTTCTTCAGAAATAGGTTTTATGCATTAATAAGTCATTTATCAAACTTGAGTAAAGCAGAATATTATTGCTTCCTTGTGCAGTTCAGAAGGAATTTGTTTAAAAATACCAAATTCCTTCCTTTGCTCTCAGATGCAAAGTAAGAGAAAATTTCTTACCCTCCTCCTGCTCAGGAGATGATTCTGCTTTCAGGATCTTTTTACTACCTGTGCATGGGCCCAAGGATTTACCTTTGAGATAGCAGCTGCAATTCACAAAAGGTACCTGGGAAGAGGTGACCAAATATCAAACAGCAGCACAGTGCAATAGCACATCACATTTTTCATACAGCACTCGGATTAGCTTCAACTCCACCTTGCTAAGTAGCTTATCAACAGAAGAGATGTAAGAATAATTCTACAGCAACTGCTTCATATGGCTTAGTGACAGAAAAAGCAGAGATATGTTACAGTATATGCTGCTGCTGCTGGTAATCTGCTTGTTCTTCTGGGTGTAACCTGCCCCTCTGTAGCTCCTGTGAATTTGGTGTTCACTGCATTGTGCAGCATCTGGGCCTTTTCCAGTGGCACTGGGCCATGCTAGTGCAAGTCCTGGCATTGTGGCACAAAGTTCCTTGTACTTCTTTGTCACAGCACTGTAGAAACATCTGCACAAGAGATTAGAGCTGGGGAAAGGTGTTTATCTGCAGCTGAGGTTGTAGCTGTGAGGCAAGGCTTTGCACTTTGGGATTGTCATGTGTGGCTTTGGGGAACTTACACTGGTGATGATGGAGATAAAAGGGCATTCGGGAAAGTCGTCCTGGATCCTCTGGAGATTTCACTTATCTCACCCAGAGCACCCATGGAGAAAGGATCCATGCTGTACTCTGTTATAAAAAAGAACTGCTCCAGTGTGCTCACAAAGGCTATTTGAAACCATATCCTTCCCCTACAGACTGTGCATTATTTTACATTTAGATCCTGTTTCCAAATGACTCACTAAGGTCTATTGAACGATTATTCAGTGGAATCAACATCAGAACCCATCCTTTTCCCCCAGGGTCCTCATCTCTCTCAGCTCCCTGTCCCTGAGAATTCCACTACGTCTCTTCCCTTGTTCTCTCTGTGTCACATGGACTCTGCCAGAGGGACTTGTTCTCTCACATCTTGTGTTCTGTGCTGCTGCAGTCCCTGGCAGCCAGGACAAGGAAGGAGTGAAGTCCTTAGCTTCTTGTTGTATTAAGCAAAGCCAGCACAGGTTGAATAATTAGAGATTTTTAGCCAAATTAATAAGAGTTTTTTATTGGTCATATATAAACTGAGATTTTAGGGGATGACACTTGACAGAAGAGGAGAAGATCTGAAAAAATGTTTCAAGGAGTGTTAATGCTGTGTATTAGTTCAACCAGCACTCAGAGAAAAGGAACCAAACAAAACAAAAACAACCAACCAGATATTAAAGCCCATGAATCTAACCTGAAGAAGGAATACCCCAGAAACACCTTCCCTCTCACACCCTATTTCTCATATTTGCTGTAATAAAGGAGCATTACTTGTGGCAATAAGACTTGTCTGACCACAGTATATCTGTGATGTTCTTCTCCTGGGAAGTTATTCACTCCTCCAGTGCTGCATGGGAAGAACCCTGGGACCTGTAACTGTTTGATTTAGTCTGCAAATCTCATCCTTACATGTACACACACTGTGAATGCTTTTTGCCTGTAGTTAGTTTTGTGGACAACATCAGGCAAACATTAACAAACCAAGAAAAAATTTTCCCCCTGCAGGAGCAGAGCCTTACTCTGGGAATTCCTGGCACAGCTCACTAATGCCCATGACAGCAGCTGTCATACAGTGGATGACAAGCAAATGCTTTCCTTCATTACTGAATATTTAACATTTTGAATCCCTCTCTGCCTTCCTTACAAGCTGTCATGTGAATGCTTTGTCTTTCTACTTTTGTCTGTGTAAATGTGCAACGTCTGGCTGTGCTGTTCTGGTGGCCACTGTCCCCTCTGCTGACTGCTCATGTCAATCTATGTCTCATTTACTCTCCAAGAACTTTTCAATAAGTCTTAGAAACAATAAGTCTTAGTCCACTTCAGATCACGGTGCATAGTTTCTAGGTTTCATTAACTTCAATACAAAAGCAATCTGTGCTCTTCCTTTGTTGCTGCTTGGACCTTGATTCCCACTAAAAGCAGCTCTCCAAGAAATGAGCAGCGTGGGGAGCTCACTCTGTGTCCTGTTACTGGCATGGCTGCATGGTGCCACAGGAGAGGTCATTTAATGCTGCCCCACAGGAAAAACTATTTCAAAGGGCAGTTCCTCTTGCTGGCTTCTTCAGGCCTGCTTGTGAAAACCAGGGCCAGCTGGCTCAGAAGAGCACAATGAACTAGTTTTTACCTTTGCCTTATCAGAATGCTAAACTTGCTTTAGTACTTTTGATTGTATCCTTTCTCCAGAATGTAATGTTTTTATTGTTGAGTGTCATAGTCTAGAAAATTTCTGGGGCATATTTTTATAAAACCTCCAGATTTAGGTCTTCTTTTGTGGTCTGGTTGTCAGAACTCAAAGGTGTTCATAAAGGAAGTTCTGAAGTTCAGGGCTAGGTGTTACCTGGGTGTTGAAGCATCCATGGGAGGCAGAAGGTATTTTATGTTTGTTGTTGCTTTTGTGTTACAAACTGCAGTTAAACCTGACTTCTAGCACAAGAATAAGCATGTTTCCTATCCCTAGTCCTGGAACTATTTTATGTTGGAATCAGTATAAACATCCCAATAAGAAAATAAACATCATTTCCTGTCACATTGATCTGAATAAGGCAGTGAGCTTCCCTGGATTTCACAGACAATGGAGACAAGATTGCGATGTGGAGGAGTGAGGAACAAACCTCCTTTTTAAGTAGTGAAGTTCAGAGTAGAATTCAGCTCCACAGAGCCTTCTGTGCACAAGGAGTGCAGTGCATTCTGAATTGAGCAGTGACATTCTGTAGGCTCGGTGGCACTCACAGTTCCAGCTGCCACTGTGCCCTTTGCCACTGCCCCCACACAGCCCTGAGCTGCTTCCAGAGGAGGAGAGGAGTGAGATGCAGAGGGACTGGCTGCAGAGCAGTGCATAATACAATGGCTTTCCTTCACCCACTGCCATTATTCCATAACCTCCCTCAATGCCTTTGAAAACTTTTTACTAAAGATCAGCCCAAAACTTCACATCTTTTAACCTTGGAAAGCCCATTCAAATTTTATGACTTTTAGCCTGTATAATAAGCCAGGCTGAATCCTTCTGCTTGTGGAAGCTTTGGAGCTGAACTCTCACCTTGTGGCTCAGATATCTTCCCCTCTGTTTTTTTATTTCATCAGTCAGTAGGGAAGGAATGGAGTATAAAAATCTGTAGAAGACAATCACCCCACATTCATCTGTGTTACATGGAGGTGTTAGTCAAGTTTTCATTGGCATGACTAAAAAATGACTAAACCAGGGAAGTTTCTGTCCTAATCCCACCCAGAAAGAAGCATCCCCTTTTATTAAGTCTCCCTTCTAATACTGAACCTGCAATTCATTCATGGTAGGTGCATAGCATGATCCTGGGAATGTCCAAAACACTTAATTAACCAATTACAGCCAAAATTTGTTTCTCCCTTTTCCCAACAGGTGTAATTACCTGCATCACTCCTGGTTTTGAGCAATCTACCTGAGACAGAGAATTGGTTAAAGGATATATAATCTAAAGATCAGCTCTGTTGTCACACAGTACACCACTTTAATAAGGCTGCAGAGACAATTCCTAGCAGGGTGCTCAACAGCCACAGGTACTTTTGGTACCCAGAGTCACCAGCTGAGCATGAGATTTTAGCTCTGTTTAGTCTATCTCACCTGCATCACCATGTTTCAACACACACATCAGCACATAAATGTCAGGCATGGCTAATTAATGACTCTGAGGAGCCTCTATTGCATGGGGTGTAAATGACAGGGAGAGCATACTGCGTTTTGCACACCAGCTTACTTCAGCTTGAAGTTTTTTCATGTTTAACTTTTAAATATGCACAATAAATGTATTTCTTTATTAGTCTCAGTATTTAACTCCAGCCTTTTCCTTGTCACTTAAGAGCCACACATCAGTGCGTGCATGTGCTGATAAAAAGGTGAATATCCTGTTGTGTTCCTGAGCACAACATCATTGAGAAATGTGGCCAGAAACTCCCAGCTCTGTGTGCAAACTGAGTGTCACTGGGACCCAGATTAATAAGGAAGCATATTGCGTGTGACTGGAAAGAGAGAGAATCTCAGAAATCAGGCCAAGGGCTCCACATTATGAATATTGCAATTTCACTAGTCAAATCCAGGTCAAAAGTGGTCAATACAAACATAAATCTATGCACCTGTCTACAGCATTCTGCTTCTATTCTAGCAGCAAGCAAAGCATTTTAGATGTTGCAATAAAAATTCCAGTCTAGGTATTTCTTCTGGGTTATGCTGCCCTGGATCAAAGCAGCCAAAATTCCGAATTCCTGATCATGGCTGGGAACAGTTTGGACATGCTTTAATTTATGAACAAACCCAAAACGAGCATAATTAAGCCGCAAACCCCACCCTTCTAAAACAGTAAGAAATCATCAGAGATGTGTCCATTTTTGTTCTTCCCAAAGGAGAAAGTGGCACACTTGATATCAAAAGAGCACTTTAAACTTAGCAGGGTGGCTTTATTCATTCATTGTTCTTTTCCACAGGCCTATCCTTTCAAACTAAGCAATATTGGGGGATTTTTAAATCCTTTTTTTTTTTTTTTTTTTTCCTATCCTTCTCTCCAACTTTGACTTTCTGGCTTTTCAGCTTGTCCCCACTCTCTCCAAAGTGCAAACTGTGGACAGCAAGGCACCTGCTATCAAAGCAAACAGGTTCCCTCACTTCCCACTGTGATATTGGTTTTTTCTGGCTCCAAAGTTCCCAGTAGTTTTGGAGACAGGAACACACATCCTGCGCTCCATGACTCATCTTCAAAGTCATGTCTGTTGTTCCAAAAGCCTTTTAAGATGCTTCCTCAAAATACTTTTTCAAAAAAAAGGAAATTTATATCTAATGATCACGAAGTGATTGAACACAGAAAATGTGTATAAATCTTCCCCTGCTTTATAAAAGTACAGTCTGAAGGAAGAGAGAAAGCTGGTTTGTGTCCTTTTTACTTACAGCCAAATTCTGGGTCAGGAGAGGGATTTTGGTAGGAAAATGGATTATCTCCCAACTCCTCAGATCATCTGAAGCGGCTATTCACCTTTCAAACATGCACTTCTGGACTTAATTATACTTTATTTCAGCTTCACCTTCTGGCACTGATGTAAAGCAGGAGGCAGAATTTACTGCTGCTGGAGCTTATTAACATGACTGCTATTGCTCACAGAGGATAACAATGCAAATTATGAGCTGGGACTCTCCTGGGGTGTAAACCAGCAGCAGTTTAGTGAAGTCACCAAAGGTGGGACAGTTTGCATCTGTACAAGGGCTACTCCATTAGGCTTTTGCATGATTGCAAGTTAATGAGCTTCAGAATCCTAAACATAACTTTATCAACAATGGGATCTTCAGGGACAGCCATCCCCATCTGAGAGAGGCACAGCTCAGTGTGGGAGGAGAAAAGACACAACCTTGATTTAGGGTAGTAGCAGAAAGAAACCCCCTTGGTGCAACCCAAACTTTCACTGCCAGCCCTGGAATTTGGCAAATGTGACTCGAGGGTTGCTTTTTTCCCCCTGTATGTGGAATATTTAAGCTGATACTGGAAGCAGGAGAAGTAGAGGCTGATAACTAATCTAACTGAACCCTGCCACAGCATTACAGATTTGATTTTCATGAATGACTGAAATTTTTGTTTGCAAACAGTGGCTTGAAATCTATTTTGACTGGGAAAACATTGCTCAATCTCACTGCAACTCTGTCGGTGTCAGACTTTCACATATCCCAGCCTCATTGTCACAAACGCTGGACTGTGCTTACACGCCTGTAATTTTACACTTCTCAATAGAGCAACTTGGGGTGATTTATTTTTCCTCCTGTCTCCTCCAAATTATACCATTTTCACAGAGCCCCCAGGGATTTAAACACCCCAAAACCCCAATAATCCCTTCAGGCTGAAAATGCCAGCCTAAATCCCAAGTCCTTTCCAGGTGGAATTCTCCAAACCAGTGAAGTCAGAGCCAGCACTTCTTACTCTCACACACCTGCAGCTCATTTTCTCACAGGAACTGCTCACCACAAATAGCACAGAGAATGTAATTACATGTAACTTTTTCTATTATTTTTCTATTAAGGGATTTCTTAATGCAAAAAAAGTCCCACTTTTTTAATAACGAATGAACAGAGAGATTTCTCAGCATTGAGAGGGTTTTAATTAGAAATGCTACCTGTAAGTACATCTAAACAGTTGGTAGCAGCCATGGAACACTTCTAATTATAATCATCATTTTGTTTTTCTCTCAGGTAGCTTAGCTCATTAATTACTTTTAAAAAATCAAGTCTAGCATTCAATTCTACTGTGCAATATAAAATTCAAATTAGACTGATATCACTACCAAAATATTATGAGCTGATTTATATTAATGGTATTCCATACACATAAATATCAGTAAGTTATTGTCTATAAATAAATTGGATGTAGTAGTTCAAACCTTTGGATTCCCAAAGTTTACCTGTGTATAGGCAGTCATTGTCTTAAAGAAGTATTTGTATTAAGTATGTATATTTTGGGGGTTTGACCTGTTTTATAACTTATTCCCATTCCAGATGTAGTGTGGGGCAGGATAAATTTCATCAGCACAGTGAGTTTAGACCATGAAAAGCAGACCAGGACTCCTTTCATTCCTTGTAATAACATCCTCCATGGACAGTCTCTGTGGTGGTGAACTTGAATCCCAAAATTTTGATGACTAAAGGAGGTCCAAATTCAGACTGCCAAAAATACAGCTCCTATATTTCTGCTTTACTTTACTCTCCTTTATGTCCAATTGATTTAAAAGAGATCACAAGAGAAAACTGAATAAGACCCACACAAAACCTCTGCTTTTAAAGACCCAAGGTGCTCACAAAGATGTGCTGAAAAATGGGGGTGTTTAAAGATTCCCAACACTCTGCTCACTTTTAGCTCTCCCTAAGCCAGCACACTGAGTGTGGAGCCTTTGCCTTGGGTTGCTTTTGGAGGATTTTGATATCTGTGGGGATGTGAGGTGAGGCTTTCCTTCCTCAGAGGCACCACCATTGCTGAGGGTTTCATGGAAGGAGTGATGTGAAGGAGCCAAACCTTCCTCCTAAGAGTAATGCACTGTCTCTCCTTTTTCCTGTGCTATATTCAGCCCAGTCCTCATGTAAATGTGTTATTGGGATGTCTGTTCCATGAGCCCATTATCTTTACACAGAGCATCTTTGCTTTCAAGTTCAATATTTCCAGGAAGCTGTGCTGCTTCTGGCGCTTTACTCAAGTTCACTTAGTCCCATGAAGAAAACTAACCATGAAAAGTCACTCTACTTCGAGTGGCTGCACTGGAATAATTTCATGCCTTTAAGTTTTTCTTAAAGGGGAAAGGAATGCAGCACCCTCAGCCCAGCTTCAGCTGTGCAGTCTTTTCCCCAGCTTGGTAAATGTTTACCCTCTCATTTGTTCAACAGCAGCTCATTTTCACACTGTAAACAAAGGTCTTGTGTTTAACAGTGTTAATTTGACAGTGTACAGTGTTAGCAACATCCCATTAATATGTGGTGGTGCTTGGTAAGAAGTGTGTTGAGCAGAAAAGCTGGATGAAGCTCGAGAAGAATGATGCGGCAGGAACAACATCTCAGGGTGGATGCAGGTCAGAACTGCTTGGCTCAGAGTCCTCTGGGTATTTGCAAACCTCAGTGCATCATAAACAGGGCATGAGCTGAGCAGATCTGAGCACTGAAATGTCTGGAAGGATCACTTGGCTCTTTGGGATTTTTGTTCTGGCTTATAAATAATGGGACAACTGGAAAAATTTGGTTTTCCTCAGCATGAAACTCAAAGCACCGATTTGGTTGGGTTTACCCTTAAATAGAATGCTTCAGAGATGCCTGCATTTTGTGAGTTTATCAGATTGCTCCTCAATTTCAGTCTTAAACTAAGCCACTGTGGTATCAGAAGCCTCTCACTGAACCCACGGTTTACTTATTTCAGTCACATTCAGCTGGCATCAATGTTCTTGGAAATCCAGAAGAATTTATGTGGGAGATGGAGTGCTTGCTCTTGAATAAACCAGGATAAGAATTACGACTAAGGCTGAAATGTAAAGAGAAATGAGGTCTCTGGCTTAGAGCGAGAATGTTCTGAGCTATTTTCTGTTTTCGAGTGTTTGAAATAAGTATCATATTAGAAAGGGAAAGTTATTATTGTAAACTTCTTCCAATTCAGTGTATATAATAGAGATGTCATGGATGAGATAAACTGTACTTAATTTTATGTTTGAATTCTGGTTGTTTGTTGCTATCTCAGGGGGAGGGAGAAGAAGGTTGTTTCTCAAGTCCTTTAGTCTTTAAAAATGTCAGAATTTGATGCAGTGCTGTATAGTATGCACAATTTTTTCTCTCTGTGATCCAGAAATGATTGTGTTGTGAAATGCTGAAAGCTTAGGAGCTTCAGAATAACTGGAGGTAGTTTAAGTATAAAGTACTGGAGTATGTTGTGTCTTAGAGGATTTTACATTGGATTTTATTTGCAACAACGATGCGGAGAAATTCCATCGCTCGCTTGCAAATCTCGCACCGAGCTGAGGAGCTGGACTGCACCCAAAGTGAAACGTGGCTCACTTTCTCCTCCTCTCCTCAGTGCTTCACACTGTGGTGGCTGCAAAAGCAGCTGCTGAAGGCAGTGGCTGATGCCAGCCAGAAGCAGCAGTGGCTGGTGTGTTTGCACCTCTCTGCCTTCTGCAGAGCACCACAGCTGTGCCCCAACAGCAGCCAGGAGCTCAGGGGGCTTTTTCAAGTGCCTGCATGTCTGTGATTCAGTCATTAGAAAATCAGGGGTCTCTATCTGGCTCTCCAGCTGCCAATACAAAGTTTAACAGTTCAAAGTGCATCAGCAGCTGAAGTACCTTTTGATGTCGATAAGAGTTTTGTGATAGACATTAGTGCTCCGAGGTTATTTGGTTTTTATTGACAGCTCATGTCAGAAGTCTGAAAGACTGTGGGGTTTTATGAGAAATATTAATTTGATTATGTGCCAGTGGGGCTTAGCACTGCCCCAGCATTTGTCATTCTTCCTGGGGTTTACAGTGGGCAGGAATGTCAGAAGACATTCATACAGCACATGCTGTGTCCTGGTAATGGCCAACTGACTTGAACTGGGACTGTGTATGAGTTGTGCTTGAGAAAAACTGAATTGACTTTGAGTTGTCATTTCCCCTGAATTACTCAAACCCTCCCACCCCACTCCCGAAATATAGTTAAATGATTAAAATGACTGCCTAGACACAGCTGTTAATAAAATGTTAATGAAATCAGATTAAATCAGACCCATTATAGTTTAAACATTAATATTCCCCTATTGAAACTCTGGTACAAAGCTGAGGATTCCAGATGTCCTCCAGGGAGGGGCTGTGGTAAAGCTGAAACCTACACACTGTGGAAATCAACCTATGAAAGGATGTGTAAGATCTGATATCTGCAGTTTGCTCTGCACAGATCTCTTTATGCTTGAAACAGTTCCTAGAAGGTAAAAACCCCACACACTGTGGTATATTCTGAAACAGAAAACTGAATCATTATATTAAAGCATTGATTGCATACATTGAACACAAGCTTCTCTAAAAGGACATTGTTGGAGATATTTGGGATCTTAGCCACGAGGGAGGAAAGGCACCCAAATTGTTTGCACAGCACCCAGGAGGCCTCTCAGTGATGCTGCTCCATCCTTTTCTGCCCCTTGCTCTCTGCTGGTACTGGACCCATCACAGGGAAAATTACTTAAAGCTGTTTTCCTGTTGCTGCACTGACATCTTCCTTTTTCTGGCTTAGAGCTGAGCCCAAGCTGTGACCAGAGTCTCTGGGCTGGAGGGAGCTCTGCTTCTGCACTCACCTGGGACAGCATATGATGGTGGAGCCAGGGCTGGGGGACGTGCCCCCACACACACAGGTGTGACTGGGATGAGCCTGGGGAGGACAGAATTAGCCAGGGATTCATCCTGCTGAGGGTCAGCACCTCTCCTTTCCCTCCAGAGGGCAGGACACATGGGAAGCACCGCCACTGATATATTTATGGATTATCTTACTTTGGGGATTTTTCTGGGGTAGTCTTGGCACCCTTAGAGACAGCTATGACTGAATCACAGCCTTCTGGAATTTTTCTTTAACTCCTGGAAATGCACTAATCTCTGGCTGGGGCATCAGGCAGTAATCTTCAGTCATTTATACACCTGTAACCCATCTGTCCCCTGTTTGTCACTGCTCTTCCATACGGCACAGATCCATTTCACTCAGCCTGACTACCTAGGACAAGCACTGTGTCCACTCCATCATTTTTATTGCTCTCCTCAGTAGTGTCTCTAGTTTATCAATGTACCTTCTATAGAGGAGAGCCCTAAAATATATATGTGCACTACATCAGCCTTGGGCTGAGTTTGTGTAACTGGGAATTAATCACCCCCATAGCCTCATCCCCTCCCCTCAGGTGCTGGAGACCTGCTGGGTGCTAATGCTCCCAAATGCCTCCCAGCTCCTGTCAGGAAAAAGTTCTCAACACACATTTAGTTTCCTGTGTCTAGAATTTAAACACCATGTACTTCATATGTGGAAGGATTGTGCTGTTCACTCATTTTCAGTGTTTCCTACTTTTCTCCTGTTACAGAACTTCCCTCTGATTTTTTTTTCCCTCTAATTGACATCCTTCACCTTTACCTTTGTTTGTAGAATTTAGAATTTAGAATTTTTTTTTTGCCTGTTCCTGGAGAAAAACTGCCTAAAATAGAAATTTCCCTTGATTTCTGTCCATAATTTAATTTTTTTGTGACCTATGACCTTGATATCTATTCTCTGTTGTAAGTGTGGCAATTTCCAGAGCGTACCCAGTTATTCTCTGTAGATAAACCCCAGATTGACTGGAACGGTAGTGGCTAAGGTACTGCACCATGACTTTGGTTATTGCTTTCATCAGCTGTGTTTTTAAACAGCAAACAGAAGCACCTCAGAGTGCAGGTACTGAGGCCTCAGAAAGGTAAGCAGGGTGTGATTCACCACCACCACCACATGACAAAGGTTAGCTGAGCAAAAATCAAAAAGCCTCAAACTCTTTCTGCCAGAAAAGAGCAAAAAATTAAATTGTCCTTTGCTGTGTGCGACCAAGAGTTTGTGTCACTTACCTGAATTATGTTGTAACTCTTTTAAGGGTGTTTTGCTATTTCTTATTCCAAACTTATACCAGCTATTCAATATGGATCTAATTTCTTTAAGGAAAGAAGAGACGTAAATTTCTGTCCCACAAATCCATATCCAGAACCTGCTGCCTGTGCACAGGCATGGTACAAACCCCTCCTTCACGTCCCTGACATGAGCACACACCTGCACTGTGAGGCTGATGACAGGAGCTCCAGCAGCCATGGTCAGAGAGAACACATCTGGAAAACAAAATTCTGCACTTACCACTTCCACAACCTGTATCCTCTCCCCGAAAATCAGTTGTAGTAAGCCAGAAAACAGAGGAGGAGGAAAGCAGCCACAGCACCAGGTAAACCAAGAAACTATCAATAAAAGCATAAAGCTGTATTGCTCTGGTTTCAGGACTGCATCAACAAATGATTTCATCGAAGGTACCACAATGATATACAGAATATCACATCAACAACAGGCAGCCTTGACTCTGGTAATCTCTGGAACTGACTTTGATCACAGCTGCCTGGCAGAGCTGGGGCTCACTGGATTGATTAATTCATTTCTAGGATATGGCTTCACTTCTTTAATCCTTCTAAATTTTAATTTGTAGAGAAAATAATACTTTAATTTTTAATCCAGTCATGAGGATACTCCTTTTAGATTTGGCCTTTATCAGACTATTCCACTTAATGTCACTAAATAATATCATTGGGAAACAAAACAGCAAGACAAATTTTTCCTGGTTCTTTGACAACTCATGTTGCATTCATCTGTGCTTAACACAGTTCTGAACCATAACTTTAACTGGGAGACATGAGAATATTATCAGGGAATGATTCATAGCTTTAGATATCAGCCTCCTCTTGCAAAACATCTTCTCTGTTACACTGTTTAGTTTGGGTTTTTTCATTTGTCGCATTAATGTGAGTTGTGAGCAGAGCTCCAGAGGCAATGTATTGCATACAGGAGTTGTTATAGAACATTAAGTCCATCTCATAATTAAATGCTCTATCTATTTTCTTGTAAACAATAAGACCATAAAAGAGGTAATAGAAAAAAATGATGTCCCGAGTGTAATGGCTTATACAAAATATGGCCAAAAGAGCTCAGCATTACAGCCTGCTGGAAGTGCCAAGTCCTCTGGCTTTGTCCTTAACCCAGTACAGAAAAGTTACTCTCATCCATGGGCTTTTGAGCACAGCAGATCGTCTCTTCATGGGCTTTGAGCATTGCATGGCAAGGATTCCCCAGCTAGTGAATGAAAGAATACATTTTTCTGGATACAAAAGTACTTTAAAAAGAGAGTTTTGTAATCAATTTAAAAGCTAGACCTGAATTAGTATTAGATTTTCCTTATGTTTAATTAAGTCTAATTAAACAATGCAGACATCTTCCTGTCACCTGTGGTGTGATTATGTTAAATATTTAATGCTTGTGAAGGATTAGGCTGCACATCTAATCTATATCTAGCAATCTGTTCTCTCTCTGGAGTATTTTTTATTTAGTTCTGCTTTTGTATAATGAGTTGCCTTTCAAAGGAAATTGTTAAACACTTTGGTGGGAAGGGGATGTGTCATGCTGCACTGTGTGCAGGAGAATTTTGCTAAGCAGGCACGGAGTGTGGGGGCTGCAGTGCCCTGCCAAGGGGGTGTAGCAGGGACAGCCCACTCTGCCTTGCTGGAGGAGAAGGCATCAAAATCAAACCTTTCTGTTTATTCAGAAGCTTCAGTATATCCCTCTTCCCCAGCAGAGCCAAATGATTAAGGACTTTGAAAGCCCCTACACAGGGTTCACACTGAAAATATCCCTTGCAGCGTGCACACATTTCAAGGTTGCACATTTCTTAGACTTGTTTTCCCAAGGGGCTGTCAACTGTGTAATAGAAAAATGTATTTGTACATCTCTTCCCTCCTGAGCACCACCCCATCCCTTCCTAATCTTTGCACAGCCTCTGAAACACAGGAATGCATCTTTTTATATCTGGTCACCTCTTGGGATGAACCCCTTTAAAGGAGAGGCCAAGGATGTGTTTTTGGGAGCAAGTGCTTTAAGAAATGGGTATTTGCATCTGGTCATAATAATTGTCTTCTCTAACAAAACCAGCAGGGAAAAAAAATCAGCTATTCATCAGAAATGGGTTAAATGTATTCCTATTCATGCTATAAAAGGCACATAAAATACTTCTCTGGCAGTTTATTTGCATTAGCCATTACTTGCATCTGAGGACAAAAGACAAATTCACATAATTATTTTTCAATTGGTTGGGTCTGTGTCTGTGTAATCATTTTTTCACAGTGTATGAAGCCCTTTTTCAATAGACCATAACAGTAATAGCTATTTCTTATTTACAACTGGAGGAGAAGATCCAGCTACCAGATTTTATTATGCAGAGTGAACTTTTCAAAATTAAATTAGCAGAGCTAACGTGGTGGCCCATAGTAAACTAATTAGTTGTTAGGCTGTTGGCAGAGGTAGAATCAACTCTTTCAGACTTCCTAACAAACACCCTCAAAAATTACGAGCAAAGGGTTTCTACTGCAGTTTGGTTAAGCATGAAAATATTCATTCTCTTTAGTCAGAGTGGGAAGGTGATGGCAGCAGAAGCAGCTCAGGGGCAGAGCCAGGCAGCAAAAGCCCCCCAAACCTCCCTGATCAAAAGCAAAGCCCAGTCAGATGGATGAGAGGTTTTCATTGCCACAGTTTAAGTGGCTTGAACATTGGTATCTTTATGATCTCTGGATAAAACCACAGGCTTTGATCTACACAAGCAGTACAAGGTCCAGGGGGGGTTGTGGAACAGAGCTTGGTGGGGGAACCTGGGCCAGACAAGAGTGCTCAAAGAGATGAGCACACCCACCCATCTGCTGGGGGCTGTGCCTCCAACAACACCTTCCTGGCACCTCTTGGGAGCCTTCATCCTCTCTGTCCTGTCTGCTCAGGAGGAACTCTGCACCTGTGTAAAATTAATAGGGTGTTCATTATGAAATCCACGCCACATCTTATTAAAAGTGCTCTGTCATTGAAAGTAGAAGGTGGAGGCTTCTTAAACTGGGGTTTTGTTGCCCTCTAGTGAATGAGGTCAGCATTATGCATGGGAAATTATTTTGATCACTGCATAATTAATGCGGTCTGAATTGGTACAAAAGTGCAGCCAAATTGCATCCTGTTCCCACTTGAATTAGTTAACCTAGAGATACTGTTTCTTACAATGTGTTGCTTCCTTGCCTGAGCCTCTTTTTCTTTTTTTTTTAATTTTTGCAATGAGAATGCACGACTGTGTGGGTATCATGATAAGGCAAGCAAGCCAGAGACAAGGAATAAATCAACTAAATGGATCTGCAGCACAGTAGCTTTAATACATTGGTATATACTTAATATGTCTCCTGAAAAGAATGTCTAATTATACTGTCATGGCAAAAAATGCATTTTCAATAGTGATAAATTATGCCATCATTTACTTTCTGAGAACATGCTGAGATTTATGAAAGATTACTGCAAAATTATCATGCCAGGATAAAAAAAAAAAAAGAAAAGCCAAACTGGATTATCATTGGCATCAGAAAAGAAAGAATGGGGAGAAAACCCCTTTCAATACTGAAATAGAGAGTAAAATTGATAAAATGTTATGCAGGATGAAAATATTATATATTCTGCCATGGAATGAAATTCAGCCTCACATTGCACATTTTTTCTGCTTTTGTTACCTGCTAGAGAGTATTTTGGGGCTGCTTAGATGAGGAGGTTGTCCCAGTCCTGTGTATAGCTGGAAGCCACAGGCCCTAATTCTTCAATGACTAGAACTTGACAGTTTTGCTTATCTGATATAAAACCAGGTGGAAGTGAAGGAGTATCAGCCCTCAGAACAGCACATTACAAAATATGATTTTTTTTTGTAATCACTCCCCGACAGTCCCCAACTCAGCTGGCCTGGAGTGCACAGGTAGAGGCAGCTGTTATGGACCTGCTTTTCTTACATGTGGCTGGAAATCTGTTTTGCAGGGGATTTATCTTTATTCCTCAGTTATTTTCCAAAGAAACCTACAGAACTGATGCCTGTTCTGGGTTTGCCATGAGCTGTGTGGGACATCCCAACCCCAGGGTGTGGAGCCACCCCTGGCTGCAGGCTCAGCTCTGGGCCACCAGGAATCTCCACCAGCTCCTGCACTTGCAGGAAGAGGAGCAACTCTTCCAAGAAGTGTTGTAGCTCCTGGTGCTTTTCTCTGTATCACACACAAGCCAAAAATAAGAAAATTCTTTTCCTCTTTCCACACATCCTCCTACCGAGTCCTTTCTGAGCTGATGCTTCCCTCATTTCAAGGTGTCTGTTATGGACCTGTTTTTGGATGGGACTTTTCTTCAGCTTACTCTAGTGGGATTGGGAAGCAGATTAATTTACTGGTAATTGATTTAATTATCAGTTTCCTGGTAAAGGAAGTCCTGTATATGATTGGAGAATATAGTGTTTAAACAATGGCTATCAAGGATGAAGGGAGCCCACACTGGTGTGGAACTCAGTAACCCAGTGAGGTCAATAAGGGGCTTGGATAAGACTCAGGGGATGACAAGCAAGTCTTTTATTGATCACTCTGGGAGGAAAACACAACTTAAAATCAAGGAGATAAATAAAATGCTTGGTGGTGCTTGCTTCACTCCATGAAAAACATCTTTAAAAACATCCAGTCTGATCTTTTGAGAGTGCATGAAGAGTTCTGTGTTTTAATTCAGGTTGGTTTTTCATAATTACTGAATGTTTAGACTGTTCCTGACAGACTGGCTGGTGTAGCTGGGAGAAATGGGACATTTGATGAAAATTCTT
>CM031874.1:8999604-9010527 GCA_018697195.1 Certhia americana | reverse complement strand
TGGCTGTTTGGATTTGCTCAGCTGTGCCCTGTACCAGCACTTCTCAGCCTGCCACAGGGTCCCAGCAGTCCCAGCAAGGTATGGCACACAGCTCATGGCCAGTCCTGCCACTGCCTCCATTGGTGCTGCAGCAGCTGGGATCAAAGCAGAAATGGGAAACAAAAACAGATGTGTTATTGACTGAGGTGTCGGGGCACTGATGCATTGATGGGCTTGCTGAAAAACAGAGGCCAGGCAAAATTAAGAAAATAAAAAGCAGTTGTATTTATTGAAGGTACATTTCGGGCAGACGAAGCTCGCCCAGGGGCTGCACCCAAAATGAATGGCAGGTCACAGGTTTTCACACTAGGTAATGAAGTCATCTACCCCAAGTTTGCCTCCTCAAACTCACTTTTGTTTACATCTCTCAGGGCCTGAGGCAGTGAGGTGTCCTTGATTCCCAAGCCTAGAAAGGAATTGCTGTGTCTGACCAAAATGGGAAAGGAGCAGCTCACAGTGTATGTGGAGTTTGGAGTTATACACTAAAGAATTGCAGGATTACAAATAGATGGCAAAAAGAAAAGCTGAAATCCTAAGGCATCAGCACAAGGACAGAGCTTGATCCTTGCTGTGCTGATGTGGGTGTGAGGGGACAGTATTGACTCCAGAGCGCAGTGACATTTTGTTAACAACAGCTGGGGTAGTCCAGGCACATTTTATCAGCTGTGATTGTTGTTGCAGCATATTCCATGCCCACAGCACCCAGCACTGAATTGCCTTTAAACTTTTTAGGTCTATTTTAGCTGCTGCAAGACATTTTCTTCCTAACAAGCATGATTGGCAGTTGCTTTCATTAGTGCAAGTTAGCAAACACAAATCAATCTCTTGTTCCCAGCAAACTCTTAATTTTTTAGAAAGTTTTTCCCTCTAGTCCTCAGCAAGTACTTTTGGCCTTAAGAAAATTAACAGCTTTGGTGTATTTTATAAAGACATTTACATGCATCTTCTTCATGTTTTACACTTGTTCCTTAACATTTTTTCTCACATGGTGAAATTTTTGTAAATATTGCTGCCTTCCTCTCTGAGTCTGCACACTCTCTGGAAAGCACTATAAATAGAGAGGGTTCCATTGGAAAGTACTATTTGCTGTTTCTAAAATTCAACATTATGTTTATGCTTAAAATTAAAGATACTATAGCAAGTTCTACAGTGAGGGTTGAAAGTGTTTCCTGAATACGTGGTAACTGCTTCAGGGGGTTGTTGTTGTTGACATGGCAGGAAGAGCAAATCCACAGTTATTGTTTTGCTTTTCTTTCTCTCTTTATTAAATACAGAGGTGATAATTGCTTGGTTTTGTTCACAGCTGGCACTAGATGATAAGTTTTCTTCTCGTTAGACATGTAAACCACAGACAGACTTGCTTAACTTCTCTATTTTCATCAGATAAAAACTCAGCTGATTTTAGCCTCTTCAAAATGAAGGCCACATTTGATCCTAATAAGCATATTAAGCTGGTTTTTTGTTAGTTTTTCTTTGAATTTGAATCCCATTAATAAATTTTTCTTTGGATGAAAAAAGGCATTTTAAGGGAGGGGAGAAATGATGTGACCTGCCAGTCGCTGAAGCTCTCCACTGCAGGAACTGTGTGCCATGAGGTGAGAGCACATCTGTGACTGCAAAATTAGATTATATCCTTACACTTCTAATTTAAAATTTCTGGACAATCCTAGCTTTAAAACATAAAGCAATCCTGCATGCTTCCACACTCGTTAATCTTCACTTTCAGTTTATTTAAAAATGAATCTTCATTTTATTTATATTTATTGAATCTTATTTATTAAAATGAACACAATTTATGCAGAACAAATATTAGCTGTAGTACTAAATGACCTACTGAGCTCGAAGTCTGCAAGAATAAAAGGAAAACAGTTGTGCTAATAAGATCTGGCTTCACTTACAACACTCCTGCAACATGAATCACTAGGAAAAAAGCCTTGTTTCTCTGACTGAGTTTGGGACTGAAAACAGGACATTACCTACAAAGAGAGATAATTTTTGCACGTGTGGTTGTTCACAAAGGGCTTTGATACAATGAATAATTCAGGGCGTTGTGTCCCAACACCCACCCAACTCTTCTTTTCAAAAAGCTCAAAAATGTCACCTCACCCTCAGTGAACTCCTGAGCACTGCAGAGCTCTGTGGAGTTTGGGTGTCCTACAAATTATTCTCCACCTTTGGCTGGTGGGAATAACATAGGAAAGACCTGGGCTTCTTTAATCCCTTCAGACATCCTGGTCCTGACCCTTGTTGTGTATTTCCATCACGGATCCCTGCAGCCTGTTGGGATTTCATCACTGTGAGCCCAGGGAAACAGATCTGATCTGATGGTTTAGAGGAACATTTTCTTCTGGAATCTTGCTTAGAAAGCCACAGCTGACATTGAAGAAGTTGATGCAAAATAGTTTTAAGTCGATGGAGATTCAAGATTAACTCAGAGAGTCACAAAGTCAAGCACAGCCAGCATAGTTACAGATTGGAAAGCAAGAAGAGTTTTGGAGCTGTCTGGGGTTAGTGGTGTTGCTCTGAGCTGAGCCAGTGCAATTTGGAGGCAAAGTTTTGCCCAAGAATTGATTACTTTGACTGCAAACAATATTTTGGGTTTTCACACACAACCTCCTCTTTGAGGATGCTTTCTCAGGGAAGTTATGGGAGAGATGGTCAATGGTAAAAAAAAGAATAACATTTGAGGATTTAATTTTTAAAGAATACCTGCAAGTTTGAAGGGCAGAAATAATTACCTTTCCTGCTGTAATAGTCACAGATTTTCTCAGTCAAGAGAAAATCTCCAGTTAGATTCTTTAGAAACTGTATTTGTACAAATACAGGAAATGGATGTTTGCTGTCATCTCTTCAAACCTCCAATGTTTGCTTCATTAAACTCCATGCAAAATGTTGGTTCATGAGTGGGTCCTTTCCTTTCTGCAATATTTTTTAGTCCTCTTTTCTGTTTGTTCTTCCTTCTTATTAGTGATTCTGAGGATATTTTGTACGTTGTGCACATTTTTTCTTATTAAAAATGTAGAAGTAAATATTGCTCTTAGGGGTTTTGGAGTAAATCCAGAATTAACTTAATGCTGTCATGGAGCTTCCTTCATTTTTGTAGTGCTATATATCAGTGCTCTGAGCCAGAGTCCCTGCATAACATAAAATTTAAATTCTACCCAACAAAAATATTTCAGTGAAATGTTTTTCCACTTTTTCTCATTAATCAAAATAACATGTTTCACAGAAAAACAAGTCCTGATCGGTCTCTGTGTGTGAAAAACCGAAAGTGGATTATCTTGTTAGAAAATGTAAATCTCTGGAACCTGAATGACACATTTCAACTACCCACAAATCAGATTTTCATCCCTAATAAACTTCTTTTCTGGTTTTGTTTTGTTTAATTATAAAAACCTAAAGCCTGTCAAAATCTCAGAATGACACATACAACAGAAAATCAGATTGCTGCCCACCTCTATTAGTTTCTATAATAGTCTTCAACTACAAGGAGGAAAAATGAAGCATTAGGAACAAAACTGTTTCTATGACAAGATGCATCTGAACTTCTTATTTTCTGACAAATAAGAGGAATATCTTTACATTCGTCTTTGCTGCTTTTCAGTTCTCTGACAGTTATTTCTCTGCCTTCCTCAGTGCCAACAGAAATGAAAATATAAACCTCGATTTCCAAACTGCCAATCCTACTCTGTGGCTGTGGGACTGTGCACACACATGCTGGGGACGTTTTTTTGTCTGGTGCCAATTAAAACACACATATTCCAAGGCTTGTGTTTTCATCTGACCATGCCTTGATGTTTATTTATAATAAGGTGTGTGTTTCTGGGAGCCCTTTTTTCTCCCTCAGAGAAGCAGGAGATTGGTGAGTGTCTCACTTGACAGATAAGGGTGGCATTGACTCAAGTAGGATCATCAAAACAAACACACTTTGACAGAACGGGCTTCATAAATAATGTGCATCAGTTTTTACTCTGTCAGTGTAAATGCATCTCCTCCACTGCTGGTTTCCACTTGTTTTATCCAGAATGCCTAAGAATAATGAATAAATCATAGTCCTGTATACATGTATGTATGCATATGTATGTGTAGATATTTATACATAATTCATGCCATAAATATCTATTTTGGTCTGGCACAGAGGTCACATGTAAGAGTGGAGGTGTGTTAAGACACTGTACCTAAAGTATTAATCTAGTTTCAGATGCTGCAGATTATTTCATTTAGCAAGAGAAACAGATGAATGCAGATCATCTTGATGCAGTCTTTCTTCTTTTTTTCTTTTTACCCCACAAAGAAAATGCAGTGCTTGTGATCCCCGCTGGAAAGTTCTTTTGCTTATCACTCCTGGCTGTTTCCAGTCATTAATTGGCCCCAAATTGCTCATTAAGTTTTTCTGAGCCTGCCTGTTCTCCTAAGCTGTATGTGGTGCTCCTCCTGCCTCCTCTCTTTGGTTCTCTAGTCACATAAATCTTCCCAAGCAAGAGGCATTGCATTTCCTTCCATATGTCATTCAAAGGAAAGGCACAAGTCAGTGACTTGGGTTTGTTTGGAGTTTTGGGCTCCACACAGGAGCATAAATTGTTGACATAGTCACTTTTGTTTATAAAATATATTTGAAGAACATAAACAAAAGAAGAGACAAATTTTGCTTAAAACGCCATTTATTGGGCAGATTTTATACCATCTTACTTCAGTGATATTTAACCTGTTTGTGACTCAGAACACAAAATTGATAACTTCAGCATACAATTTAGCCTCTCCAGTTACCACATGGCCTTCAGCCTGTTCCATCTTTATTTTCTCCACAGGATAAAAGACACTCTTTGTTTTCTAAATCACTGTGGAAGTCCCCATTGCTCATATGCAAACTATAATTTACACAGTGTTGCAACACTTCAGTATTGAAGCACCTGGAAATCAAAAGAGCTGCATAGAAAATGTGCAATAATGTCTGGAAATTAGTTGCCAGGATTGTGGGGTACAGAGCCCATTTTTCTCTGTCATTTGCAGAAAAAAAAAAAAGATAATTTAGACCTCACTGAAGTATAATTAGTACCCAAGGAGTAATATCTTCATTGGACAAGAAGGAAGGAATGGAGAAGGATCCTCAGGAGAAAGGTTTCTGAGTAGAGCTGTTGGTATCAGCCCTGGATGCGATTGGATTTTATTGATATGATACACTAATAGAGGCACTCATCCCCCAGAACAGGCAATGCCTCTCAGCTGGGGCTCCCAATGCACTAATTACTCTGTTTAACACAAAGACAGTGGTGAAATGATATTCTGATAGAGAAGCCATGTTATCTGTATGCCCTGGGATTCCTTCTGAGTCCTGTGCCCTCCACCTGAGAATAAATGACAAATTACTTTTCTACTCTGCTCTTTCTTCATTACATCTGAAATGCAGGACGTGGTCTGTGGATTATTTTCAGATCACCATGTTACCCCAAAATATCCAAAGCATGTTCATGGCACTCAGAAAGTGCCAAGTCTAACATGGTTTTAGGGTATCCTTGGACATCTCTGCCTTTCAAATGATCCCTGATTCTTTCCTGGGATTGTACACTGCTGATGAGTAAGAATATAGGAGATGCTTTGTTTAAAAAGCTCAAATAGCTCGTAAGGGAAGAGGAAAAAATGAGAGGAAGGGATCAGTGCCTAGGGAAGACTAAATCCTCTCTCTGCTGTCTTGGCACTCACCAGCCTTGTCCACACCCCTCAGATGAACCACTGTACCCTATGCTGCTGCCAGCCCATGCCCAAGGATGTCCAAAGGGAGAGCTGGCAGGGAGTGTTGAGAGGGAAGTGAGCTCACCTCAGGCTGCCCAGAATCCACTGGTTACATTCTGGAGATGGGTTTGAGTTTGGACTTGTTTGGGTTTTTTTTGTTTCCTTGGATTTTGCTATTGTGGGAGGAAAAGTAGGTTTAAGTTATGGTCAGAAACTTGACAAGTTTAGAATCAGTTGACAAATCCAATATATTGCTGGCAAAGTTTGTGAAACATCAAAGTGCAAGAGGTTGGAACACCTACAGTAGCAAGTAAGAAGCAAATCATGATAGAGTGTGTGAGACTAGGGTGTTAAATAAAGTCACAACAAAACCTGCCATGGCTTTTCTGACAAGCTTTGGAAGAACACCTGACAAGGTGTACTCACATTAATAGAAGCGGTTATTGTTTGATTACATTAGTACTTTGGATGCAACAGGGCTTTTATTTTGTCTTTCTGTCTTCATAAGAAACAGGTTTTTGGTCACCACATCCCACTTTGGCGAAGTTGCTGAGCAATTTTGTTTTCATATTAATTTATGACATCCCTTTCCTATGAGGAGATGATTTTATTTTGACAAAGAGCAGTAAGTCTCAAGAACTCCTGATATTTAATGTATAGAGAAGGTCATGAATTTATGTCTGTGCTGGAGCAAATCTTACAGTCTCTGTGCTAGAGATGGATGGCACTTGTGCTATGCGTCACTGCTAAGGGAGACAGTAAATCATAAGATGTTACTTCTCACCTTGCTGAAGCTGTGAAGTGA
Source organism: Certhia americana (assembly GCA_018697195.1). Taxonomy (NCBI): domain Eukaryota; kingdom Metazoa; phylum Chordata; class Aves; order Passeriformes; family Certhiidae; genus Certhia; species Certhia americana. Next base: position 9,003,953 of record CM031874.1, on the reverse strand, counting down.
ATATAGCATTTCTTTCTATTGAGTGATCCAGTTAGGGACAGGGAAGACCAGGTCACAGAGACATGGGCTCCCAAAAAATGTAGAGTTACCTTCCCAGAGTAACTGAGACACCTTTTGAGACACAGGATACAACATTTTGGCAGCAAAACCTAATAAATACCTGGCTGTCCATCACTGTCTCTTTGCATTGTCATGATGAAACTTCTTCTTGACATCTGATTTAAAAAGAGATTGAATTGTCACTTCTGTTAATGCAGGGTTTATGTTGCTCTCACCATGGATCAGCCCAAAGTGCAGAGCTGGTTAGGCAGTCCCTGGGAAATCCCATCAAATTATGTTTGGGGAACACGTCAGGGTTTGCAGGATGATTTTTTTTTCCTTTCCCCAGCTCCACTCCATTACCTCATGTTGCTGTAAGATCTGACAGGCAGAGCTGAGGCAGCAGCTCCTTGCAGGGAGCTCCCCAGCACGTTTCAGTGGAGGTGAAGGGGAGGTTTGGGCAGGTGTGGTTTGGCTTCTCCACCTCCCAGCCATGGCCAGAGCAGCCTGAGCCATCAGGGGCTTCCAGAGGGAACTGCTTTGCTCTCTGGGAGCTCAGCAGGGAATTTGCCTTTTGGGACAGACATTTAATCTTAGATTAAGGTGGTTTTGTGGGTATGCTAAGAATATTTCAGATTAGTCAAATCAACAGATGCACATGTTCTAAAGCTAAGATTGCACATTAACTTCTGAATTATTTCATAAACTTGGAGGGTTTTTCTTTAATTTTTGCTTTACTTTTCTGGGTATTTACTTTTTGGTTAAAATCTGTGGATTGCTGAACCATCTCACACTTTTTGCAAGGATCCAGCTTTGACAATATTCAAAATACTGTGGTGACACAAACAAAAACTGGCTTACAAAGTCCAGAGATTACACATTCAAGCCCTGATTTTATATTACCATATTTATTTGCTGAAATAAGTGGGCGGTAAAGGAAGCCAGTGCCACAGGCAATCTGTGTCACCAGCTGCAATGTGCATCTTCTCCATAGTTTATAAGCAAATTCTTTAAATTTTTTTATAAGTAGTTTGAAAGTTTTTTTTGTTCTGCATTTGGATCTGTGCTTGATAGGATAAGAAAAAACAACAACATAAAAACAAACCAAAAGAACAAAGCAGGCTTTCAGATGATATAATATAAAACTAAATTTGTTTAGCTGTGGGAATGGAATAAGAAAAAGATGCCAAGAGTCCTGACCTGTGGGAAGAGGATTGGCCTCTGTAAAGAGAGAGAGGATTTGCCTTTTATGTTTGGTGCAAATACAGATCATTCAGCAGTGAAATGTGCCGTAGTTACAACATTACTCGATTGGAGAGTTAATAACTGACACAGAGGAATTAACAAAAGGAAATAGATGGCATTTCTAATAGCAGTTAGGAGGAATAATTGTTCTATCTAACAACTGACTGAATACTTTGTCAGGCAATATCAGCATCAAAAGGAAGGTAAATGCCAAACAAGTAAATGAAACAATGATAGCTTTAAAGCTGGAACATTTGATTGGGAAGCAAACGAGCCTGGCATCAAGCAAGGACTTATCTACATGGGGAAATCCATCAGTGCAACTTCAGGGGGATGATTGTCCCTTGCAAAGCCACAGAAACCTCACAAAGGAGAGGCCCTGAGAGTGCAGGATGAGATTCTCCCTGTGAGGAGTACTAGAGTTCCAACTCCAGCTACAACAGGGTGGTTCCAGGGGTCAGTTTGCCCGTGGGGATAAATCCTGAATTTTTGATGAGCTGTTCCCAGTGCCTGCCCTGTTCCCTGGCCCAGGCTGGGACATTTTTCCTGGCCCAGCAGAACGAGGGCTGCAGAGCTGTTGGTGCCACGACACGATGCAAAGCCAGCTGAAGAACCTTGATGCTGCTCAGGCTGTGACACATGGAGGAGCAAAGTGACAGCCCCACGTGGGAAACATCTTTTAAATGCATTCAGGTTCCTCACACACCGAACAACCCCGCCACTGCTGCATTCTACTATTCTGTATTCTACTATGGCATATTTTCCAATTGTGTTAATATAATTTTTAACATTCTTTAACCTGCTTGCTAAGAAGAAAAATGAGAGTCTGATGTTCTCTACACCTTAATTAAGTTGATAAATAGTATCTTCGTGACATGCAAATAAAAAGTTAACTCAGAGCTTTGTGTTTGCAAAGAGTCAGTAATTTTCATGACTCAAGTTTTAATAAGCTGGATTTGAAACTCAGTTGACTGGGAGGCAATGAGGTAAAAGGAAAGACCTAGCACTTCTTTCTCAGCATCTCACACACTTGGTTCTGAATCTCTGAAACGTCACTGTGGTAAACACAGAATAAAATGGGAAAATTCAGATCTATCAGGTGAAAAAGCCTAGATTAACAGATCTGAAAACCACTGCTCTCTGAGAAAGGAAAAAATTCATCTCCCATCCGAGTGTCTGAGCTGATTCAGTGTGCAGCAGTGCCTGCCCTGTCCTCTGCTTTTGAGAAAAGTTCTCTCAGGGACTCCAGCAACCACAGGTGGGAGCAGTGACACCCCCCCAGGTGCACATCCTGTGCTTCCAGGAGGTCTGGGCCTCCTGGAGCAGCTGTGCCACAGCTGGCAGCGAGTGTCCAAGAGCACAACTGAAGAGTTTGCTACCCTCCCATCCCTGCCAGAAATCCCAGCAGAGCAGCACCCACCCCTGTGTGTGAGCCTGCATTTGGGTTCTGCCTCTGCAGACATTGCAGCTTGAAGGAGCCCAGTCAGCACTGCCTGGAGAACATTTTATGATTTTAACATGCTTATGTATTATTTGGCTCTTTTTAAAATCACTGTAAATGCATAAAGATTATAGGTGCTAGTGTAGGCTATACTTTAGAAGAAGAAAAATCAATTTTTCATTCGTCAGCGGCAGCTTGCAATACAACAGGAATATTACCTGAACCAAGTAAACAGAATTATCCTCTAACCTGAATAAGAAAAATGTAGCAGAAAGTCTTTATCTCTCTATTTTCAACTTATATTATCTAAGTTTGACTGTGATTTAAAAGAAAGAAGGGAGGGGAAGATGAGCCAAATGCAGAATTGTTATGAAAGAAGCAAAACTGAGCCCTGTGAAAGGCCTGTGAAAGGTTCACAATGGAAATGATTTTCAGTTTAAATTACTCTTGCAGGACTGTAATGTGGCAGTCAGGAAGCTTCTGTGAAAAGTCCATTTTTTTTCCTTCTTTTTTTTTTTTTTTATTGGTTTGTGTTTGTATGAACTGCCTATGGCCCGGAAAAATACCTGTTTTAAATGTTAATCCCTGTGTTCCTGGAATATCTGAGCACTTCCCACACATTAGGAGTTTTTCTTTTATAAATCCTCCCCAAACATTTTATTGCTGTTATTATTATCACCCTATAACAGCTATAAATTCTTGAGGTCACATTAAAAGAAATGGGAACTGCATTTTTGTCAAAGAGCTTCCCTTTGCTTGTGTCCTTAGGCTCAAGATCCATTTGTAGAAATCTGTCCATAAAACTGCAAGAAATAGTAGCCAGGTTGAGGAGCATTCCATGGACAGCAGCAGCACCCATCAGGGCATTGTGCTCCCTGTGTCCCAGCCCTGAATGCTTCCCAAAGGTGTTGCATTCCATTTTCCTACCTGGAATGTTGTTTTCAGAAGCTGAGTGAATCTCAGTGACAGATACAAAGAGCAGGACAGCCCCACTTGTGACATATCAGAACATTTTTGTGTTTAGAGGTAAAGCTTTGGATGACTTTTTACATTAAATATTGTAATGACTCTGTCAGAATTAATGGAACTGCACCACTCCATGTGAGTGGAGTGTTTTGCTCTGTGGATTTTCTGTGTTGTGTCCATATCTCACTTCTTTCAGGAATCTTCACCACCTACAATAACACAGCTGGCCAATGACCAGGACTGCATGTGGAAACAACAAATGAAATTCCACTCCTGCTGGGGTGAGATGACTTTCACCTTCATGGTTTCCCTCCTTCTGAATATATAAAGAGAAATGTAGAAATTTCTTAAAACTTACATTATATAGCCTCTCATAATTTATTTCCTCTTTTAACATCTATTTATAGAATTTGATTTTGTGAGCTTTTTCCTGGTTTAGTGAAGTCCACACTGATTGATATATTTAAAAAAAAAAGAAGTGTGGTTTAATTTTTCAGTATGTATTGGGGAAAAAAGGGATGTAACATTAAAACTAAGAAAGGAATGGAATGGAATGGAATGGAATGGAATGGAATGGAATGGAATGGAATGGAATGGAATGGAATGGAATGGAATAGAATAGAATAGAATAGAATAGAATAGAATAGAATAGAATAGA
>CM031874.1:8612266-8993975 GCA_018697195.1 Certhia americana | reverse complement strand
TCTTCTCTTCTCTTCTCTTCTCTTCTCTTCTCTTCTCTTCTCTTCTCCTCCTCCGGGTGACCTTGAACTAATCTAATCTATGTAGATAAAAAAACCATCTTCTACCTAATGAAAAGATAAGATAAACCCACACAGATTTGAGGTGTGTGATACACTGTTATGTGCTTACAAACCAAAATGTATTGGCAGAAGTCCAAAAGTGTCCTAGAAGATACACAGAAATAAGATAGACAGGTAGAAACAATTATTGATCAAGACCTTTTGTACTGGGAGCTAAAGTTAATAACATTTTATATCAAAATCAAGTGTGGATCCTGAGGGTGAGAGATGTATTCTTAAAATATTTGGTTGTACTTTGCTATGCACAGGCTTGTAGGGAGGCAATTCAAACTCAGTAGCAAGGGGGCAGAGAAATGGAAGATCACAAAAATTTTGGAAATGTAAGTGCTAATCAATCATTATTTCGTCTTTTTTCATCTAATGTGGCTACATGTGGCCAAACACAACTAGACTGGATTTTTTTATAATTTAAAATCCCTTGGTACATAGAACAACCATTTCAGGAAAGAACAGGCAGATTATTATATTTGCAATACACATTTCAGTCATGCTGTTTAATTAGTGAGAACAAACGTAGTGTGTGGTCACAGTGTAAAATGAAGAACCTCAGCTAGGAATGGGCTGAGAAAACAACCTAAAGCTGTAGGCTTTGCAGAACAGAGCTGTGTTTCAGCTTAAACATAGTTATTGCAGCCACAGAGTTGCAGGTACAAGCCTGCTTGGACACTTGGTACATTTTGTTATATATTTTGTGTGTGCAGTCGGAATAAATCAATGTGGAAGTTAGCAGGAAGATCAGGTCAGTGTGGAAAAGATGGCAGAGGTGATGCCACAATTCCTGTACCAGGATCAGTCTGTGGCAAGGCAGGGATGGGAATTGGACAGACTCCAGAGCATCCCTGCTGCTGCTGAGTGCAGCACATCCTGGATGCAGGAGCCAGACTGGTTCAGTGAAGGTGCTGTGCTGTCAGATTGGACTGGAGGAAGGTTTTACCACCAATGTAAATAAATAAAAAAAATGTGCCAAATAAAATCACCGCAGCAGATTGAGACAACTGTGAACAAGAAACAAACCTGAGCATGCTGGCTGCATTTACCCATTGTCCCTGTAAAACAACTCCTCCTGTCTCAGGGGTTGGGAATTGTCTGTAACCCTGAACTTGTTCACAGCAGGAGGTTTGGAAACAATTTTTCCTGTTCCTTTGTAGGCATTGTCACTCTCATCTCAAATTAATGAACTCAGGGTCTTTTCTTTGGCTCTGACCAACCACAGGCACATTGCTCTTGTAGGGGCAGGTACATGAAAATGTTTCTTTATTGTACAATTATGAGGGGGCTGGGGATTTTCTCAACCAGAATTATTTTATCTTTTCCATTTCCTACCCCGCAAAAGTGTAAAATACTTTATTCCCTTTCTTCTTTCTGGATTTGCTAATTATGCTGCAAGTAGTAATCTTTCCCATTATTTTCTGTTACATTTGAAAGAAGATGCCTAAAGACAGCATTACCTGTAGGAAAGATTTCTGGCAGAAGAAATTTCTATTCTCACAACAACACTCAAGGCTAAATTTGTTTTGATTGAACACTCTTCAAATGTTTTGTTATTTTGTTTTCTTTTTTCCCTTAATAAAAAAAAATAGCTTTTCTTTAAAGGAGAAGTTCTAATCTAAAGTCTCTCTCATACTTTGGAGGTTCCCTCAGATGCTATAAAAAATATTTCTTGTTTCAGAACAAAAAAGGGAAATGAAGATGTTCTTCATTTCCCGAGTGTCTGATCTGCATAACTGAAAACTCAGAGACAAATGGCCACTGGGAAAAAATCCCAAAGTATTTAAGTAAAACAGGATTTCATTTCTTGTGGAAAATTCAGAGAAAGTAGATTAATAAATCATATGCATTTGAAAAGTATGCTTTTCACTTTTTTCCTTCTGTAATCCCCGTCACAACTGGTGATTCCACTGCCCTTTGTTTCCTTCAAGGTATTTCAAAAATACACTAATATCAGGACCCCAGGAGCTTCTATAGTCCCTCAAAATGCCATGAACTCCACAAGCAGGGCAGTATCCAATCTTCCAAAAGGATCCAAACACTACAATGAACCCAATTAAAAGATCAGTTCATACTCCATCACCCACATCGGTCACATTTTGGAATTGTGAAGCTTCTTGTTGCCTCTCCGTGTCTCCCGAGCCTGAATTCTCCCTCACCTCATCAGACACTAGAAATGTAAATACAGCTCCTTTTCACACCTTGAGCTGCTCTCCCAGGACACAGTCCAGACCACCCAAACTCTCAGTTGTGGACTGAAGTCACTTGGCAGCCCAATTCCAGACTATTATTGCAATAACATCTCTTCCTTCACGTGCAGGTGGGAATGCTGCCTCTCCTCTCCCGGGGTTCTGTGCTGCACAGAGTCCCCTGGGCTGAGCAGGACAGCAGGAGGGGAGGGAGCAGCAGCAGACCCTGAGGGGAGCTTGGTTTTGCTCAGCAGATTTCAGAGCAGCATTTACAGCTGCCTGGGCAGCTTCACAAGGCACAGCTAATTGGGACAGGAGCCTCCATTCATTGCAGAAATGAAGGCAATAAGACCCATGTGGAAGGTGGTCTTGTGCCTTTAGACCTCGGGAGAATTGTCCTCAGGTCCTCATTTGTGGTTTCACCAGCTTACTTGGCTTGGCTACTTTTATGCAGGTAGGTAAAATGAAATTCTCACACTTAAGCTTCGTTTTCCACTACAAGGTTTTTACACAACATGAAGCAATCTGACTCATGACCTTGGATATTAAAATTAAATAGCCCACATGCTTGCATAATTTGCATGTGTCTGAACATCTGAGCTAACGTGCATTAAAGATACACCTCAGTAACCCTGGATGCCAAGATCACCTAGCCAGGAGTTTCTAGGAAGTATTTGTCATGAAGCTGTGGCAATTACTGAAATGACTGTGCATTTCTTCTATTGATTGTTGACCTACCAAAATAAAATTACATTTGGCTCCAGATAATTCATTTTCTCCACTTGAATATTGGTTTGCCCTGTGCTGAGACCTATCAATAAAAAAAATATATACAATTAGTGGGCTGGATGTTAACATTTTTCTTATTCTGAATACATCTCATTATAGACTTGAAAAAAATGGTAACCACAGTGAGCTATAGATATGTAAATGCCATTTCACGTTGGTATCTTGTGAGTCTAGCTTCCAGGAGTCAGGCTACTTAAAGGCAGCACCTAAATACTGCGAGTTATGTTTTTAAAAATCCCCATGCGGACCCAGAAAGGCACAGAAGGTAAAAGGACCACCAGTGGCAGCAATTGGGTTGAAAGGATGTGTGGAAATTTGGATGAGGTAATCTCCTGCCTGTTGAGTCACTGTCTGATTTGTGTGACTGCTGCCTGGTAATGTGGCATTAACAATTTACAAGGCTAGGAAACACAAGAGGCACAATTTAGGCCAAGATGCTTATCTCTGGTGCCTGGATTTTTTCTATGTGTTATCTGTGTTTAATCCTGCTGGCACCTATTTCTTGAAAGCAGATTCAAGTCTCTAACATTTATAATTGTACATAGATGGCATAGATGGAAATTTGTTTCTGTGTTCATGGGGTGGTAGCATAAAGGAGGCACCATTTAACTTTAGTTGTGATTTGTGCAGGGAACTTGTAGGATCCCTCTACACAGAGAAGATGCCTTGGGTTGGTAAATGCAGACAGAATTATACCAGTCATTATAAAAGAAAATTATAAATACAATAAGTGTTTAGCAGCAAATATGTTGGTATATTTAGGGCTTGTAATGATGGAGAATATTTAAAATGTGACATATTTGAATCCAGTACTGTAATCCAGTGGTTAGTTAACAACCCCCCACTGTCACTGCCTCCTGCACAGAACAGTGATCACACAATGCTGTAGATGAACATGTCAAACACACTCGAGATGATTTGGAACAGAGGCTTTGATTCTTCTTTATCTTGTGGCCATTTAGTACCAGTTTAACCCCCTCAGAATGAGGACAGCTCAAACTCCTCTGTGCCCATCCTCCCTGGCATGATGCTGGCTCCTTCCCTGATTATTTTCAGTCAGTTGTGGCACAACCATTTCATTACACTGAGAGATGCACAGAACCCCTCAGAAAGAACTGTACACATTTAACAGCTTCAAACTATTTTCCCTTGAGGTTAACATAATGATTGCTGCTGATTTCAGTGAGCACTGGGCAGGGCCCTTAGTGCAGTTTTCACCCCATATGTTTTAAAATGAACATTTCTTGCCACTATTTTCAGGTTTATTGTAGCTTCCTTCTGCCTCAGGCAAGGAAAAACAACAGGACACAATGACAGCACATTATATTGGAAGTAGCATGATAAATTCTAAATAGATATAATTAGCATGTGACCCCAAAGAGACCTTCCTATAATTAATATTGAAATATGGTGCATGCATTATATAGGAAAACATATTGTGTATTCAGAGGGGAGCCTTTGGAGAATGGAGGTCTGTCTGTAATGGCTTGTCATTTTTTCATTTTAATCAGAATTGAAATTTCTGCACTTGAAGAAATAGAGAACGATCATTAAAAAAACACTTGGACTTTAGAAAGACACCACCTGCTTCGTTTTCCTCTTTTTTTTATTGTGACAGTGGTGAAAAAAAAAAAATCCTTAAATCTTCAGCTGGGAAAATGTGCACTAATGGGGAAACAGACCTCTGAGGAGCGAGCAGACTGACAAGCTGTTCAGGAGCAGACTTTTCAGCAAATAATATTCACTCCTCCAGTAGTTTTTGATAGATTATGTCATATCTAGAAGTCCATACTTATTCCAATTCAGCAAAGTGAATGAGTAACAGATACATAATGAGCATCCATGAAAAAGGGAAAAAACATCTCAGATATAAGGTGAAGATTAAGAGGGGCAAAGCCACCAGTGAGCTGGGGATGTGTTGCCTTCTGAGTGACATTCAGTTCCTATCACACAGCAGCTCATTACACAGTCTGTTTATACCAGAAGGAAACAAATATAAAATTTAGTTCTTTATATTTCACATTAAATGCAGGGAGTTCAAGGGAACTGAAAGACTTCGTTATGGGATCTGATATCACGCTTTGTATTTTTCTGGGTCCTATTTTAAGTAAACTGAGTAATTTTTGTGGGTTTTTAAAAGACTTTATATCAAATATTGAATTAACATTCATTCTACAACTTTAGAAGCTAAAGCTTTGGATCCAGGATATAATTTTTTATCAGAATGAATAAATATAAAACAGATGTTAAGCAGAGGCAATAAATTTCATCTTAATTGTAACTCTAGAGATGCCTTTCATCACCAAAACACAATTTTTTTCCTCTGTAGCTTTAATTCTCATCTCTATAATTGCCAGTGCACTGTCCAGTTGTATTTCCCCTTCTATTAGTTCTCCCAGTTACATTTTTGCCCTAAGATAAATGTGAGTGCACAGTCACGCAGCCGAGTAGTGGACTTTACAAACAGACTGTGCCGTGGCTTAGTAGCTGCAAATTCAACATTCTGGATTTTGTGGCAGTTCTGTCTGATGAGGTTGTTGCCACAGAAGGTGTCTGGCATTTCTCTTCTGTAAATCTCCCACGTGTGACTGTACAGCAGACTAAGGGATCGCCGGTGTCTGCAGGCAGCCTCGCCTGCTTTGTGACCTCGCTAGAATTCCTCAGTTAAATGAAGTTTGATTTGAAGCAGAGCTGAGTAGAAGTTCTTGAAGACAGCCCCAGATTGCAGTGGGAAGTGCTGTCAGTCAGTTACAGTCTGGCACTTCTCTCTGAGCTCCTGCCTGGGACTGATGTGTCTCTGGGTGTTGAACCATTGCCCAGTGTAAAACGGAGCTTTCAAACGGGAGTTCATCGCAGGCTATGTAAAACATTCACAGAACTGGCACAATCTGGCCTAATTATTTGTTTTACCATGTGTTCTGAATATTTTCTTCAGTTAATAATTATTCTCCATTATCCTTGCCCTTTGCTAAGTAGTTGTTTAATATCATGGTTGAAAACAATGAAATTCTTTTCTTACTGTGCTTTCCAACCAATTAGTTCTGGGCAATGGGCTGCCCATGAAAACTCTTGATGCTGTCTCATGGCCAGAAGAAATTAAAAAAAAATAAAGCAAACCGAGGCTATTGTAGAGGAAATTACAGATTTCTGCACAATATTGCTCAGTAGTTCTGCCTCTTGGCAAGTAAAGCTTTGGATGAGCATCATAGAAAAAAAGCTGAACTGTCTTGTGTGTGTTTTATTTACATTAAATGCTTTTAGAATGGATCTGGTAGAGAGTTACAAGAACCTGCAGAAGAGGTTACAAACAGAATTTAGGTGGGGGGGAAAGGGATGGTGGGAAGGTTCATAGTGCTGGTCAATGATAATTGAACTTGAATTAATTGAGCATTCAAGCCGCTTGAATCTCCACATTTCCATGCTGTTCATTATATGAAAATCATACTACAAAATGCAATTTTATCTTTTAATTGCTGCAGAATGTTTGATTAGCTTTGTTTCCAGGCCTGTGCTGTTGTCTTTCAGTGCTGACAGCAACCAGTTCATCTTTGGAACACCCTGCACCACGGGGACCCTCAGAGCCCAGCAAACACAGGTGTGCTAAGACATGAAGGGGAAGGTTTCCTGGGCCAGTGGCTGACCCACACTCAAAATTTTTTTATGGTGCTTTGATAAGCAATTAAGTAAAAACCCCTTATATTTCAATACAGTCCTATTGAAATCTACAGAACCATCAAACTGGGGTCTGAACTGGACTATTCCTGAAGACCACCAAGATTCTAACATTCTCTTCTTCATTCCAAGTGAACAGTCATGGCAGGTCATTTACAAAATGCATTTTTGAGCTAAAAGTGCACTGGCTTCTCAGTTTCCCTGATTTTTCAAGCTATTTAAATTGTCCACTTACTTTCCTTGTTCTGTTGTTAAATAATAAGCACTAAATAAGAATCTCTGTCAGTCAATATTGCAAGTGGTTTTATTTTGCCCTTTTCAAACAGTGAATACCATTTTTAAATTGTTACAAGGTACTAGTTGTATACAAAATAATGTTTCTGATGGTGAAATTGCCAGTTACACGTTGTAGTTCCTTCATTGAGTGTCAGACCTGTCATGTTGCAGAAAGGTAGGTCAGCTGAATTGAATATTAGTGGATCTGTTCAAAAAATACAAAAAGCATTTAAGGTTCCACCCCCCCCCCCCCCAAAAAAAAAAAAGGACTACATACATCATTTATCTATGGAAATGAATAATGTCTTTATCTTTTTTAGCCAGTTAATAAACTGTGATCCCTAGAACAGTAATTTCAGGATCATACCATTATTTGCTAATTCTTCATTTCTTCATTTCTTAAGAAAATATTAAAATTGCAGTTGGCCACAGCAGGACAGGCCCATGCATCATTGAAGAAACCAGTAATTTATGATGCTTTTGGAACTCCATATTAACATTCCAGGCTGTAATGAAGTTTCATATTGAACAAGGTCAGGCCTGATTGTATGATTAAATAATTTGAAAATGTTATTAAAAGTTTGCATTTCTCTTCAGCTTTTCAGAATGAGTGTCTTACTTTGGGGCACTCCATCAATCAGACCCACAGAGGCTTTGTTGGGTCGTGTTCATTCCATCACCTATTTTGACATGCAGTGAACAGGTTAAACAAGAAGCAGAGGGGTTCCAAAGTTTTCACAGGTGGTTTTTTCCTTCTTTTCTTTCTAAGATGCAAATCAAACACGTGTCAGGTGCTGTGGCCAGGTCTTTGCAGTGACTGAGCCACCACTCTGGGAAAGCTTATGGCTCACACCTCAACCAGGTGTGTGCAGCTTTTCAGCAGTTATTCCTCTGTTGTGCTTCAAATTAATCTTCCATTTTTCCCAAGCTCTCTGGGGACAGCGCTGTGGGCCTGGAGCACATCATGAGCAGCATCCAGTCCTTTGGAGTCTGATGGATTTGTCCTGACTCACCTCACAGCCCTGCAGCCCCTGTTTGCACAGGGAGCAGCAGACACTGAGCTGGGAGGACAGAGCTGAGATGTTTCTGAGCTTCTGGGAGACAGGGGCTGGTTAAACTCAGCTCTCCTAAACCCCTGAAACTAGTCAATGTTTTGGAAAGCATGTAGAAACCTTCTGCATATTAATGAAGTGATGTTTGGTAATGGATGACAGCTCCAAATACGGGGTTTGAGCACAGGATTGGGCTTTTTCTCCTGGGATTTAAACATTAGTCTCCACAGCCCCTTAAACAAAAACCAGGGGACAACACATTAATACTTTATGTACTTTTAATTGACTAGGACTGTTATTGAGTTTGCTCTTTGCAAAGCCCATTAATATCCACGTTTCTTGTTTGGAAATCTGTAAAACTGAATCCTTCTGCAAAATTACACTAAGCCATCTTTCATCCTGCTACTTAGCAAGGACCTTTGGTCCTTGTTTCTCGCCTCTTTTCTGCAGCTCTAGCACATGTCAGTTTGTATTATGCATGCCTGTAAATAGCAGAAAATTAAAAAAGATATTATCCAGGTAGAAGGTCATGGAAGTTTTAAAACGCAGGCTTTGAATAATCCCATATTATAATGGCAGCGTTAAATTTAGTGTGTGTGCGTGTATAAATGTATAGTTGTATAATGTGTATAAATACACACTGCATATGTATTTATATGAATATATGCATATATACAAACCTTGTAAACATTTCCTTGCATTGGTGGAGTGAGGTTCCAACAATGAAAAACATGGCAGGAGATTCACCCGCTGGTATCAGCAGCCTTGGATGACAGCAAGAGGAAAAACAATAAAAACAATTGTCATGTATGTTTTCTTCTCTGAATTTGCTTTCTTTTGCTCTGGTGGTAGAGCTGACCATCCTCCTGGAGATTTCAAAGCCTAATAAGGAAAGAGATCCTGAAGTGAATGCTGTTGTTTGAGTCAACCCTGCAGACGAGAAGGATGGGGAGGCTGTGTGCAAAAAATAGAGCAGCTCTGGATTTTCCCAGAAAACTTGTCAAGAAAAGAGAAAAAAAAAATAAGAATTCTTCACTGCTGGTATTTTTGCATTACATATTCAGCATTCACAACAAACTCATAATGCCAAGAACGGGGAGTGCACTCTGAATGAAATGAGCTGTGGAGTGTTGACTGGCCGGATCCCTGTTGGTTCCCCTGTCTTTGGGAAGGCAGTGAGGGTTAAAAGGAGCACTGGGACAGGGATTCCTCAGGAATAATTGAATTTGTGATGTCGGTAACCCACCCTCTGACACACAGCATGGCAGGGGGCAGGAAGGGAGTGTCTGCAGGGTTCAGCAATACAGAGCCAGCAGGATGGCTCCAGGTGCTGCCTTCCAGCTGCTCTGCCTCTCCTCACACCCCAAAAACTCTGTCCTCAAATCCCAAGGCAAACACCCGTGGTTTGACACACCATGCTCAGCCGAGGAGGACTTGCTGCACTTTGGGATCTACAAGTTTTGTTCTCCTTTGAGCAGTCTGAACTGTAAAATAATAAATGTGCATTTGCAGACTGCTATCTGTGGGCCTTGCCAGAGATATGTCACCTGATTATGCATGTAGGTAGCATTTAACATAATCTGCCCTGACACATTCATAAGATAAGACAAAAATAGTGTTTTATCACCGTGCAGTAGCAGCCTCTTATCAAACTCCAAAGTCTTAATTAGGGATTTCTCTCCAGGTCCCCACTTGCCTGATGACCATATAAATGTCTCAATTAGATAATTAATACAGGCCGTAATGCATGATAGTATACAGCAATTTAAAGCCCTAGGCAGGGAGTTCAACACAAATATTTCCCTTTTATATAGCTGGGAATTCAGCTGGAAAAAGTACATGTAGAAGTTCCTCTTAAGATATTGATCCTACTCTTTAAATTCTTTATAGTTTCTGTGAGGGAATGTTATTGTCTCCATTCTTCACAAACTCTGAGAGATGAGAGGATATTGGGCTGTTTATGATACTTGGCATAAATGACATTTTTTATTTTATTTCTAATTGTAATCAATATTTGGTCCATAGTTTGCTAAATGATGTACAAGATGTACATTCTATGGGGGGGGGAACCTACCCAGTCCTTCATTTATATTCCAAATAAATTATCCCTATTTTTTCTTAACAGAAGGCTTCTTGCAAGTTTAAACTGGGATTTTGAAGTTCCTTATCCACTTCTACCCCTGTAGGAATTATGTCTAATATTTAAACAAGTTTTTAGTGAATCTGACTAACACTGAGAAATCTTAGTGTCTAAGTAATACAGAGACACATTTTCAGCTTTTTCTCTTATTTTTTTTTTTCTTTAAATGTAGGTAGTAGTATTTGTTTTTTCAAATAATTTCTGGGGATAAAACAGTCCATGACTGTGTGTGTGACTCTCATCTCCAAAATGAAGACATTCAAACTTGAACTTCCTTCCTGATCCAGCCAGGAACAAGTGGGAAAAAATTTCAATTAATTTCCCAGTGAGAGGCAGCTGGATGGGTGGGATCCTCATTTTGGAAGACCTCCATGTTTTCTCCTGGAATTGTGGGAGCAGTGTCTGACCCAGACTGTGCATAAGCAGGACAAAAGAAGCTGAAAATTGAACATTTTCTCTCTTTGACTCTCACATGCTCAGAAAGGTGATGTCAGAAAGCAGAGTTAATTGTACATAGCAAGATCTGAGGCCAGATTTACAGGCAGCAGAAATATAAAGAAGAAAGGTATTAGAAAGTCAGCTGACAATTTGACATTCAGGTGAAGAAATGAGGTCACTGCTACTGAATTTGTGGTATTTTCTTGGAGATAAACAGTAAAATAGCAGTTCAGAAAGTTTGCTTACAGTCGGATTTATTCTGAAGAAAAAAATCTGTTAAAGTAAAAGAAGGAAGTGCACGAACAGTGAGAATGGCAGAGAGATAAACCAGCCAGACTGATGCCACCACACAGAGCTGGCCTTGGGAAAGAGGATTTCAACACTTGGAAAATATTATAAAAGATTGTAAAATTCCTGCACCGCAACAAAGATATTGGAGTTGACATACACTGATTAAATCTTGGAAAACTTGAGGATGATTGCAGAGAGGCCAGGATTTCTGGTGGTGAAGCTACAGCTAAACTCAAAAAACTTCCCAGGGAAACTGTAGACCACTATCAATTTATTTCTAAATATGTAAATGTATGCCCACAAAATGTAAATGTCAGAAGAACCACACTGCTTTTGGACTTGCACCTGACCCTGTTCATGGCATTTGAATTTTGTATTTCTGCTCCTCTCTCTGGAGGACATTTTGGAGAGCTACTATTTGGAGCTACTTGCCACTGTTTGGAGCTCAGAAATTATTCCATCATATAAATAACTAATCCAAAGTTGTTTGAGTACTTTGACCACTACCCCTAAAATTGACAACGGTTCCTTGTTCTGTTTAGAGTTTACTTATTTTACAACTGTTATTCTAATTTCTAATAGATTTTCTGGTATATAGCTGATTTACCTGTGATATTTCTTTCTCTCCTGAGAAATTCACATGTGTTTCTAACATCTGTCTCAACTCCATTCAAAAAGGGAGGGGAAGGGGTCACATGACATTAATTCTATGGATATACAGGTATTGTTGAATTTCTATCAATAAATCATTTGTTTTTTTCAGGGAGAACCTGCAACTTCTACCTCAATATTTTCCTGAAGCAGTGCTAATGCACAACAGCTAAAAATAATCTTATGGAACAAAAATGAAAAAAAAAACCAGAGAAGTCAATGCTGTGAGTTAACACTGACATATTTTTACCAGAAAAAGACCAAAGAATCAGCAAAGCATCAGCTTGTTTCAGCAAAATTTATAGTAGTAATCAGTTCCTGTACAGCTTTGATACCCTTTCGGCTTTTGATTCTTGGTTTAAAGCACTTCTCAGGGAATGTTGTGAATAAACCAGCACTCTGCACACAAATACAGTTCACAAAAGGCACTAATCCTTACCCCAGAAGTTCTGCCTCCTCTTTTAAGGGATCCTGCTCAGCAGAGCAGCTCCCACAGGCAGATATTCATTGGGTTTCAGTGAGAGGCAATGTTTTAGGGTCCTCAGATCTGCTGAAAGTGCTGAATCCCAGGCTGAGCTGGGCCTGGCTGCAGACACAGCACCTGATGGGAGTGTAAGTACAGAACAGTGAACCTGCTTCCTCAGGAGCTGAGAAATCCACCAACAGACCGTGTGGGATCCAGGAACATTCATTGACCCACCCTTCCTCTCCAGCCTTCATTTTGTAGGACAGTCATGGCAGAGAAAAGGAGTCCTCCATGGACTGTGGTTAAACAAATCCTCCTCCTCCTCCTACAGAGCAGGACAGAATCTTCGTGACTCCTGAACTCCTGAACGAGCCTCTGCATTCCTGGGACTGCACAGCTTTGCCCACTGATCCTTCCCCAGGACCCTCTGACTGAGAGGCACCATGGGTGCAGAATTGCTTGGGGCAAGGTCTCACAGCACTGCAAAATGTGGAATATGTCAGGATTATGTAAGTCAGGATGTTCCTTGATGTGAGATCTTTGCGCTCTTCCAATCAGCAAGAAAGGAAACATAGCAGTGGAACCAGAGCAGCTGCACCCCTTAGTCAGGACATCGAGGAATTCACAAGCCTTAGGGATGTATTAACATCAAGATACTAATGTGTATCTCTGCACACATTGCTAATTTAGCAACACACTCAAGGTCCAGGGATCCTAGACTTGAATATGTTCATTCTAATACTGAAAATCACACCTACAGACCCTGCCCAGGTGCAGATCCTTCCCCTGAGCACACAAAGGTGTCAGCTGGGGTTATGTGATCTGTACAGAAAATCCCAACCATCAGAGTGGCTGCACTTGGAAAGTCACTAAATCCAAATTTCTGTGTATAAATAATGGCACAGAGAGCCCAGTGGTGGTGCTTGATTTGTGGAATACACAGAACATCCAGGCTTGCACAACTCTCAAATAAATAATCAATGTCTCTTTCTTGAGCGTGTAACCATTGGCTTGTCGCACACCAGGTAATGAATCCAATTTTGTGGGCAAAAACCTGGGTGTCAAAATGCCAGAACAGCTCCACTGCCTGGTGCATTTCTACTTTTCCTGGGACTGAAGAGAGCAGAAGTTGCAAGCTTGCATTCTCCTTCTAAATTTCCACCCAATTTTTCAATTGCATCATTTTTGGAGTGTGGGAAGGATTAGACCAACACGTAGATATGTACTCCAGAAAAAATATTTTCTACATTTTTATTTTTTTTTTCAGTTGATAAAAAAAAAATGGAGCATCTGTTTTAAAAATAAGTTCTGGAATAATTGCAAGTATTAATTAAGTGTTTTTCTTCAGTTTTATTCGGTAAGTACTTCAAGTTCTAACAACCATAAACTTGGAGAAAACAACACTAATAATTAAAAAGGAACAGAAAGAAGGCAGACAAAGCTTTTAAAAAATTAGAATTGTTTTTGGTAATCCTCTGCTTCAGATACTGCATAGCAGGGTTCAATCTTTGGATTTCTTTAATCTTTTGGATTGGCCTGTTCTTCCCCCTGATTTATCCAGTGGCACAGAAGGATTAAATCAGCGTAATGGACACTTGTTAAGTGTCTGCATCAGTCTGATCAGCTTGGCAGGGCCGTGGTTTGCTCCTCGCTGTCAGCTGCGAGGATGCTGCACTGTTTAGAGCACCACTTAGCGGCAGAAGTCGGCTGCAAATCCTCCCACTTGAAATCGAACCTGAGGAGCTGCGTTCTGAGTTAAACCAACCTGGAGCAGCGCATCCTTCTGCCAGCCCAGAGCCTGAGCTGAGCCTGTCCCCGCAGCTCAGCATCTCTGCCCGAGCCGGGCGGTGCCGGCACATCCCGGTCCAGCCTCTCTGCTCCTCCCTGCCCTGTGCCTGCTCCTCGCTTCTGGCTGTGCCCACAAACACATCCTGCCTGTGCTAGCGGCTGATTGAAACGCCTGAGCTCGAGCCGTGGGGAAACAAACAGGTGCTCCTCTACCTGTTATGCTCAATGTCAACACAATGAAAATGGGAAACCTCACAAAGCAGGCTGAGGATGTTCCCTGCTTGCAGCAGCAGGAACACAGCCAAAGAGTTTGGGCAGGGATTTTTCTCTGCAGGACACTGAACTCGGGGATGTTTACCACATCATATTGAAAGAACTTGTTCTCTATATTGATTTTTAACGATGTTAGCAGGAACTTTCGAACTTCTGGGAAATAAAGAGAACTAATCAGTGTTTAGAGATAACAGAACATATAATAATATCAATGCCTGGAAAATTAAAACAGATAGATAAATACCCCTTTTCTCACTAAAACTCCCTGAACCTTCCAGAGGGATATTGTTCTGTCATACCACAAAGCCTGCTTGGATGAGACAAAATGAAGCTTGATCAAGAGATGTAAAGTAAAATTTGCTGTTTGTTTTCAAAACATACTGGACAAGGAACAGCAGGCTATAGACCTCAGGTTTCATTTTAATGGCACCACCTCTTGTGCCATCGCTCTGATTTTATTATTCTGATTTTTTTTTTTTAACAGATATGACTCTCTTTGAGCCACAGATTAGCACAGGACGGTTGTAAGTGAATACAAAACCAGTAGTGGTAGAGATGGAAAATTCTCTTCATACTGTAATGCTCCCCACAAGCTTTTACAGTTTCTTCCCAAAGCCCCCTCAGCTGTCCTACTTCTGGCCATGTGCTCCACATCAGTTATTCCAACACAGTACTGAGAAACAATTTTTTCAATCAGTTACGTGTCCAAATTGCAAAGGCAATGGCTCACGGAGTTGTGTGTACAATTACTGAGATTCCATGCGTGCATTGGGTAATTTCTCACATAAATGCACTTAATTAGTCATCTGTGCATGAGTTTTCCTATTTGCATACATACTTAGGGCAATTTTGCATGCAAATTAAGCACTTTATATATATATATGTAAAAGTTTGACTCTCATCATGTTTACTAAACAGAAGCTTATGTTAGATCTGGAAGAAAATAATTGAGTTGTCTGACAGCACACAATACAATGTGGTAGCTTGCATATGGATTATTACAGTGTCTGCATCCTGCTGAGGTTTTCCCAGAAAGGTTATTAGATTTATCTCTCTTAAAGTACTTAAGGATCAGCTTGCAAATTACTATTCTGGTGAAATATCTGCATAGGTGAAGTCCAGGTTACCACAGCTTGCACCAGACATAATTTGTATTAGTTGTTAAAATAATAAAAATGTCCCATCTAAAAGCTGTGCTGCTTCTGGGCTACAACCAAACCTGATCCACAATTCCTCCATTTCTTGCTGATGGATCAGCACAATAAGAATCACTTAAAATGAGCTTTATTAAAACACAAGCCTGCAGTAGCTCACACTGAAAGATGGTGCAGGAATATCTCCCATAGATTTCTCTCTCAAAGAGATCAAAAACGCTTTTCAGCTGGGGGTTACCCAGTCTTGGATGTTTTTAGCACCTGTTTGTGTGTCCTGGACACGGTTCCAGTCTGACTTGAAAGCCTGTCTGCAGCTGGGAATGGATTAGGGGATGTGAGACCACAGGATCTGCTGGTCAGAGTTGATAGGATAAATGCAGATAATCTCGTTAGATGAATGCATGAACTTGAAAAATTAATCTTTGGAGTTCATGCATTTCTAGACACCGGCAAAAGCAGCAGTTACCTCATGTACAGAACTCTACCAACATCAAAACCAGCCTTTATCAGCTGAGCAGCAGTCAGGTGGTGAATACCAACGGTAGTTAATAAAACCTTAACCCCTGTGACTCTACACTTTCTCTTCCTTTCAGTTTTATGCATGTGTGGAAGACTTTGGGTTTTATTATTCTTGGCCTGCAGTCAGTCCATATTATTCATGCATATGGTATTCCTAAATAGTTCCCTTTCTGGTTTTTTTCTAGGCCTTATTTCACTGAGGCATGTGATATTAATATTACTACGTAATATCATCATATTATTATCCTCATTGGTAGCTAAATCACTGCTTCAGATAGTTAAATAAATTTCATATACATCTTAATTTGACAGGAATTACAAGGAGGCAAACACTGTAAACTTTTCACTACTTTTCCTAATTGGAAATATGCTGCATTACTTTGAGCATGGGATATTCTGTCACAAAGTAATCCCTTACAAGAACACATCTCTCCCTCTCTCTGCCCTCTCTCCAAGGTTTCTTATCCTTTCAGTTCCACCATTAAAATCCATAAGTTGTCAAAGCTGTCTCTTGCAAAGTGCTTTGTCTTCCAGGTGGTTTTTGACCAAAAATGCTGACAACTCCAGAAAATTACTTCATATTAAACAGGTAACTGGGGCTTTCTCTGAGGAACTCTGCCTCAGCACTTACCAGGCACACACACACACACACACACAATTTAGAGTATCTGCTGCAGTGCAAAAACTGTGGGATGTATTTGTGAGGAAAAATATTTGTGAGGAATACCAACAATCTACATGCCGCAAAAGGCTGAGAGAGTTCAGAACATCACTTCTATTTATGTTTTACCAATCTGTGCAGAGGAAACTTTTTTTTTTTTTTTCTGGTAAAGAAGAAAATAATATAGTGTAATAATAGAAAGGCTGATCTGGACCTCACTTTTTTGCCAGGTAAAATAATGATCATTTATTAATACTGCCTGTAGCAGGGTAACTTCTTTTGAGATTTGGACTGGAATAAGTTACATTACTGTAAACATTTCAATGTATATGGGGCCATGTCAATCAGAAGAATGCAATGATGATGGGATCTGCTGCTGTAAACAATAACAACAAAGCTGAAAATCTGAAAAAATTCTCATTTTTCTTCAGCAGTCACTTAATAAAATTATTATTTATGTTGATATTAATTTGGAGTTTTCTGGTGTGTGATGAGTAACAATTAAAGAACCATATGATTTGACAGGTCAGATCCTGCCCCCTTCCCCTGGTACCTCACTGAATGTGAGAGTGAGCATTCCAGTGACACAGGAAATCACAGGCACAGGACTTTTTAGAAAAGGCATCTCCTCCTGAGCTGCTGAGGGTGCACAGAGAGGGTGAGAAGGAGATACGTGGGTTTATGTTGGTGTTTGATACTGTTCTCCCATTGCTGTTCCAGGTAAAGCAGGTGATGACCCTTCAGGTGACTCTGCTTCTGAGGTGATGGCACAATCTTGCTTAAACACGTGCTCATCTGAGGAGAGTTTTAAAATCAGTAAGATTGTGAAGGCTTTGGGGAAATTGGGAATCTGTGGCCTTCCTCTTGCCTGTAAAATCATAGACTGGCTATTCATCTCCTTTTTTTTGTACTAAATCTGGTGAGATTTCATTGTTTCCATGAATATCAAGCACTGCCTCACGGAGCAGCCTGGGAGCTGCCTGCCTGCTGTGTCAGGAAGCTCTTGCAGTTTATTCTCCTTGGTGTGTCTGAGAACAAACCTAATTCTGCTTTTCTACTATCTTTTTTTTATTATTTTTTTAAATACCTCTTCTTTAAACATCAGCCCATGCAAAGACAAAGATCTACTAAGTCTTTTGGTCTGCTTTTCCCTTTTCCCTTTGTTTTTGCAAGAATACAAAAAATGACAGACAAAAAAAAAGAGAGAATAGAACTGTTAATTGTTTTGCAAAGGTCAGTTTTGTTTTACAATATTTTACAAAGAGTTGCATTAGTATAACGTGTGTTACCTCACCTAAGGTGAAAGAGACATGGAATTGGGAGTTTCAAATTGATTTTAATATAGCCATTGCTGGCATGCTGCCACTAATGTCTGCACAGCTCAGTGAGGAGACCACAGTGTGCCTCGTAATTGGAGGTCAGACTGCACCAAAGCTGGCCTCCCTTGGTCAGTGTAATTAGTGAGCAGGAAGGGTTTGTACAGGGCCCCTGAAGCTGTGTTTTCCTCAGTGCCATTCACGTGGCCAGGAAGAAGAATCCCTTGGATCCACAATGTGCGGATGAGTAGGTAGCATAAAAGAGAGAAGGTTCAAATTCCTTGGCATTGCAGCCTGTCTGGCAGGACTGAAAATGTGATTTCAAAAGAGCTGTTTGACCAGAGAGATAGCTGTGTCACCCCCACCATTCCAGCACACAGGGAGCATGGGCAGGGACGAAATCAGCTTGGACTGAAGCATACCCCATTCCTTTTCTTGTGGATTCCTTCTTCGAGTCACTTTCTCCTCTGTGATTCATCATTTTGTCTTTAGATTTTGTATTGGAGCCAGATCATAGGCAATCCAGAATGTTGAGCTGTGTCCAACTATTCATGTAGTTCCAGTTGCTGTTACTTTTAAAAAAATTACATAAATGTACAGACTCTGGCTTTTACCATTAGTTATTTTGCTTCTGTGGCTGTGGTCTTCCTACTTAGGAGCATCCTTTGTTTCTTCTGCTGGTTTCCATCAAGATCTGGTAGAAGTCTTTCTTTTCCTGATCATTAGTTTCTCCATAGCTCTGATTTACATTTCACTTCACTGTTCAGTTTCATCTTGTCCCCTCTTCCCTACTCATCCTTAAAAGATCCCAAATTCATATTAAATCTGAAGGCATTTCTCATTCATCTCATTTTTGAACTGCTGTCACAAACACATAATTTGCCATTATGTATCAAACTAGAATCATCATTATTTCCTGTTGTGTCCTTTGTTACTACTTCTGACACAAACCCAAATTAATAATAATGACTCTAAACCACTGGTCACCCAGCTGTCTCCTACTTGAAAAGCAGGAACCACCAGATCATACAGAAGAAACCCACAGTAAGGTCTGCACACTGTATTAATTTAATTTCTTCTTGTTTATCACACTTTTTAATAAAACCACTTTTTATCCTTGGCATCTGGGCCACAACTATTTACTCGAGTTCAGCGAAATATTTACTTGTCAAAGAATTAAACGGGTTAAGCCAGTGGGAATATTTCCCAGATAAGGAATTCAGATATCAGCCCTAAGCTAGGAAGGCAAAAGCCTCTTGAGACTCTGTTTTCTCACCTCCTGTCCATTTAATTTGTTATTCCCATGCTTTCACGTTCTTGATGGCTGCTTGACAATTTTCCTGTATGTTGTACAGTCCCTCAGTGATCACACCTCCCTCTCCCTGGCTCCCTCTCCGTGGTCACACAGCTCACATCCGATACTCATCTCCACCACTAAGGGTTCTATTGTCCCCTCGGTGTGGATGTGCAACTCCCACCGCTGTCAATAGGAATTACAAGTGTGCATCAAGGAGGGGAAAATCCCTCGTGTGCTCTGCACTCCTCGTGTTCCTGGCACAGTCAGCTCTGTAGATGTCTCATCCATGAGCCTTTTATTCTCTCGGGTGTTGTGCAGTACAGCAAGTTGCCTCCTAGGATCAGCAGTTTTGCTCTTGAGGTGTTTAGCAAGTTGATTTACCGAGCATGTGTACACTTAAATATCTTCATCCTGCCAACCCCACATCTTGTAGCATCCCTGTGTTAGATGGTGGAGCTTCCTATCTCCTTTCTGTGCCAGAACACCAATTCCTAACCAGTCTCCCAGCAGACTCCCAGTGAAGCAAACCTTCCCAAATAACATATGTTCAGGCCCAGCTCAGGCCTGCAATCTGAAAGTTCGGGAAAAATTCAGGAGGTACAAAAATGTAAATGGCATATTTTTAATTTTCCTTAAAGATCTGAAAGGAGACATTTTATAAGCACTTCACATGAAGTGCTGCTACACAAGGAGGTAGTTCAGATAGTAGCTAATCAGTCAGAAAAACTGTAATTCCTTCCAAAATTACTTGGAGTGGCAAGAGTTGAAGGAAAATGGTAGAGTGAAAGCAACCACACATATGAACCAGAGATTTCCATGACATTTCCAGATGTCTGAACATGGATCTGGAGTCTCCTCTGCTCCTTCTGGAAACACATCAGTTTGGGAGGTACCTGCTGTTTCACACTGGCCACTGCCACTGAAAATACAACTGAGAATTCAACTCCATTTGCAGCCTCATTCCTCTCATTCCTTGAGCACAGAGTTTGTTACCACAGCTTAGAAAAGCTGGATGGCAAACTAGATTGGGAAAAAAATCAATTTGCCATCAGATTAGAAATCAACTGTAAACATGTTGAAGAATTCTATTTTTTTTTTTTTCACTACTGCTCTGCCTTTTCTTCACAATCTGTTGTGGTGTCAGACTTATTTTGATAATACTTGTAGAACTTGTCATATTAACAAAGTTATCAAGCAGAGCGAGCACTTGCACAGCAACAGCTGTAGTCCAGCAAGAGTGAAAATACCTGGCCATAGGTATTTGAAAAAGAACATCCACACTGTAGTTGCCCAAATCCAAAATATCCTCAGTAGTCTCCAGAGTACTTGTAGTTTTATTTAAATAGCAGCTGCCTTTAAACCTGGAACAATCTGCTCCAAACTTTGAAACTGAGGATAAAGAAAAAAGGGAAAAAAATTAGACTTTTTTATATACATAAGGATTTATTTTTGCTGTGATAGTGTCACTCAACTATTCCTGCCTCCATGGAAGTACTTAATAAAAAAAGGCCTACATTAAATTCAATACAATGATGGCATTTATTTCATGTTATATAAAAAACTCAGAAATACTTATTTAAAAACAAAATAAACCCCATAATCCACTAAGACTGTAAATTGGTGGGGTTGGAACAATCTTTTCATTATTCTTGTCCACAGAGCTCGATACAATGAGGCCTCAGTTCTTCGCTAATGTCTCTAGGTGTTAACACAATGCTATTAAATCTACTCAATAGCCAAAGATGCAGCCAGTGGATTTATGTGTCTCATTCCTTGGGAAACGTGCAAATCCAACAGAATAGTTTAATGGCCGGATTTTTCAGCTGCAGTGTCTGATTTTGCACGTACATCAGATAATATGCATCTATTTATGCAAATTGCTGCTGGATTTATAAGCACAAAACACTCATGCCTGGGAATTCCTATTTGTGGCATTGAGCTGGAGAAGAAAAGGATGGGATTTGGGTGCCAGGGTCCTGCTGTAGGGAAAGAGCAGGAGCCACACTGCTTGAAAACCACTGCTCTCAGTTTCCTGTGAAACTGACTGAAGTTTCACTTTCTGACCCTCTGTTGATCTGCCTTTATTTTTACACCAGAAATTTGCTAGTTTAGTGGAGTTAGCTTCCTCTGCTACTGATGTGGATGTGGATTAAGCCTGACAAGCCTATTTTCCTCTAAAAAAAGCAGGGCCAGGCTCAGGCTAGTTCACAGATACGGTTGAGGAGGCAATCCTGGCGCTACTCATTTCTCTACCTTATCCTGAGTTTTTCATCTCTGGACATACCGTTTTTTCTTCCCCAGTATGTAATTTTTTTGTAGATTTGCTACTACTCCCTCAGGCCACCTTTCCCTCACAGCCTGGGCTCTGATCTGCTCTGCTCACATGATACACTCATGAACCCCTGGACATAGATCTTTCCTGTGAATACATTTTTCCTCATGGGATACACTTGGTTTTTACCTGGGCATGTCAGATTTTTGTCCCCTGAGCACATCGTTCCAGGGCTATGTTAATTTTCCCCTGTTCCTTTGTGTGCACGTGTAAACAGGGCTAGAAGAAATGACCTTAAATTGAGACAGGGGAGATTGAGCTTATACATTAGAAAATAATTTCATCGTTAGGGTGGTCAGGCATTGGAATAGGTTGCCCAGGGAGGTGGTGGAATCATTTCTGGGGGTGTTCCAGAGGTGTCTGGATCTGGTGCTGGGTGATGGTTTGGGGGGTGACAGCCGCGGTGCCGGATTGATGGTTGGACTTGAGGATCGGGGAATCACCGAATCCGAGCTGGAAGTGGCACAGAAGATCTTCAAACCCAACCCTTAAGTGAATGGCGGGGATCAAACCACAACCTTGGCCTCACCAAGGCCAAGACGCGAAAAAGACGTGAGCCCTGACGGCTCCATGATCTCCCTCCATCACCTCTGCATGCGCCGCTCGGCTGCTTCGCTGCAACTGACAGATCAGCTTTCCGCCACAATTTGGACACGTAAGTTTCTTCTCCGGACAGACGGAGAAGATCCGGTCCCGCGGATCGGGCAGGGCGCTCAGAGAGGAAGCGGCAAAGCCGCCGCACCCCTTTTTCTGCTCCTCCAGCACCCTCAGCACCCTCAGCACCCTCAGCACCCTCAGCACCCTCAGCATTTCGCCCGCTCCCCCCGCGGCGGGGCGGTGCCTGTCGCTTTAAGCGGCGCGTGCCCGCGCGCGGGGCGGGGCGGGGCGGCGGCGGCGCGCGGCGGGCGCTTCACCTGCAGCCCGGAGCGGCTGTGGGACCCGGCCGGCTCCGCTCGCTGCGCTCCCTCAGCTCCGCTCCGCTCCGCCCGCCGCGGACATGAGAGCCGGCCCGAGGCGGCGGCTGCTGCTGCTGCTCCTCCTGCCCGTCTGGGGCTCGGCGGTAAGTGGGAAGCGGGCGAGGAGCCATCCCCGCCGCGGCTCCTCCGCGCCCGCCGCGGCAACTTCGGGCTCGGGGTGTGAGGATGCTGGTGGGTGCGCGGAGCTGCTGCCGCTGCCCCCCGCCGCTCCGCCGTTTCGCGGTCCCCCCACCCCTCCGCTTCTTTTTTTTTTTTTTTTTTATTTTTTTGGGGGAAAAAATTCGAATCGCCGCTGTGCAGTTTTTAATTGTTGCGGGTTTTTTTGAGCCGCTGTACCGGCACAAGTTGCCCTCCGCGCTGCACCTCACCGGAGAAACTTCGGGGGCAGCGGCGCGTCCCGGCTCGGAGCCGCTCCGAGCCCCGCGGAGCGCCCGCGGCCGCGCTGCCCGCCGAGCCCCGCTGCACACCCGAACTTTTATTTTTACTAGCCCCTAAACCCACCGAGCGGGCCCGGATCGTGCTGGGGGGAAGGGGGAGGGTGATGCTCTGAAAAGTTTGGGATTTTTAGGGTTTTATTCCCACGCCGCCTGAAATTGACGGGTTTCTGTGGAGCATCAACAAGCGCCTGAACGCGTGGCTGCAGTGTTACAGAGCGAGCCCGGCGGCCGCTGCGTTTCGGGCTGGGCTGGCTGCGGGGAACAAGAGCCGCTTATTTTTTCTGCCTCAACCCCCCGGTGCCAAGTTGAATCCGCGAGGATGTCCCGAGCCTTGTGGAGCCTGGTGGGTGCTCAGGAATAGCCCCGATGCGCTCCCATCCTAGCGTGCACCGCTCTAATAATGGGGCGATTTCAGATTCAAAGCCCGCTACGCTCCCTGAGACCTTTTAAAATGTTTCCTAGTGGCAACATCTTGCCAGCCGCGGTCAGAGTCCAACAGAGCCGCCGCTTCCTTGCGCTTCCCATGCAGTAGCTGGCATCCGTCTCCCGAGCGTGATTTTGAGCCGAGTACATTGGCTTGTGTTCTGCTTACTAAGCTCCTCCGAGAGGAGCCTTCTCTCCTCTTCCCTTCCGTGTCTCTGATGCAGCGCTCTGTGTGTGCGGCAGTGTTTGGGGGTCCGGGGTTGCCGTGCTCCCCCCGGGAGGCAGCTGCACGCCTGGAGTTGCACTTTGCCGGGGAAGCGCCGCTCCCGGTCCCCCGGCTTTAGCCGGCGCTGCCGGCTCTGGAGGCGGCGGAGGTGCCGCCAGCATCACTAAGCGATGCTCTGGCTGGCTCTGCCGGCAGCCCGGGCGCGTTAGAAATCCCCTGCCACCAGCACTTGTTAGTGCGTAAATCACCTGGCACTCGCTACGCATAAATCACGGGCTTGTGTGCTGTCAGCGCGTTCCTTTGGAGCTGGGATCCGGGACCTTCCCTGCCGGGGAAATCCCAAGGAGCCTGGGCTGCCCTGTCCCTGTGCCGGGGGCTGGATCCTCTGCTCAGTCCAAAGTTGCAGCCGAGTGTTTTGTTGGTTTGCCTCCCTTCTGGGTGCTGGCACGTTGTGCATGATGCTGTGCATTGTTACCTTTTTAATTGGGATCTCCTCCATCCTTTCCTACTCCCGGGGCAAGAGCAGAGCCTGGAGGGTCCCGGAGGCAGCAGCAGGCAAAGCCCGGGATGCTGCTGTGAGGATGGAGGGGAAGGAAGTGTGTCCTCACCTGGTCGCAGTCTCCTGTGTTTCTCCCCTTTCCGTGCTGGGGTCTGCCCGGTTCCTCAGTTGCAAACCTCGGTGTTTTGGGTGCTGCTACATCAGGCCTTTGCATGTCTCCAGTGTGAGCACAGCGCCTTGATGAATTGCTGCTCTTTGTTTCCTCCCCTCTTCTGACAGTGCCCAGTATTCCAGCCTTCCTACAAACAATGCTCTCTTGTAGTCAGGCAACTATTGCTGGCCCATTTTATTTTTTGCAGCTACAGTATGGATCCACTCCAACAGATAGGCACTCTAACACAAGCAACTTCTACTTGCACACTGCTTTACTGTTCAGGTTTGCTCATGCCTAAACACTTCATCACTGGGTGCAAAACGCTTTCCCAAATGACAAAAGTCATGGTGTGCATTTTCCTTGTTTTGTTTTTGCAGGCACACAATGGGGATCTTACAGTTAGACCCACATGCAAGCCTGGCTTCTCAGAACAAGACTACACAGCATTTATCTCCCAGAACATCATGGAAGGGCAGAAGTTACTCAAAGGTAAGTGGAATGAAAAGCTTAATAGCTTCTGCAATAACTGTATTTTCAGAAGGTGAAAGGAGCCTTAAAGATGCTGGTTTTGATGGTGAAATTGTCTGCAGAATTATGTTTGTAGGAGGATGAAGCACTAAGTGGTTTACCTGAGCACAGTTTTGAATACAGATGAATCATTCCAAGTCCGTGTGCTGTCTGCTTCAGGTGGATTGTTTGTTACACTATGCGAGGTCATCACTTCACTCTTGAGTCTCCCACTCCCACCCTGTCTGAAAGAACTCTGCATCTGATAATTTAGAAAGTATTTTTATGTATGAAATTCAAAGATCCCTAAATTATCTCTGCTTTGAAATGGATGATAAAGCAGACGTTGTTGTTGGAAATGTGGTAAACAAGCCTACAGACATTCTGTTCACAAATGTGGCATTCATTTTCATTACTGCCCCACTGACAACATGAAAACACAGGCAAAAAGAAACTACCAATTAGCTTTATAGTAATTGCAGGATTATAACCACTTCTCTGATTGTAAACTCTAAGATGTCTTCGTAATCCAAATAACAGTAGATTATCCTGTGTATTGATCTGTCTCCCTTTCAAGTTAAAAATAATTAAACTTTGTATTTGCATGACGCAGAAAAGTGTTATATTCCAAGAGAATTTTTGAAGAAGAAAATCCCACACCCCCCAGCACCCCAGGAAGTTGGGGAGCTCATCAGGACTTGGTGCTCTACTCAAGGCTTGATAAACCCTTTGCAGTCTTTTCCTGAGTACATTTTGCTCACATGCATATCTCTCTGCCAGAAAGCTGGGATTTCTGTCTTCCTCCAGAGCAAACACCTGCTCTGTTACTTTGATTTTTCTCAGAAGAGAGGGAGAGTTGTCAGTGTTCTCTCTGGCTTCAGCAGAATCCAGGGCTGGACATTTTTGCTCTGCATGAGCTGGCAATCACTTTTGTTTCTGTGCCCAGTTGTCTTAAGGGTTGCTGTTCAGGAATTCTCTTGACTGGCCTGGCATTAATTAGTAGACCTTGGGGAGTTTATTTTTAGTTTGAAGGGTAACCAAAGAGGGAGTTGAGATGGACGAGTTTAAGATTATGTAACCCTGAAGAGACTAAATACCAATAGTTTACACACTTTGTAGCAATTTTTTCCCAAACTTGAAGGCAGCTTTACAGGTCAGTCTGGAAACTGAGCAGGTTTCATGCTCTTTTAGCTTTGTAAAATGTTCTCTGAGTACTGCAGAAAGCCATTGCATAAATATATTTGCTCAGAAGAGTGTTTTTTGTTTTGTTTTTTTTTTTACAATTTACTGCTTGATAAATTGTGCTGTGTTTATGGAGTTGGACAACAGGGCTGGAGCAGAAGGGTCTATTCAGAGGCAATAGATGGTTGTGACTTTCAAAACATCGCTGTGGCTGTCATTTCATTTCTGGTTTAATTTTTAAATATGAAAACTGATAATTTTTAAATATGAAATTATATTTATGCAGGCTGTCAAGTTGATTTGAATGAAAATATATTTCTATTTGGTTTTATCCTTTAGGGATCAGTTGTAGTTTTACATTAGTCATGGCAAACCTGCCTCTGATTTAAGGCTGAACTCACCCATGGGTGAGTTATGTTACATATGGTTATGTATCCATGCCCCACTTGTGAGATTCATGTCCTGATATCACAGGTTCCATGATTTAAAACCATTTTCTCAACAAAAGGAGTAAGAAAAAAAGTGCAAGCAATGTGTTTGCTAATAAGTAAACTATCATCTTTGCACCTTTTAATCTACAGTCAAATACATGCTGTTGTTTATCATAGGAAGCAAATGTATGTAATTAATTTATACAATAATAGGCGAGAAAATTCTTCTTCATGCTTGTTGTTCTTTATATATATACTCTAGCATGTAAAATTGGTAGTTTTCCAGTTTAGGTTTAATTTTACTTCCAAGCACTTGATGTGTCTGAAGCATAAAATGTTTATCTCTTTCTTCCATCTGGGTGAAGTATTGTACAATAGTTCAGACCAAAAATGGGTTCAGATTGCTTACATTATCATGTTTGATAGATTGACATATGTACTATTTCACACCATCTTACCACGCAAAGCTCTGCTGCCAGCTACCACCATCTTATTCATCAGCATTCAGTAATTCATCTGCAGGCCAAATGGGACTGTTTGCCTGAATTAAAAAAAAAAAAAAAAAAAAAAAAAAAAGGTAGGCAGAAATTCACCTGTCAGTGCTTTCATGGAATCTGGGGGGTGGAAAAAGCGTGTCTGTAGCTTGGGTGGCTCTTGTGGGATTTCAGGGAGCAAACATGAGGTTTTTATGCATAATGCTCACTTTGTCCTTAGGAAGGAGAGGTGGGCAGTCCTGGGACGGTTTGCCCCTAAAGGTTTGTCCATCAGAAATCAAGGAGCGTGGTTGTGAAATTCCTCCACACCATGGGGAAGTTTGGGTGTTCCATAGTTCAGGATGAGCTGTGTGGCAATAAATAAACCTAGCGTTTCCCTTTTAAGCTTTGCAATATTCAGCTCTCAAATGTATGCACTGTTATGAATGCATCAAAATGAAAGTGTTTATAGTATTCTAGGTTTGAATCAAGTTAAACAGATAATGACTGCTTATAATTGGTTTATTCCAATGGAAATAGCTTAGCCTTAATTTGACAACAAGAGCTTTTACAGAGTCATTGTTTTATTATAAGGATGCCGTAAGCTATTAGCTACTATTTTGTGGTTCATCTTATTTGCCTGAGTCAGCTCTCTAACATGCTCAAAACATACAGATTCTAGCAGGAGCTATTTGTTACACAGTAATTAACTTGTTTATGATAAATGGATGGGAGAAATGTCACGGCATTTTGTTTTATGTATAAATGAAAAGCATCTGCATTCTAAAAATTTCATGTTAATTAGACTTAAAATAGTTTTCCCCAGTAGTGCCACAAATACCACACACTGCACATCACTGCCAGCACTGTGGCCTGATGATGGGGTGGTAGCTGAGGTGATTTGTGGAGCCAGTGCCTTCCTCAGAAATGCCATCACTGCATCTCTTAATGAAAGCTACTGGGCTGTAATCTGTTCTACTTCTTCGTCTTTGTTTTTGTTTGCAGGATAATAAACTCAGTCTTGATCACTGATGCATGATGATGTTTAAGATAGCTTCGCTAAGTATTTTCTTCTTTAGCCTAAGGGCAAGATCTCCATGTCTGCAGTATGGCAGAGGACGATTGTGGATCTTTTTCTCTTTGTTAATTATTCATGTTAATGTGGTGAGAACATTGGTCCTGAGGGGTGGGGAGCAGGGACATGTGGGGCTGCACTGAAGCAGTTCAGCAGTGTCCCAGGGGATCTGATTCCTGATGTGAACTCAGTGTTTGGGAGCAATGAAGACTGGTGGCCTCTTGGGGAAGGAGGGAGAGGAGGAGTAGGATGTGGAAAGTGGTGTGCAATATGATACTCTTGCTCTTGGCTTTGTGCCCTTTTCGATATTTTGGTAGTGTTTTTTAAGATTAATAAAAAAAGGACTTTCTTTCAAAATTAGAAGTTCATGTTTAACTGGCACGCTGTGAGGCTGTGGTGACTGGGAGTGGGTGGGATGACATCAGGCTGTTGAATGCATTATTTCTCCAGTGTGGCCCCACCACAGCTCCAGCAGCTCTCAAACACACCTAAATAAAAAACCTACTGCAGACAGCACGGGCAGATGAGAGGTACAGCCACTTTTTTGTGTTTTCTGTGCATCCCTTCATCTGCAGTGATTCCCGTTTCTTTGCCCACCCCAAGCAGTGCCTGTGCTGATGGAGCAGGGGGAACTTGTGTGGGCTGCCACGTTTGGGGACGAGTGCGTGGCAGCACAGTTTATTTTCATATGAGGAGATGAATAAACTCTGCCAGCATGTTCTGCTCTAAGCAAGTGTACAAAACCAAAGGTAGCCAAGCTCATGCAAATGCATAAAAACGTAATTGCTTCCATTCTAGGATTTTTTTGCTAGCATGATTTTTGGTTAAAAGCAAGATACATAAAAGCTTTATTGGAATACTTTTTTTTTTTTTTTTTTAACAAGAATTCACTATGGAGATCATCTCTTGTGAGTTTTTTTAGAGGTAGGATGTTCTTCATGGTCAAAAGCTTTTTGTTCTCTCCACTGAGATTTCAAAACCTCCGTCCTTTTTAGCCCTCAACACATTCAATATTAAAACTTAGGAAGGCTGTGACTACTGTTTAGAAAATACTTACTGCATAGACCAAAGCACCCCAGCATCCACAATCTCCCTGGGATAGTGGAGTGTACTGTAGATGGTGCAGGCTTCCCACTTCTCCTGGGTTTAGAGTCCAGAAAATATCCAGGTACCCATCTGCTGTCAATTTTGGCCAGAGTTTGGTTCCCACAGGCAGGTCAAGGTCTGTCTCTGAAGAGTGGATATCTGAGGCTTCCCTGCCCACAGTCATGCCTGTGTCTTCCAGGTGCCCTCTGGTGTGTCCTACAGATGCTTTTGGAAAGGGAATGTTGGGATTTGTTCTGGTGAAGTTGTTGAGCACCTCTTAGGGTTGCTCGGTGCTTGCAGCAGCCCTGCTGCAGCCTCCTGGAACAGCCAGTGCCTTCTCCAAGCTGTTGAAAAAAAGAGTTGAAAAAAAGCAGAGAGGGTTTTTCCATTCATGCTTT
Source organism: Certhia americana (assembly GCA_018697195.1). Lineage (NCBI taxonomy): Eukaryota > Metazoa > Chordata > Aves > Passeriformes > Certhiidae > Certhia > Certhia americana. The sequence goes on along the minus strand of CM031874.1, from coordinate 8,964,695 downwards.
CATTATTTTCTGGTCTGTGATTCTGCATGAAAAGCAGTTACTGAAGTTATTGTGCACGTAATTAGCTTCACCGTTCCATAATAAAATCTGAAAGTAGAGCATCCACTGGGAACCCAGAACTCTTACCCTCACCTTTCTTCATTGCTTTTCCTGGAGGAGAGAGAGGCAGACAGGCATCAGCTCTCTGTGTTCAGCTTGTACAAGCTCCAGTGAAGCTGCCTCTCAGAAAACACTTCTCACATTCCACAGGACAACTGCTTTTAAAAGCAGTTTCTCGTGATGGGCACGTTGCAAATCAAAATCATAATTTCCATCCTGAGTTCCAGGGGAGACCCCAGAAAGAGCTGCTGCAGATCGGGGAACTGCTGATGCCTATGCATTTTTAATGTTGGTCTTCAGATCTAACTTCTGACACAAAAATGATGTTTAAGATGACATTTTCATCTAAATAAAATTGCAGTTAATGAGACTGGAGTAGTCAATAACACTCTGTAGAGTTAATCCCCTTACACTGTTTAATAACTGTATATATTGCTTTCTAGTTCAGAGCTTTGAACCAAATTCCTCAAACCCAAGCAAAATTACATTTTTCTGCATTCTGGGGAGTTAAGTGATTTTTATCTGAATAAATCTGCTTCTCCAACAACAGACTTGAAGCTTCTCTCTTTTTCCAGGGATTTGTCTGTTAGAGAATTGTGCTGCTTCAAATTAGGCATTCTAAATAGGTATTAAGTAAGAAGATGAAACAACAATTTCTGTTAAATAATTTATTCATTTCTTTATTTTTGCTTAGGCTTTTAGGAAATAAGCTGTGTCTGGAACAGTATCAATTAGTTATTTATTGTGAAATACCTGTTGTTTTGAACACTAAGCTGACCATTTTAGGTCTTTTAAGGTTGGAAGATGTTAATTTTAAAGTCAGTTCTTTGTAGAGGAATTGACTGTCACTGACAGAGCTCATGAGCTCTGATCTCACAGAGCAGATGCTGAAAGCATTCTGAAAATTACGGTTTTTGCATGTGGCAATTGAAACTTATTTATTCCAGCAGTGAAATATTTTCTTGCCTAATTTCCATTGACCTAATGCCAGTTCTCATTGCCTAATTTCATTGATATTTATGTGCAGGCCTCCTTCTGCCTTAATTTCTACCCTGGAAATGAGTCTCATGTTTTTTTAGAGGGAGCTTATTTCATTGCAAACTCAAGCTGGGGAAGCACTTGGTTCCACAGCAGCATGGGCCGTGTGCACAGCTCATAGAATATTTTAGCAATATAGATAATACTTAAAAGTCTTATTTGAAGGGCAAGAAGAGATTAAAACTACAGAGGCTAGGATTTCATTGGAAATCTGCTGCTTAATGTTTCTCATAGAATGAATTTGAGTAACATAGGGAAATAAGGGAGTTTCTGTTTGATTTGAGGTTACTGGTATATTCAGAATTAGGGCCATCACTATATCAAGTGGAATTTTTTATTTTCAGGCAAATGGAAATAGTAAGAACTAAGAGCAGAAAGTGGTGTTTGAAAAGCAAAGACCAGTCCTTGCCTCTGGGAACTCCAGCTTTGAGTGGTTAGCCAGGGGGGTTGGGATGAACCTGTGGCTGTGATTCCACACAGATTTCCCCAGGATCCTGATGTGGAGCACTGCAGGAGTCGTCTCTGCAGGCTCAATGGAATTGATCTGTGTCCCTTTTTGTGTATGTAAACCTTTTGTGCCCTAGCCAGAGATTCTGGAGAGGATTTGGCTTCACATTCCATTTTCCTTTTGGGGCGTACATGACACCCAGGTTGCTTTTCCAGGTAAAACCCAGAAGTGTCCTTGGCCAGCCCTGCCATGGCAGGATTTTCTTACTGCTTAGGATGCCATGATATATTTGTTTAGATAGTTTGTTTTAATATTTATTGATTAGTACTTCTGAAAGGAGAGGCTGAGAGTGCTGGGATTGTTTAGCCTGGAGAAGAGACGACTTTATAATTGTGTATAAATTCCTTGTGGGAGTGTGTTGAGGTGCACAGAGGGAAGGGCAGAAGAAAATGGGCACTAACACTGAAATGCAGAACATTGCACTGAAATGTGGGAAGAAACTTCCAGTGTGAGGGTTGTCTGACACTGGAGGAGGTTTCTCAGGGATGCCCTGAAGTCTCCGTTCTTGGAGATACTTGGAACCCACCTGGATGTGGTCCTGGAGCCTGCTTTGGCCGTGCCTGTGCCAAGCAGGTGCTTGGGCAGGCAGCTCTGAAGCCTCCACTGGGCTCTGACCCTGGGAAATGCTTTGCAGGTGAAGAGATGAAAAGACAGAGGGGTGAACTGAGCTTTTCTTCAAATACAAATCCCACAGCTTTAAACAAAAACGTTGCAACAGCCTGCAAAACATGATCTTTACTGGGAAATTGTGTTTCTTTAATTTCTTGTAAGCACGGCCTCTGAAGAGGGAATAATTGAAACACCAGGGACCAGCATTCAGCTGCTTGCTTCCATTAATGTCCAGACTTAACCTAGCCATAGATTGTCTCCTGGCATAAGGAAATGTTACATTGAAAAAGCACTCAGTTTCCTCTGTATTTTTAGTAGAATGAAAGAGAACATGCAGAGTTACTGTTTAACCCAAAATATTTGTCTTATAACCGGCATCTTTGCTTCTTTCAGGAGGATGTTTGTTTCCTAAGCAAGTTTTCTCGCAGCATGAAAAACGCTTGGGCTGAACGAGATCTCTTTTTTGCCACAGGCTTGCGATTTTTCTTGTTTATATTCATTATCCCTAATTTATTTATTAATTTTGGATTGCAGTTGCACAGAGGGAGCGGGAAGTGGCAAATGCTGTGGCATATGGGCTGCACTGTCATTGGGAACGCTCAGCAGCGCTTGCTGTGCCCCGTGCCTCGTCACCCCAGGCTGCAGCATCCACATTCCAGCTCCCTGCTCCCTCCCAATACAAAATCCTAATTATTTTTTTAATTTTTTTAAATTACTGCCACTGTTTCTCCCCACTTGCCAGCGTTCTGTAACAGGGAGCCAGTGGCAGTAACTCAGCTGTAGCCCATTAGCACCAGCGTGGAAATGGCAGCCCCTGTGTGCAACACACAGTGGGGGTGTTGGAAGGACCCTGAAGATATGTATGGGCCACCCATGAAGGAGAAAAAAGTAAAATAGATGCCCTTTCTGCTCTGAAATGAGCCAGTCTGTTTCCATTGATACCCAGAAGCACTGCAGTCATTAAAGGCTATTACTATGCCTATTATAAATCACAATTTCGTAGCAGTTCAGAGGTTAGTCACAAAAATTACTTTTAGTCTAAAATTTTGTTACAATGAGTTTGTCTCGTAGTAATTCCAATCCTTATTAAATGTAATTGTCTTTGAAATAATTATGAATGTAGCAATTATCCAAAGATAAATAGTCAAGATTACAAGAATTGTTCTATACAGGGCTATGTATCAACTCTCTCTGTCAGTTCATGTCTAGAGAATCATAAAAGGCAGGTCAGTGAAACAAATGTCTGTTATTTCACCATGTAGCAAGAAAAGCATATTGGAATTATTGGTATATGAAAGAAAAACATGCAAGCTTGGGAAGATGGTGGAAAATAAAGAAATTGCTATAGGTGATAAAGTGCAAGTCAGGACTAGTTTAAAGTATGAAATTTAATAACCTATTTGTTCCTGATGTAGTCAGTTGGGGTGAACAGAGATCTCTGTGTACATGCCCCAGTTCTGTCAGTGAGTCTCCCTGTTTTCACCAAGAGCTGTTTGTGGTGTCACCTGGACCCGTGTGTTGGTGTTTCCAAGGCTCAGAACCTGGGCTGGAGGAGCTCAGGAGGATTCCTCCTGCTCACTCCTTCCCCAGGGCACGAGCAGCTCCTTTGTAACAGGCTTTTATGGGGGCTTGAAGATCCACTGGTGGGGACCAAAGCAAATATATCCCATTGCTTCCCTTTCCTTCTTCTGAGCTCTCTTGATGCAATTTAAACCTGTTTGTGTTTGTCATGGACACACAGAACAGTTGCTGATTTTTTTGGGTTTTTTTCCTCCCCCCAATACAATTGAAACTATTTTTATTTCAGGATCTCTAGGCTGAACCTCTCATTTGTTGCCTTTTCTGTGTCGTGCTTGGCTCCCTCCTCTGAGCCCTTGTCTTTGTTACTAACACGATCCTCCAGGTTGATGTGACACTGCCAGCCAAGTCTCTCAGTGCTGAGCAGACACAGAATATTACTTTGCCTGTTTTGCAGGCAATACTCCACTTGATTTATCTAATGTGATGATTGCTTTTTTTCTTAGCAGTATGATACTGTTGACTCATGTTCAGCTTGTGATCCAGTATAACCTCCCACATCGTTTTTTGATGAACTGCTACCTACCCAGTCATTTTCTATATGTGCAGTTGATTAATCCTGCTGAATCGTGTTACCTTGCTCCTGTTCTGTTGAATTACATCTTGCTTTTATTTTATCATCAGCCTTATCTAACTGGTTTTCATTGTTTGGAATTCTGATCTCGACATCCAGCAGCATTGCACTTGCATCCTGCTTGTGTATGGTTTGCAGATGTACCAAGCATATGCTGCATTCCTTTATCTGTTCTGTTAATAAAGGATTGAACAAACCCAGTTCAAAACAGGCTGTGGCAGAGCCCATGTGCTAGAGCCTTCTGCTCTGACCGTGCCCCATTAAAACACACTCTGGGTAAAGTTATTGAAATAACTAAAATTGCAATGGTGGCTTGGTGAGCAGAGCCTTTAATGTCTTGAAATTGTCTGTTAGGATCTGTAGAACCACAATTCCAAATGTCTGCAGTTGTCAGTACTTTTCCTGACTTTTATGAGAATTACAAACATTGGGACTTTAGAATTTTCACTGTCTAGAGGTATTCCGGGTTAAAGCCTAGGCTAGGTTCATGAATCTCAATAAAATGCTGTTGCTGTTGGAGGTGAAGGATTGTGGAATTCTCTGTCCACTGGGTTGTTTAAATGCCCCAACTCAACTGCTGGACCAGAGCTATGTCCAGACTACAGGACATGTACAGGATTACAAAATGTGCAGGTTTGTTTTCCTCAGGATGCTGGAGGTCTGCTCCTTAAAGGACATTTTTATTGACACAGTTGTTACTAGTCCCAAGGTGAGCTGAAAGAACAGGATTCAATTAAAGCTAAAGCAGTGTTATAGCTGCATGAGGAGTGTGGACTCTGGTAGAATCTGTTTCCACTGCTGGCTGGGGATTTCCACCTTTGCTGTGTTCCCATTTCCCAGCTCATCTAGGAAGGTGAGGGGAGGTGTTCACCCTACAGACACCAGCTGGGTGTTGCACTGCCTGTTTTTATAGACCTGTATTATTCACAGAGCTTTTTAGGAGGCCTAGCCCACACTTAAATATTTTACTGTGAAGTGTCTCTCTTTAATTTTGCCCATCACGCCTCTGTGTTTTGGTAACTGAAGAAAGGCAGATGCCTGCTGCTCCCTGTGCTGGAGGAAGAGACTCTCTACTGAAATCTTCTGGAGCATCTCAATTTAGAGAGGAAAGAGAGCTGGGCTAGAGAATTTCCAGTATTTTGCTCCCAGTGAAAATCCTTCCCTGGGGAGGCAGAAGAAACCATTGTTTCAGACCCTGTGTGCCCTGTGCTTGTCTTTTAGGAGCCTGATGTTGCAGGCTGGTTGCTTTCCTCCCTTCAAAACAGGTTTACACAATTGCACATCAAAGGCAACTGCTTTGCTCGTCTCCATAAACCTTAAATATTTTTATTTTGTGCCTGAATTATTTTGGAAATTAAACTTTCACTTACTTACTTTTTTATGGGCTTCTGAACATTTTTCAGTTGATTCAATGTTTCCTTTTGGATCTCTGCAGAGGCTAAAGCAATGTGGGTAAATGGCATTATAAAAAAAAAAAAAAAAGATTTTTCATGTTGTTTGGATTTTTCCTTTGCCTGTGGACAGAAGGGACAGGTTAAGGATAAAGAAAAATATGTGCATGGTTGATAGGATGAAGGGAAAACTATAGGTCAAGGCAAGATTTGGAGTGATGAAATATTCAAGGATTGCAGCTATAAAAAATGTTTGGATTACACCCAAATATTTCCCCATCCTCTTTTCATCTTGCAAGAAGAGACCCTCGTCAGGAGAAGTTCAGTGATCTCTGGAACACTAAACTCTAGATGCCTGTTCAAATAACTGAATAGGAGATTGATTATCTCTGTGCAAAGTTTACTGAAAGATTTTGCCTGGAGTCTCAAATATAAGAGAAATTCAATGTTAAAAGTCTGGTTGCTATTACCTGCTAGCAAGCAAACTAACTCCAGTTGTTCCAGGTGGTTTTGAGACCTTCTGACAAGAAGGTGGTGAGGTGGGGCAGTATAAAAATTTCTTCACCAAAGAGGTTGTTAAACACTGGCACAGCTGCCCAGAGCAGTGGTGGAGTCCCCATCCCTGGGGGGATTTAAAAGCTGTGGGGATGTGGCACTTGGGGCCATGGGTCAGTGAGGTCTTGGAGGGCATTTCCAAGCTCAGCAATTCCCTGAGGCTCTCCCAGCAGGGCTGTGTGGGCAGTGTCTGTGTTGGTGTTAGCAGAGGTTTAATCCCACCCCGCTCTCTGATTACCCAGGGGATGGCATTCCTGGGAGTGCTGAATTAGCTCTGGTGTTTTGGCAGAGATCAGGCATTTCACCGGAAGGAATTTTCCTGTATTTTCTTTAAAATGAAGCTTTGTTTTGCCTTTCTGCTGTGAATTGAGATGTAGTGTTGGCTGTGTCCAGTTAAAGAGCAGCAGAACCCAGCAGTGGTGGCACAGCCAATTTTACCTGTGCAATAACAGAGCCAGTTTCATTGCCTGGAAGATGTGATGGTGATAAAGCCAAGTTCTGTTAATGCAGCACTTGTCCTTTGGCAATACACCTATAAGAGGGAGAGTTTGACATCTGTGGAGTGGGGCTGTTCTGGGAAAAAAAAAAAAGGAAATTAAAAAAAGGATGGGTGGGAAGAAGAGTTGTGGGTGCCTGGAGCCTTGGGGATTCCACAGAACTGCTGGGCCAGGGTTCATGCTGGGTCTGGACAATGCCAGAAGTGGTGCAAATTATGGAGACTTAAAGCAAAGACAATATTTCTGCGACAGTTTATTAACAGTCTGAGTGGTTTTTTGACCTTTCATCTGCATCGGGGTCCCTTGTGAGCAGTCTTTTATTGCACTATATCTGTCTGCACTTCCAGGAGAAATTCGTAGGGAATCCACACACTAAGGAATCTGTTCTTAGAGCTGTCCTGAAAAAGGAGAAACAAAGAAACCAAACAAACCAACAAGTCCAACAATAAAAAGTAAAGAAGAAACCTCTAGGTTATATATCAAAATCTGTAATGTATGCTCAAAAAAAGTTAATATCCGATGAATGTCAATTAAGTACTTCCTCAGCTAATAAATAGCTTAGGAGGCATAAAATTTAATACTCCTAAAATTGCAGAAGGCTTTGAAGAACACATTTAAATTGGACTTGTTGGAAGAAGGAGATTTAAAACTGACCCGTTCAGAGGTGAGTAGTGAAAAAGATGTGAAGGGATGAGGCTGCATTCCTTCAATACATAGGCTTTTTGCCTTAAGTTTTTCTTTCCTGAGGTGGCTTTTGGAACAGTTTATTTTTGAGTTCTGGTGTGACACATCAGCTGAACTGCACTGGTAACAGTGGCCTGTTTATTTCTAAGCCTATTTTTAAGAGTTTCTGAAGGCTCAGCTGGGCTGGGAGTGGGTCACTGTGCCACAGAAAGAGCTTGAAGAGCAGCTGTGTGTAGTTCTGCCTACAGGTCCTGCTCACTTTTGGCCTTAAAGCATCAATCTGTTCCCCATTTCAGGATCTCAGGCACTAGCTCCCCACTTTCCTTCTGTTCTCTCCCCATCATGGTCACCTGTAGGTAATGAGTGAGATGGGTGCACGTTTCTGAGGGTGGTTTTAGGCAGATTTTTTTAAAGTTCATGATGGATCTGTGTTGGAGAGGTCAGCAGATGAGCAACAGAAACTGCTCTGAGGTCACAAGATATGTTGTGCTCATTCTGAGTTTATGTGGAAATCAGAGCAAACCAAACTTTGCCTAGTTGGCTTGCTTCCTCAGGAGCAGTACCCCCTGTTTTTTTCCACTTGTGTGTTTTTTCCTAATCCCAGTGGCAGTCATTTTTTTGGCACTTGCAGTTAGGAGAAAAAATTAAGTAATACATGGCATTTGTTTTGGCGCTGGTTGTGACTCATAAATAGGGATAACATCTGTGCTGATAGTTTTTCGTGATATATAACCAGATTGAGTGAACAAAGTTTTCATTTATTGCTGTTCTTTTGCCATTGTTATATTTAGGGAGCTCCAGTGTAACGAGTGAAAATATATGCTTATGTATATTGCTCATGGATAGATCAGAATTTATATACATTCTGTGAATTTCAATTTGGCCACTGTATCTTTTTAAACTAAAAATGGCTTGTTGCCATTCCCTGAGCCTAAAACTTTTTCAGGATCCTTCCCAAATCTTAGTCTCTTGAAGGCTCGTATTGCTGCCAAGTCTACACCATTCTTTTAATTAAAAGACAAAAAAAGAGAAGTAAAACTTTCAGTGGATGTAAATCCTGATAATCCTGAAATGATGTAAATCGGTGCAGCTCCTTAAGTCATTGGAAGTATTCTGACTTACATCTACTGAAAATCTGGCACAAAATATTCCTGCTGGTCCTTTCTTCTGCCCAATAGCTGCTCTACACAGAGTTGGCACCGTGGACAAAGCACTCTCTTACGAGCTGCTAGAGGGTGGCACGGCTTCCAGCACTGCTGATTCAGCACAGCAGAGGCCATTTTCCTGATTTCTTTGTGAGTTAGATTAAATTACTCTGCAGGCTGGACTGGAGCCACAGGCCATAGTTTTACAGCCTTATAACATGGTAGCCCATGGCATCTGAGAGGTCTGGCTGTGTGTAAAGCTCTTCTGCTGTGCTGCAAAGGATTTTTGAGTTTGGCGCTCGGCCCCTTTGCGAAGCTCACGGTAGCAGGACTGGAAATATTTTGATTGTCTTGTTGAGAGGCACTAAATTGGGGTTCTGTTAATGGAGGGCTCAGGTTAGTATGAAAACTCCACTGTGTGTATTTGTCATGGCAACGCTTCTTTAGGCTGGCCTTACAGAAATGCAGGATAATAAATAACAAATGTGGGATTTAACGAGTATAACACAACAGGGTGAGGCAGGGGCTTGTGCCATCAGAGCTGTTCCAGCTTAGCAAAATTTGGTGAAACCCCTTTCCCTTTGTGTCTCAGTACAGGTACATTTCTCATCTGATCTAAGCAGGTTTGGCGTTGAACCAAGGGGGAGCAGTGTGGAGATGCCCTTTGTGGTGAGCTGTGCCCTGTTCACATCCTGCAGATCTGGGATGCCTGGGGCTGCTGTAACAGGCACATGGGCAGAGGCAGAAGCATGTTTTCTGTTCTCTGGCAGCTACTGGCTTTGTGTATTTCCAGAGCAGTGCCAGCTCTGCTGTGCTCTGCAGTTGGGCTCCACGACTGTGGCTTGCAGTGAGATTGGTCTGGCTGTCTTTGGCCAAGTTGTGCTCTTGCTCTGATTTACCCTTTCCCCTCCAATCCTCGTGATTGCAAAAGGGACTCTGGCAAAGGGAGAAAACAACTGTTAATGAGGAGAGAAAAGGTCAAGCAGATCAAGTAAAAGTCATCCTGCTTCCAGCATAGAGAACAATCTAAGCTGATCCTGTCCAAGCCAGGTGTTGGACTGAAGTTGAGACCAGGCTTAAAGAATTTTCACTGTAAATTTAGGAGCTTCCCTCTGTTCCTTCTCCCTCACCTGAACTTCCAATCACGTCATTTCATAGCTTTAAAGGGCTTGCATTGTGTCAGGATGGGCACCCCACATGTGGTTATCTTGGACTTGTGTTATTGCCTTTCAGCTTTATCTCTGTAGTTTAGAAATAAAAAAGAAAACCACCGCCAAACAAAACCTCTGGTTCTAATAAAAAGATGAATATATTTTTTGCAAATGAAAAGTATTCTTGATTCAGAACATCAGGCTACAATTCTGCGGGTGTGATACAGAGGTGAAGTTCATGTTGCTGGTTTCAGTGCAAAACCAAAAGTGGGCAGATTAGGAAATTTCTTCTGAGTGGTTTGTTCTATTTTCTGAGCCCTAGTTCAGTCTCATGGACTCTGGTAGAGCTGCTGCTCAGAGGGCTTATCTATTGATTTCTGAATGTATTGTGCTGTTAATCTAAAACCTCTTTCCCCAGTGGAATTTCTATTCAGAAGGCTCTAGCCAAGCTCAAGAAAGTTATTTGATTTGGGAAGTTTGAAAGAATAATAAAAGGAGGATTGATGCAGTTGGATTTTCATGAGCTCAGTCTTCTAGTAAAATAGACAGGCCTCTTCCTCCTGTGTGTGTCTGTGGTGGTTGGCTCATTATTTAGGAGGAAGGCAGTGTGTGGAGATCACTTGAATTTTTACTGTCTGAGAATTTTGTTCAGAAGAAAGTAATGAGAACGGTTTTGGTGATATAACAAAATATAAAAATTAATGGGTTAGTGCAGCTTTGTCTTTCCATAAATTTGTGTGCTTTATTTCTTAGCAATCAGGCCTTTTCTGCTAATTTTTAAACTAGTAAAAAAATTAGTGCCAGTATTTAGGAAATCCATGTAATTTCCCAATAAGACATATGTGGTAAGGGAGTTGCACCATATAAACCAGGGAACTTTGTTCTGCAGATATTTCCACCATACTTTAAGTATTGAAGATTAAGTAGGCCTTTAAAAAGAGCTGTGATGGGAGAGAAGAAGGTGCTTTGTGAATCTTCTTGTTATTAAAATGTTCATTGCTTTTGCTGAGAACTGAATATGGGAATAAACAGTCTTGTATTGCAGTAAAAAAGTCCCAAAAAGTACTTTTTGCCTTGGAGTGCACTGGTGTTGTTAGAGTTCAGGAGTTAATGAAACAGACAAATGAGATTAAATTGGTAGTGAAATGAAATGAAATTAAATGAAATTGAGGGGTTTTTTTTGCTTTTTGGGACTAAGGTCATTTCCAGCTGAAATCAGTTGTCCTTGACTTCACAGTGCCCATGGCTGGTCCAATAACAGGTTTATTCTGTTTCATTAGGATGTTGTCAAGTTAAGTCAAGTGAGGTGGACTTGTATCTAAAAAGAGATTCTTTGCAAGAATTCCCTGTCTCTAGAGCACTGTAGTTTATTAGACATGATTATTTCTTCCTTGGGTTTGGAAGCACACTTGTTGCTCTTATTTATGCAGAAAATGCAGCTCTCTGGAGGTATGTGATTAACCTGAGGCATTATTTTATTGCAGACCCAGGTGGGAAGCTGGAAGCTCAGAGTATGCATGAAGAATTATCTGGGTATGAGGCAAAATGTTGTATTAACTGTGCAGTTAGTCTTTGTCAGCAGCATTTAGAGTTTCTTCAGCTCTTACGGTGACTAACCTAGCAGAATTCATTGGTGATTAGTTCAATTTGCTTAAATGGGCTGATTTTCTTGAGTAGGCAGAAATTGCATCTTATTTCATGTCTCAGATTTAGTTCAACTGAAAGGCCAGATCCACATTTGACTTGTTTTTCTTCCCAAATGCTTGTTTAAGCATTGGGTGAATAGGAGACACCCAGGATTTGGCTGAGGGAACTGTTTACAGGGACTGAATTTGCTGGAGCTGTGGTAAAGAGTTGCGTTTAAGACTGGTCTAAAAACTCAACTTTGAACCAGATAGGAAACAAGAGATTCTTTTTTTTTTGTCCTTTTTTTTTCCCCCTGCCCCATGTAGAAATAAGTGCTTTGGAATATCTGAAACATCTACCAGTATCATTTCACTGCTGAGAACTGGGTAACTGTGTAAAATTATATTGACCTGAGGGGGTTGAAATATAGAAGTGGCCGTGCGCTTAACTGTGCAGGAATCAAACTGTTTTACTGATAACATTTTATTGATTCATCTTCTCTTGGTGTTACAAGTAGCCTGAAGCCTGGCAAAATGAGCTGGCAATGTTTCTGTGTTGTGGACGTTGCAGTATTGCAGCTCCTCATAGGTATTGAAATTTTATATATGGGCTGAGAGCTCACGTAATTATTGTGATTTGTAATGACTGAGACTGCAGATGGGGCTTCCCAGAGGCTTCATTTCAAGCTAGATAACTGGTAATTTCTCTTTTCTGTTTAAGAATCTGTTGTCCCTCCTTTTCTCTGCAGCTGCTGAGGTTTTTCTCTGTGAAAAGCTGAACCGTATCTCTGACTTAATGAAGATGCATAAAATGATTGAAATTGCCTTAACAAGGCAGTGCTCTATACAGAGCAGCAATGAAAATGTGTCTTGCTGTTTGCGAGGGATACTTTGTCCTTTTCATAAAGGAACTGTGCTTTCCCACCATATTATAAAAATAATAACAATAAAAAAATACCCTTCTTCTGACAAAGCTTTAAGAAAATGAACGGCTTAAAAGACCACAACGGCAGATTGTGAGTTCAACCTGCATGTGTTGACTAATTAAATTCTTTTGAAAGAGCTAATTTCATGTATTTTATTTAATGAAAGCTTATTTAAGATTTTAATGATGTGGGTCTTTTCTCTTCAGCAGAATGCCATATTGACTCATGACATATTTTTACACAGGCTTCATTCTGCCGTGAACAACAGCGGTTGGAAATGTGAGCGCTTGATAAAGTATCATTAAATTAGCTTATTGTAGTTGCAGATTTTTATTACGCTACTTCACCGAGATATGAATTGATCGCGTTGTACTTGCTGGTTTTAAAGGTGCAGCATTGTTATTGATTGTGCTGCTTTATCTCAGGTGTTCCATCAGCCTGCTGGCAGGCTGGCTCCCTCTACAATTTTAGCAAGTACTGGCTTTGAGCATTTTTTAATTCTGTGCCTTTTGTCTGTGTGCGTGTCTCTTTTATTGTAAATACCCTAAAAGTGATGCTGTTTTGGGGTTGTACCGAGCCCTTGTGCTCAGCAGCTCTGCTCTGTCCTGGGGCTTTGGGTGCTGCTACAGGGAGGTGAAACTGTGGGTGGAAGCACTGCTGGATGGGCTGCTGTCCTCAGCTGATTTCCAGGGAATTAGTGAGATTTACCAATGCAGAGGGGAAAAACCCCTTCTGCTCAAACTTTATAGCGTGTGCATTTGGAACAGGGGCTTCATCTGTTGGTGTGATTGTTGGTAATGTGATGTGTGTCGCAAATAAAGTCGGAAAAAACAAGAGCCTGCGTCTTGGTTAGTCAAAATTTTCAGGTATTTTTCCACATCAACTTGAGTAGTGGATTTCTTCTAGAAATCTTGGAACTCCCAGACTTACACCAATACTAAATGTATTGGAAACGGATTGCTGTCGAGGCTTGTCCATCTAATTAAATTCCCTTATTAGCACCAGAGCTGCAGTCTTCCAGAGAAGACATTAGTTGAATAATCTTTCCAACTTATCTAGGTTAAAACTAGATGGCTTTTTTGTAAAATGCTGAGCTGAAAGTTCAGCAACAAAATACGTATGTTCTAGTCCTCCTTCTCGTGTGATCTGTGGTAATTCAATATATTCTTTAAATATAAATTGGTATTTCAGCTGTTCTGTGAAATATTTTCAGACTTCAATTATCACAAGCTCTCAATGCCGCGAGGACTCTGTCACCTCACACTTCAGGCTGAGGGCAGTCCAGCAGTGATGGCTTTCATGCATTAATAAAGTTTGTCGTGATTCATTTTGGCATATTCTTAGCCAGATGTAAGAATCTTCTTGTCATAAAGTCCTGCTGATCCAGAGAGGTTGTTTGTGCTCTGTACTGGTGATTGTTGTATCCTTTACAGGAGAAGGGAATATCAAGATTTTGCCACAGAACCAAAACAAGTGAGCTTTAGTAAGAGCCCTGATGGATTTTGCAACAGGTGGGGGACCTGCCCTTGGAGGGAGCCACCACGTGAAATGAAATATGCTCTGACCCTTGAGCTTTGCAAATGGGGATTGAGTGACTCCCAGCAGATGTGCCTTAGCCCAGCAGAATCCACTGACCCTCTGGAATGTGAGAGCTTCCAGGGGTCCCTCTGCCCACTCCCATGTGGGAGGGCAGGGATGGTGCAGGTGGGAATGCCTTGTTTCCTTCCAGAAATAGAAGGGAGAAGTGTCTTCATGTCAGACAAAAGACCCACACTAGCCCAGGGTTGGGAATGGAGAGCTTTGTACTAACACTGAGCAAGAGATGTTTAAAAATTGCCCGAAGTTGCAGGAAACAGGATATTTGTGCTAATTAGACTATTTGCCTGTCATCTTTATTCACTATTTAAATAACAAAAAGCCCTCAAGTGAAATCAAAGTGTGGTAGAACATATTTCTTGAGTCTCCTTGATCAAAGCTTATAGAAGGAGGGGAATACTGCTCATAACTATTTCCTCAAATTCAGATGTGAGATATATTCTCTATTGTAGTCCTCTCTGTTGAGGACTTGTGTATAACCTGTGGCAAAGTGATGGATGTATGTCAGGTATCAGACATCCTGCTCCTTTCTAGGTGTACATGTGATGAATTACTATTAGTTCTGTCAGGATGTGACAGAAATAAATGTCTTCAAATAAAAACAACCCACAAACTAAATGTGAATTGTTTTGTTCTTACTTATTGACTAACACTAGTTTAGTTGTGCGCTTGTCTTCCTCTGTATCTACCTCTTGATCTTTTCTTAGATTGCAAATAATCTCTGAGATGGAGATCACCATTTTCCTGACCTGAGTTTATAAAGCAAATGGCATAGTGGGATCCTGGCCATGTGTGGGGTCTCCCAGCTTTTATCTTGAAGTCAATAATTAATAAAACAAACAGGAAAAGCCTTTGGGTAGCTGTTTCAGTCTCCTGCTCAGATGATGTTTTAGAACAGGCTGATACAGAAATCTGTTCCGGAATTTTTGGTGTGTTATCTTTTGGTTTTGGTTTGGGTTTCTGTTTTGTTGTTCTCTTTAAGGATGTGTTTTTTTTCGGAGAGAGAAGAAGGCATCCTCTAGGCATGAATAATTGAAAAAGAAGATTCTTCAAGCTTGGTCATCTATGAATGGGAGAAAGTAATAAAAGAGAAATGGAAGCTTACACCTCTCTGGAGTCAGGTGGGAGGCAGTGGTCACACGTGGCCTTTAGAGCAGGACAGACACGCCGAGCTTGCCCAGGTCAGCACAGCTGCTCCTGTAGCACCGGAATTTTTCCACGTCTGGTTTGTGCAGTTCTGAAGGAGGACTGGAAAACACCAAGGAGAATGGAAAGGAGCATGCCAGTATCGTGACACGAGATAAAGGGAAATATCTACAGTGGCAGAACTCATGTGCTGTCAGCCACTGATGTACATCTTACTCCATTCTCAACTTCGTCATTGGCACCGGAACGCTTTAGCAGAAACCAGCTGATTGTTTCTTTTCATTCTGCACCTTCTCAATAAGAGATTGAAAGGATTCCTCCCTGGGTGTGTTACTCAGACACCGACGTTGAGGCTCATTGCAGAACCCAGCACAGCCTACTGAAGAGAACAAAGCAGCAGCGTGATGCCCCATTTGATCCCCCACCCAGACACACTTTTGTCAGGCTGGGGAATGCCATCAGCCTGAAGGATTTCCTGCTGTGGGAGTTCCTCACCTGTGCTTGTGTAGCTGACTATTTCTGAATTTGCTAGCCACAAATTGCTTGTCATTTCTGCACATGTGATTTGAAAGGATATTTTGAAATTCTCATCCTTTAGTCCACTGTTCCTAAATCATGTTTTAAAGAAACAGGTCTAATCAGAAGAGTCATCAGAATGTGTGTAATAATCTGTAAAGAATAAAGATGAAGGTTCAAATTTGGGTGCTCTGAGTGGTTTTGGATTAGTCACAACTTGATTTTGTGATCTGTCTTTTGAAATTTGTCGCCATTAAAAAGTTTTAGCTAAATGTCTTTCAAATTTATGGATTTTCTCTTCTTTCCCTTCTTTGCTCAGCTAGATGAATGCTTAGGGTAGGGTGTGCACTTCTCAGAGGCACGCCCAAAACTGGAGATGAAAAGGAGCAAGGGGGAACAAGGAGAGTGCAGTTAAGTGTCTGCTGGGTTTCAGGAATAGTTTAATTTATGGTGCTAACTTCTCTTCAGCAACTGACTTGCTGTGACCTTAAAGAAAGCTCTTGCAGACGGAGCTTTCACTATTTCTGGGAGAAGTTATGTACTTTGTACATGTGTGGTTTACTGCCACAGATGGGTCCCCCTGAATTTGGAGGCCAAAGGCAGTAGCAGAAGGTTAGGAGATGGCACTGCTGCATAGTAAGTTTCTAAAAACAAACACATCACTTTTTTCCAGCACCCTGTAAGGTCTGGTTCAAAAGATATTTAAAAACAGTAAAAAAAAAACAAAACAAAACCAAAAAACCCCCCACCACAAACACACAAGAAAAGGAAAAAAAGGATGTATTTGCCTGCTTGCATGCAAGTATCCCTGAAAAGTTGATGGGTTCGTTTTTACTTATTTATGGGCAAATTACAGAGGTGCATCTGTTCCTTCTCTGTATACAGCCAGGCATCTCAAATTTCTAAGATACTTTTTGACATTCTTTGAAGATTTAATGCCAGGTGGAAGATCAGTTAGAATTACAGATATCTTGAACTTTGAAAATAATGCTTCTACTGAAAACTTTTCTACTTTTGCTCCCAACTTTAATGAGGCACAGTCTAAACATCATAGTAACTGAAGCAGCAGAAAAGGAAAAAGAAAGCTAACCCGACAATTCACAAGAAAATATTTTCACATGTTTACAGTAGAGCCAAAATATTTGTGCAGTGTTTATTTAATTCAAATGCTTAGAACTATGTCATGTTATAAAAATAGTATTAGTGGAATAAAACAGTAGCCTGCAAGTTGAACACTCAGTAGCCTGAACAGGGAACACTCAGCTGGAATTCAGTTTTTACTATTTTTACAAGTTGCTTATAATGCTGTCACTAAGGAGGGCAAATAATTTTAGATAAAGCTCTCTCTGCTGCCATTAATTGAGAGAGTTAAGTATGTGCCTTTAGATAGCAAACATCCTGATTTGCATGTGCAGTCAGGTCTCCTGTAGCCTTTCTACATCTTTATTGTGTCTGCCAAGGGGGAGTTTTTGGTTTAGGGATCACAACTCTAAAAGTGCAGAACACCAGGCTGTGCCTCGCTGGGATTTTGCTTTGCTTTTCATTGCCTTTTTCCCCTTAAATCCAATCACTCATTCAAGTAAATACATATATATATATATATATATATATATATATATATATATTTACGTATGCATATATACCCACCCCCTTTGAAAGCATGGCCTGAGGAATCTGACACTGGCCATCAGTTAGTGGATTTTGCTTAGTAATTGCTTCATCTATTCAATACTATTGAAAATACCCTTGAGCAGAGCATAGCTGCAGGGGAACAACACTCTAAAGCAGCAACCTAATTAATGAATCTTATTGCCACTTAGACAAGCATTATCCAGCTGGCCTTGGTTGTCAGGATGGATCTGTTCTTGCGATATTATGTGTTTGTCCAGGAAACTGGTGCAATTATTGGAGAAATGAACAAGGTGGGATTGGGGTGTTTGGGTCTGTGGAGGCAGAAGGTTCCCTTGCAGTGTGCAATTTCAGTCCTGATGGTGCAGGTGTCACCAGCATCTCGTGTCTGTGTGGAACAACAAATGAATTCTCCTGGCTTTTATCTCGGTAGCTGTGACCGAGATTATTCATTGCATTCAGAAGTGAAAACAAGGTAGGCACAGCCAGAGTCTGAAAGCAGGCAAATTGTTTACAGACAGCAGAAGGGTGAGCAAAAGTGAAGTAGGAAAGGATTTTCTTTTTCATTTAATATTTTAAAAAGCACAAGCTGTTGTGTGTGTCCAGAGAGCACCTGAGTCTTTGTGAATGGTGGTGTGGAATGTTTGTCTCCAGCGGAGTAATTCGAGCAATAACACCTGCTGGGGATGTGTGTTTCCTGAAGGTCTTTTGAAGGAAGCTATTTTCATAACTAATTCTTCATTCCTACCTTTAAAAATACTGAATGCTGTGTTTGGGATCTGTATTGCTAAAATCATTCTACCAACAAAAACTGTAGCTGTGGGTGCAAGTCAGCTTGTGTTTCTTATTGAAGTCATAGACAATTTACTGAGCAATCAACAAATACAAATTCTCACTTGCATTGCACCAGCCCATTTTTTGA
Organism: Certhia americana; assembly: GCA_018697195.1. Classification (NCBI taxonomy): domain Eukaryota; kingdom Metazoa; phylum Chordata; class Aves; order Passeriformes; family Certhiidae; genus Certhia; species Certhia americana. The sequence goes on along the minus strand of CM031874.1, from coordinate 8,946,506 downwards.
TGTCCTTCCAATCTTGGTTAATCTGTGGTGCTGTGAAAAAGACAAAGACACATCTAAGAATTTCCTGTTCTATCAAGGACTACAATAACCTGCTCTTCTCTCAGATCTTTCCTGAGTGATTCCAAATCTATTGCAAAACCCAGTTCTACAAGTCCCTACTGTCTGTCACATGGGGATATGAGACCCCATGTTAAGGACCCCCATATTGCTTATTAATCCTTTACCTTTCTGTGCTGTTTTAAAATGTAATTTTCTGCTTCTCAATAAAGACTCGCTGAAACCTGTGTTTTCTGCTTTGCCTTAGGAGAGTTCTTCAGATGAAATAATTTTCATTAGAAAATTCCTCTGATGGGCTTATGAACTTTAAATGTGAGATCACCACTGAACCTTTTTTGTGTTCTTTGAGGTGACCTTGGCATGGGGTGAATTTTGATCCTGGAGCATCTTTCCTGGTTTGCATGTTGGTGATTCATGTAGCAGCTTCTCTGCTTCAGCCCGTTCCTGCTGCTCCAGCTCCTGCCTGAACTGCTTGGCCTGGCACAGGTCTGCCCCACTTCTGCCATCCCTTTACAACTGCTTCAGGCATTCCTTGTCTATGCTGTGGTGTCAGCTCCTTACTCTTTTTTTTTTTTTTTTTTCCCATGTAGGGCAACACACGAACACACCTCAATGTGAAATTTTCTGAAGAATTTTTAATGCCTGCAAGTGGCACTTGAGTGGCTAATTCCAATAACTCCGGCAGTCAGTTGATGAAGCATTCTTTGCCTTATGATTAGAGTAATAGAAGTAGCTGCATCTGTGGTTATATATCAGAAAAAATAGCTTATCCAGCTCTTTTCAGTGCCTTTGATTCATTGGACGTGGCCACAACACTGTTTAGTGCTGGTCAGTCGTTTTTTTAAGTCAGTGAGCATCTGGGTTGGTCATTAGCCAGCAGAGAAATCAATTAGGGCTGGTGGGGGTGTGTTTGGAGGAGAGGATTGAAATACATGAATTCTATCGATCCATTGTCCTGGGTAATCAGGATCCCCACGAGCAGATCTTAAAGCTGTGTGAGGACTTCATGGAATTTCCTTTCTGCTCTCGCACCTCTGTCCAACCAAGAGTGAATCCTCCAATCAACAAAGATGGCAACTCTCCAAGGTTCCAAATTCCCAACTTTGATAAAGCAATGAGCTAATTAATAAAGCATAAATTGTTAGTGTTTTTCTGTGGAGCACTGCCGAGGATCCATTATTTTATTTAGTGTATTTGTCTTAAAGTGATTATGTTACTAATTATAAGGCTCACTAGTCTGTTTAACAGGAGTCCAAATAATTATAATTTGTTTGCATTCCCACCCTGTGTATTTTCATGCAATAAGGAAAACATTTTGTTGAATGATTAATCTTATGCATGCCTCTCTGTATATTTAGGAAAATTAAATGGGTCATTTTTATTCTAAATAAGAGATTTCTGGTTCTGCTACTCTTGTTCTCAAGGTGCATTGGTAGATTCTGAAGAAGCTTGAGGATAAAGCCACAGGGGGGATGAGGGGCTCTTAGGGATGGAATTCAGTATGTTCCAAATAAAGTTACAACAAAATTCCTTTTGGTGTCAAATTCTTTTGCATAATTTGTGTTTAAAAAAAAACGGGTTGAAGTTCTTATTTACAGGCTAGCATGAAGCAAAAGAAATCCTTCAGCCTTGGAAGCAATTTGGCAGCCAAGTTCCATTGCTCTTACTGGACTAATTTGAAGGACAAAATTCATAACAGGCTTTTCAATAAATGCTCAATTTAGAGCACCTTGGAATCAGCAGCAGCATCACAAAACCCTGTGTGAACTTGGAACATCCAAAGAATGTGTTATTTAATGTAAGAAAAAATTTTGTCAAGATTTTATAAAAAGCTCAGCAAATTGAGGCAAAAGTACTGAAGTCACTTTCTGAGCTGTACTTCAGAAAATGACTCAAATGAGAAGTCAGCATTGTGAAGTTAACTCCTTGTTTTAAGGGGCTAAAAAAAAAAATCAAAAAACAGAGTCGTGTCTAGGAATCTACTTGGAAGTTTGCTGAAGTTTAGGTAGCGAAATGCTTGCTTGGAAAAAAAAGACCCAGTAGAAAAATCACAATTTCAAACTCAGATAATAGTTTCTGAAAATAGCTGGGCTGACAGAATGTCAGAGTCAGGAATGAGAAGATTGCTGAGGGGAAATGGCAGAGTAACAAGGGGCCTGAGGAGACGTGAGGAGCTCGCGGCATCATCTTGGTTTGAGGGAGAGAAAATTGCTTAGTGCTACTTAGAGCATCTCTCATTCAAAGATCTCAAAGCTTGCTGAACCAAACATAATCCTTTGAAGACAGGTACAGACTGATGATCACTGTGCTTGTCCTCGTGGTGCTGCTGTCCCTGCCCTGGAGCATCCTGATCTCTGGGCACGGTGGTACCATGGAGCTCAGCATGGGAGGGAAGAGGGAAAATGCAGGAGGGAAGAGGGAAAATGCACTTGGGAAGAGGCTGGGGCAACAGAACACACTGAAATGCCATCACTAAAGTCTGGACACCACCATGCTTCTAATGAATAAATAAATAAGTCATCAAGTGCAGGTGAAGATATTTCCTTTCTTCTGACATTCACGTTTGTTATTCTGCCAAATGTTTCCTTTACTTGGGAGAAAATTGGAGCAGCCAAGATTCTTAATATTAAAAGACCTCAGCGGAACTGTTAAAATTCCATTCTGTTCAAAATTTTAATGCCAGTTGGCTGTATTATCTCTTTATAATTTTCTTCTTCAGTGCATACGTAACTGCATTAGTTGGTCATTTACCAACAGACTTGAACGACCAATACCATTAGCTGGAAAAATAGCTAGAATTTTTTTCATGTAGGAGAAAAATGGAAGTGTTACTTGCTTTTTGATGATGGTAGTAGTGTTAGTATTTATCTTTTTTTCTTTTATTTTCCCCCACACTTCCCCCATAAAGCATGAACTCCAATTTTACCTGCATCAGTGTGAATAGAAACAGTGCATGCTCAAGCGAGATGCATAAATATAACCCCTTTTATTATGCAAGTAATAACTGCACTTGCAACTCTCGTAAGAGCTGTTACAATGCACGAACAGGTCCTGAGAGCACATTTGTCATGGTAATTTCAAATACAGACCTTCCCTGCGGAGTTTGCAGAAAGACCTGGTGTGTGCAGGTCAAACTTGGGGTGGGACATGAGGAGGGGGAGCAGCTGATGAAGTCTGGTGTTAATCTGAATCCTTTCCTCGAGCCTTGCAAAGCCCTACCAGCAAAATGTTATTTGATCAGTGCTGATAATACATTGTCAGGAGTTTAGGCAACATAAAACTGTTTATGCCGAGCTCCCTGAACCAGAAGGAGAAGGAAAGTTCCTAATGAACCTCCTGGAGAGCTGAGCCCCAAGCGTTGGGTCTAGCACTGTTTTTTCATCTGATGCCAGACGGCTCTAAATAGGTCTTAAAGCAGCTCCAACAGTTTATGCTGTTTAATAAATCTAATCTGTAAAACAGGTCACGTAAAAAAACCTAAAAACTTTTCTTCTAATTACAGTAAGATTTTATTGAATGCACATTATACATACAGATCATAATACTTATTAAAAAAAGACTATTAAGATTTTACAGTTCAAGATTTTACAGGCAATGGGAACAGTGGAAGCCTAATGCTTTCTGAGAATCATATCTGCATTAGCAAGATAAAGGACAATTTAGGAAGATTACAAAAGCAATGATTTAGAGTACAACATAAAAATCTGCTGAGAACTAATTCGCAATGCCAGCTGCTGCTAAGCTTCTTAATCTTTATCTAGTTCAATTAAAATCTGAATGTTTGGGATTTCATTAACAACTGGGGACTTGGAAATTACATGCACTTTTACACTGTATTCAACTGCTTATGCACGTTACTGGAAGTTGCCCGAAATGTCTTCAGGTAGACTTGAGATATAATTAAAACTTAAGTGCTTAAAGGATAATGCAGAGGTAAAAGAAGATTATTTTAATTTTTCTGTCAGATCCAATTGACAAAAAAAGAATCTCGCACGAGCTGAAATGAGTTGCAAACCAGTCAGCATTTTAATGCAGGGGATATTTATGGACGATTGTGCAATCAGATGTGCAGATCAAACAGCCTCATTGCGGGGCGGAGTGAATCGGATATTGTAATTGTGCCCTGTACTGCTTGTGGGTTTTTTTTTTGTGGAAGAACCACTTCACATCTATCGTTCACTTCTGTACTGATGTAACCACGCTGCTATCAATTAATTATGCATTTCAAAGAATCTGCAAGTAGGCCTTTCTAAAATTAAACTAAGCAAAGTGATGAACAAGCTTTTAATCACTTAATACTGTGTATAAAAAATAGTTTCTTTCCATTAATTCCTCAAGAATAATTCTTCTAAAAGTTTTTCAGAAGTAGAAAAAAGCCTTTTTTTTTTTTTTTTTCCTTCTTCATTGCTTGTCTCCTGTTTTCCATGAAAAAATTACCCATCATTGTCATACCTGCTGATTTAAAGGAGGGAAGTGAAATAGCATTGAGCAGCTCTGTATTTTGAAGCAGTTCATTGAAAAGGCTGAAGATTTGGATACTTGATGGTGAAGAAGAACACTGACTTTTTCTTGTCTGTGTGATGGAGTAGATTTCATGCTGGGTGAGGATGTCATGCTGTATTTCCAAGGAGAGCTGGGTGCTGATGGAAGTGCCATGGGCATGTATTTACCCACATTTGTTCATTAGAAGCATGGTGGTGTCCAGACTTTAGTGTTTCACAGGGTCAGGGGCAGCACTGTGGCATCTCCAGGTTAAGCTCTGGATCAAATCCTGAGCTGGTTTAAATTTTTCAAACTGGAAGGGATTTCTTTTATTTTTAATTATTCAGTTCTAATGATCTTAGGTGCCACTCTAGGATGTGGAGGTAAGAATATTTCCAGAATGACTGAGGGTGTTAATACTGGAAATGTTGAAGAGGTGTGTAGCACTGCAGGATAATTGGTGCAAGACTTGGAGACAGCCTGGACGTGCTTAAATGGTGTGTTTTGATCAAGTTAACCTGTAAACAGTGTAATGCTAAGAAAAAATTGTTCAATAGCAAAATTTCTTAAAATGTTTGCGGAGTTGGTGTTAACTTTTGTCACAGTGCTGTTCCTAGCAAACGAAGAGAGTGAGATTTTGCCTGCCCGGCTACTTAAAAGATTTTTTCTTTTCCCTTTTTTTAAAAAAATCATGCATGGAAAGCAGAACCAGTGTGTAGCATTACTGCTATGTATAACTTTAAATAAAAACCAAACATTTTCTGCACCTTCCTGCTTCCATCATACTTTTAAGTGGAAACGTGTGACCAGGTAACCCAAGGCAAGTGGAGAATGCAGGAAAAGAAAGTGAATTTTGAGTTGGGTGTAATTTAGCCACAAGGGCTAATGTGTTCTGCTGTCCTTTGTCCTGCTTGTGCCTAGAAACTTCTTCATATGCCAGAAAAGGGGATGCAGATATCCACTGGAAGTCATTATTTTAAGCAACTTTATATCATGAAATTATGTATTTGGCAGGAAGAGGAACTTAATTGCAGAAATTTGAACATGGTGATTTTCCTGCCCGCCCCCCGAATGTCTGGATTTTGTGTTTTCAATAGTGATGCTTTCTGTATTACTTAAAGTGGTTTTCAGAATTAAAAATATGCCTTTTGTTCTCATTTAAAGGCTGAAGTAAAGACGTGCAGATTGCAAGAGGTGAGTACTCCTGAAGCATCACTTCAGTCTGTCTCGGGCTGTGTGCCTGTACTGCCAGGGGAATCTCAGCTGGTTTCCAGCCAGGATTGCTGGGCTGGAGCTGCAGAGCAGGCAGGGGTGCCTGGAGGAGGGTTGTGTGTGTGGGGCAGGGTCTGGTTGTGGGGAGGGGGTGGCCGGGGGTGCCAGTGGAACTCCTGTCACACTGGAGTGGAGTGGAGTCACTCCTGTCACTCAGCATTCCATCCTCAGGGGGGTTTTTGGTCTGGGGCTGATCCTGCACCTGCAGTGGCTTCGAATCTACCCATAACCTTCCCCATCTGAGTGCTGAACTGTGGTAGAGAGGTAGATAAATTACAAAAGAAAGGCCTCATAAAGTCAGGCTTTGCTCTGCTAAATTAATAGCTGGCTTGTTCTTTCTATGTGCAGCTAAGTGGTTTGCAAGTTCTCATGTGAAAACAGTCTTGGGAATGAGAGTTGGTTAACACAACGAACTGTTCCTGGGTGAAAAACAACTGCACCTGCAATAAACAAGAAATCTGTCTCATGGGAATCAGGAAAGTATGTAAACTAACCAAAAATAGAGAGGTTTGATGGACAAGTAAAATGCCTTTTACTAACCAATGAGTGAAGCGCACACCTTTGGTGAAAGGAATGGATAAAAGAGAAAACGTGGCTGAAATAAAAGCTTTTTTCCTGCCTTTGGAACTTTTGGTAGTTATTGTGTCATGACTGCCTCTCCAGCAACACTGAAGCCGGTGAGATACACAGTATTTCATCTGCAGGGATGTTGATTTATCTGCTGGGATGGGTGTCCTCAGAAGAGCAGAAAATCTGCCCTTTCCTCTTGACTGTGGAGTACACTGAGCCTTCAGAGGCATTTCTTTAACTCTGGAGTTCATTAGGTGCTCTTGGAATGGATCAGCCTTTGTTTAGGTGGCCTGGTATGATGATCTGGACTTGGCCTTTTGCTCCTTGGATTTGGGTCCTGTCAGAAATGGAGGGGTTATTATCGAAGATTAAAATCAGCTCCTTCTTTTTTTCTCCTCGTAAAGACAAAACTGAAATAAATAAAATGAAGGGTATTGATACATCACAAATGGAAGAGTAAATGTGTCACTGGGGAGATGAGTGGGAGTTGAGAGCAAAGATAACTACAGACATGAGAATTATCTGTACGTTTGGCTTCAGATATTGCAATCTGTGCCACGGATTGATCCTGCAGGAATAATAAATACACATTATCTGTAATTATTCTCGAACTTCATAAACCTTACTTTAATAACATCCTTTGCATCATTTTTTTTTTCCTGAGATCTTTTATTTTTATGATGCTGTCAGGCTTTTTAATTTTAACTCCAAGAAAATTGCTCCAGCTGGTATGGATTTTGTCCCACTTCTGTTCTCTGGAGGCTGGGAGTTCCCTTTGGAGTGTTCAGGTAGCAGGTTGGAAGGTTTCTATGTCTGAGATGATTTAAATTTTTTTTAAAAAGATGATTGCAGGCAGTGAATTTGCAGCTTTTATTACAAATACAGTTTAAGGTGTAAAAAAATATTTATTTTTTAACTTACACCCTACAGTTACTACTTTTTTATTTTAAAATATGATGTCAGATAAGAAAAATGTTCTTGTTGCACATGTTGCAATGTGTTCTTTTATCAGTGGACACAGCTGAGTGGTGTTTGAATTTCCAGCCCTCCCATGGTTGCACGCTGAGCTGGGATCAGCATGGATATTGAAACTGTTTATTGGGTTTCTTCTGCTCTTATAACTGTGATCACATTCCATGATGTCCTGAGGTCTTAAAAGATCGAGAAACGCCAGTAAGCAGAATTTCAAGTTCAGCTTTTCTGAAGAGCAGGAGTTAAATATAGGCCAGTGCATTCTTCTGCATTCCTGGTGGTGCACTGGCCACGTGGTGTGAGCTGGGGATGCAGTTGAGTTTTAACCCAAAATTTGAGTGCAAATTTTTATTTTCTAATAGCAAAAAAACCCTCAAACTTCTCTCATATCCATCACTGAGGTCTTCCCCCACTTCCTAAAAAGGTGGGTCACATCTGCCCAAGTAAAATTGGCTGGACTTGTGGCCATGTGAGGGACTCCCAAAGGAAGCAGAAACATGAGTTTTAGTGAAAAACCTCAAATGTTTCACTTGTCCAGAATAAAGATTAAGTTTTCACGCTAATGTACGTCTCCATACTGCTCTTCCTTTAACTTGTTAAAAAAAAAAAGTTAATTTTTAGTAAAAAAGTAAAACCAGACCAATAAAAAAAATTCTCTGTCCTCTTTTTCTCTTTTATAAAATGAATCTGGAGTGATTCTAAATAAATTCTGAGGAATTTCAGCCCTTGAGTTGATTTTTTTTTTCTCTTACACAGTTTTAATTTGAAATTTCACATTTGCTAATAACACATTTTTACTCTATCTGAAGATTGCCATCTGCTGGTATTGCAAGAGCTTTTGGGGTCTGTTATTGTTCATAAATTTGAAAATTCAATAAAGTTTGTTATTTTCTCAGTTGATTTTGTTGATTGCATTATGCTTTGCAGGGTAGGGGCAATAGTAGAAGAAACATTAGCAGCATTTACTTGATCTTACCAAGTGCTGTGCAATGTCTTCTTAATTAAAAGCACATTATAACAACATATTGATGCTTCCCACATGAATGAGCTCTCTATTCCTCCAAATTAAGCCATATTTCATATTTCTATCCTCTAAGAACAGAAGAACACATTAATAAAAGGTTAAAAATATACATTTTTTTCTAAGTATTTCAAGTGATTTTGACCTTCTGGCATGATAACAGTTAGGTATCTCAATAAACTAGAGGGGGTGGAATTTAATTGTGTAATTCAAAAATTGTGGGAGACACCTCTCCCTCCTCAAGTTAATTTGTAGATAATCCTGAAACTCCCAAAATTTTTAGCCCCCATGCCTCCCAGCATCTTCCCTCCTCAGCAGAGCACAGGGACCTCCAGAGGAACTTAATTTTCTGCCCACCAGCTGTGACTGGGCTGATTCCACATCCCCCAGGCTGTGACCCTCTGCTCCATTGGCACGCACCTGGCACCAGCATCACCTCCCAAATTGGGGACAGCTGTGGCTTTATTGGGGTGATGGGTTGCAGGTGTGTGACCTGGCTGTGAGGAGGCCAGGGAGGGCTGGGAGTCAGTGATTGCTGTAGGCAGCTGAGGACTCAGGCTGCATATCTAGCAGGGGCTGTGACTCTGAAGCAGGTGAGGATACCCCAAAAATAATCAGAATTCTCTTTTCTTTGTCAAGTTTTTTGATACATTGTGATGGTGAGGTGCTCAGTGTGCTGCCTTGTCTGTATTTTGCATTTAGATGTTCATTTTCTGCAAGGAAGGACTTGGGTGCCTTGCATGTGGCTCTGATGTCCTTCCCAGGGAAGGGGCACTGAAACTCAGCTGTAACTCAGCTGGCTGATGTCCTGGCCTGCCAGGTGTCACCTGTGTGACTGACTGACCTGTGAACCAAGGTGTTGTGGCTGTGTCCAAGGGACTGTGCTGTTTTTTGGTGATGGAGGTGTTTTTGCTTGTGGCTGTGCTGACCACAGGAGTGTCAACACTGTCAGTGTGGGCAGTGTGGATGTGCTGCTGCTTTTTCAGCTGCTCTGAGGAGCACAAGAACCTGCCTTGCTCTGTGTCTTGGGGTCAGGTGTGGGTAGCATGTGATGAGGGAGCTGTTGCTGCACTCTACCACTCTGTGCCTCATGGAATTGGCAAGGAAGCAGTTGTGTAAACCCTGTGTAACTTGCAGAGATGTTAAATAAAGCTATCCTGGGGCTGCCTTCACATACATGCACTGTGGTTGTTGATTTCCTATCTGCTGTTCTGATTTCATTTGGGAAATTTGTTGCATTTCTGTATTAGTCATCTTGATGGTGTTCACCCCTCTTAGTACTTGTTATTTCTTTCTTATGTAAGAGGGCTGATCTGAGAGAAGGATGAAAATAATGGTAAAACAACATGTACATTTACATAAAAACACATCTTGAGGCTCTTCTGTGTAAACTTCATGAAGGGCTTTTATTTATTCTGGATGTTGTTGGCACTACACTTTGATTTCTGCTGGATAGAGAGTTGTCAGTTCCACGCTGTAGATACATTTGCTGCTAATTATAAACAGCCTTCTTGGCTCCTAAAGGCAAGCAGCCTTTCCACCATTTGCTCACATAAGCCTGTTTTACAGTTCTTTGGTGTATAAGTATTTGGAGTGTAGAAGAGTGTGGAGATTTATTGGGAGGCCATAAGGCATGAGCCTCCAACCTGCAGCTAAGCTGACTGTGAAGAGAGCTGGATGCAAAGAGTGAGAACAGAAATCTGCCTTGTCTGGGGTAGGCTGAGGGTGTTTCTGGTGTGCACCAGATCCATGTCAAGGTACTCCTGACTGAAATCCCTCGTGCCCAAGGGACGTGGCAGTGTGAGCCCAGCCATCAAACCAGCTGCTCCCTGTTCCAGCTCCCTGCTAAAGAGAAAATTTACCGCAGGTTTTGGGGTTTTTTTACCTCTCATCAGATAAATATTGACTTTCTCAGTTCTTCAGGCAGCACCCTCTGAGAGGCAAGTGCTGATTCCTCCTCTGCTGTAACCATCTCTACAAAGTAAATGCGTGTTTACGGTGGAAAATGGAGCAGCACATTAATGTGGTGATTGATTGACATGAAAATGCACTTCTGTGATTGATGAGACAAATGCATGTGGCTCACAAAAGCTCTGAGGAAACGTGGTCTATACCATACTCATTATTGCAGATTTTTTTAGTGTGGGTTTTAATTTTTTTTTTATTATAAGCAGTCAATTTGCTTCCAATTATAGTATGAGCTGCAGTAGATCTTGCTGTGGTAGCGGTGCTTAATCACAGATCAACAGGCATAAATCATGTCAGACAAGTCTTGGCTATTAAGAGATGGACAGTTCATGAACAGAAGCACCTGCATTGTTCTGTCTTCTACATGGCACACACAAGTCTCATTTTCCTTAAGATATTCACAGTGCTGGCATTGGCCTGCAATACATTTCAGTATCATTAGATGCACTGTGGACTGAAAATTCCCTTGCCTGTGTGAATTAAAGGAGCAGTTTGAAGTTTCTCTGCTGCTGACTTGCCCCAAAATTGTGGTCAAAATGCAGATCAGGAATTATTCAGGCATACAACTCTTCTGTGGATAAGTATATGAAAAGGTGGTGGGATGAGAATGTTAAATATGGGGAGAGACTCTTTAACTTTTTTTTAGTAGTGATAGAATCTTACCCTTGATGTGTCTTGAGCTGAATCTTAGCAAAAACTTAACACAGATGATTTCAAACTTGTGAGTTACTGTTGTTCTTGTGGTTAGGGTTTTTTGGGGGGGTTTGTTTGTTTGGGGTTTTTTTCCCTAAGAGTTGGGGATGATTTTGGATGAGTTGTACTAATGTCTTCTAGGTAGTTAGCTCTCCTAAAAAGTTAGTGCACAAGCACAGTTTTTCTTTTAAGTGAAACTGAATAAATATTTGACTGACGCATCATACAGGGAAGGGTAGAAAGAGGGAAGAAACTCACCTCCTTTTCAGCTGCTTGATTTTTTTTTTTTTTGAGAGGTCCTCTTTTCATTGGAAAATGCTTCATCTTTTGAGACAACAAACCCCTGTACTTTCTAAAGGTACTGCAGGCTGCCTTTTGGTGGTGATGATTTAGCAGGGTAGTCATGTTTTTTATGAATTCCAATGTTTGATAGTAAATAAACTTCATAACAAATGAAATTAAACATGAAACTGAGTAACTGAAGTATTTTCCCTGATTTGTTCAATGCTGTGAAAAGGGATTGATCAAATACCTGTTGCAGTCTATGGGAGCTGTGACTCCAAGGGGTTTTGGAACAGGATTAAAGCTGTTTACAGCTTTTGGCTGAGTTTATTTACAGGAGGCTGTGCTCACAGGTTGCTGTGTATTTTTCAGGCCCCTCAGATATTTGACTGGTGGCTGTGCCCATAAATGTGACCTTTAGTAACAAACAGAAAGGTGGGAAACTGCTTGGTCTCCAATGCCCAGCCTCTCTCACCAATACTTGCAGGAACCCTTCTCTCAAAACCAGAAATTTTCTTGCTGTGCTTTGTTTGTCTCAATAGCTCCTTATCTGTGAGCCCACACAAATGAGTCTGTGCCATGGATCATTTACCATTTGTGTTTGGATTTGTGTTCTGGGATGTGGCTCAGATCTGCTGATGGGCTCCTCCTCTACCATGGCACCTCTCCCTGGCTACACACTATTACCTCCTTGCTGCACAGGGGTTTTAGGGTTGCCCTGAACACTCCCTTTTGTTGGTCTAGAAATTGTGTGTGTGACCTTGGGAGGTTTTTGTGCAGTTCTTCCATAAGTGGCAGAGATGATAAAGCTTCCTTACCTCACTGTGGCTTTTCATGGATAAAGTCATACATCCAGTAACCTCCTTGCTGGTGCTGGCTGTGTTAAAAAAACTGGGAATGTCCATCTGAGTGTTTAACTCTGTTCTGTGCTTCCTTGGGTGGAAGTTTGTTCAGTCGAAGCATTTTGTACATCTTCTATAGAACAGACATCTTGTTCTGTACAGACCTGAACAGGTGTGGTTTAACAAAAAGGAATCAAAGATTTGCATGACTCCTTTTAAAATTAGGAACTATACTGTATCTTTGTAGCAGGTTATGTGGCCTTGTTCCTTTTACTAGAAAAATAGAAAATTTGATTGACTACAGTGTTTATTTTACCAGTTGATGAACTTCCCATCCCTAAATCTGTAAAATTGCACTGTAGTATGTCCTCACAAAAGGGCATCCCAGGTCATGATTTGATCAATATATATTTATGCAATATATTGTTTATTGTATGAAAATTTGTCCTCGTTAGCTGTAGTCCCTTTCCATCTCAGTTGTTATCTGAAGTGTATAATAATGAGGAGAACATCATCTCAATCTATCAGTGCAATCAGACAAAGAGATTCTGTTGCAGACTCGGGGAAGATTGTGTCCCAGATGGGAACAGCAAATTTAATTACTGACAATGGAGTGAGTATGAAATGTTTCTGCATGCACAGTTCTGGACAATGCGCTGCCTCAAACCCAGGCAACTTGAGTTTTGCAACATTAGGCTGGGAAGAGTCAGAGGATGGTAATCCTCTAAAATGAGGCTGAGTGAGAGTGTGTGTGTGACTGGAAAGCTGGGGAAATGCTAATGAATTCATTGAGCCAAGTCAGTGAAATAGCTAAACATCTAAAGAGCAAATATCAAGCACTGATATTTATGTAGAGATAGCACAGGAAAACTGTTCGCCTCGGAGAGGACCTGTAAAGAGGTTTTTTTTTAAATGTAGAGCTTTATTTTGGGTGTCTGCCTTACCCTGGAAGCTCACCTTGGTGTGGGTTTTGCTCTGTAGGAAACAAGCGTGGGTGTATAAGGTAAGAGTCTGAACAAATACTGCAAATAAAACCCCAAAAATCTTAACTATGTTGCTACTTAAGAGCTGTAGTTGGAGGCCACGTATTCAGGTTACAGCTGCAAAAAAAGCCTGACCAGAAGTTGATAACAGGCTCTAATTCTCCTGGAGTTGCCAAGCAGCTGCCCGTTAGCATCTCTCTTGCAGTCCATGAGACGAATCCCTCTGTGTGCTGGAGGTAACGACCTTCTGGATGCTTTCTAATAAAACAATGAAGAGCTGACTTTATCATCCTTAAAGCAAATTACTTCTGCAAAATGCTTTACAAATACCAAGGGTGCTCTTTAGATAGGGATGTCTTCTATTAAAAAGTCTTGAATATTTTTCTGCCTTTAAGTGGGGAAGCTTTCTCAGGCCAGTGAGGTGTGCAGGAATGGCTCATAGAGAGAAGGCCGGGGTGTTTTGTGTCTGGATCTGTCTGCAAGGGCTGTGCCATCAAATTGGTTTGGTTTAAGTGGTCTTAAAGAAGATGTGGTAAATTAGGATTTATATTTTAACTTTGTGCTCTTCAGCTAATTACGTCACTTTCATTTCTGTATATAAATAATCTTGGGTAAAGATGTGGTAAGTCCATCAATGCCTTAAATGTTGGTCTGTGTGTGATGGAAGATGACAGTGATAACACTGCAGGACTGGGGTTTGGTGGGATGGAAATGGAGGCATTTCCTCATCAGCTGGAATGCCAGAGCTCCTGTCTAGGGTGGATTCTGGTTCTGCTGGTGCTGCAGGCAGCTCCATTCCCAAGTACTTCACTTATCTGTTTATGTTAATATTGGATAACAAGGAAAACACGAGGCCTGGCCCCAGTGTACTACCGTGGGCTTCCTGCTGGCTTGTTTACGCCTTCTCATCCCACAGGTTTGTCTGTTGTCATAGTTTCCATTTTCTTTCCGTTTTCAAAAGCAGGACAGGAGGTCTCTATGGAGACAGGCATCAGTTCCACTCTGTGCACTAAACTGTAGGGGTTGCTGTAAGAGCAGAGCTGTGAACACACTCCATCCCCTGTGGAAGCCATGAACATTGCCATGCTGACATCTCCAATCCCCCGAGTCAGTGGGAATTAACATTTCAAGGTCGCAGCAGCTTCACTGTAACAACACTGTCTGCTCTTACCTTCACTGGAGCAGCAACGTGGTCACAGAAACATCATCTCTGCACGGCACAACTCCAACTCTCAGGGCTTTTTCATTAGCTGCAGAAAAGGCACCATCCCAATGTGTTCCTAGAGTTAGTACATGTGAATTTCATCTGAAACTAGGAAGTTAAATGGGATCCCAGTGACTGGGTCATGAGGGGAACAAACTTTTTAGAGATGGTTTTGCTGTAGAAAAGGATGTTCATGAGCTCTCTTAGCTGCTGTGTGAATGTAATCATTCCAGCTCGTACCCAGAGGAGCTGGACTGCTGAGCACTCTTGTATAAAAGATGTGACTTATGTCTCCCAACCCCTGTGAGCAACAAATCACCGGAGACAGGAAGGTATCTGTCTCACCTGCTGCCCTTGTTTGGGGCTGAATGTTGTTGTCAGCCATGTGATGGATATAATGGGAAATGCTGTCAGGGCTGGCTCCAACACCTTTCATCCCTGTAATGATGTGGTAGGTGTTACAGGTGTGATTTTCAGAAGTACCCAAGCAACTTGGGAGCCAAAATCTATCAGTGGTGTAATCACTGAAGTTCAATTCCTACATCACTCACTGCTGCAGGTGTTACTCTGTCACAGTTCTGGTTTGTGCCTATCCTTATCTGAAGTAGAACTGAGGACCTAGAGAAGTGTGTACATAGATATCTATATATATGTGTATACTTTCCTGTCTGCCTTTCATGTGTGCTTATCTGTAATCACAAAGAGCTGTGCAGGAGAAGCTTTTGCTCCCAAAGCAGATAAAAAGGGGAAATCCTAACTGCAGATGATGTGAGGGCAGAAGGATTGAACTGAGGAAGGTGGGTAGAATCCAAAAACTCCACCAGACAAGATTTAAGAGTTCCCTGTTGTTACAGGTTTCTTCTCTCCCAGTGTGAGTGGTTCTGATCTTCTAGAAGGTTTTCTTTGGGATCTTGAATGAACTGTTAGTCCTGATGCTGACAGAAATACAATTTCTTGTTAGTTTACAGCATATAATTGCAGTTGAATTTCAAAGCCAGTTTCCTAGATAGCATTCACCTGACTACCTAGGTGCAGTTTAAATGGTACTCTGGCTAAGTGGAACCCTAAGGAATGTTTAAAAAAAGCTGCAACAAATCAGTGATTGAAAAGGGGCACTATTTGGATCAGTCTTATGACCCCAGTTAAAAAAAAATTCAATCAGTTCCAGGCTCTAGTGTCACACAAAGCATCCAAAACTTACAAAAGCAGATCAGCAGTTTCCTGCAAAGGCACCTGAAGCTGTCCTCAGCCTGTCGTTGGTACCACAAAGCTTTGTAGCACAGTGCCAGTTTCAGAGGTGGAACAGAGAGACTGACTGCACAGGCTTGGTTGTGAAGTGAAGGTCAGGTTCTGCTGTCTGATAAATCTGCTTTCTGTTAACCTCCTTGTGTGCTATGAAATTAAGGTTAATTCAGATGAAGTCATCAAGGAATATTTCGGTGGGCAGAGGGCTGGCACAGTGACTCAAAGCCTGTGCACAGGTCACGAGAGGGAGCCGTCCCCGTGGGCTGCTGGCAAGAGATGAAATCCTCCTCCTTTCACTCCTGCAGTGTCAGCTTCGTGCTCATTGCCTCCCACCAGGCACAGGTTGTTGGGGCTGTCTCAGCGTGGAAGTGGAGCAGGTTAATTCCTGGGAGCTCAGCTTCTTGGCGTGTTGTCAGGAGCAGAGACAATTAGGGGGATTAAAACCACCTTTGTGTTGGAATCCAAGTGTTCAAGGCTCCTGTTGTAGGACAGAGAGGGGAGAGTCTCCAGAGAGATTGGGTTTGTGTCCAGTGTGGGTCATCCTCTGGGAATATCTAGGAAAGGCCCACTGAGAATGGCTTTTGTTGTATTTCTTTATACTTTTAGGATATCTCTGTTCCTCTGCTATTGATGAAGCATTATTTCAAGTGTAATGGTTGCTTTAGGCAGTGACTTTGGCCTATGTATGGTATTGAAGGAGTGGCATAAGGTTGGGTGGGAAAAATGAACAGAAAACTCGTCTGACTTACTGACACACTTCCATTTTCTACTCATTTTTATAGATATGATCAAATATAAGAGCTGTAGATAGGAGCAAATAAAAATCGGCACCAAATCAAATAACAAAATTTTGAAAAGGTCAAATTAATATATTTTTACAGCTATCTCTCCTGGAATGAAGGAAGCATTAAAATTCTGATTATAAGTTCTCGTGAGAATGGATTGTAATGAGAACAGAAACCAGCACATTATAAATCCACTCTCCTGGTAATAATTTAACTAGAACAGTAACTGGTACAAATGTAATTCATTAATTCATTTTTATCACAATTTAAAGACTGAAATCTGGTTGTTATTGTGTGGCCTTCTTGTGCTGTGTCTGGGGTGGGTTTTTTTTGTAGCTAGAGTTGAAGTACTAAGATAAACCAGATGGATGCAAACCCTCTTTGGAGTTTACCTTGCCACAATTGCTGCCTTCTATGAAGTTTTCATTTCACTTAAGATGGGGTTGCAAGAATATTGAAAAGTAGTTCTGATTCGTGTTTATTTAGGACAGATGGCTAATTTAACTAGGCTGATCTCAGCTTTTTTATTGGACTTCATCCAGCGGTCCTTGATAGTCTCATATCTGAATTCAACATTTCCCAGAGTCATCAGATGCAAATAACAAAAGTAATTAAAAGACTGCCTCGAAGTGTAAATATCCATTAAAAAAGTGTGAATTTTTTGCTAATAACATTTGTGGTGCTTTCGATATTTTGAAGAGTTTTAGTTGCACTGACAGTAAAGACTGACACCAAATATGGTGAGTGGTTTTATTTGTTTATTTGCTTTTTTTTTCCCCCTGCTGCTTCCAAAGTATGTTGAAAAAGACTCTGTAACATGCCTGATGGTTGTAAAACTTCTTGCCCTTGTTTTAGCAGGGAGGTGAAGGGAGGGATGATGGGATTTCTGGAGCCAGGGTTGTTTCAGGATTTAGTACTGATGCTCTCAGCATTGGCTTTTATTCTCTGCAGCTCCTGCTTGTGGTCCTTTGGCAGGTCCTTAGTGCTCCTTGTGCTCCCTCTCAGGAGCTGCTGATGGATGTGGCCTGTGTGACTGTCACAGGAGACATTTATATGACAAAATTATTGTAATCTGTCCATTTAAGACAGCTAGTTTTGCTTTATGGATTTTCAGGTTACTTTAGGGTGTGTGCTGCCTTTGCCACAACTGAGGAGCGTAGCTTTTTATCAGTAGATACTTGTGGTTGGGGAAAATCAGTAAGTTTAAATGTATTAATGAAAATTAATGTTAATAATTTTAATACCATTAAAATCTGTATTTTAATGTGTAGTGCTTGGACATCAGAAGCAAAAGGGTGGCTGTGCTGCAGCCAGCAGCAGAACTCCTGATTGATTGGAGCTGCGTTGGTACTGATGCTACAGCAGATGGATGGAAGATACAAAATTGTAAAATCCCTGTTACTTGATTCTTTTTGTTGTTCAAAACAGGGAGCAGGGTTCCTTGGCCACAGCTGGAGCTCTCCCCACCCTACCTGTGTCAGGTGCTCTGCCCTCTGAGTGCTGGCTGCTGGTTTGCTGGAACTGGATTTTCTGGCACCTCCACCATGAGATGTGGAGCTTAATCTTAACAAAGATGTGCCCAGCAGCTCCTGCCTGAGGAAGGGCCTCTGGAGAGCTTCCCTCTTAACACCTCTCACCTGTACCAAATGAGCAGGTCTGCCAGAATTTTCATTAATATTATCAATGTTTGGAGACATTAATGATGCCCTAGGCAGAGGCTTAATAGAAGATTGTGCAGATAGTGGGAGAGACCTGTGTACATGGGGTGTTTTTACAAGGACTGCTTTAAAAATTGATTGGAGGGTAGTAGATGTAGTTTTAATTATTAACTGTAGATACTGATAGATCTTCCTTGCATATTAAATGGTGTTTTCATGAAGTGTCTCCTTATTGTGCTCTTTGGAAGCTCAGGTTCTTTATTGTTTGCCATTTATGCAGAGCTGATTTCATCAGTGAAAGTCTCTTTAGACCACAGAATCCCCTAGGTTTTATATCCAAACTTCCTGTCCTTCCCATTCCTTCAGAGACAGTCTTCGTATTACATTGCATGTTTTCTATTTTAAAGATCTTTTAAATATTATAATGCCGAGTTCCTATAAAAATTAAAGAAGGAAACATTGCAGTAAACAAAGCTACAATCTGAACATGTGCTGAGAGCTGCTGAAGTTCTGAGCAGAAGCAGTAAATATTTCTCATAAGCTACAGTCTAATGGAGCAGGGGCTGTAAACTCCTTGTGACTGCAAACATCAGTGGCACTGGAGTCAGGAATTGTGTGTGCAGATTTCCAGCAGCAGGAAGGCTGGTTTGATGGGAATTTTGGTTTTGCATAGCACTGCTTGTCAGCAGAATACTGGTGGTTTTAATTTATTTTTTTGCAGGCTAGAATCATTTTCAATGCCCAGGTATTACCCAAAGGGTAACTCCTTAGGGTCCCTTCCAACACAAACCATTCCATGCTGGTGCTTCCTCACACTCCATTTAATTTCTCTTCTAAGTCAACACAACTTCATTGAAATTCAGGTTTCCAGATGGAGAAAGTGGGAAATGGCTTAGAATGGTTGACTTTGGCTTCTGGAGACTCTTGAGTGTCCCAAGTTCCAAATTCTGTGAAGGTCACTCAGTTGCTGGGAACTGGCTCTGGCTCAGATGCTCGAGCCAGAGAAGCTGCAGTGCAGAGGAGAGAACCCTCCAGTAAAACATCTTGTTTTCAGCTATTTTCATGACTACAGGAACTTAACTGTGGACTATTTCTGTGCCTCAGAAGAGCAATGCAAGGTTTGTTTCTGTCAGATGCAAAAAAAAATTAAATGAAATAGGAAATACTTGAGCTTCCACTCCAGCCTTGAAAGATCTTACAAGGCATTTTTGCCATGGTAATATTTTGCCACATCAAATCTCCCACAGTTTTCAACAGGGTACAAGAACAGTTCATGTTTTAATAAACATGATGACTGAGATTTGTTGCTGAGTGAAACTAATGAGATGAAGGATGTTGACAAGTCATGGATTTGTATTGTTCAGCCTGAGTATAACTTGAAAGCTCAGCAGTACTGGACAGGCACAACTACTGAAAATGTGAATATATTTACATGATTTGATGTGAAATGTTGAAGCCAATTTGTTAATGGGCAACTTCAACACTTGTTTTTATATATTGAATAAAAACCAGTAGGTCAATTGTAATGTAAAAAAAGCACATTTTATTTTGGCTCTGTTTTTAGCGCTAAGCCACATATTCAGTATAACAAGAAGAGAGCAATAACCTTTTGATTTGATGATATACAGCACCTTTTATGTAAACCCATGAAAAGTGATTACTGGTATCATGAGGAAACAGCACCTTAGGGAGATTACCAGGCAAGGCAAACAGCTGGAACCCATAATCTCCTAAAAGTCTGATTGTCTGTGGATCTCCATGTCTACCCTAGGGGGCTATAAGTATTACTTTCTTTAATTATGCAAAACAATAAGTTCTTTGAAAATTCTGAGTTTAAAATTTTTGGTAACCATGAAATTTAACTGTGTATTAAGCCAGATGTTTGACAGAAGCTCTAAGTTTAGGACTCTGCAAAACTTGCTTTTGTATATACATGACACATTTCCTATTGTTTTCTTGACATTTAAGATTAACTATTCCAGCAGTTTACCTGAAGTTTAATTTAACTGGAGGAAAAAATATTTCTAATCCATTGGATGTGTTTTTTTCCCAAGTTAATTTAAAAGAGATGTAATTGCATTTTAACTGAAATAGGCTTAGCTTTGTTGGTATTTGTATTGATTTAATTAGATAGGCTTAAAAAAAGGGGACAACTTCGGTGCAGACAGAGCAACTGTATTTTGAATTTTTTTCTAGGGTGCATCTCTCTTGGGAAATGTTCCTGCCTGTCTCTTGACCTGGTGGTTGTGCCCTGTTGTTGCTGCTGTGTGTCAGTGATTGAGAGGCTGCAGTCTGACTTTCCTATGGGCTTTAGCCCATGCAAATTCCCTGAAATTAAGAAGCATGATCTATGCTTTAAAAGACACAAGATCATTCTTAAAACCCTGCCCCAACCATATTTCAGTCTGTTCCTAGGAAGGTAAAATACCCAGCTCACTCCTGGCACCTGCAGGGATCAGAATGGTGATGTTTGAATCAGGACCTGGGGCTGTGCAATGCCTGAGCTGCATCTCTGCCTGTTCCAGTCAGGAGGATGCTGCTGTTTCCCAGGAGGGAGGGTTTCCCTCCGTGCTAATCACAGAATATCCAGCTCCTGGGGTAAGGACACAGTGCAGTGAAACAAAAATTACTATTTTCAGCCAGGCATGCTGCTCCCTGTCGACTTGAAAGCCCTGATGTCAGGCTGCATGCTGCTGACTCCAGAAGTGCTTTGGAGAGGGATTATCATAAATTCAGATACCAGCTAGAGATACCTGCACTGGCCACTTGTGTCTGTCAGCTCTTTCAGGATGCTAATTTGCCTGGCAGTTTGTGTCACTTTTTTGGATTTCTGAGGGAACTGTCCAAGAGGCACCTGGGGGAAAAAAAAAAAAAAAAAAGGTGTTGGAGCTTCTATTGTTAAAACTTTTTTCTGAGTTTTCCAGGAGGGTGTTCCATTATCTCTGCAGCTAGAGGTGCTACTGAAATCTTCAAAGCCAGCTGTTGGACTTAACAATATAATTTTCACCTGAAACTTTTTGTTCTAGCAGGTGATAATGATTAGGTGTTGGATATTAAAATTCTTGCTTTTTTTTATCCAGGATGAAGTTTTAGCCAGACATGAACACAGACAGAATGTGTAGCTGAGTGCTGCCTTCTCTCATCTCAAATGCCCTGTCTCAAATAGCTGCATCATGCTTAAAATGTCATCATAAAGCTTGTCAGACAATTTCCATCCCTCAAAGGCAAATTCGAGGTGATCTAAGTGTGTAATTTGCATGTTAAATGTGTGAACTGATTTTGGGTCAAACCCACAGGTTTGATGAAAGCATTGAGAGAAGGTTATCAGATATTTAAGATAAGTGATGAACAGACACTGTGTAAGGTAAAGATCCACGACTTGTCACTTGTGGGAGTTTGTTAGGAAGCCTCAATTCCAGGCATTTGCATTATCTGAGTACAACTGGCATTTCCTTAAAGACAAGTAAATGTCTAAGCATTCAGGAATAGCTGTGGTGGAGGAGAGGGCATTTCCAAGTAGCCCATCTCAGTTTATGATAAATAAGTTTGACAGTTCATGTGTAAATCTAGTGTCAAATGTGTGTAATTCCAGACTGTGCTGTGTGTAATTCTAGCTTTTTCTCGCTGGTGGGATTATCACTTATTAAAACTTTGAGCTTTCTTTGTATTTGAAGTTCCTATGTAGCCCTGAATAGAGAGAACAGTTGAAGTCCTTCATCTGTAGGTAAATTATAATACTGAGAATTTAAACTTTCACTAAACTGTGCTCAGAGTCAGGGTAAAAGGTGTTGCTATTGTATGTTGGGATTTTTTTTAAAAAAAACCACAGTTTAAATCCATTCTGTGTTGGTGTGGAAAGGTTCATATGGCCTAATTATTCTTGCCTGCCTTCCTTATCTAGTCTTATTGTAGCTAGGACAGTAAAAATCATTATGGGCAGAAACTTCTCATGCCAGCTTCTGGACTACTCATAAATTCTGCTCTGGGACCAATACCTCGCACTCACCTTACTTCTAGTCTGAAACTTTTGTTAATTCTTCATTATTATTGCTTTTAAATGTTTCTCCCTTCATTTCCAAATTAACATGCTGTGTGATGTTCCCGGCCTGAATGATTATGGGATGTTAGAGGGATCCTGAAGGAGAGCAGGACAAACACTTATCCTCAGTGGGAGGGCTGGGTGGTGATGGTGGTTTAATGGCAGTAACACACAGGGAATTTTAAACAGTTTGCTCCAGGTTCAGTATGCCGATATTAAGTAACAATAATTCACGCGGGGTTGTGTTGAAGTAGCTCTGTAGAGTGTCACTGCTGAGCACAGAGCAAACCCCCTGAAGATGTGTTGTCTCTGGACTAAAGGAACTGTAATCCAGCTGTGAGATCTCATGGATGCCAGCAGAGGGAAGGCATACGAAAAGCAGCTGAAGCTGGAATGAATGCATTTCTTTGTTAGGTTTCAGTTTTGAATATTGATAGCTAGTTGATACAATCACCTTACAACAAGATTCAGTCCTTTCTGGTGTTACCCAATGAGCTACTGAAGCACCAAGCAAGGTTTCTCTGAGATTTTGATACCTGGAGTTGAGAGAGCACATAGAAGAATGGCATTGTCATGAGCTGCAGCTTTTTCTAGTACTCCAGGTTTTTACATGCTGTGTCTTGCTTTGGAAGGTCTGGAAAAATAAACTAACTGTCCCACAGGAGCCGTGAGCAGCTGCACTCCCTTTACAAGGGTCTGCAGCCCTGCTGAGGTCTGGGATCACAGAATGACTGAATTGTGTGGCACCTGGAGGTCATCTGGCACTGCTGCTCAGTGACACAGGTGGTGGCCAAACGAAAGCTGTTCCACAGGTGTGGGGTTGTTGCTTCCTGTCCCAAGAAGGGTCAGCTCTCCACCCTTCTGTGCACACCCCTCCTGTGGTGTTTCAAGCTTGTCTGAAATGTTGAGATTGGTGCTTAATGCAGACAGTGAGAACGTGGATTGAAGACATGGATTATGTGTGTCTGTTGTGTGAACAGTATCATGACAAAAGGCACTGGGATTATGATGATGAACATCTGTGCTGTTGGGAAAAGCTCCTGAAGCTTTGTGTGGCCTGCAGGCTGGACATTTTCACTCTCATCTGGCAGAATAAGACCTGGCTGGGAGAAGGAGGGTCAGGAAATGCCTCAGCTGGGGTGATGCCATGAGTTCTGTGGTGCAGAGTTGTCACCAGGCTCCCAGTGTGTCACACTGACCTTGGGTGGTGTCTGCAGAGGTGTTCTTCCTGCTGACAGCTGCCAGGGCACCGTGTCCCTGTCTGTGAGCTCACCCAAACCCCTCCTCATCTCCCTGGATCCTCTCAGTGTGCTGAGGTGCCCAAGGGCTTTAGGAGCTGGGGTGTTCCTGGTGCTGTGTGGGTTTTGGGGTGTCCTGCACCTGCTGCAGGCACAGCAGGGCTGGTGCAAACTGTGACATTGCTTTTCTTTCAGGGGGTGTTGGGAGGAGTATTGATCTACTTCAGTCTCACTCACTTACTTAGCTCCTGTGATGAGATTTTAATCGCTTTTAAAGAAATACTAAGGTTACAAAGCTTGAAAAAAAGATTAATAAGGTGTATGTAAACCACTCTGGGAATTCTCCATCTGAGAGACAATGTGATATGGTGCTACTATTTTTTTTTCCAATTTTTTGTATCTATAACCTTATTAAAAAAAAATCATCTACATATTTTACCTGGAGAAATCGTTCCAGAGAACAGTTGTTGTGAAATGTTAATGAAATACTGACTGTGACCAGCTCTGTATTTCTCCATTCAGGATCACAGCAGAAGCTCTCTTTAAAAACTAATGTTTGATTTTTATAACAGCATTCGGAGAAGAATCTTGGTTAGGCTGCTCCAGCCTTGCCCTTTTGCTTTACTCTTTACTTTACTGACTGAAGGGCAGTGACAAAGATAGCTGTGTGTAAGGATCTCCATGCCTCCATATTCTTTGAAAACAAACAAAAAATCATGTCTTTATGCTAAATGGAGTTGCATCAGCTTATTTAAATAGCCAGTAGGTTGTTAAATGCTTTTATTTGGAGCAGGGAATTAAGTAATTCTGGAGTCAGGTTGGTAAACACTGTGGTCTGGCAATTAGGAAATTGATTGGGGCCCTAATTCACTATAAAACAGCCCATCTTTTGCTGGGCCTGTGAATATCTCCTTATTGCTTAATTCTGTGGTCTCCTTAATGGGAGCCTGGTCATTTGTGAGGAATCAGCTGTACATGCAGTAAGCTCATCTGTTTGTCCTACTCTTTTTCCAATGTTGATTTGCAACAAAAGCAATTTGGTGCAGATAAAAAAAAAGAGCAAATGGTAATGGGCTTGAAGCTGAAAGCTCTTAGCTTTTAACACTCAAGCACTCAAAGTGGAGGATTTGGGGATAAAGAGACTTTACTTATGGGTTAGAGATCCTTTGTTCTGTGCTTGACTGGTTGTTTTTCTTTGGCTTGGTTTTGCTATAGTATTAGTAGATGGCAGGCTGCTAGTGAAGTAAAGATGCTTAATTCTGGGGTCTTGAGCTCATGAAACATTTTTAAAAATGCAAAGGCAGCACTCACTGGAGGCCCTTTGGCACCCATGACACTGTGTCAGGATTATGGATTACTGCCAGTCGTGCATTTCAGTCTGAAAAATTACAGTTTGGCTTTCTGAAAACACGCTGATTTTAAGAGCTCTCTATGCAGCTTAAATTGCTTGTACCAGGACCCTGGGCCTCCTGCATTCATGGGAGCTATACCCATTTTGAGTTTTTGCAGAATAACTTCCAAGTGATTTTGTGAGAAAAGGAATAAAATTAAAATGTAATCCTTGAAAAATATATATCCCAAAAAGATCATGTGTTGCTTATATATAACGCTTTTTCATCAGACTTGAAAGTGGCCAATTTCAAGGTTAAGCAAAGCTTATTATTGGATCTAAATAGCATCTCAGTCAATTGTAAAATGAACTTTTAAACCCTTGGCTTTTGAAACCTATATTGAGCAATAGGGAAGAAGCATTAATTGCTATGAAAATGCAAGCATGGGCTTCATTGTTAAGGGGCAGGATTGACATTTGCAGCATTTTTTTGGACCTTTAGGAGAATCAACTATGTGAGCTTCATGTTGCTGATGGAGTCAGCTGTGCCTGAGCTGAGGGAAGGGATCTCTGCTGGTCAGGCAGCAGTAAATGAAGTGGTGGCTCTGTGTTCCCTTGTGGTCTCTGCACTCCTCCTGATGGTCCCGTGGGCAGCAGTGAATACCTGAGACAGCCTGAAAGGCACTTGTGTGCTTTCCACACCAGGTGTAAAGAGGAGACTCTTTACTGTGAGTGCTGAGGCCCTGGCACAAGGTGATGACCCAGAGATGATGGATCCACATCCCTGGAAGTGTCCAAGGCCAGGCTGGATGGGGCTTGGAGCGCCCTGGGACAGTGGAAGGTGTCCCTGGCTGTGGAAGGAGGGGACCTTCAGGAGTGAACTCAGACCACTGCAGAAGGTTCATCCCTGTCACTCTGTGGAAAAACAGAGAGCAGTGGTGTTTGGGAGGAGTTGTGTGTGAGGTGTTTTTATAACATTTGACATTTACTCTGCTCATACTTAGCAGAGGAAGAACAACACAGGATGTGGACTCCTACGATCCATCTCAGCGCTGCCTGAGTATAAAAATCTGTGACAGGCTGCACAAGGATGCTTTAATGGCAGTTGTCAGAGACATTTAAAATGGATTAGACCGTCTCAATTTTTTCCTCTAATAATGAATATTTAGTGAGACTTTTAAAGCTGTTAGCTATTAATTATAGAACCTAAAAATATGATCGTGTTCAGTCAAGTAGGAATCAGCACATGACTGTATGCAAAAGTATGTTCTCTGTCTAGCTTTTGTGACATGGCTTACTACTTTACATTTGCTTTATAAACACAAGAAATGATTTTTTAATGATGACAGCTGGTGATGAAGCAGACTTGCCCTTGAAAGTTGTAAGCAGACTGGGAATATTAACACTAAGGAGGTAAAAGGAGAGATTAATAGATAAATGTCCTGATACTTAAATAATGTATGATAAAATTAGATTACCATAAATTTAGTTCCATTGTAGATAATGATATTGTTCTGAGGCTAGAAATCTAAGTGTGGCAATAGAAGGTTAATGTTTGCATTAATAAGAATGCAGACCATTGTCCTTTGCTGGTGTTGTTGCTGCTTTCTGCAGATAAGAAATCACCTTTCTCTTTAAATTAGCTTATACTACCAAGGGTTACTTTTGCATATTGGAAATAAATAGGGTTATATTTCTACAGCTAAAATAAATGTTTCTACTGTTGAAATAAATGTCTTACTCCAACAGTAGAAAGCTGATTATACTATTGATAAAGAGGCCGTCAGTCAAATAATTCTCATTTATGTATTCAAGCATCTTAACTAATAGTGCAGTGAAAAAAAGCTGTAGTAGCTGTATTAAATTCTTGCTTTTCAGGGTTGTTTTTTTTTCTTTGTAGCTGAAGTCATCTTCTATTTGCAGCCTGCTGTCATTTCTCTGAGTAGTGTTAGAACAGAGTGAGGAGCCTTCAAGTCTTTGTTTTGGTTTGGTTACTCTATTTAGTTGGTGTTTTGGTTTTTTCATTTTCACCCAGATTATTCAAGCACTGGGAATCTAGCTTGTGGGATCTAGTTTTTTTAGCTTTGCTGGTTTGTTTCTTTGGATGAGGTCTCCTTTTTCAGGAAGGAGCTTGGCAGTGCCTCTGTGCTCCAGGGAGAGCTGGCCCAGTGATCTCCTTTAGTGATCCATCTCAGATTTCTTGGCCTCCCAGCTCCATGGGGAGCAGGAACTGCACTTGCAGTTTAACATTAGTTTTAACATTAAGGCAATTAATTTGCTCTAAACAGTATTGATGAAGATCTTCAGAGGTGGAAGCATTTCAGTAACAGCTGGAACTAGTCATGTCTACAAAATATAAAATGTATATCAATATCTATCTGAAGGAAAAATGTTCCAAAATTCATCTTCTTTGGTTTGAAATCAGGCTGAAGGACTGATTTCCTCTGGCACTGCCATGAGAAGTTAGACACAGAGCCAGTGTTAGTGTGATGACTTCCCCATGGTCAGCAGGGACAGGGAGAGATGCCCTGAGCACTGTTTGTCCCCCTCAAGCTCAGATTGAGATGAGTCTGAATTGAGACTTGCACAAAATCCCATCAGGAGTGTGTGGTAGGCCAGTGTCCTATCTTGGTGATTTGTTTGGGTTTTTTTTCATATCATAGCTTGATGTCCTGGCTGTGGATCTTCCCTTTGCTCTTCCTGAGCTGGGGCTGTGTCTGGAGCTGCCCTGGTGTTCTCTTCCCCGAGGGTCAGTGTCCTAGGAGTTCAAATTCTCCCTTCCAGGCCTTTTGATCCATCAGCCTTGCAAATCCTGTGCAGTGTGGTTACACCCTGGGAGTGGGGTGATGACCCAGACTGAGTTCCTGCTCAGATGAGAGGCCAAGGTTCTTGGGAATTGGTGGGAATGGGACTGGAGCCTTGCCTGACATTCCAGCAGAGCATCCTTTTAACTTCACAAGAACTAGCACAGCTCCAGGGAGGGTGGGGGGTGACATTTTAAGCTTGTCTTACATGGATTGCTTTTCTCAAGTAGCTTTTACTGTAAGAAGTGTGACCAAATGAGAGCAGAGATCCTGGAGGAGAAATTTGTTGGGCAAAGAAGGGGAAGAGAGCCCAAGAATTTATTCCGAGTCCACCTGTGTGCATGTGCATGCATTTATTCCTGCTTAGGCATTGACATTCCTCAAAGTACTCTCAGTTGATAGCTCTGAGTGCCCTAATGATAATTGCATTTACACTAAATGTGGAGCAGCATCAATACTGATACACAAATAATTTAAAGCTGCCAGCCAGCCATCCTAACTAATCAAATGGAGATTGCCCCTTGTCTCAGTCAGGAAAGACAGGGTAGAATTCATCTTTAGGCAAGAGCTTAAAGAAGGGTGGATGTGGTGGCCCTCCTGTTAAATGTGTCCTTCCAGGAAAAAGGATGTGAAGAGGAACAAAAGCTGTCCTGGGGTATGGAGCATAAATTATAGCACAAATACTTACTTTTTAATAAACGGAAGCAGTGGTTGCATTTTTTCAGCTCTCAAACAGAAGCAACTCAGATTCCATCCCTTGATAAAGTTATGCTGAAAAAAATATTTAATTGCTATTATATTTGGAAGGAAAATAGGCTTTAACCTTGAGGTGCTGAAACAGCAAATAAGATACTGTGTTCAGGTAAGGATCTGTGACCTGTAACAGGTGTGAGGGGCTGCAGAAGTGACCTGCTTTTACTTCACAGCATAGAGTAGAGGGAACCTTGCTGAGTGCTAATTAATTGTTGCTTTCATGCAAAATAATTTTTACCTTCAAATAGCCTTGAAAAGAGCTCTCCCAGTTTTCTGATCTAGGAAAAGCTGATACTCAAAAGCTTCATAAAATAGCATCTAACCCCAAAAAATGAGCTCTATAAAATTATGGATTTGAATGGAAACAGGTTTGCTACTATTTAAGCAAGCCATATGCAATTTAAAAGTAATCCTGTCCCTTTCAGGACATTATTGTGAGGGATGTTTTGGGTGGTTTTCTTAGGGCATTTTTTTTTTTTTTAACTATGGAAATAAGTATTGTAGGTGATTTTGTTTTTTCTGCATGCAACATTTCTGCTGAGACAGGAGTATCCCCTGACTTTTTCACTGACTTGCACAGACTCTGCTCCTGGGATGGGATGTGAGAGGGGAGCAGTGTTCCAGGGGGAAGCTGGGAAGGTGCACAAACACCTGTAGCACAGGTAGCAGCGTTCCTGTGGCACCTGGAATATCCCAGCTTCCCTCCAGGTGTGTGCCATGAGCAGCTGTGTGGGAGAACCCACATTTGCATTTGGTCGTCCCCCTGCGTGGTGCACTTCATGCTGAGAAATGGAAACAGTTTTGTACAAAAGCAACCACCCACTCAAAATACATAAATAAGACTCCTGGATGTAATCCTTTAAAATACAGCACAGGGGAGATTTCCAGGGAGTGTTTATTATGGTGACAGGTAGAATCGAGTGAGTAAAAGCCTCTCTTGGCTCTCAGTTCTGGAAGGTCCTCATTTGTGATTATAGTCATGATGATAAAGCAATTAAATGCCACTGAACATATATTTTCCATGGCTGTGAGGCTTCTGGCATAATTATATAATAAAAAAAAATGCCATTAAAGAGCAATAATATTATTAGTGCATCACTTGAAGAAGTGCACAGCTTGGATGCTAAGAGCACAAAACAACCAAAGCCCAGAACAAACCCTGATGTTCCCAGGTCTGGAACTCGGAGCAGAAACCTGCTCTGTGCCTGTTTTTGTATGTACAGGATGCTTTGATGTACCATGGAATATTTGCACCTCCAACTGGGCAAATCCTTTTTGCCATGAATCTTTCTAGCTTAGAAAATCTAAACTTCAGGTTGTCTACGGTTAATTAAAAGTTACAAGACATGTCAAGTGATAACTCCTGGGTCCTGACTCACCTCTCCTTCAGTAAAACTTGTGAGATTAAACCTTGCAAAAATGTAAAAATATATTCCCGTAGTGTGAAGCCTGTTTTATTACAAATTCCCTGTGGATGTCAGTTTCTGTTTTTAGGCCTTATACACCCAGTCACTGGCACAATCCTGTCTTGCATCCACCAAGATGTGCTATGGTGTTAATGAATGACCTAAAAGCTGCTTTGGTCCCATTGGTCTCTGGTCTGGCTCATCCTTTTCCAGTGCTCCAGGAGTCAGACTAAGGCAGCAGACCTAGGATTCCTGATTCCATTTAATCATACAGATCAAAGAGTTCTTGTTTCATAACTTGCATTGTATTTCCTAGTTTTAACATTAAGGTAATTAATTTGCTCAAAACAGTATTGATGAAAATCTTCCAGAGGTGGAAGCATTTCAATAATAGCTGGAACTATTCATGTCTACAAAATATAAAATGTGTATCCATATCTATCTGAAGGAAAAACGTTCCAAAATTCATCTTCTTTGGTTTGATATTGGATTGAGCCATGGCCTGGGTCACTGCTTGCTCAGTATCACGGTGCTTTTGTGCAAGAAGAGGAGGCACTCAGGGGTGTCAGGGCTAGTGAGGGACTCTGAACAGATGCCCAGAAGGTCAGGCTGTGACTCCTGGCCATAAACTCCAAATCACCTCTGGAAACTTAATAGCACCCTGTGTAAAAGGGGCAGAACCCGTATAAAGAGGTCAGCTGTGCCCTTAAACTCAGACATAGTAGTTTTGCTTATAGTCTTTTTGAAGCTAGGATTTAATAATCTATTATTTTTAAAAAAAGGGAAGAAACAAATTACAGATGCAACATTTTGTTTTCACAGCTAGCAAAATGCCTTTTTAGAGACATTTATTTTAGGAAGAAACCCACTGCCATCTGAGTGAGTGCATGTGTTTATTTCTTTTGTCTAAGATGTTTGAGAATATCACAAAATTGCACCATAAAAAGGCTGTGAAAAGTTAAAACAATCTGTCAGTAATCTGGCTCAAAAGCCCAGTTAATTTTTTTGTGGGAAAGGTGATTTTGCTGAATTCCTCACTGTATCCCACTCCCTTCCACTGTGCGTGGATCCTGTATTTGTTTCACTACTGGGGAATGTGCTGCCTCTAATCCAGTGGGATGAGCAAACTCCTTGTCAAGGAAACCATTCCAGACCCATCAGGGACACTCCAGGCCAGCCTTTGGAGAGGATAGTGAGCCCTGTGTGGGTTTGGGAATAGGGATGGGTGCTCTAGCTTGGGTTTATAACAAGCCCAGGGCAAGCACCAGCTTTATTTAGACACCACTCACTCACACATGTAAAGAGCCCTTTAATTAGGTTTTCACAATGTGACAAAAAGATGTCTCATCAAAATATTTATAGTTGGGTTTTGATTTAAGTCTTCATTGCATATATAAAACAAAACTTGTCATCTGAGGTAAAGCATCTGGCAAGTCAGTAAGTGTTAGCTCATGAATCGAGTGTGACTATTCTGGGCCTGGGGAATTACTCAGATGTAGTAGGGATGCATCCAAGGAGGGATATGGATAAAAAGAGGATGTCAAGTTTAGGGTGTGATTTAATTTTTCCCCCTTAATGTTTTATTCAGGCCAATAGGTTTATGCACCGCTCATCCTGCTGCTTTTCCAGTGCTTGTTGAGAGTTGATAGAGGTCCATGAGAGCACTCTGCTAGTTCATAGATGGCATTTGTGGAAATTAGACTTGTAAGGTGGGCTCAGGTGTTAGGGCAGTGGAGATCAGAGGTATAGAAAGTAGTAATTTGGTTCCTTCTAAATTAGTGGTCCTGCAATGATGGGAAAAATGTAGAATTCTTAATTATTTAGGATTTCAAATCTTGCTTGTTTTAACCTGGTGTCAAAAGTCAGCAGAGGGAGAGGGCAGAGAAGAGTTGCTGTCACGTTAAAGCTGTGGAGCAGTATGTGGGGACCAGCTCTGGGCCATCCCCATCCCAGTGCCCTGCTCCAGCTGCTGGATCCAGCTTGGACATGCAGGTCCCCAGGAAGTGCTGGGAATCCTGGCATAGCAGAGCATTCCTTGTGCTTGGTGTGTGGGGAAGGAGGGCAAGAGCTTATTTTCCTCTGGAGTTTTCCCAGATCCATTTTTTATTTTGAAATAGAGCAGACACGTCTGCATGGTTAGCTTTAATTTTGGTGGAAAAGTTTGCCAGTGTTTCTGCTTTTTAATTTTTTTAGCGTTATTTGTAAACCCTTGCCAAAAGTCAGTCTCTCTTTCCTACAGCAACTCTTTTAAGAGAACTTGTTTGATCTGTTGTCTTATCTAAGATTATGGCTAATTACTCAATAAAGAACTTTTTTTCCGAGGTCTTTTTTCCCCCCCTTTTAAGTATCATCTCATGGGGTGAAATTTCTTCCTCTTTTGATTTTGCTCCATCACAACGGAGCTTTCATCAAGACATGTCTCAGAATCTGAAGGGAGCAGTTAGTGCGAAACGAAGTCTTTAGATTTTCCCTTTCCTTTCTATGCTAAAGCTGAAAGATGAAGCCTATGGAAAAGAAAATAGCATTAAATCTCCCACTCCAAAAGGAAAAGCACTGAGGATCTGGCCGCTGCAGGAGAGGTTTGCACTGCATGCTTCATTTACTACTTTGTGCAGACATAACAAAGAATTTACTTTAGTCCCTGTGGTATCACACAGCCTATTGCGTGGTAGGCAGAGGGAAAGCAATGAGCCTTGTGTTACAGTACAGCAG
Source organism: Certhia americana (assembly GCA_018697195.1). Classification (NCBI taxonomy): domain Eukaryota; kingdom Metazoa; phylum Chordata; class Aves; order Passeriformes; family Certhiidae; genus Certhia; species Certhia americana. The sequence goes on along the minus strand of CM031874.1, from coordinate 8,914,190 downwards.
CAAACTGAGGATTCAGGTGCTTTAAAGACAAATGTTTCCTTAATAATCTCATTGTACGGACCTAGTTCCTTTTCGGTTTATGTTTCCCATTTCTGGTAAAGGAGCTTTCGAGCATTGTGCAAATAGTTGTGTTTGAATGAAGCATACAGTGGGGCCCATAGCAGGGATTTTACTTAATAATTCAGGAAAAAAAAAAAAAAAGAAAAAGAAGATGAAAAGGAAACCCAAAGTTGTCCTGTCAGAAGAGATCTGTCTTTTAACAAACACAAGGCAGAGGGGGAAATGTCAAAGACCTCAAGTCAGATCTCGCTTGGTGTTTGTGAACTAGTTCTGGTAAGGAAGGAAAAATGCTGGCATGCCACAATCTAAACTAAATTTTGGATTTGTGGTTTTGATGTTATGAGCCTTTTGGAAAAATCATGGAGTTGATTCTTGAGTTCTCAACTCTTCTTGGAGTTGAGTTGGGAACTTGAAAGTTCCCAAAGGGGTCTTTCCCTGTTCAGGACATAGGGGAAACCTATAATATTCCAATCTAAACCTAACCTTAAAACGTCAGGATGTGGAAATGCAGAGTGTGGCTCATCATTGCCATTTATTGTAGCATTGTGCTGCTAGGTCACAAAACACAGCACTGCCACTGAAGTAATGGGAGCAGATAAAAAGGCTGCTTAAAAGGCAGAGGTTTCTGTGTGCACACATCTTATATTGACAAGCGGGAAAATATTGAAAAGCGCTGGAGCATTTAATTGAGTTTGTGCAAAATGTCCAGGTATGTAAGGCTGGGCTGTGGGGGCAATTTAAGTGTTTGTGCCTGCAAATGGAGTGGGCTTAGCTCTGTTTCAGGTTGTTCTTGTGTTGTGTTTTTGGCATTAGAAAAACCAGGTGAAGAACCTGCTGCTGTCTCACCCCTGCCCCAAGAACCATACCAGTTTGTATGATTTTTTTTTTAATGAAACATCTATTCAGACTTAGAAGGCAGCAAGCAGAGAAAAATGGATTTGTCTATATCCCATTGAGGAGAAGGAATGACAGAAAGAAGGGAAATTTAATTAAAAATAAAAGTCAAATAGATTCAGCTCTCTTCCTGCCCAGGTTACCAGCATATCACAGGTCAGGGTGGGTCTTGGGAAGGGAACTTTAGTTAATTCACAGATGGGGTCAGTAAATACTGGTGAAAAGAGGAAATTGATTTAAAGCTCACGTTCATAGTCTAATCTACATATACTCTGTATAAGAAATAATTTAAGTTTTATTTTCTTTGTATTCTGGCAGTTCTGTGTAGGCAGTGTTGCATCAAGGAATTTTCAGCCTGTTGTAAGGAGACAAAGCTTGAGTGCCCCTTGTCTCTCCCTGTCTGACTTCCCAGGAACTTTCCAACCAGCTCAGCTTCACTACCCTGGTACAGATTTTGCTGGTAAGAAGTACAAGTGTCAAAAATAATGAAGTACCTGCAAGGGTTATAGGTGGGCATAAGAGGAAAATTTTCTTTTACCAAATGGAAAAATTTTAACTATCTTATACCTTGTTTGACACTGGAGCATTGTGGCAGCAGGCAAAACCTGATTAAAAAAAAAAAAAAAAGCAAACCTTCCCTGACCAGAGGAAATGTTATTTTAATTTGTGTTAAAATAATATTTCAACATTCCATGTGTAGGTACTGCAATGCAAAATATGGAAGTGGCTGAGTTCAGGGTATTGTCTTGTCACAGCAATGCTGTGATTTCACCAGCAGCTAAATTTACTCCCAGGGCTGCTCTCTGATCTGTAATGGCAACATACTTCTTAATTTATGTGAATTTCTTTTAAATATTCACACAATTTGATCACCTGAAGAGGTCTTTTTCTCTGAGGGAATATTGAGGTAGACTTTTGGTCTTCCCTAGTCCTTCATTGTGCTATTAGCACTTAATTAGCTGTTTCAGTAAAAAAAAAAATTGAAAAGCTGATGAATGAAGTGAACAGAAAAAGCAGGTGTGGAATGTCCTTTGTGGGCAGAGAGGTATTTGTGGTATTTAAATTGTAAAGGAATTTTTCTGGAATAGAATGATTGCTATCAGCTGACATCACTTCGTTATTCAGAGGACTCTGCTAGTCCTATCAGGCCTGTTTTTTAAAATTTTACTGTTTTCTTGGATATTATCAGAAGCAAGTCCTGTTTACTGAGGTTTCCAGCGCAGCCTGTGATCCTGGAGGTGTTGCCTTTCTCAGACTGAAAAAGCCACAAGTCTAAGCATAAGAACTTAAAAACCTAATTATTGCTTTAAGTGTGTGTTTGCAGAGTGGGACCTGGGGAGTAAAGGCTCCTGCCTCTCAGGGAGTGACTTTGTGACAGAAAATTGGGAGCAGAATTGAGCAGAACCTGGGGCTGGATGGCCACCAAGCCTGAGCCAGGTGGTGTGGCAGGAGAGCATCTGTCCCTGATGCAGAACTTCTCCTGCTTGAACGTCTTGCAGCACATGTTGGTACTAGAGAGTGGAAAAATCTGCTTCAGTTTTGAACTTAACCAGATTAAAGACAGTGAAAACTTACAGTTGGCTTCGGGGAAAAGATTGCCTGTTTAATTGAACCCATTTTTAGCAAGTGAAATCTGCATTTGCCTGTTTAGCCCCAGTTTCAGGGAGACCCTTTCGCTTTCATGTGTGAAAATGGAGTTGCATCCCAAGCAATTCTGTGGACTGTTGTGTTGTGTTTTGTAGATTGGACACTGAATTAGTTTTGGGGGGTTTCTGGGTTTTGTTTTTTTTTGTTGTGTTTTTTTTTTGGGGGGGGGGGGGGGGGTTTTTTTTTTTTACTGGGCAACTGGTGTTTTTTTCCAGCCTAAACTGCAGTTTAAATCTTTATTTTTTAATGACCCTTTGCAAAAAGACGGTGAAATATCAGTGGCTTGATTTCTTGTGTAACTTGAGGAACTACTTGCAAAAAACATGCATGATTTTAAGCTTCCTGTTTCCTGAAACTTCCCACAGTGGTCTTTGGGTCTGAGAATTTCTCACTTGTGACCACAGAGTTTCCTTCCTCTGCTGTAATGCCATTATCAACTTGTGGGTTAACTCCACTGAAAAATAAAGAGTTGGGCTGTGTTGGCATCGAGGCTATGAGGCAAATGAGCCAGGAACCTGCTTGAGCTCAGCAAAACCACCTCATTTCGCTTATTCAATTCTCAAGAAAAAGCCTCAACGTGTTTTTTTGCCTCCCAAACCATCACTTGCATCTGACATACACTTTCTCCTGATTTAAATCTTGGCTGTGTGGCCAGAGCCAATGCAGACTGTGGGCTGCTACAGCAGCAGCTCGGATGTCTTGAGGAGCGCTTAATAACGCGATGATGGAAGGGAAATGCGGACTGCACCTGAATTCTGATGACACCCCGTGGTTTCTGTTGTGACGGCCGCGGTGGCAGCCGGCACAGCCGCTCCTCTGCCTGATTGTGAGCTGCAGGAAGCTGCTGTTCTCATTTATCTGCGTGCCACCAAGTTTGCCACAAACACTCCACACCTGCGCGAGCTTGTTCAATAACTGAGAATTAGTTAAAGCCAGCTGTTGGGGTAAGGAAAGGCACTTTGTCATCCTGCTTTTATTTTTGTCATCTTGCGGTGGGAGCGTTCTTCAGGCAGCTACGGAGGGAATGTGTCAAAACCAGAAGATGTTCAGCACGAGCACTCGGGAGTTTGGGGAGGATTTTCAAGGAAGGGGAAAATGCATCACCTTTTTGGAGGTGGCTGTGTGCTCTGTATTTAAATGCAGGTACCTGGATTTATTATACCTGCCAGGGGAGTTACAGTAGCCATTCAGTAGGCATTAGGCACTGCTGATTTGGAGTAGGAATTTTACTTATATATGTATTTAGGGCATGAGGTATTTATCACCAAAAAGAAGCTCATTCTGATGGTTAACCAGGAGCTCTGTCCCAGCCCACTTCTGACAAAACTTCTGTCTTTTGCTCTCTTATTTTGGCCACTGAGTTTTAAAAGGGTAGGTGTTTAATTTGGGTTAAAGTTAGCTGAAGGAAAGGCTTCTCATGCCATTTCTGTTGAGGCATCATCATGGCATTCCTGAATTTCCTGAAGTATTTTGGACAGCCCCTATTTTACTTGACCTTCTCTCAGAAGATTGCGACTTGGCAAACAGTGCAGTTGGTCCTGTGAGTCATCAGAGCATTTTTTTGATGACTGGTTTTTGTTTTGGTATTTTTTGCTCACATTTTAAGCATGGTTGGAGGTTGAAGCAACTCGTATTGAGTGGTGAAAACAAGGCCTCCAATAAGCTCCAGAACTGCTGATTGCATCGATTGTTTGGAACCTTTTAACAATGATGTTTTACCACAAATATAATGAAGGCTTTCTTTTTTCCTTCACATTAAGTCTTTTAATTAGAGGACAGAATTTAGTTGCTACGTGTAACTTACTGTACCACAAGCTGTGCTGGAGTTAATACTGTATTAAACCAGTAACTGTTTCATTAACTGTATTAACAGAGCCATAATCAGAGCATGGAAGTTTGATGTCTTCCTTTTAATATCCCTGTGTTCCAGCTTTGTTTACAGCTTCATTGGCATAGCTGGTGCGTCAGCAGGTATTCTTACTTTATAGTATGCAGACCTTTTAATTGCCCTCATTGTTGAGAAATTAATTTCTATTGAATTTTGAGAAGTGATAGCTGCTGGAGCGTGTAATCAGGTTGGGATGTATTTTGCAAACACGAGCCCACGGCCCCTGTTGTGACAGCTGCTGTGCCACCTTTATGTCTTGCCGTGTGCTGCAGAGATATGGACACACTGAGCATCAAGAAAAAAAGAAATATGTTGGCTGGGTCAGCAAGCTTTGCCTCCTGCATTTGATGAGTAATTAGGTGATGTTAATGCTGTTGTGGTGAAGTTGAGATTACTCTTCCACTGAGTGAAAGTAAATGCCTATTTACTCTGCAGCAGGTTTGGACTCTGTGGGTTTATCTCCCCCAAAATTACCTTTCTGGAATGAAATTTCTAGTGCTAAGTCATATTTTTTGAGGTTTTTTTCTCCCCCTTTCCTTCATAGGAATTTGTACATTAAGTGGTATTTGGTTTTTTGGAGCATGCAGCCTTATATTGCAGTGTGTGCCTCAAAAGTGAATCCCCCACCTGGTGTTGGACACGGGCAGTTCTCCACTTGAGTCAGACAGTCAGAGCTGTTTTATTTTACTTTTGAGTACAAACTCCTTGAATTTGGATGATTGCTGCTACCATTATAGCACTGAGAGTGGTAATTGGAATGGCATTTCATAAAACTGAAAGTCCCTGGAAGATATCCAGAGATTAAGATGTTTGTGTGAATCTTTTCTAGGAAATCACTTAAGAAGGGATGTAAATAATTGTCTGTAAGTACCTTAGGAATACAAGAGGCTTGGGAAAGTAATCCTGGGTGACTGGAAAGGCACACTAAGTTTTTCCATGCCACTTTGTAGCTGATGAATAGGTGCCTTGTGATAAAACTTGCTGGATTTTGAACTTGGTAAAAACCCAAGTTCTCTGGGACACCATAGGGAATATACACTTGGTTAATCTTTATTCCTTCTCTTTTGCATTGAATATGCAGGAGTTCTGGGAGCCAGTGTTCGCAGTAATCCATCAGCTTTTCCATTTGATTTCATGCAGCCTGGCTGTGTGACTGTCACCAGGTCCCCTGCCACCCTGTCCCGGGGGGTGACCTGGCTGAGCACTCTGCTCTGGGTCGCTTTCCCTCTGCTTCTGGAGCTTGTGGGGACTCAGCAGAGGGGATCAGTGACTCTCAGGCACCACTGAGAAGAGTTTTTATCTCAACCCACCAATTTTCTCACTGTTACTCCTTGGATTCTCTCCCCATCCCTCCGGGGGAGTCTGAGCTGTGGCTGGGGTTAAACCATGCCATGCTGGGAAGATTGTTAATCTCCTTCACCCATTGCTGCTGTTCTGCCTTCTGTCATTGATAAACCCTCACTTTAATACTAGAGACAGGAAAATAACCCCCCAAAATGCTTTACTCTCTCTGGAGGAAATAGGAGTTTTATTTTCTATATAAACATTGAAGAAATGTGTGCACTGCCTCTGTGAGCACCACCTGTAGTTAAATGGCTGTTGTTTCTGCAGAGAACCAGGAAAGCTCTATTTTTCCAAATACAAATGGGAAAATCCACAGGGTGATATTGGATTAATTGACAGACAGCCATGCATGAGTAATCCTGCACTTCCAAATGTAAATAACAAGTGCTTTGGAACAGTTAGAATAAAGATTTTATATTTATTGAAATTAATCCAAAACTCTGAGCCGTGTCTGTACACAGTAAAGAAATAAGTGATCATTAAACAAAACCCACAGTCTTGTCTATGCTGCACAGAACCTGTGTACCAGCCTTTTAAAAAATCATTGTTGGAGTAATTGCTTTTCTTTCTGCTTTAGCATAGAACAGCTCCACCATCACAGTTGAAAATGGGAAGAAAAATGTGCTTTAAGTGGGTTTACTTAACTAATTACATGGTTAGGCGCGTAATTTAAATAAAATGGCTTGATTTGTTAATAAGTTGTTTAAATTAATAGCGGGGAAAAAAGTGCTCCAGCAGTTCATCTTATACCCCTGCAGTTTAACATGGAATACTGTGTTTAATGTGGCAACTGACTTTGAGGGAGTAATATACCACCAGGAACAAAAAAAAACAACATAAGAAAGAGATGCTCTAGCCCTGGTAAGATGAATCCTCTTCCTTACAAAAATAAACCAAGGGGAGGAAATCACGCTGCCTGTGCACATTTTTATTTTGTTTACTTTTATGCAAATCAGGCTGTTGCAGGAGAATTTGTTGTAAACTCCAGGACAGACTAATTTGATATTGTCCCAGAAGGATGTACACTGGAATATTTAACAAAAGCAACAATGCCAGTGAATAGATGACATTAAAAGTATTACTTTTGCATAATTTATGTTCAGTGGTGCCGATATCGGGCTTCACTTCATCACCTGCTTACACAGAGTGTGCTGGATGTTTCAAATCTCATTAAGCTATTTATTCATTGTAATGAATGATTTTAATGTACTGTATTAAGGTTATGCCACACTGCACTGTTCAAAAATCCATCTTACTGTACATATTTTAATGTTTGCAGTCAAATTAATACCTTTATTACTGCCTCAATGCTTGAGTGGACACCGTTCATACATTAATCATTGTTGTTTTCTGCTTCATCCCAATCCTTTGCTGAAGTTTTTAATGCCACGTTCCTTGATAGAGATGTAATGATCTACCCATCTGTGTGCAGAGCCCAATGCCAGAGCCTGGCCATCATGTTTCTCAGATATTCTTAGATCCACAAAATGTGTGGTACTTCCATGCACCTTGTCAGAAATACATTAAATCTTAAGGTAATAAAGTGCCCATCCACTAGCCTCTGCTAACTTCCCCTCCAAAATCCTTCATATTGTCTGTGCACAGCAAAGGCAGGCAGTAATACTTCATTGCACCAACAGCAGGCAGATTAAATTCAAGTTCTTCTACTCCTGCAATAAATCTGATCAGATTTTAGATTCAGATGCATTTTGAAAGCATGCTAATTGCCAAGTGTCAGTATTGGGGTGGCTGATAGGCATTTTGTACCTTACTGTTAACACAGCAAAGGGCAAGTTAGAGCTGAATTTGCAAATTACGTATCTTCACTGGATATGCTTTAATAAATGTCTTTTGAGTTGATTATCAGTCTCTTCTCTGGATTTTCTTTACTCCTGGTACTTTATGACCCGCTCAGTGCTTGAAATTCCAGCCATGTGAAAGGTGGTTCAAAATTGCTCATCTGAAGGGGGGAAAAAAGAGTTAGAAGCCGTGTTTTCTGGAAAACTTCTGTGGAAAATTTGGTTGAATGGGCTTTAAATAACTCATCACTTATTGTGGTTCTAAGATTGTGAATGATTTTGATGACAAAGACTTTAAGAAGGCCAGCAGTGTCAGAATTATGAAAAGCAGAGCTTCAGTTTGGATTGTAGCTAAATTAACTGCCCAAATTTTAATTAACCAAAATCAGAGTTTCTCACATGGTAGTTACAATTAGTAGTAGTAGCAGCAGCAGCTTTTAGCCTAAATTAATTCTTTAATAAGTTCGTGTAATAAGGTTCATATAAGGAGTTCATATTGAAGGTTCAACCTTCAGTACGGTTGTGTGTTACAACAGCATGAGGAAAAACCTTCATTATTCCTCAGAAGCTGTTTCCCATTATGATGCAGCAGAACACTGGAATGTGTGCACTGCCTGTGGGACAGGATATTCCATCCCTGTGCAGGAAGAAAATGCTGCTTCTGTCTCTACTTCTCTCTTTCAAAGACAGGTTTTTAGCACCTGGTTTCTGGGTCGTGATCTGACATACAAACGAACTTCTGTAATTTAACAGAAAATACTCCTGAAGAGCACAAGGAAAACCTTGGAGGTTGGCAGGTTCTTTAGTTTACATCTCACTTCCCAGCCTGTGTGAGTGTTGGTGATGCTCAGCCTGGGCAGGTTGAAGTTGGATCCCTGTCTGAGGTGGAGCTGTCCATTTTGGTCCAGGAGGACTTCAAATGTCTCCAGTTGGGGAAGGACAATGGAATTCCTGTTCTTCTGGGTATGCCAGTAAAGTTTGGAGGCAGAGGGGTGCAGCTGGGCTGGCATTGGTGAATTCTAGTATGGCATTATTTACATATTTAAAAGACCAAAGAGTATTAAACCCACTCTGCCCAAAAAATTTCTCCTAATTTCTAAGCAGTGTGCTGTTAAAAGGCATTAGTGAAGTTCTTGGACTCCTGACAGTTTTCAAAATCAGGTTCTCTTTGGGAGTTTACCCTGGGCAGATGCACACAGCATTGGCATGCTGCTCAGCAAGCTGAAAGAAATCCCAGAGATCCTAAATTTGGGCCAGGTTTTCTCCTAGTTGACAGAATGTCAGTGAGCCAGGGAAGAAATTTAAGGGGGTTATCTTCTCAAGATATTAAGCTCTTTCAAGCTGACAGCTTTGTTGCAGAGGTCAGCTAGGAGGAACAAGAAAGAGGCCCTGTGATGCAAAGATGGACTGACAGATATGATTTCTTTTCCCTTTATTGAATTATAATGTCAGTGGTTGTGTCCCATTACTCCTATGAGGCTGGAAACCTCCATCTGAAATTGGAAAAAATGGGTTTTAGTTGGTAAAGACAGGTTTGTTGTTTTTTTTTTTCCCCACAACCACTCTCCAAGATAGCTCAGGTGTGAGGCAGGGTGTGGGCTGGGGCTGGCTGATGAAATCCAAATTAACTCGGGGTGTGGAACAGGAGCAGAGTGAATGCAAACCCTGAGGATGGGGTGTTCTTCCCAGTGATGAATCTGCAGAGTCATCATCCCTGCAGCCCCCAGACAAAGGGGTTTGTGTAGCTCAGTGCAGGAAATGCAAAATGCTGAAGGTTTGATCTGTTTGGCTGGGCCTGTGTTTGAAGGGAAATCAGGTACAGTTTTCCTATGTAAAGTTTCTCCATGGTTGCAGTAATAACAGGGTCCTTTCCTACTCTGGTTTTCTATCTCATTTCTTTCACTTTAGTTGCTGCATGCGCAGCAGAAAGGTCATCTTGTCTTTTGTGCTCTGCTTTTGGTGGTGGTTGCTCCATTTTGACAAAGTTGCATCATCAGCTGTGAGCAGCAGCCTTCTAATGTATTAGAGAGAAGAAAATCCTTAGGAAAACTGCGCTGAATGCACACAATTATTTTGGGTGACATGTTCATCAAAGATAATTGGCAGGTTTGAAAGTGAATCTTTTGAGCTATATATGAAATGTCTAGTACAGTATGGCTAATACAGTAAATATATTTAGTGTTTAAGCTTTCCTAGCAACAGCTCTGCCTGGTGAGTAATAGGATCAGAGAAGAGGCAACAGAACCACCCAATTTCTCTTTTCCAGTCCTAAATCCCTTCATAAAACTGAAGGCAATTTTAGCTATCAGAACATAATGTGTGAATTAACTTGTTATTTGTCAGAACCACTTTTTATGGTCTCATTTGTTCATATTACCTTGTGCTTTGAGTGGCAAAGGTGTCAGAACCTTGTAAGATGAGACTTAATGGTTGAGCGTGGTGGTAATAATGTGTATGGTGGCTGCAGCAGCTGAGCTGAAGGCAAACTCATTCTATAGGGATGGCTGTAAGAAGAAAAATTCATTAAAAAGAACACTGTTAAATACACAGCATGTTGTTGTTCCTGAAAAAACCTATATAAATATTGGAATTAACAAAGAATAGAGAAGTTGATTAGAAAAATCTTGTGATTTAATTCTGAGACCTAGGATTTGTGGATAGGTGACCTGACTTCTCATAATTTTTTCCTCCCCAAGAAATCATGAAAATGTGAGATCCCAGCCCTTGAGAGCTCTTTACTCTCCTGTTTCAGAGAAAAAAAATGAAATTTTTTCTGTAATTTTGAGTTACCTGATCATGTAACAAAGGTCAGCATCCCCCAAGAGCTGCAGAGACAGGCCAAGGTGCAATGTGTGTCCTGGAGTTCTCCAAGGGAAGCATTTCTGTCCAAGCAGCTCCTACAGACAGACAGGAGCCAGCACTGTGGCACTGGTGATGCCTTCTGGAGGCTGACCTGGAACAGAGACTAGACAGGGCAAAAGGATAAATTAGGGATTTATTGAAAGGTTTCAATGGGTACTCATAGGCCACGCAAGAATCCAGATGGAACACACACGAGATGAACCCAAAGTGGTCACAAAAATATGAGACCTCTTGACCCTCGGGTCAAGAGGTCTCATATTTTTATAAGTTCTGGTTTATTAGCATGTTAGAATCAATTGTCTAACTATAGCTTCAGGTTATGAAGCTCCATCCACCTCGTTTTTCTTCTCACTTCATCGTTGTTTTCATTCTTGGGCCTGAAAGTTGTCCTTGGTACCAACCTAGAGAAGGAGTTGTTTCGTCTATCTACACTGTGAAGAGAGCTCAGTAGCACTGAATATGAAACCTAAAACTACCCACCAAAACAGCACAGAGTCAAAAAAATACAATAGCTAAAACCTAAGGCATCAGTGGGAGGAGGTGCAGAGAAGGTTTATTTGAAGGAAAATGGAAGTGCAAGTGCTTGTCTTTGGCCCCTGGAGAACAGATGAGCTCTGGCAATAGCAGGTGATGAAGGTGGCCCCTCTGGATTGTTGGCAGAGCAGAGCTGGGAGCACCAACAGCTCTTCCATGGTGACTGATGGGGCACAGGCACTTCTGTCACTGCCTGTCATGGCCCAGGATGACAACCTCCTGTGTCCTGTAAAAATGGTGGAAGCTCTTTTTCAGATTGAGGAAAAAAACATGAGGGGGCAGTGAAATGAGTCCTGTGTAACCTGGAGCACTTTGCATAGATGCTTTAGAACAAATTCACGTCTTGCTGGCTCAAGAGACACCACACAGAACTTTTTGAAGGCAAAGCAGTGGATATTGGTAGTTAGATGTCAGAAATATAATCTATAGAAGAAAAGTATTTTTTTTTTTTTTTTTGTGGGGAGCCTCGTAAGCTTGATTTTAGGAAAGGATTATATGTAATTGTTTCTGATAGGTGCAAAGTTAAAGCAAGAAGAACAAGGTTTTGTCTGTGGAGCAGCTTTTCATGAGAGGAATCCTTTAATAACTCTATTAGTTCATCCTGTCTGCTATTTCAAACAAATAGGGAAGTTTTACTAAGGCAAACTTCTGGGAATTGAAAGAAACTTGGCATGAAAGAGGTTAAATCAATACCCAGATTTTCAGAAATGTATTTCAAAAGGAACTTTAGCAGTTGATTTTCTCCATTTTTCAGGGAGGTAATGAAAAATAAATGGGCAGATTACTGATCTCATGTCTGATAACTCAGAGAGCATATATACAAAGCTGGAGTCAATGTAAAGACATTTGAGGAGTGATATGTTTATGGATGAAGGCAGCATGGATGGTGTCCTTAGCTGCTCTGTCTGGAACAGGGTGTGTGGGTGTGGCAGTGTGATGACCTGGGTATGTTGAATTCTGTGGTTTTGATACTTTTGTGCCAGTGACCAAACCCTCCTTATGCTCTGATTTTCTCTGACACTCAGTCTTGCTACAAGGAGGTGTAGACAGAATTGGGGGCCGTGCTTGAACAGCTGCAGGCAGACACTGTTTACAGAGCTAAATAAAAACAAAATTAAGAGATGACTGACAGCCTACGTTCATAACTCGGTTTTAGTGCTTCCTACCTTTTCAGTACTTCACATTGCAATTTTTATATTCTTTTAATGCATTTTTTTCTGGATGTAGGCGGACAGCAATAACAGACCTTACAGGCATTCTTTGGCAGTGATGTTACTCTGAGGGTGGCTCTGTTTTATTTTAGTGTTCTTATAGACATAGTGTCTTTTTGTTTACTCTAGCATGGATATTAATTGCATGTTAATGTACTATATGCACAATAAAATACATCCCTATTAAGTGTCTAATGTCATCTTATGCGTGTAATACATTAATATGGAATAATTAGCTAGGTCTTCACTTTGAGGTCCATCACAAATTCTTTAGCTACATGAATTCAATTCATCAAGTAATTTCATGAAATCTTAACCTCTGTAGTGACTAAAGGAAGCCTTGCTGAGAGCTGGAACATTTTATAGATAGGACTATTTATCCAAAGTTCTATTATTAGCCTGGAAAGAAGGGCTCACCATGTATTTTTATTAGAAATGACAACGTACTTAACATCTTTAATGAAAACTAACCATTGTGATATGAATTTAGAAACCCTGACACCTTCTTTTATAAAAATGAAGTCCCCAAGTACATTAAAATTAACATTTTTTAATAACAAAAAGTGATATAGTCCAGTGGAGTAGGACTAAATTTATCTTATGATTGTACTTGTCATGGCTTTGAGTATTTATTGAGTAGTTTTAAAAGTTCATTAAACTCAAGAGATTAAATATTGCCCCGAGCAGTGCTCCATAAAAGAAAAAATATAGTGCTATTACTTGGTAAAATGTTGTGCTATGTTGTTAATTTAACTCCCCTGAGTTCTCATCTTCTGGCTCAAAAGACATTTCTTCATGCTGCTGGATGTGCAATTTTCCATGAATCTCAGTTGTCCTGGGTTGTTGGTCTGTCTGAGCTCCCAGGGCTGCAGGTGCTGTCTATGGAGCTCCCAGTGGCATCCCTGTCCTTGGGATGGGATGCTGAGCCTGCCACACTGCCAGAGGAGAATTCCCTGTGCTCTCCTGGGCAATGCCAGCCCTGCTCCATGGCTGAGCTCAGGGTACACCCGGCTCTCCCCCAGCGCTCCCGAGACTCCTGCCAAGGACTCTGCTCCTGCCTTGACAGCTTTCTCCAAGGATGCACCTTCAGAGCCTTCCACAGGCATCGTGTTGCAGATTCTCAAGCTGAAAGTGTGTGTGTGGAGCTGTGTGAAAAGGCTTTAAATAATGCAGCTGGTGCTGCATGGGATCGCTGACGTGTCCAGAGCAATCGAGTGCGAGCATCCTGTGGCAGAATTGACGTGCTCTTCTTTGATTTCACACCAGTCGTAAACTCATTTATCTCTAAACAATTTAACATCAATTGCAAGAGATCGTTCTGAGTAGGAATCTTGTTATACTTTCTGTAGCTTAAGTAGAACTCTAATTTCTAAGACGTACCAGTTTTAAGAGTTATTCCAGAAACCGAGCACAAGATTTCCTTATTTGCTGATGTGCTCTGCTCCCTTGAGTTTCTCTTCCCTTTCTCCTTATGCAGATGGTTGAGAGCTTTCTTTAATCATTGTTTTTAACCCCCAGATCCATGTGTGTAGACATGAGGTAGGTGGATGTTGTTCCAGTTCTGTGTATTTGTGCAGCAGCTCCTGCCTGGGGAGTGCACATTACACATGCACGCCAGGCAGGATGTGTGTGTAAATCAAGGATTGATTTGAAAATTAAACTTGCTGGCCCTCCAGCAGTATCTAAGTTTACAGTGACAAAACAATAACAGGGAATTAGAGAGAACCTATCCTAAAATCAAATCAGGCTCTTGTTTTGCAGCGAGTAATTAGGTTGTAGTTTGTTTCATTGCAAAACTCACCATGGCCAGTAAATTAAACTCTCACTTGCAAAATAGTTGCCTTTGGACTATTTGACAGTGGCCCTTCTTTGCCCATATTTTCCGGTTTTGTTACCAAATGAAATTAAGCTTTAAGTTTGAATTGGAGGCAGCTGCTGCTGTTTAAATTTGTAGTCTCAGATCTGTTACACTGTTTACTCTGGGCTTTATTATGAAATTTAACCTATTACTGATCTGTCTAATAATGTTATGTGTCTTGGGACAACCTGAATGCACCAGAATGAGTCCTGAATGAATTGCCTTATACACAGGGTAACAGTCTAATGGAGTTGCAGGACAGAAAAAAACAATGTACAGTTCATCTTCTGCCATTGTATCTCTTCACCTCCTCTGAGCAAAATGTATTTATCAATTAGAGTAGTTACACAGAATATCCTATTCATCAACCAATTGCCCTTTTCTTGTTTCTAATGCATTTGTTTGAGCTTCAAACATATTTTTCAGTTGTGAGATGTATCTTCTGTCTGTACAAATAAACATGAGCTTTAGCCTTTAGCAAGATACTTGAAAAGGAGATAAATACATGTTTAACTCACTGAGTTATGCAGAAAAATGACAAAACAAAATTGGATGATGTTGTATTGCCTTTATAGATGCAGGGGGCATGGGAGATGCAGCTCTTCAATGTGCATCTAATAAAAGCTGATGTTTAGCCATTTGATTTTTCAACTCCTGTGCACCTCGCAGGCTTTAAATGGCTCATGGAGAGTTTGGGAGATGTGCAAGTAGTTGATAATTCTGTGAAAATGAAGTGTTTCACAGCTGCTTGTTGCTGTGCTGGAGCTCTAGCCTCAGCACAGGCATATTTAGAGGCTGATCTGGCTTCGTTCTCATCCTCTCTTGCCCTCCTTTTCTGTCCCATCTGCAGAACCTGCTGGTGCTGATGGAATCCTCACCACCAGCACCATCAGATGCTGACCAGGACTGAGCATTTGCAGCCCATGAGTGTGCTGCCAGTAATTTGCATTATTTGGTAAACCCTGGAGAATTAATTCCTGTGCTTCTTTTCCATTATTACTATGTATGGGCTTGAGTCTTGGTCAGCCTTTACATGCTGTGCCAGAATCAAGGTTAGTCCTATTCGATGATCTCTCCTGGTGTGCAGTTTTTCATAGTAGCAGTGTTTTTATCTCAGGAAAGGCTGGGAGAGAATTTATGCTGTGAAGTGGGGAGGAAACTGAGGCTTTTATCAAGGTTGGAGCGTCGTTTGGTTTCACTGCTGGCTTTTTTTATTATGGGCTTATATTGGAACCAGATAGCTTTGTAGAAATGGTCAAAGGATCAGTAAAATTGAATAGTAAATTTTGCTGTGGTGAAATCAGTGTGGAGCAGTAGTTAGGATTTGATGGCATGCTTGTCGCAAAATACAGAGGTGTTTGTTTCAGCCTGATCAAAATACAAGATTGCAACCCTGTTGGAGCAAACTGCAGGTTTATGCTTGTTATTTTATCATTTATAATATAAAATGAAAACTCTACTGCATAACTTTTCAGGTGAAAATTTATTTTCACAAATAACTCCTCACAACATAAAGTAAGTTTTGAAATGCCAATGTGCTCGTAGGTTAAATATTCAGCTTTTCAACTGGCTTTGATGCTTAAAGTAAGCAAATTATTTCTGCTTGCTTTTTTAATTCATCTAGCTCATGCCAACCCTAGCATTGAGGTTCCACCCCTGGCAGTGTTAGGTTCCCAGTATTTCAAGTGGAAGGACTAATTTAAAATCAGGACTGCAGGTCCTTCTATCAGTTGGTTCTCTTCACTTGAGTAGTGCTTACATGGTCTCAACTATTGCTTTTGTTCCTTAAAGTAAAATATGTTACAGAAGGCAACTTTTAGATATCACAGAGATCTATTTTTTTAAAAAATTATTTTCTTGAAATGTATAAATGACTGGCAACCATGGAAAATTAAAATGTTAGGGATAAGTATTGCTTTCACTTACTATTGACCGTAAAGCTTGTGGAGTTGTAGCAAATACCATACTGGTTTAAATTGGCAGCCTGACAGTGAGAAGATACTTGCTGGTTTATTCCTTTACCTGATTCCATTCATTTGACTCAATATTCTGTGTAGCAGTAAGAGAATTCCATTTTATTTTCCATTGTGAGCTTTCCTTTTTTTTCCCCTCCCACAGAGGCAATAACATTGCAATGGCTGAGTATCCTTGACAATATAATCTTTGGAAGATTGAGCTAATTTATTTAATTTTCACAGTTAGCACACTGTGTCATAATGGTGGATTGCTGTCACATTCAACATCAGAAAAATTTTACGCTTCTCAGCATTTCAGAAATGACCAGTGACATTAAAACTGTTGATAGCACCTGGCTTGGAGGTAATTCTTTGAAACTTAATTGCAATTATGATGGTTGAAAAGAAGCTGCATGATGATTCTTGGTGAGGATTGCACAGGGAGATGGTAAAGCTGCCAGGTGTGGGATGACTTGGTGAAGAATTTTCTCCTTTATGGTCTTCTTTCAGTTTTGTGGTTTTGCTGTTCCTTTATCATCTCTAGTGCCTTATGTGTATATAGCACACTTGAGAGAGGAAACTGCAGATGTAGTCAGAGATTAGGATGTATCCAAAAATTCTATGGTGTGCAATATATTGTGGGTGTGTGAGGTTTTTTTGAGTAGGGACCTTCTGAGTTTATACTGAGTTGAAGTCAAAAGACCCCATGCAGCTCAAGTGAGTGCATTGAGAGAGAGAGGTTGTATATTTATATATATATGTGTGTATATATCTGTATGGTACTAAAGGAATGATGACTGTCTTAGGGAAGTGCAGGACTGATGATATCACAGAGATATCAATTTATCATCAAATTCCCCTATTGGAGAGGAGCCTTGGAAGCCCAAAGGCCCTGACTGGGCAGTCTGGATGGTGAAGCAGCCCTGGCACAGACTGCATGGGAGCAGTGGTGTTTGGAAATGGATTGCAGGGAATTTGGAGGTCAGGACTGAGCATCCAGCACCGACAGCAGAGATGGTTTTCCCAGGCAGCTGAGGCTGGGATGCACAGCAGGAGAGGATGAGCAGTGCTGAGGGTTTTGTGGGCAGGACAGAGAGCCCAAACTTTGCTGGGGCTGAAGCTCCCAGGTGGGAAGCAGCACATGGATGGATGCTCAGGAGATCAAAGGTGTGAAAGGGCTGCCAAAGGCAGGAAGGAAAAAGAGCCTGAGGAATTGCTCCTTGTGGGCAGGATTGAGCACCCGTGTAAAACACTTCACACCACTAGAGCCCAAGTTTCAGTTATTATTTTCTTAAAGGATGGGTTCTAGCAACTTTGTGTGGGAAGAAAGCAGCATGAGCTGGCAGCACCGTTTTCGCTGCAAAACTGTTAAACAAATATAAGTGTTACAGAAGTAAACCTGTGAGAAATGAAACATCTTTGTACTTTACTGAGCCAATTAAAAAAAAATCAGGGAACCCTTCCTACATGTATTAGAAATCTGTTTTAAAATCTGTTAGGTGGATATTTTCAGTTGAGGGAAGTTATGTTGCTGTAATGTTTTCTCATTCGTTTTATCTCAAATATGTGAAACCTGCTGTTTCCTAAATAAGTAAAAGCAGATGGAGCAGCCTCGGTGATAGATTTTGCTGAACACTTCAGCTCTGTTAGCTCAATTCTCACTTATTTAATGCCTTTACATTAGAGATCTACTTGAAGTTTGCAGCATTGAATGTCTCTCAAATACAACATTGACTGGGAAAGTTAGTGAAATGTACAAAAATATTTCTCTAATCTGTTTTATTCTCCTTAGTATCTTTAACTCCAAAGGATTAATGTTGCCAAATCATAACATCAGAGTTGTGCCAAACTTGAGGAAAAAAAAAAGCTGAACCAACAACCCAAAACTCGTGAGTCAGTCTCCAGATGTTTGTGAGATTGGTGAAGGGAGATGTTTTCAAGTTCTTTTTGTCTCTTCGTTTCAGGGACTTCAGATACACCTAATTTCCAGTCTTCCAACATTTTTAGTGTATTTTTTGTATTGTATATATTTGTTTTAAAGGGAGGCTTTCCTAGTAGCCTAATTTCCAGGACTTAGAAAAAGAAAAAAATGTTGTAGGGTTTTTTATTCCAGTGCTGACAATGACTCTCAAAACCACAAAGTAAATTATCCTCGATTTTTTTTTTTTTACTGCTTTCCAGGTGAGGTTGGATCATCAGTTAATAGCATGTCAAGGTTAGCTGTATGTTTCTAGTCATTCACACTGTGATTTGTACAAATTAAGGCTTTGACCTTTTGATTTTCTTTAACTTCAGAGGGGGGTTGCCAGTGAAGGTGCTGGAAAGTGTTGTAGAGGAAATGCCAAAGGTAAGGAGGGAAGGTTTCCAAAAAGAAATCAGTCTGGAAACACGTTCAACACTTTGTAAACATGTCAAATCCAAATGTTGTAGTCCTGCCCTGACAAAAGTTATCACATTCCTTTTGTTTCCACTAGGTGAGGATTTCATCCCAGGGTATTTTGAGCTTTGATGAAAATAGCTGCCACTGTCTGACATTGATGATAAAGTGAATAAAGTGAATGGTGTGCAGGATAATGAATTTTTCCCAGTTATATCTCCTCTTTCTTCATGTACAGCAATTAAATTAATTCCTGGATTTTTGTGTGCTGAGAAAACCTCCTCTGAGTTATATAAATTTCCTCACATTCTTTATTTACTTTATTGAACATGTGTAGTAAAAATATCCACCCTAAAATTCATCTTCCTCTTGGAATTTGTTTTGCCATCTGGCAGTCGTGAATGAGAGAGAAACTTTTCATTCCTGCTGGGAGAGCTGCGAAGGCCTCGCTCATCTTTGCTTCTATTTTGTTGAAACAGGGAAAAAATAAATTCCCAAATGGCCATGATGGGACTGGGCTTCCATCTGCAGGACCTTGGCTTTGTGTCTGGCCTCAGAGCAGGTGTGGAGGACGTGCTGCTGCTCTTGGTTGTGTTTGTTGTAGAAACTCAGTCTCGTTTCTGTGCACGATGCCCATGGAACTCATATATTCAAGGATAGTGGAGCAACTTGCATTTTCTTAATGAGGCTCATGATAGTCAGTGTTGTGGGCCTTTGGAAATGTTAGTGCAATAGCAGCTTTCTGGGATGGGTATTGCATCTTCCTGTCTGCCTCAGAGGCTCTCTGGCAGATGGACTACAAGGAAAATAGTTTAAAATGGGGACACGGGTTCAAAATAACTCGCCGTTTAATTGCTCTCTTTCAAAATCATTGTGTATCCTGAAGGTTTTACCACCAGTTAATGTTGCATTTACAGTTCTTAAGATGTTCATTATAGAAGCAGAGTCAAGAGCCTGTTCTGAAGGGAGCTGGCATGAACATTCCCAAGATATTGTTGGCTGCAAGGCACAACTTTTTGTTTGGTTTGAAGCAAGGTACCAGCGCTTTGTGATGAATTTTAATTGATTCCAGTTGCAGTTAGTTTTCAGCTTGTCATTGTTAGCAAGAGGCTTGTTTAGTGTGGGGCAAAATCTCTCTGTATTTTTCATCGTGATGTACAGGACTTTATTCTCTTTTGGTGTAAATGAGCCTAAAGCCACTGATGTAATGAAACTGTGCCGATTTCTGCCACTTGAACTCCTCTTTTTGCTGCCTGACATGCAAAACACAAAGGGATTACTCAGTGTGGAGTGCCTGCAGAATCAGGCCCTTCAAAATAAATTAGTCACATCTCTGTCCAAGCAGATTGCGGTAAAACAAGAAATATGAGTAGTGCTCTTAGAATAATTTTGAACATAATTTTTTTTTACTGTGTTTCTTCTCAAAGGAACTAAAATGTGGTCTCTTACAGATAAATATAAATGAGCAGACCACTGAATTTGGATGAAACCATACCTTTTTAAAGATGCAAATTGAAAATTAAGCTTCAAAACAATAGAATCCTCCTGGGCCTTTCAGGAAGGATTGTATATTGCTTGTCAGACACTGCTGCCAGGTTGCAAATTTTATTTCACAGTGAATTCCATGGGAGAACTGCTGGAGCTTGCTTTTATGATGAAAAGAGAAAGATCTATTGAAAATATGTATAGCATTTTCCACAATCTGGATCATCTCTTTTAGAAAAGAGGTTCTTTTATAGGGAAGAAGCTGTAATGGGGAGTGTTGTGCTTACCAAGTTTTGCCTGGGCCTTTGCATTAAAACCAGGAGTGCTATGGGGATGTTCCTCCAGATAAGGGGGAGAACATTTTCTATTGGCCCCAATTTGGACCCACAGTTCTAGCAGATTTTAATTTTCTTTTTTTTTTCTTCAAGTCATCTTAAGGCTATCTCCTTTCCATCTCTTGCTTCCCTCTATTCCTTGTTTTCATTCCCATTGTTTTCTTGGGAAGATTTTTTTCAGGCTTTGTGATGTCTTTTGACCACCATCATTCAACTTGAAAGTGCCCAGACTGAAAGTATAGAAGGAGAAAAATCTGTTCAGGAATTGCCCTGATAAAAATATAATGGTAAAGGAGGTTAAAATCAAGCAGTTTACTCAATTGGTAAACTCAAAGTGGAAAAAAGATTGGTTAAAAGAGATGGGAATTTGTCTCTTTAGAAGATTATGGGTTTCTAAATACGGCAAATTCTGCAATTTGATTCCCTCTGGTAGGGACACAGAGCAGGACTTTCAGGAGGCATTTTGCACTCATGGCATTCTGTTTCTGCCTTTGACTGCTGCTTTTTATGATATATGAATACTGGCCAAATGTGGGAAAGTTGTCAGAAATGGATTGACAGGCATAAATCCTGAGGGTAACCTGGAAGTGTCTCACAAACCTCCAGTTGGCCATTGGCTATGCTTGAAATTAATCTCAGGCATGGACTTACATTTTTTTTTAGTTTTTGAAATTTTAGTTTGCAGTAATGGATCTTTGTAACTGAGCTCCATTAAAATAAGATATATAGAAGAGAATGTTTTGGGTTTGTATGGAATAAAAAAACAACATGGTTAGTACTACCAAGTTGCTGATCCCAGAAAGCAGCTTAACTTCAAGAGAAAAGTCTTAATTGTGATTATGAAGGAGATATTTCCATGGTTTTCAGTACTGCAGTCGGAAAATTCTTCTGCTTGTGGCTAGCTGCTGTTGATTCAGATCAGGTTTAAAAATGAAGTTTTACTGGGCAACTCTGGAACAAAGTCAGTAGTTAATAAGGCAGAGACTTGCTTCCAGCAGGAAAGTGTTCAACTCCAGTTCAGCTGTTATAGGTGTAGTTCATGGGGGGTTTGACAAACTGGCCCCTGTACCTGGAGCTTCAGTTTGGGCCTGGTTATAGTAATTCTGGTTGTGCAGCTGCAATATTAATAAGCCCATGAAATAGTAGAAGTGCAGCACTGAGCTGGCATGGGGAGGAAATGGCTTTAAAATATGGCTTTGCACATGTTTTCAGTGTGCTGGAAACGTATTTTAACTTGCAAATTTCCTGCTGCAGTGATGTTAGGAGCTGAGAAGGGGACTGGACCCTGCATTACAAACCAGGTTTTTTTCACTAAGTGGAGGCTTCAGACCAGCTTAAAAATATGTATGTGGCTTGGTTTGGGTTTGTTTTTTTCCTTTTCTTTTGTTAAATCAGTTTGTATCTAACTGCCAGTCCCAGGCTGTCTCTGCATCCATGCTGTATATGGGCAGAAAAAAGCCCATTTTGTGTGAAGCTGTGGTGTTTGCCCTGACTGTGAGAGTGGGAGCAGGAGGTTGATCATCTCCTGGGTCCATCCAGTCAGTCACAGCAAATTCCCTTGGCACAGCCAGAATGGGATGGATAGAAGCAATAGACCAGCCATTCTTTGGGTGGATTCATCTCAGCAAGACTGTAGAGCTTTTTTTTTTTTTAATATTACCATTTAAAAGTCTCAGTTTGATGCAGATAACACCCTGCAATTAGAATTTAATTTCAGAGCAGCACACTAGAGAGCATACCCTGACATGCCTCCCCCATAGAAAGTTTATTTCAAATTGTTGGGAAGATAGAGCATTAAGTAAATGAAATGTGAGTAATACCTTGCAGATTGCCAGAGAAGTGTATGCCTAGGCATTTTAAAAGTAAGGGTAATATTTCACCAGCTCCTGAGAAATATATCAAAGATGCATAGATTTTTAAGACCAGGAGGCACTGTTAGATCATCTCTTCTGACAACCTGCATAACAAGCTAAAAAGTTTTCCAGTAATTGCATCAAACATACACAAAAAATATAAAAGAAAACAGTTCTGATTAAACAGCAAGAAATGCACACGTTGAAGGTGTTGTCGTTTCTCCGGGCTTCAGTTTGCAGAAGTTTTGTTTGCTTGTGTGATGCAAATTGGATCCAGTGCCTGACTCATCCAGAAGTACCTGAATTTTGATTCCTTGTTTTATCATTTATAACCTTTAGGTAGGTTAGATGTTCTTAGAGATGAGGAATGTTTCACACAGGGGTGATTGAGTCCTGAAGGGGAGAATCATGAACTGAGCAGCCAGAGGTACTCAGCAATGCCAGCTCTGGAGCTATCCAAACTTTGCCCATTTCATTGGTATGATTTCTTCTCAGCAGCAAAAACTACCTAAAGGGTTTCTTTAAGAAACAAAAAAGTAATGATAATTAAAAAAAAAAAAAAAAAAAAAAAAAAAACACAAATATAAAACCCTCTCTACTTCTTGAGTATCAGCGGTCTGTCTGGTTTTGGAGCCAATTCTACTATTTCCTGCAGTTGAGGTTCAATTTGAGCTCTTTGTCTGAATTACACTGTGTGCCAACCTTCCCTTTTTTTTTGCCCTTCACAGCACCCACAGTGATTTTATTTTGTTTGCTGCTGAAGTATGGCTTTACACAAACTCTGGGAATGGTATGCATATGGATCACTTACAAATAAATCTGTGTACAGAAAACATAGATTGCCAAGTAGGCAAAACATAAAGATGTCTGTGCACTCATAATTTCCCACCATTACTGTGTACTGCACTTAGCAGGATTAAGAGCTGTGTATCTTCACTGCAGAACATATGTTCAGGCAGGAAAACCACCTGCATTAATTTTTGTTTTCAGGTGTCACTGCACGTGAATCTTCACTGCCTGTCGGGATTCATATAAATGGCTGATGTAGCATCTGAAGATAACACATTGTACTTGGAGGAAATATTCTGTGTGAACTTAGATGATCTTAATATTGGTGTTATTTAGCTTCTCTGGACTCCATATGCTCAGCTATTCTCAGCACAGGTCTCCAAGGCTGCTTGGGTACTCACTTGGCTTTAACTGTAGTTAAAAGGTGAGTTTAATACAGGATAGCTGTCAGGTAGGAGCCATATCAAATTCTAGATTTCACACAGGGCACTTCATAAAGTGCTTTTTGTTACCAGTAGTGGTGTGCTGATGGTTATGATGAGTTTGTACAGTGATAAAATTGTTCAATGGTGCATTTGTCAACAGTGTCAAGGTAATAGAAATGACTTGAACATCATCTCTTGCAATTTATGCTTTGAAGGAGCAGAGCTATTCTGTAAGCATACTTGACTTTCAGATAATTATATTTGAGAAAGATAATTTTATTTTGCAGAATGTTTAGTATTTGGTCTCTGCAGTTTCATGTAGGTGCCATCTCTGTACCTCTCCATCCCATTGAGCTGGTGTGGTGCTGTCTCTTCCTCCCCTCCTCCTGCCAGCTTTGTTTCCATATGCTTGACATAATTGTTCAGGCAGATACACTGCAGATGGATCATGGAAAGCTCACACTAGGATAACATGAACAAAGCTACTCCCTGAAATCACTTACTGATGTGAATGTGGTGAGTGATTTGCTTGAAAATGCTCATGTGCCTTGGTTAAGTGAGTGATCATGGGTAAGTTTTCCTCTGTATTTAATAGTCCATTAAAGACTCTAAAATACAGCTTTTCTGGGAAGCTGGAGACGGAAGGATGCTCTTGTGCTTTATGCTGATTGATACCAACTCAACAGCATCCACAACTAAAAAGAACTTAAAGCAGCAACCACACTATTAACTGTGGTGGGGCATGATTATTCACAGATGATATAAACTAAATTTAATAGAAGCCACTTAAATTCTGACCACTTGTTTTGGACTCCTGTTCATGAGGTGACTTCCAGGGCTTAATTTTTTTCCTTAATCACTGAAGCTTCCCTATGAGAGAATGTGTTTATAAACAGCACTGAGGGATCCTTCACAAGGTTGGACCCACTTCACATTCAACATGTTCAGAGAGGAGTGATTCTCATTGGTTTGGGATTGGCTTTGGCATTGGTTAAAGAAGACAAATTAATAACATTTTGTGAGGCTTTTTCAAACAAGTATTTAATCAGTGAGTCCTGATTTGTTTCCTTGCGAAGCAACAAATGCAGAAACAGCTGTTAATGCAGAAATTTGTTGGACTTAGTCCTTTTATTGGTAGCAGCACGGTCTTTATTTCACCTTGGTGTCTTCCATCTGCACCTTTTCACAGAACTTCGCCTATTTTTCTCATTTTCTTCTTTGTAGCTCTGAATGGAAGAATCAGCAAACATCTTCAGACATAAAATTATAACAACCTGGGAAAAAAAAAAAAAAAATCACCAAAAGAACCTGCCCAGCCACACTTTAGCAGATGCTTATTTTTGGAATTCTGAAGAGGTTTTTCCTATCCTGGATGAGGTTTCAATCTGGAGCAGCACTTGAGAATTACAGCAAGTGTTGTAGCAATGCCACCTAGGAGAAGATGCCAAGAAATAAGGAAATAGTCATTTTATTACAAACAGCAGGTGGTTAAGTTAGTGTAGCAAGCAATGCCAGACATGTCTGAATTTGCAGTGAGTACAAGGCAATATCTTGTCATGGGATGGCAAAGGTGGAGTCAAAGATGCAGGTAGCAATGATGATAAATGTTCAGGGCAGATGCTGCTCTTGCCAAGGCGTAGATCACCATCAAATAAGGAAATAAATCTTCCTTGTGTTGACTTGAATTTCCTGCTCTGGCAGCAGTTCTGCTCCCATTTAGGCCCATCACTGACTTGGTTTGCTGCTCTTGTGTTTTACTTACCAACATATGAATATTCAAAGCTTTAGGAAGTTTTATTAAGGAACTGAGCATTCTCTTTTGCCTTCCTTGCTGTTTTCTGTCTGTGTCCTGGTGATGGAATTGGCTTGGTTGGTGCTTCTGGAGTCCTGTGTGTGCTCTTTGTGCATAAATGGGGACAGCCTGGAGTCACAAGTTGGATCATCTGAGTAAAGGTTTTGCTGCTTCGGATATGCTGCCTGAAGCTGTTTGGCTCCCTCCTGGAAGGTCTTTTTACTGTTCAGGAAGCTGGAGCTTTTTTTACAGTGGATACACTGCAGTCCTGGTTGGGAGAGCTGACACACCTGCACATACTTTGATAATTTGGTTTAATAACAAAAGCAGGTGTATGTTAAATATAATTATTTGAGAATATTTTGAGGTTTTTTTTGGTTTTTTTTAAGGAACCTAAAGCCCATCTTAGGCAGCAGTGACAGCTAAGCTTTTCAAAGTGTGGGAATGAATGATAATACACCCTGAAGCATATTATCAAAGGTCCATGTTCTTCATGGATGGGGTCGTTGGAGAGGCACAGGAACAAGCTGTCAGTTAAGCTGCGGAAGGAGCTGTTTGTTCCTATTCATTTCCAGTGGCTAAAGCTGCTGTTCCATGTTTCCCCTGACAGTCCTTTTGTTGTGCTGTCTCACAGAGGTGGAGGGCACACAAACCACCTGTTATTTCAGGCCAGTCCCAGGACTCGTGCCTCGTTGTTACTGTCATTGGACAAAGAGTGGAATTGTGGTGGCTCTGCAGCTCCTTGCTGTGTGACTTGTCTGGGGGGACAGCTGGGGAGAGAGAGAAGTGTGTTCTGTGGCAGTGGTGGTCTTTTCTCTCTGTCCCAATGTTGCATTTCCTCAGGGATGGGCTGTGGGAGAAGCCACCAGTGTGTCCTGCAGCTGGAAACAGCTGGAGGAGTTGTGTGTGTTTTTAATCTGTTGGGATCCTGTGATGGGTGATCCAATGTGCATGGCAGGAGATGCAGATGTTGCAGCAGCTCCTCCTGGGGGCTCTGAGGCTCAGAGTTATGGACATCATGAGTTAGTCATGAGTTGCTGGGGATTATAACTTCTGCAGTATCCCATGGCTGGCAGGAGTGTGAGCCAGGTGGGATCTGTGGGTTCTGGGTGGGGTTTTTCCTTTGCCTGAGTCCACAGATGCCACCAGAATTGTTTGGCTCATCCTGGGATTCCTTGCTTTTATGTGGTTAAATATCTGATTTTGAGCAGATTACAGTGCCTGAATGATTGAGAGCAGTAACTTTAACATTGCCTTGTTTCCTTCTTACATCAGTGTGAGGTATCTATACCAGAATGTATGAATTGCTTTAAATGGAGCAACAGGAGAGAAAATACGTTTTTTGCAGCATTGCTGTAGCGTGAGACAAAATTTTGAGTGTTTGAAAACCAGATTCTTATGCTATTGTCAGTCTGGAATTCCAGGTAACCTTGTAGGAAAAAAGAGAAGGTGGAGCTAAAGAAAAATCCCATTATCTAGAGATGTAGTGCTGTGAACAGGGTTCTTGTGCAGATGGTGGCTTGCTCTTGTGTATGCATGGCTTTCACCTCCTCTTAGAGGCAGCTCCAGTTAATGCTGATATAAAACTGCCTGTTAATTGGAGTACATGGAGATAATGGTAGGTATAATCTCTAAGTAAACTCTTAAAAGCTCTGGAAAAAGGGTATTTAAAAAAAAAAAAAAAATCATCTCTCCCCAAAACCTGAGTTTGCACTCTGCTTTGAAGATAGACTCATCAGTGTGCGGAGCAGACTTCTGCCTTGAGGCCATTTATAGTGCCGAAGCTTGTGAAGCTAAAACAGTTTGATGTGTAATTGCAGGAGGAAATGGAAAACCTGCTGAGCATGGCAGGATATAGTGCCTTATCACCCTTTATGTGCATCCAGTGCTTGCTGAAATTGCCAGCGGATCCGCAACATCGACAGAACGGTGACATTTTTCATGGGCCGCCGTGTTCTGAATCAACACTGCAACAGCGCGATTAGAGTAGGTAAAGTAGGGGGAACAATCAAAGAGTTGCATGTGACAGATCAGGTTTTAGTCATTCCCTGCTCCTTATTGCCTGCTGTCGTGTGTGATATGCAAAACAGCTTCTCCAGACGCATTACACCTTCACATTACCTGAAAATTGAATTTTATTTGGTGGCCTGCATATAATTTATAGCACTCTTCCAATGCACTTCAGTTCTCATTTAGCTAAAAGTGTGTTCTTTATTTCCTACTGGCAGGGAAACAGAAATAAAACTGAATATTCAGCACCACTTACAGTATATAAGAAACCAGGCTATTGAAGTTGTAAGCTGCTTGGATGTGTTATTGACAAGAACTGTCTATTCTGGAGTTAAGCACACGATGTATTTGATTCCCAGAGGTATCATCTCTCCATAGTAATTAATCAGGGAAAAGGCACTGACTCTGAATAGCAGCACTTGAAGTTATGGGCCACTATTAGCACTTGAAAACTAAATGGTAATTGAACACACCATATGGAGGAGAAATGGGGGTCCAGGCTAAGGACTTGGGATCCAGACTTGCAGGGTGGAGAGGAAAAAAGGGTTTTTTAATTATTCAAACAGAAGTACTACTTCTGCTAAGCACTTCACTACATGGAAAAATACCCTGTAAATAATTTACAGCTTGTATTGTGTATGGGGCTGTTGGGATCAACTCCTGAACCAGCACATGTTGTCCACCCATACACTCTAAAGCAGATAATGCTGCTAGTGCAGTATCTCTGTATCAACAAGTTACTTGAATGCAGAGAAACTGGCAGTGAAAATTCATTTGGGTTTTAAGACAAAGACTTGCAACTAGGATTTAGGGTCCGTGTTCATTTCTCTTCCACCTGAAAGCACAATGCAATGGGCTGTAAAAGAGCCTGGGAAGTTTACTCAGTGAACAGAATGTTAACTGAATATCAGGATCTATGGAAAAAAACTGGCCAAGAGGTAAAAGCAGCCATTAGAAGCAAGAGGTAGATAAGAAGTAAACTGTGCTAGAGGAGTTTCAAAACTTGTGGCTAGCACAAAATCATGGATGAAAACTGAAATAGCCCTGCATCCCAAAGCACCAACACTCAGATTTCCAGCTCATGCTGGGCAGTGATGCAGTTTATGCTGATTTATGCAGCCCTTGGAGAGTGCACCCTTTCTCTTGGCAAGTCTTCAGGTGAGATTTAAACTGATCCATGATAAACACAGCAATAATGGGGCTCTGGTGTTTTACACCTGAAGTTGGTACTGGGGATATCCCTCACTTACAGTGCTCCATGATCTGAATTTTGACTGAGGGAGCCTGTGTTTTACCTGATGCTTTCTCAGCTCTCTTGCAGCCACTTTGCTTTTAATCATTCAGGTTCCTTCCTCTGGTTTTCATTTCCTTAGTTCAAATCTGAGGAATCAGTATCTGCTTTTTTTTTTTTGTTTGTTTTGTTTTATTTTGTTCATGACCTCTGTTTATATCCTCTTTTCCTCTTTGAGACTGATTTATAGAGCAGGTCGTTTGTTGCAACCAAACATTTATTTCAATCTTGTCCTTGGAGTTTGATCTTTCAAATAAACTCAATTTAGTTTTATTCTTCAAGAAAAATTCATCTCATCTAATAGGCTTTCAAATTTGATAGTTTGAAAAAATGAAAACAGCTTATATGGTATTTTCAGGCAAAACTTGTGCCATGTAGGACAGCTAATAGCTGTGTGAATTTCCAAGTCTAATTACAGATGTTATCAACTATGAAATTTATGCTGTTTGTGGGGAATTTAACTGTGCAAATGTATGTTTTAAATGGCAAAAAAAAATCCCAAAACCAAAACAAACAACCACCTCTGAAAGCACTGAGTGGAATTCATTTGGTAGAGGAATCCTACTTCCAGTGGAGCATTCCATTAATTTCTGTCTCCTGTTAGAGGATGCAGATGAACCAGCTTTCCCTGTACCTTGCAGACTCCAAGGCTTCCAATTTTGGCAGTGTTTTGTGATTATATTTATTTAGCAAAGCTACTGCTTCCACAAGTGCAAGTATTGCTGTTCCTTGCGTTCTTAATCCGACCCTCCTGGCTGGGCTGCTGGATTGATGCACCCTTGGCTTGTAACTTATTGAAACTAAAGAATTCCTATAGCAGTGTGAATTGCCATGAACAGCAGAGGATGTGCAGCCTGTGGAGCGTGGCAGGAGTACCTGGAATTGCAGTTTTTCCAGAGTTCTCATGCATCCTCTGGGGTCTTTAACTTAAATCAAGAGGTATTAAAAGCACTCTCAGTCAGGGCTGTACATACCAAGATCTGTGCGAGTTCAGGATCTACACCTTTCTCACCTTGGAATATACTAGCTAAAAATTCCTGCAAGAGGTTTTCAGTGTGAGATTTATACCCTGTATTTAAAAGAGGGCAAGACTTCATGGTTGATGTTTCATGTTTTTGAGCATGACAGTCTCTCACTTGTAATTATTTTGTGAGTCCTTTACACTACAGTTGTAAACTTGAATAAACTTTCCTTAGTAAATGAGTAGCAGAGCTGTTTTATCTGAAGTCTCTCTTTGGCATTGCTCTGGGTTGTTTTACAACAAAAGCCTTTTCTGGTGTACTGATGTGCTAAACACAGTAACAGATTTATTTTGTGTTATCATGAGAACAAATGCAGTTACAGTGTAGGCTTAAATAACATCAACACATATCTCTTCCCAAGGTAGAGATGAATTTTGTTCCTTTTCACAAACATAAACATGGCTTTGATGGAATAACAAGAATCAAAAACATTTTCACCATATCCATCTGTGATAAACTCTTTGCACTTTGGCTCGATAAAACATTTTGTAAACAAATTTAGTGAAATAGAAGTTGATGTTAAGAGAAGAAAAACAACAGCAGTGCTGTTCTGGAGATGCTCAAGTCTTGATTACAGTCCTGTGAAAATATGGTAAATAATTGAGAAACTTGGTTTCTTCAAATGCAAATTCAAGGTTTGCATCCTATTCTGTAACACTTAGTAAATGCACTGTAGCAGCTTTCAGTTTATTAAATAGCAAGCTTTGTTTTAATTATGGGTTACAGCAGAAGTACTGATTATCTTTTACACTTATAGTTGCATTTTTTTGTCCTTTATTTCCTATTTTTATGAAATAAAAAACCGTGGAGCGCAATCTGTCCATCAGAAATTGAGAATATGTATCCCCGTCACTAATGGTACAGTGTTTCCTTTACAACACTTGTGCTTTCTACTAAATTTTAGTTTTATAGACTAGGTTTTGTTCTCCTTGAAAGTACATTATAAATCAATAAGATGTATTTTACAGCAAAAGGAAAACATTACGTGTATAGAGCACTCTTTGGGAGAGCTTTATATTTTATTGAACCTTTGAAAAGTTGCAGAGTGGCAAGCTTGGAGTAAGAAGAACTTGGCTTTTCACTGATGCTGGCTTGTGGTTATGGTTTAACACCTTCAGTGCAAATTTAGTGCAGATCTGGGTATGTGTATTTTACTAACGTGTGGGGAATGTTTATTGGAGCCAGCTCTCCTCTGCAGCACCCACAGCAAACCCTGGTCTGAGAACTCCTTTATATATATCTGGAAAAACAGAGAAATTGACTTCTGCAAAACTCCTCAGGGTGAAATCTTGACCTGGTGAAGGGAGTGGGAGTTCTGGGTAGGACTTGAAGGAGCTAAAGTGGTTTTTTTGTTGTTGGGGAGCCCAGCGAGTGCTCAGTGCTCACACCATGGCAGTGCCTGAGGCACCTTCCAAAATCCTGCAGGACAGCCCAGATCTTTAGAAAGAAACCTTGAGGATGCAGATAAAAAACCCCCCAAAAATAAAAAGAACACAGGGAAGTGTGCTTGTGGTTTTGGATGCATGTCCTGTCCCATGTCCTGGCTCTGTTTCTGCTTTAGTCCTGTCCCCCAGGCCATCCAAAGTCTGATTCTGGTCTTTGCTCAGTTGAGTAGGAAACAAAGAAAGATACTACTGTTCTTACTGTTTTTGAAATGTAATGTGCATGCCCTGAAGGAGAGAAGAAATAAATAATTCAGGCGCTAGAAAAATTAAAACATCTAAATGAAGACAAAATCCCAAATCACAGTAAAATACTTTGATTGGATATTTCCTCTTCTTAGTTTCCCGTGATGATTTTTTTTTCCCCCAGCCACCAGTAAGTCTGTCAAATCCAAGTGTTTATTTAAAGGAAATATTTACAACAGTATTTTCTTTGAGGAGTCATATATTCTAAAATTAGAAAATAATGCCTTTTATTTGTGTGGTTAAAGACAGTTCAGCAGTGGTAGGATGTTTTATTTTATTTTCAGCCTGGTGACATATTGCCTCGCTGGCTGACAAGGTTCAATCTTTGTTTGAATTGTTGACCTTTCCCTCAGAAACATCTGCTGTATTAAAAACCTGTGTTGTTCTGTTTCCTTTTTCTCTCTTATAAAAGGATGCAAGTGGAAAAACAGGGGAAGCAGGATCCAAAAACATTTGGAATTGCAACTCTTGCTGGGATACGAATGTCACTGAAATATAATCGATTTATGTTTCTTCCATGTTATTTGTTCAGTCTGGCTCTTGGGGACTGATCCTGTGGTGTTGATGTCTGCATTGCAGTGGTGGAAAACATTTTGGACTTCCCCACGTTTGTTCTTTTTTGGTGGGGACTTGGAGTTTCTTTCATGCAAATAATGCCGTTTTTACTTCTGTTTCATTCTGTGTCTGTCTCCAAAGAGAGGGAAAACGCAGAATCCCTTAATCTGAAGCATATCCCTGCCTGTGTGGCTCTGGAGCCACCAGCATCAATGGGAGGAGGATCCTTTTCCTTTTCAGAGGGAGAAGAGTCGATAGGAGAGGAATTCCACAATGTGTTGGAAACACTTCATTTACACCTTATCCTGGGAAAAAGCAAGTTCTTTTCTTGAAAAATATTTGTGAACCTAGATAAATCAAAATGTTTTCAAGCAGAGCCTTCCATAGGTAGGAGAAGTCAGCTTTTTATGGAAAAAATCAAACTTTCAGTAGCTTTGGATGCTGCGTGAGTGGAGCCTTGTGTTTCAATGCCAAACACTTGTCAGGGCAGTTGTTGCAAATCTTTTGCCATTAATGTCACCTGGCTCAAGAGGCGAGTACAGGCACATCCCTGTGCCATCCCCATTGCCTTGGAGTCTGTGTGAGTTCTGGGATGGTTGTTTGATGGAAAATGGAGCCCATCAGCAGTGGAGCAGTCTGTGTTAGTCCCCTCACACACACACACACACACTGTTCTCAGTGCTGTACCACAAGGAAACTGCATGTGAAATGAGACCTAAACAGAATCCAGGCTCACTGTGTTTCTCTCATTAGCTTCATTTCCAAGGATGCTTTGTTAGTGGAATAAATGCTTCAAAAGGTTGCAAAGCTGGGTTCATCTCCAGTGCTCTCCTGGAAGCAGTGGTGCTGTTTTAAGGATCATCAGGCATAATCTGCTGTTTGGTGCTCAGACTTGCACCACTGTTACTTAGGGCTGGTTAAGGGATGACAGGCTGTCAGAGCTGGTTGGGAAGAAGCTTCAAAGAGCCATTGTTCTTTCAAATTAAAACATTTAAATCCAAAGCCAGGACTGTAGGCTCATTTTAATTATTCCTTTTGTCTTGTGGAAATCCTTTCCTACTGATGATCACACAGCTGTCACATGTACATTACCTTTAGTCAGGATACATGACAGTGCTTTCCTATTAGCTGTCATTGTTTTACAAGGGAAACTAAAAACCACTAAGGCAGATGTATTAATTTCAAAAGAAGACACTGCTGGTGAAGTTTTTAAAATAAAAATATCTGAACACTCAAATTCATCTGACTTACAGCGAAGATTTGCAGTGTTGCCGCATGGCAGCTGAGGTGACAGGGTTTTTTTTTGGCTGTGTTATGGAGATGTCATTGCTGTCTGATCCCACTCCCATCAGGTTGAGGAGCACTACTCAGAGTAGCTGGTCATGTGTTAGTCATTCCTCCTTTGTGAATTAGTTCTGTCACAGATAAGTTTATTACTTCTCTGCTAGTCTCCTGTATTACTATGATTAATGGATTCTTCAGAAAAAAAAAAAAAATCAGGTAGTGTTGTTTTGGATTAACATCTGTTTCATTCTGACTTCTGAGCTGCAGAGTTTACTTCTAAGACTTAAAATCCTACCTTGTTGATACAGTTAGCCATGATTCAAAATATTTTGCCTATTTTGGGGTAGATTAAATAGATGGTTTTTTAATCATTTCCCTAGGAGATATTTCAGTTGGGGTCTGGTGCAGTAGGAATGTTGATTTTCATGATTATTTTGTTATTTTTTATGAGACATTATACAAAATAGGATCTATCAAGAGTTCTATAAGCAAAGGCAGGCTGGAGGTATTTGCCATTTACTGTCCAGCCAGGTACAGTTAATTACATGTGCTGTTTTCATGTCTAATCTCCCAAAATATATAACATCATTTTATTTTCATTTGTATTTGCTATGTTGGTTTGGAAATAAATGAATTCAGTATGTTTTCTGGGAGTTCCGGAGTATTTTAGAAAGGGCAAAGCAAATTGATTTAATCACAGATATTGTTAAAAGCTCCATTTTAATGGAATGTGCTGTGATTGCTGCTGAGAACAGCAGACTTTCATTTTTGAAGTTGTTATTGAAAGAGAATATGCATGTCCTGAGAATGAGCTACAAAATGAAAATGAGAATAATAAGCCCAACAACAAACAAGTAATAGGAGGGAAATACTGCTGTATGGGAATAGTTTTATGTAAGAACATTGGAGCATCTGAAGCAGCTTTCCTGCCCCATAATTCATATGATAAAATCATGAGGAAACACGAGCCTTCAGACTCTTTTCAGTTTACTTAAAGTTAAGTGCAGGGGAGAGGAGATGATGGCTTTTCCTGGGAAATCACCGAGTTCAAATAGAAACCTTCTGATCCCTGGTAATTTGCTTTTCGCTGTGGATGTGACACGTGCAGTGGTTGTCACTAGCAGCTTATTAAGAGGCCTGGCAGGGCTGTGGTGGGAGCTGTGTGCTGATGGATTGCTTTATTGCAGAGCAGTGTTCGTGCCTCACATCCTTCAGGAGGGAACATCCCCAGCCCTGGAGCTCCTCGGGAAGCTTCAGCGTGGAGCAGGTGTGTGCTGCCAGGAGGGGGAGCAGGGCTTTAACAGAGTGCTGGATGGCTACAGGTAGATGCCATCAGACTGGAGGAAAAGGAAATAATTAAAGCTTTTGATATCCTGTGTCACAAGTTTCCACTTCAGCCTCATTATCCAGGACTATGACAGGGACCATTTTCCGCTTCCTTTCTTTTCCCCCATTACCTTAACTGAGTTGGAGAATATGAGCAGCTCGTGATGTAACAACTGTTCTGTCCCACAGTGTGTTTTCTTTTCAATTACTTAGCCTAGGCTTTGTTTTCCCAGACCAAGCAGTGTGAATTGTATTTGTTAAACCTGAATTCCAGACTTTTTTTTTGTTTTATGCACAATGCTCCCCCTTGCTCCTCTGTAGATGAGATTCCTAAGGGATTCTGCTTTGAGCATGAGAGGCAGCCAGTAAGACTCTTCAGGGCTGTGTGCAAGTGGAGTCATGCTTGTTAATCCTAAAAATAACCCCAGTTTCTCATCCAGATGGAGCACCCAACCTTGCAACGCCTACGAGTCAGCTCATGTGGTCAAGCTGGAGCCTGTGTTGATAGGGAGGGATTTTGGAACTGGGAAGTTCCCAATTCAGACTGACTTCGTTGTCCACAGCGGGGTCTCCAAGCAGCAGCACAAGTGAGACCATCATCTTTTGAGCTTATGCAAACAAATGCAGGAGAAAATGAACAGGATTTCATGTGGACTGAGATGGCTTTCCTGGGATGACAGAGAGAGCATAAAGCATAAACACCTGTCAAGATTCTTTTTCTTAAAGGTGAACATTGGGTGGTTTGTGGGTGTAAAGTCAAAGTGAGCCAGAAAAAGGCCATGTTTGGAGTATGGCCAGTCCAGAAACATTTTCAGCTAAATGTCTGGAATAAGGGTGCAGCTCAGGTGGCTGACAGAGACCATGAGCAAATCTTGCTGGGAGCTCCAATCCTTACTCAGCATGGACAACAAAGGGGTGACTTAATTTGTGTGGGTATTGGTGCTTATCATCGTCATGACTTCAAGTAGATTCTGATTCCTTTTCATATCTTTTCATAAAAATACAATAGATGTAAAGAATAGTGCTCTTAGAGGGATAAT
The DNA here is from genome assembly GCA_018697195.1 of Certhia americana. Classification (NCBI taxonomy): domain Eukaryota; kingdom Metazoa; phylum Chordata; class Aves; order Passeriformes; family Certhiidae; genus Certhia; species Certhia americana. Next base: position 8,878,866 of record CM031874.1, on the reverse strand, counting down.
GTGTGGCTTTGAGCATCTTCTGCCTACAGGAACGTGAGGTGCTTAATGAACTGCAGAAGTCAGATATTACAAGGACACTTTATTGGTAGGATCATTATTCTTTTTGTGTTGTTCAAGCAAAAAAAATCGAAACTACAGTGTAATGATAAAGAAACCCTATTTTCTATTCAAGTGAAGGTTTGGAAATCATTGGTTATTTTTCTGGGTTTGATTTTTAAAACTGCTGAGATGGGAGCATTAACAGGTGTTGCAGGGCAGAGCAAGCAGAGAATATTTCTATTTGATGTTTTTACAAAGCGTGTGTATCAGAATTGACATTCACTTCTTGCATACAGATGCATTCTTTTTTCTGGTGGAAACACTTGCATAAAAAGGGAAGACTTCTGTCATAATGCATGTTCTGAATTTTCTAATACCAATAAACCTGCAAGTGTTGAATCTTCTTTGGGCAGTGCTGGTACGAATTTTAATGCTTTTCTTCTGACACGTGTTTTGGTTTTGTTTTGCTGCTGGAATGCTACTGCTGTTGGTACACTGATATCTTCATGGGATGTTCAGGTTTTGTGTTCTATACGTGGCAATGTCTGTATATCTGCAAGTGTTCATCAAATTCTGAGTCTGTATTAAGCAAGGAAATAAAGATATGCAAATGAAACTTTGAGAAATAACCATGTCAATTTATAATAAATGGCTAAATACCACAAAGAATTCAAGAAATACAGTCAACTTAGCTAAAACCCAAGTTGAGTATATTAAAATATGCAATGCAATTAAAATGTCACTGTAACATGAGCGAATATTCGTGATTTATATCTTGCACATAGGACAAGATTCTGCCTTGGGAGGTAATCCAAGAAGCTCACTTAGAGACCTGACCTTTCACTGAAATACATCTCATGTTTTGCTCTGATAAGGACCCTTTGACATAAAAGAGGGTGGAATGATAAATTCGTGTTTTGCTATTTTCTTCTTACACGTTGGTGCAATTCCTGGCTGCCCATGTCATGCTTCAGCTTCACAAAGGCAGATGTGAATGAGGAAGGTGCTTCGTTAAACTAAAGAGCTAAAACATCTCACTTCTGCACTGAAATCCCCCTGGAATCCCAGCATTGATGTCTCCTCTGGCTGCCAGTTTTGCTGAGCTGTGCAAAGGCTTTGTGATGTACACAAATGGTCACTGGGGACTACAGAAGTTCTTTTGACCTAAGGCAAATAGAGTTTAATCTCTGGCCCTTGGAGGTTTCCTTTGTAGTTGGAGTGGCTCCTGTGTTCCATCAGTACCTCTTGATTTTGGGGAAATGGGCTCACCTCAGCCCTGTGTGCCTAGTGACTTGGCTATGGAGCACACCTGGAAATACCCAGGGGTGGATTTTTCTTTTCTTGCTGTTTTATAGCCTGAAGGAAGACGTACTTAACTGTGCATAATCCTGTCCTTTTAATATTTTTGATACTATCTCTGGCAGCTACTTTTGCAACTGTTGACCAAGTCCTGACCAAGTCAAGGTTTACAAACCTGTTCAGCTTTGTGCACTGACTGCTCCCATTAACCCACACAGATAATTAACAGTATAACAGGAGGTGCTGGTGCCAATTCTGAAATCATTAATGCTTGCATTTGTACATCCCTACTTGTCCCCAAGCAGTGCAAGGCTGTAAATCCAGCTTCTTTTGCTGCACTTCTTTTGTCACAGTTTTAGTGACTGGGTTCGCAGGAAAGGGATAATGCACTTCAAAATATGTTCCTTTTTAATTGGGATGTAAGAATAGGAACTTTTTTTTTATGTGCATCTATAATTTTGTAGAAGCTCCAAGCTTAGAGTAGTTAAGCTTGTAATACACAGTGAGAATTGTTTATATGCACATATATTGAGCTAAAATCTGAGTACCAAAAATATGAAACAAATTGCTTCAATTGCTGGTAAAATGGCTGGGTAGATATTGTAGGACAAATTCTTTCGTTTTCATGCAGGACACCCTTCTTCAAATTGTGTACAGGGTCAGTTCCCATTTTTGTAATCCCAATTCAGGCTCGGAAGGGGAAGAAACCCTAAATGAATTTCCCAAAGGCAGAGTTTATATGCTGGTAATGATGACAGATCCTGCACTAAACAATTAGTCATTGCCACTGTTCACTTTTCTGTCCACAGCTGAGCCTTTCTCACATCTTTTCTAGAGGTTAACAGCATCTCCAGATCGCTTCTTTTGTCCCCAACAAGGTGTAAGCCACGGGGAGCTGTCTCCATGGGAAACATTTTTATTCAAATAATCACGCAGCGTTGCACTACATGAAAGCCAGGGCTTATGCAGGGCTGGGATGTCTCTGGTAATGACTGCTACATAATAGGGCCACCTGGTGATTTGTGTGCTGCATTGCTCGGTAGGAACTGCAGCTCGGGAGCTGCTCTGGGCTCTGGCTGACAGGGAACACGCTGGGCAGGTGTGTTCTGCTCGTTTGCCTCGTCTCAGAGTGAGGTCATGCTGACCAAGCAGCACTTTGAATTTTCCTTACCTGCTGGCAGATGCCGCAGCTGTGTGGAGGAGGAGGAGGAGGAGGAGGAGGAGGAGGGAGAGTCATTCCACAGGAAACCTGTGCAAAGTGGATGGATGCTGGAAGCTTTGTGGAAATGAAGAGCCAGCACAGTAGCTGGATGTGTTTTTCCCATGTAGCACTGAACAGGAGTGTTGTTACACCTAATCCTGTTTATAATTTCTATTGATTGTCCCTTGTATTCCTATATACAGGGAAAGGTACAGCAGTGAACACTGCTGCCTGTGAATAAATGCATTTATGGTACCATCTTTTTTATTATTTTTTATTAGAGGCTGTGTTTTGATAACTGTTGATCTGCATGCATTTCTTTCTAGAGTTCATAACTCTAACCATGAGTTTTAATTACTCTGCTTATCTCCCATCATCAGTTGGGTGCTCACTGTTGGTGCAGCAAACCCCACGATCTTGTGCTGAGAATGCTGCAGAGAGCAGAGCAGACATAAAAGAAACCACATCAGAGCAGCATTATCAATTTATATCAGCTGAGAATCACACTCAGAAAGCAAACTCAAGAAGTCAGTGGCTCTCTAGTACTGGAAATGTGCTCTTAAACCCAAAGTAGCTTTACTTTGTTTTCACCCCTCCACCTTTTTGCTATTTCATCTGGTCAAACGATGCCAAATAAGTGAAGTTTTCTCAAAAAATAGTAATAATATTTTTTGCAACCTTTCTGATAAGTGATTTTTTTTTGAGTTTTGGAATAGGGTACCAAAGTATTTGCCTCTGAATGAGCTTGGTTTAGGTCCTGTACTTGTTCACATACATTCCATGTCAGCCTGGACACATTCCCTAGGCTCAAGGGCATCCTGTAAGTGGAAGAAAACTTTTCTTTCTATAGAAATGTGTTTAGGAGAAAACCAGAAAGTATTTGTGAGCATTTAGTAAGTAGAGTTGTAGGATCTGTGGATTGTCTTAGAATACACACCTGTGGCAGTTCCCAGAGTTGTGCTTTTTGATCTCTGTGGCAATAATCCCTAAAGGAGTGAAACCTTTAGGATTTGCCCAACTTGCAGGAACTTTTGGGCCATTTTTTTTAAAAGGAAAAAAAAAAGTAAAAGAAAATGAATATTTTTCAGCATTCCCTTATGTCATAACCAGAGGATAAAATAGAGCACGCAAAATTCACCACAGCTGAATTAACAGGAGAGGAGGTTGTTATATTTAAGCTATGCATTTTTTTCTGTAATTAAGTGAGTTTCATAGAGAGAACATTCCTTCTCCAGGAGAAATTCTCTTAATTGGCAGTTATGTGGGGTTAATGAACTACTTAGAGTACCGAGGGGGAAAAAGTGTGGGGAAGGAAGGGGGGAAAAACAACCCCAAGTGTCAGAACTTGGCAAATCCATTCTCAGAGCTTTAGCCAAGCTCTGATGGAATGAGACTGGCCCTAGAGAAGGAATGGCCCTTCCTGACAGGAATGCTCCCAGAGCAGGGATGCTGCAGATCAGAGCACTTGCCTACAAAATGAATGCTCGAGGCAGAGCCAGTCATACTAAGGAGGCCATAAGAATGAAAATCTTAAATAAATAAAAGGCGTGGGGTGCATATCTGGAAGGAGATGGTAGAGCTGATTATTTTCTCTTCTTTTTTTTTTTTTTTTTTTTTATCCAAGTGCTACTGTGGGGAAATTGGAACAATCTCAGTTTGTGTTATTTCTGCATTTGTGAGGTTGTTCACTTAACCTGTGCAGTGACCTGGAATACTCAATACCACTGAGACAGAAAGAGTAACTGAGAGACTTGTGATTTCATGGAGGAATTTTATTGAACAGCAGCAGATTTACTTTACACTTCAGTAGTAAGTGATAAGAGAGGAATTATTCAACATGCTTACTTATTTCAGCCCTGGGAGGTGGTGTAAATTTTGAGGGCACAGAACATAGTGCCTCATATCATGAAAGTGAAAACTGTTTTAAAATTAAGATGAGAAGTGCCATGTTTCATAGATGTTGCTTAAGTTCCTCTAGCATTCCTCTGAACTTAAAGTTTTTAAGTCATGGTAATGCCTTTTGACAAGACATTTCGACAAGAGCAGAATGCTGAACTGATTAAGAGACTAAAACTGAAATTTACTTAGAAATTTCAGAGGGCAATGGTTTTGGCAATACACATAAACACTAGTTATGATGTGTCATTCTATATTAGACCCTGCTTTTCCTATCTTTCCATAGGCAGATGCTGCTTTTTTCACTTTATAGGTTTGTTAAGGATTTTGGTCTGCCTTTTTCACACCCTCAGGCTTCCCATCAACCCAACCACAAAATGCATGTCACATAGGATTCACCTTTTCCTGTTAGATTAGATACTCCTGAATGGTCAGCTGGAAGCTTTTTTTTTTTTTTTTTTTCCCCCTCTGGTTTGTTTGGGTTTTGTGTTTGTGTTTTGAAGAGGGGCTAGGAAGCTAAACAGACTTGATTATTGGAATTTGACTTCATAGCTGATAAGCATGAAGAAAACAAACAGAAAAGACTGTTATAGCAAGATAATCCCTCTGACAATTAAAACAAGGCTGATTTGGGAAAGCAGCACACCCAAAAGTGCCGTTCATGCGCTGGGTACTTTTCCATGTGATGTTCTGTGCCCGCATAATTGATGATAGTGCTCAGTGTGGCTCTGTGCATGCAGGAGATAATTTATATTGAATCTTAAAATTCAAATCAGCTTCCTGCAATTCAACATGGAGTTCATACACGGAGTGCATTTGGGTTTTCACTCAGAGATGAAGCAGGATGAAAACCTTTTTTTGTTAAGGAACGGTGACATCCTAAATAGACCTTTAGTAAGACACAAAAATATTGCTGTGGTTTAACCAATGTACTCATCAAAGGGAGGAAATTGGGTAATCTCCTTTTGGCAAATCTGTTCTAGGTTGTGTGTGCTGACACTGCTTTGAGAGAACACAAGCTTCAGGTGGTTGAAATGAACTTCTGGCTCAAATACCCACTTGGTTCTTGGGCCCCAGACTGCCTTTGCAAGCAGTGTGGCTTTTGGGGAGGTGTGCCATCAGTCACAACAAACGTTGCCTCCTGGTCCTGGGGAGGTGTGAGCCTCCTGTTTGAACAGCCTGGACGTATTTCAGTGTTTCCTAAAGGTATGCTTACAGAAAGAAAGCTTTAAAGGTTGATAGTTTTCATCTTTTGGCTATTAGGAATGTTGCATCTTTTTTGTCAACACCATGTTTTCATACCAATGAGGTATTTTATCTGGCATTGCCAGGTGTCTCTCTCTTTCATAGAGAATCCCATGAATGCCTTGCATTCATGTCTTTGTATACAAACTCAGAAGCTGAGAATGACATTTGTTAAACACACATCTTTTCTACACACTGTTCTTTCCAGTTTCTGAAAGACTAAAGATACACATTCTTTGTTAACCCAAAAATGAATGAAGTTTTGAATACATATAAATATATACATGTGCTCAGGGTAGACGTGAACAATTCTGTAAGATGTAGATTATTTTTTTTTTTTAAATTCCATCTACCCTCTGTGCTTATTTGTTGGCTTTATCTGCAGAAGAATTAGCTAACCTAGGTGAACAAGCTGCCAGGGTTTGGGTATGTTTTTTTGGAGCTGAGGGAGTCTAATTTGAACCTTATAAAGCAACACTGAACAACGTAGTAACATGCTGTGATTCAGTGCATATCAGTTCATAACTACCTCTGAGAAACTGTTCTGAGTATGAATTAAACAATACTCTTAAAATGTTTTATTATATTTAGTTCTCTACAGTGCGTACCGCTGGCAAAGGTTAATTGGTTTGTGTAATGCTAGAAATTATAGTCCTTGATACATCTGCTAGTCTGAGTTAGCACAAGAGCTGCAAGATCTTTGCTAAGGATCTAATAGCTAATTTGAATGCCTCAACCCTCAAAAGAAGTGCAGAATAACTGAGTTTAATCAGGGTTCTCTCTAGAGCAGAACTGGACAGTGGATCCAAATTAGGTCGGTTGTTCCATGACACAGATTTTCATCCAGTGGAGACAGAGTTGCTACCAAAGTAGTTTTACTAAGAACAAAGTTCCCAACTTCAAAAACTTGGGAACACAGCAGAAAAGAATGATACTTTCATCCAGGTCATGCATTTTTACATTTTTCCCTATTTAATAAGCTAAAGCCTGGAAATGTAAAATTTGGTGCATGTATTAGGCAAGTCTTTGGAGTTACTGCAGGTATTCAAAACACGAGGGGTTTGGGTTCAGTGGTTTTAATTTTTTTTTTATTTTAACACTCCTTTACATCTAAAGGTTGTCCCAAATCCCAGCTGAATACCAAGAGAAACTTTGATCCTAGACATGGAACACTGGTAGGATGTTTGCTGAGGGAGCAGGGTGGGCGTTCTCTTGTAGGGCATGGAAATGAATGCCCAAGAAAAACATTCAGGGGACAGGCTTTTCTCTGTCCTGTTTAAATGGGGAAAGCCAGCATGCTGGCCTCCAAATTTTAGTATCTTTAGATAAAAATTTATAATGTGTATGTGTGGAATACACTGGGATCCTCTCCTGTTTGCTTATAGAGCTGAGATCTGAGTGCTGGCTACCTCTGCTGGTCTGAGGACCCTTCTGAATCAGGGCAATAATTCTGCTTTTTCTTCAAGAAGGCTTTTCTGCTGCTCATTGGGAGCTGCACTGCTCTAGGTTGAAGCCATGGTTGTGACCTGGTTACTTTCACCACCATCCTTTAACCTTACAGCTTAACACAGCTTTATCTGCTGTGGTAGGTGGTAGACTTGCTCTCAGTTTAAGACCTGATTCTCCCAGTGGCTCTTGTGACCAGTTTCCAATGGGATTTCTGAGCTGGGGTAGCACTTAGGAATAAGCCTGTGATTGAGAATGCTCAATTTTTATAGAAGTCTTTCTCCTGTTCGCATCTTCATTTTATTCCCCCTCCAGACTTAAAGGGCACCAAGCTTGGGCTTGCCACCCACTGTAAGGGAGTAGATGTTCTCCTCTGAGATTCTTGTGCTTCTCTACCCAGCAGAAGGATTCTTTCAGAACCGAATGAAGGTACAGAGCAGCACAATGTGCAGGGCTCATTCAAGTGCTGAGATAGCATCAGAACACAGCTAAAGACTCCCAGCGCTGCCCAGGCATGAATGAAGCTATTAAAGGAAAAGTGTCCAAGTGTGACTGCCTTTGATCCAAGCTTGGTGAGATCTGGTGGAACTGACAGCTGTTTAATAGGAAGCAATCATGTTTGATTCTACCTGGCTTTTTCTCTGCTTCTTTTATCTTAAGTAATTTAGAGAAGAATTTTATGACTAACAAGTATGCACTTAGCAGTGGTTAACATAACCTCAAAGGCACAGGTCACTGCTTGTATCTACAAGCTCAGAAAGAAACTTGAACTGTCATTGTGCATTTTAGTACCATATAAAATTTCCTAATGTAAGCCAGGAATTAATACTTACTGTAATTTAGGCTTTGGTCCACTTTTGGAGCTTTGGTCTTAAGAGCCACATCTTCTCAATCAAGGAGCGCCATGAGCATTGAATTGATTTTCTGCTCTGGAAGGGGTATTTATTCCTAGTAATTTCTAGGCACAGAGTCACCTGCTGCAATTGATGTGACACACACACCTAGTTCTGGCTGTCTACAAATCTATACTTAAAGGCACCTCTAGGCAGTCCTTTTATAGTGAAAAGGACTTAACTGGGCAAAATGTGCTAATCTTTCCTGAACCAGGGAAATGACTTTATTATTCTCCCCATCCTCATGCCATCATTATGATCTAGTGTTTTCCCTTCATAAATGAGAACAGTAGCCTTGCCTCTGACCTCCATTAATGTGTATCATAAAAGCTGCCTTTATAATATGCTCCTCTGGCAGAACTCATTCCCTTGCAACCTGTTCCTTGGTGACAGTTCAGGGGAATGTTATGGATTCCCATGAAACTTATCAAATGGATGCGATAACCCCATTGTCAGAGGCTGCTTGAGCCATTATTAAGCACATATTGGATAGTCCATTAGTTATTATATAAACTCTTTAAAATAACATTAGTAGGAAAAGAGTTGGGTGAAGTCAAATGTTGCTGGGTCCTGTTGTAATAGGTGAAACATGCAACTCTCAGAGGTGGGGTTTGGAGAAAAGGAAGCTGTTGTCATAAGCAGAGCAGGATGAAAGCATTCACCTGTTGTGGTGTGTTGTAGTAGGTGCTGGTCCATCCCTGAGTACCTAAAAAGGAGGAAATCCAAACAAAAACGCTGCTTGTATGGAGCAACATCTCTTCATGACTTCACGTCTTTGAAGTGATGGACACAGCTTGTTTCTACTTCCAGCTGCATAATTTTGTAGCTATTTCCATATCATTTAGTGTTGCAGAATGTCATGGAGCAGTTAAACAAGATGCAAACAGGTACAGAACAGCACCTGACATAAAATACAGACAAAGGGTCTAGACTGTACATGCATTCAGAATAAGAATCTGAATTTTACATTCGGCTGTAAGTTGTTGAAAGAGTTGCCAGAGCAAATAAAGTACTTCATGAGTGTGTGCTGTGTGGAGGATTTCCTATTGTTGCCGTTTTAGTTTTTCCATGAAAAACTAATGGTTTTTAATAACTAATATAGTGTCAGGTATTACCTAACTACATTATAACCATGGGAAAATCACATTATAAGCTGTCCTCAAGTTTCCCTGATTTTTCTAATATGGGAAATACATTTTTTCTTTCACAGAAATGTTGTGAAATAACTTTTTATATATATACACACACACACACACACACAGAGAAGAGTTAAAATGGTATAAAACACATGTTCTCTTGGCACAATTTATTTTGTGAGAACAGAAGGGAAACAGTGTGAGTAATGAATCAGGGATTGTATTGACCTGACTGTCACTGTGACGACCTATTAAAATCTAAGATGTTTTATCATTCTCTGAAATTGGATTCAAAATCTATATGTAGCTAAGGATACAGTTATTAAATATTGTGCTGGTAATGCTCATATATGTGAACAACAAATGTGTTGGAGATCACAGAACCATGAAGCCGTCGAGGCTGGAAGTCACCTGTGGGAAATCCTGTGGTTTCTTTTTGTATTTAAATGGTTTCCTGTGTTTCAGTTTGTGTCTGTCATGGTTTAACCACATCCCCTGCAGTGGGATGGGGGAGAGAATGGGAAGTAAAACTTGAGGGTAAAGAGAGTTTGATAAGGAGAGTAGGGAATTCATCAAGCACTGCCACAGGCAGGTGCACGGGCATCCTTGGGAATGCAGGGCTCCATCCCATGTGATGGTGACTGGGGAAGGCAGATGCTCTAATTCTGAGCATCCCCCTCCTTCTCCCAGCTCTGCATGCTGGACATGAGGGGTGTGAAATACCCCTTGGTCAGTCAGGCTCAGCTGTCCCACCTGTCCCCCCCAAACTCCTTGTGGAGCAGAGGAAGCCTCAGTGGTGACTGAAACACCCCTTTGTGATCAATGCTGTTTTCAGCACAACTCCAGACCACAGCCCATAGCTTCTCTGGGAGAAAATCACCTCTCCCAGCCCAAAGGAGCAGTGTGGCCATCCCCTCCTGCCCTGGCACTGGGCAGGGAGCAGCCTTGGCCAACGGGACCATGGGCGAGCAGCCTGGGATGCTGAGAGTCCTCAGGTGTCCTGAGGACAGCACTCACCTGTTTTCAACTGTATTTTTGCTGTTTCCAGTCTTCTAATCTGTTGTTTGCTCCAGACTGTTCTAGTCACAGACCAGTTCTGTTGGCTGGCCTGGGCTGTCAATATTAAGTATCAAGACACTGGTAATAGTAACTTTTTTACTAAGCTCTGCACTTCCTGGAGGAGATTTTCTATTGTGGCAGAAGTGCCGGGCATGGCAAATCCTGCTTCGGTAAGGCAGAGTGAAGTTACTGTGGAGTAAATCTCATTTAATGCTTTGAAATGTAAGGGCACATTCCTATTTTGGTACATATGGACAATAAATCAGGTCTCATGAAGCTGTTATCTGTCTAAGAATAGCAAAGTATAAAGAGAAACAAAATGAATTCATATTGCATATAGATTTAAGTGTTAGCCCTTCCTGATATCCAGGATCTGTTTTTCTTTTACAGTGATATGACTTATTACAATTGCTCAATAATCAGTTATTATTCTAGAAGTGATACTGCTTATAGCTCACAAAGTACTGACTTGGTATGTTCACTTCTATTCCATAAACCTGCTTTTTGCTTTCACTCAGAAAATTTGGGGGGCAAGAGCACTATCTCCTTGGCTATCCAGAGTACACTGGTCATAGTTTTTTAATTTTTATTGGTAATACAAGCAACACTTTTTGCTTACCTGTGTCCATATATCTGTTGCTCATCTAAATAGGAAATTTCTCCTTTATTAAAGCACTTGAAAGAACTTGTTTTGGTCGACTCCAAGCTCAGTAGCAGGTGTGGTGGACCCTGTGGCATATGCTGCTCCAGAATGGTGTCAGGCCCATGTGCTGAGCTTGATTTTAGCACCGTCTGGAATTTGGATTCAGTCTGTGATAGCCTTCAGCTGAGGTGCTGTTTTCATCCTTGAAAACAGGAATCGAGTTACGTGGTGATTTTTCAAAAGGAGCAAGCTAGATCTAAGTTTATACATAGTTAAATTCCCATTATTTGAATTGGCTGACTGCTTTGCTAAGTGTTTAAAAGTCCCGCTAACAGGATGCTCAGCAGTTTGCAGTTACAAGCACTTGGATGCCAATGCCATGGTAACCAGGCCCATTTGGGTACCTTGCTTGGCAAGATCTTTGTAGGTCTTTTCTCTTGGGCTCTGCCTTATATAGTTAACATAGAAAGCAGAACACAAAAGAAAAGATTTCACAAAATTAACATCTCCCGTTAACAGTAGGGTAGGGATGCGTTGTCCTCCATGGCATCATCTGCTGCTGACATTCAAGCAGTTCTAATTACTTTAATGACTCCCACTGGTCCCCTCTGTAACTGCTGGATGATGCCTGAGGACACTCTTCAGAGGTGGGAGAATAAAGCCAGGGACCAACCAGAGAGTGAAGCCGCTCTTCATGCTGGCAAAAAATTGTTCCTCTGAAGGTCTGTGGAGTTAACAGGCCAGGCACTTCCCTCTTTGGCAGTTTCTTTTCTCATCCTGCTTTTAGAGAATGCTTGCACCTCAGAATTACTTTAGATTCCAGAATCAATGCAAACTCTTTGCCGTCTTCTGTTTGTTTCTTTTACATACATATATATATATATATTTATTTTTTTTAAGCAACTTTAATTTGCTCATGTTAATTTTTTTGTCGAGTTTGGCTGTGAAGTTTTCCTGTCAAGCTCTAAAATGTCGTGATGGTTACCAGTCTCCATTTTTCATCCCTTTTTTATTTGGTGAGCTACAAACACCTGAGATTATTTGATCATTGCATCTGGTGGGAGAAGATTGACATGTTTTCTTGGGATCACAGGCTGAGTTTTGACTTTCTCCCTTTTTGTAGTCTTAGACAGTGCTCACTTTCTTGATATGCACTTCCATAATGGACTTGTACATTATTATTGGTGTTCTTTGATACAAAAGAAATTCAATACCTCTGAGGCTATAAATATCATTGATTCACTCCAAATAGAGAAAGATACTGTAATATTTTTTAGATTATTAAGACTTTTCCATTTTCTCCAGATGGGGAAGAGTTATAAATTTGGTAATCATTATGCCCTAGGTAACTGAAGTTACACAACCAAACCCTCTCTTTAAAGCATAATTATGATTGTTTCCAACATTTAATTCTTTTTCTCTTTCAAAAATATTTTTTAATGCCTTGAGTGGTTTTTTTTTTGTTTACTGTTTCAAAGAATTGCTCCTGTGGCTTGTGTTACAACAGACAAGCCTTAGTAGCAGAATAGCAGATTATATTTCTCACCTACAAAGCTTTAATGGAATTATTGAGCATTTCAAGATGTTGCAGTAGGAATCCAAGCTTGAAATAAATGTATGGATTTCTTTTTCCCCACTGAATGACTAGGATGAAAAATCTCAGTCTTTTCTGTGTGGAATTCAGTTTCTTCGCCAACTTGTTTAAAACAATTACAAAAATTTAGAGGAAAAAACAATTTTGTGAAGATGCTAGCTTGAATCTTATTGAAACAGCTGTCACTCATATAAGTGATGTAAAAATGTATGAAATCTTACAATTCTTCCTGGTGTTTATTCAGCAGTCACTAATATATACAGAGATGCACTTAAGGGAGAAGTTCTATCTATGCATGCACATAAATTTTGTGTAAATTTGAGTTCTGAATGTCAAAATCTCCTCATTTTGAAATTCACTCAGGCTTCTAGGAATTGTGATTGGGAGGGACAACCTGTGGTGCACCTGGCTTGGTCAGTGCTGCTCGGGGGGGATGTTCAGGGTCAGGGCTGCACAGGGGATGTGCTGCTGCTGCCTTTGCAGGCAGGGGTAAAGTTCCTTTGGAATTTAATGGGGACAAAGGTGCAGATAGTAAAAAAGTCCAGGCAGAGTTCATATCTTCAGCTCAGCTGCTGTTCACCAGCCCTGCATCCCAGGTGAAACACAAAAGTTCTGCTGAGTTTTATTTCAACCAATGCCTGTGTAGCCTGGGCTGTAAAGAGCTCTCTGGACAGAGCTGGTGGGGATGAAGTGCTTTCCACCACACCTGCTGCCTGCCCAGCAATGCCTCCAGACCCAAATAATCCCCTGTCAGGGCAAACTCAGCCATGGGGAAAACAAGAACAGCCCTTGTGAGATGTGTGCTGTAAAACCAGCAGCCTTGCTTGCTTTGTCAAGTTCCAGAAAGTTTTCCTGTGGTGGGCGTGCAGCACAAGTTAAAGCACATTAAATGGTGTGTGGCTGTTGATGCTCAGGAGAAAAGCAGCTCTAAAGCTGAAACCCAGGGGGTGTCTGTGCTCTCCCTTGGGAGTGTTCCCACTGGGATTTAATGTGCTGCGACTCCTGCACGGTGGCTGCACACCATTAGTGGATTTGCCTCAACTTTCCAGGATGTCCTTACGTTGTTGATGTGACTTTTGGTCCTGCTCTTGGTGCTGCCTGCAGAGTGAAAGCCACGGATTTCCATGGGCAGACCTTACTCTGCAGATCCTGCACCCTGTCGCCCTTACGTGTCAGTCATTTAATTAACCTTTCAAATTGTCTCTTCAGTCCCAGTTAGAAAGGGCAAAGTCCCATGGCCTGTTTTAATATTTAAAATGAGAAACCGATGTTCATCACTGACGCTTCATTTCCTGTAGAATGATGTGCCTCAGAGCCCTTTTATCTGCTGGACCTGATGTGCATGATGATGCCTCTGCTACATTAACACACACTTTTCAGCAGGACTGCTCCTAGTTTAGGCTGATTAGGTTAAAGGAAGATCATCCAGAATGCAATGATGATTCAACATTTATGGATTTCAGCCATCACAAGCTAAATATATTCTCAGCAGGGTGTTTGGGGGTAGGGAGGGACAGCAAAAATGCTCTGCTGTGTTGTATTTCTAATGGGTTTAGTAATGCTCACTAGAAATGGTATCTTCACTTTCCTTGGTGCAGACGTTTGTAACAGAGTACCCTGTGCTATAAAGGCAATTAATTGTCTGTCTGATGTGCCTGCTGTACATCAAAATCTGCTTTTTAATTATGAGTATGAAGCTGGCTGCACAAAGGATCAATTTTTGATTTCCTAAGATACTTAATGTGTTATGAATAGGAAAAGAAGCCACAGTAAAATTGAGCATCCTATTCCTGTTTTAAAGTAATTTTCAAAGTTATGAAAATATTTATGTAGAAAGCAGTGGTTTAGTTGTCCGGTTACATAAAAAATGTTGGACCTGTAGAAATTAAAGAATGCATTGCCCCTCCCCAGGAGATCTAGCAGTTTTTAGACTAGCAACTTCTAGACACTTTTTCCAGTTAATCCAATTGAAAACATGAGACACTGACACATCTCAAAACAGGCATCTAATTTAGGAGTCTGTTGGGGATTGAAGTTTTTTAGATAGTCCAGAAAGTTCCTGAGGACTCTGACTCATCCCTCAGAGGCTGCAGTAGTGAAGTGGAAGCTTGGGTTCCTGTCTGTGCCTCTCAACTTCACACCCCACAAAAAAGAGAGTGTGAGCCCTCTCCTGTGTGCCTGAGGCCACCTCTCCGAGCTTTGTGTCCATGTGGGAATATAAATAATTAATAATAGTGTTTGGCTGATGGTTGGAGAGAAATACCGTTCTCGAGTATGGAAGTGAAACTTGAAAAAAAGAAAATTGGCACATGACAATCTTCTGTTAAACTGAAGGCTGCGTTGTAGTGTGATTTTGCATGAAATTTGCAAGCAATACACAAAGAACTCATTTGCTGTTAGGTTTGGGGAAAGAGCAGCTTCAAAATTATTAATAAATATTGAGGGCAATAATGTGACTTTTAAGTGCTTTATGAGCTAATTTTGAAGAAGGATTACATACTTTGTTCTTTTTAGTTTCACTGTTTCTGTTGATATAAATCCATGGACAATTTGCCAGCATAGAATTAGCAGTTGATAGACTTGGTTTAACCTGGAACAAAGTGAGCCAAGTGTGGAATAAACTCTGAAAGTACTGAAAAGTGCTCAGCAACATTCATGGCCATCCAGAAAAGAAAATGTATGTGTTTATCCAATTAAAACTGCAGGAATAAATAAGCACTTTAGACACAATCTAATTATCCAGCTGGAATTTGGCCAGGATTCTTGAAGCTGACATCCCTTGAGTCGGAGGTGTCAACAGGGAATTGATAGTGAGGGTGAGAAGTTGATTTCTGCATCCCTCATGTGGAGTGCTGGGCAGGTCTGACAGTGCCCACCACAATGAGCTGCTCCTTTATCCTTGCCCTTCATTAGTGTGCCCTGAAAAAGCGTGAAACATAATTAAAATAATCCTGAATTATCATTATTTTAAGTGCCGCTAATGGCACTGTTGGAGACAATGAGATGAAATAGTATCTAATTTTTCTCGTTAATATTGTCCCTTTAATTCCTCGTGCATCAAAGGCTTTTTCTGCATAAAATTGCTCTTGAGGAGGATGGGGCTGCATTAAGAGGTATCACAGAGTTTGGGGGTTTTCATCTTCAGGTCTTTAAGGAGGAAAGATTTATTTTATTTTTGAGCTTCTCTGTGGGGCAATCTTTGCCATAAAAAGTCCTGGTTTTAAGAAATAATAGCAGATATCTATGCTAATAGTAATGTGTTTGTAAGTGGGTTTTTTCTCAGGCTGGTTTTTTGCAGTTAGAGCTGTCTCCCAAAGAGCGGCTGAGTTACAGAGGGAAAACTGGCAAGATTAATTTTTAATGTGATAACTTTGGCTAGAGTTTTATTCCTCAGCACTCAACACCTATAAACTCAGGGGATGTGTGTCTCAGTAACTAAGTTTCAAAATTTCCTTCTTCCCCTCCCCCTAAAATAGGGGGAAATCAGTGTAAATCAAAGGATTTTTATTTTTATGCTTTTCTTTTTTCCCCTCCTGCTGTTTGGTGTGGTCGACATGCACAAGTCTGAGTGTTTTTTGGATCCACTTTTGAATTGCAGCATCACCAGCTGCAGGTGATTCTGTGTGCTGTGGTCACCAAACACAGTTCAGAGCTGTGGCTTCTGAGTGAACTGGCACGACCTTCATTGGAGAAGTTTAGAGATTTTAGAAAGCATTTTTATTTGGCAGCTGATGATGGCTCAAAGTTTGACATACAAAACCTGATCTGCATTTTGTTGCCCCCCTGCCCAAGGTGGCTTCCTGCCTGCTCCAGCCCTTTGGATCCCTGTGGCTTGGTCAGCAATACAGGCATTTAATTAATTAATTAATATTAATTATTTAATTAATACAAGAGCTTGTCTTGCTCCTCCTGCTGCTGTGTGATCCTGGTGGGGCTGGGAGGAACCCTGAACACATTCCTGTGTCTCCAGAGCCCTGTATTTAAGGGCTGTTTGCTCCAGGATCTGAGGTGCCAGTGAAATGAGATGAGATTGTGCTCACAGTCACTGCTTCAAACACAAAACTGCTCCTGAGGGTCGCTTGGCATTCACCTCCCAGAGATGTGAACCAAGTACTGGTGTATCTCTGATACTCTCAAACCCAGGCTTTTGTGCATCTGTGTGTAATGAACTGCAGTGGTGGTATAGCAGAGACTTTATAATGGTTGTCTAGACAGGATGATGCTTATCCATAGAGATAAGTTCCTTTTTACCAATTAGGGAAAAAAAAAAAAAAAAAAAAGGATTTATTTTGCTGAAGCAGTACCTAAGAGTAATAAGAGTAATGTCATTCTCTCGGTTGGTTGCTCAACTGTTAAGGTGGTGTGGGGATATTATTGAACAAGCCCAAAGTAAGTACCAAGGGAGAATTAGCTAATTCAGCTTAATAACTAAGCATTTCCTGTTTGAGTGGCAGCAGGTTTTTACATCTCTTCCAGGAGAAACAACTAAATTAGATTTTTATTAAAGGATTAGTCCATGTCATGACTTAGATCCTACAAAATTTTCTGAGACTGGTTCTCAGCAGACCCAGTTCTGGAGGCTCTGCCTGGTCTTTTCAGTCTCCTTGTGGTTCCCTTAATGTTGGAAAATGGCCTGTGGAGTCTCCAGTAGTTGCCATAAATACCTGAGTGCCATCCATTTTGTCCTGCCTCAGGCACAGGAGTTTTGGGATGTGCTGCAAATCCTGGCTGTGACTGAGGGGCAGACACCACGGGGATGGAGTCAGGGATAATTCAAGGTGCTGACAACAGTCTGTAGGGAACCAATTTCTGCAGACCCTGATAGTTTCTCCAAACTGGAGCATGGTCACTTCTGGACTAAGGGAGTGGCTGCTTTCTCTCCCCTCATTATCTCATTTATTAACGAGCTGCTGCAATTCTGCACTGTCCTTCCTATCCACAGGAGAGAGAAACCACTGTGTTCAATGTCAAACATCTGCCCAGCAAACCTGTCCTTCAGGAAGGGGATCCCTCCTTCAGTTTCCTTCTGTGTGATTAATCCATCCCAGTGCTGCCTGCTTTGGAAGGGGCAAGAAAATGAGCCTTTTCTTTTTCTTCTCATATAAAAATTGTTAAATACTTAAATGCAGGCTATTTTTTTTTATCTTCCTGTGAAATGCCTCAGGGCAAGGTTACAGTAATTGTGTATTATGCTGCCCTGCTATACAGAGTCCCATTGTAATTTGGCTCATTTTTGTAGCATCTCTCTCTGGAGAATCAGCTGGAGCAGCCCTTGCAGAGTGTCAGTATGGTTACAAAGGGGTCTGTTCTGTGTGCATATTCCTTGGGAGAATGTCTGCCAAGGTGAGGTGGTGAAAACTGCTGTGAGGTTTGTGACTGACAGGGTTTTTTCCCCCTTTTAATTTTTTTTTTTTTAATGGGACATTGAAAGATTAATGGATCTTTAAGCAAAAAGGGATTTTTTAATTTTTCTTTTAGGTTAGGTAGAACATTGTGGTCTCGAAACTGTGGAGTAGTTTATTTTTCTCTGGAGGAGTACACGGTGCATGGCACTGATTCCCTGTGATGCTGCAGTTTTTCACTTAGCCCTCCTCTTCACATTTCTCTTCCTAACAGCTGATTCTGGTCAAGCTGACCCATTTCTGACCAGAAGTCGTCATCTGATTCAGAAACAAATTTATCAGGCATTACATATAAAATGTCATTTCTTAACACAGTAGTGAAATTCCCCTGAGCTCATTTTTTATCTTCTACAGAAGACAGAAGTGCATTCCTGCTGGAATTTTGCCCTTTTTTAGATTTTCCCATGTTTTGTTACAGGTTGTCCTCTGGGGATTGAAGATCTTTCAGGACAGACAAAAATCCCAAGTGGGGTTTTTTGGTTTTTTTTGGTTTTTTTTTTTTTTTGTAACAATTGCTGAGCCTTTACCATTACTGAAGAGGAGTTTAAGGAGTTAGAACAAGATTGGTTTAAAATCTGTTTATTTTCCCTCAAGTCACTGCAGGTTCAGGGAATGGGTTGGTTTGTGCTTTGCTTCCTGGCAGGAACACGTTTTTAATATAATCCAGCCCTCTCTGTACATCCTCATTGTTTGGATTGTGCTCCATGACGTTTCAGACATGAGAGCAGTTAATATGGATTGTTCCTCTTGACCCTGACCACATTTATCCCCAACAATTCATTTCATTCCAGTGGATGATTCCCTCCTGGCTGAGAATGAGGTGCCTGGAAGCTTTGCTTTCCCCCAATGCTTTTATGACCTATTTCAGATGCCAGAACACCTTTATAGCCATGTCACACTGTTCTGTCCTTCCTGCCTCTCCTGTCCGCCTTAATGGAAGGACAGCTTAAAAAATGTCCTAGGGTTTGGGGTACAACCCAAAACTTTGGATTTTTCTCCAGTCAGTAGGAGTTAGTCTCCTTGTATTCAGCTCTCCTGACCTATTTTACCCCAGCAGCCAGAAGCAGTCCAACTTTCTTGATGTGCATCACCCAATTCCTTGCAGTTGTTGAAACACAGGGGTGGTGCGTTTCAAGATGTACCAGCAGCAACATTGCCTAGAAGCTCCCTCTTAGCAAAAATAAAAAATTCTGTGAACATTGGGGTGCATTAAAAATTTAAAATGCAACTAGTGTTTTCCATATTGTAGGCACATGAAGGTGTAATAGGAGCTTTTGCTTGGGGATTGTGTCTTTGATTCGTGTGTGTGTGTGTCTCGACTCCGAAAGCTTTCCTGTCTCTGCCTGTTAAACTTGGCCGAGCTGCTTTAGAAATCCACCCCACACTGTGATAGCTCCAGCATCTCCAGGGTAATCTGGGATGCTGCATACAAATCCTTGTGTGAGTCTTCAGTCTGACAGGCTCGAGCTAGACCAGGCATATCTGTGAGAGGTGTTCAGCACCATTTGTACTGCCACTGGACTGGAAACTCAGCTCAGATGTTTATCGCCGGCGTCTCCAGCCCGAGCCCGCTGTGTTCCACACAGCTTCTTCTCCTGATGGGCTTTTTCTCAATAAAACTTCACGCCCAGCAGCTTCCCTGCTGTCCGAGGATGTGTTTGTTTCTTTGCCTCTGAGCCTGTGGTCAAGCTCTGTTGAAGAAGAAAAAGTTTGACTGTGGGCTTGAGTCCTTTTTCATAAAACTGTAAAATCGCAGAAAAATGCTTATTGAGAAGAGATTTTTTTCTGAAAAACCCAACAGCTTTTGGCACTTGTTTTTGGCTCTGCTGCACTTTTGCTGTTACTTTGGTGTCTTGTCTCATTTCTGACAGCTTGGGTTACCTTAGCAGGGAGCTGACTCTATGCTGGCCAGGTTGGCCATCCTTCAGGGAGTGGTTTAATTTATAGAATCTCAGAATCCTGGAGTGGTTTGGGTTGGAAGGAACCTTAATAAACATCTAGTTCCAACCCAACCCCTGCCATTCAGAGAGCTCAAGTCCCTTTTGTGTTGTAGTTGATGTAGCAGAGTGGTGGGGAGGCACAGATTTTGGAGCTGATGCTCTGCAGATATGCCAGGAGAAATGGGGTCCATAAAAACTGGACCTGGTTGCCTCAAGTCCCATCCAACGTGGATGTCTGGAGCTCACCCTGCAGTTCAGGGTGCTGTGGAGGTGGACAGGACTTCTGGGTGCAGCCACGGGAGGAGAGAACAGCCAAAGCCAACCAAAGTGTTAAAATGAATTAAACAGAGAACCATTCTCTGGATTTGCAAGTTTTCAGCTGTTTCTGGTCTCTAAGTACACGTTTTCCAGCTCTGCAGAGTATGTGAGGCTGTTCCCAAGGGACCCCAGGGCTGCTCCTAATGAATTACAGGCCTGCCAGGACTCCGAATTTGTTTAATTTGTTTTTCTTTTATGAAGTGAATTTCCTTTGGTTTTATACAGTGGGTGGAATCAATTTTTTTTTTTTTTTCCGGCATGCAGAGCATTATTTTATAAATTCTCTAAGAGGATTGGAGTATCAAAGCTCTGGATAAGTCTTGCATTTGAATTTTTGTGACTTCTTTGCAAATGGATCATTATTCATTTTCACCTTTACGGGTGCTGCTTTCTGTATGAAATGCAGAATAACCAGCTGCTAAGTGAGTTTCAAATGGAGCTTTTCATTTTCTTCTGAGGAAATAACACTGGCTGTGGTGGTAATAGATCATCTGTATAGGAGGCAAATCTATTTTTTATGAGCGTGATATTTTGATGGCAAGTGCCAAAATCATATAAAAATAAGAATACATATTGCAGATAATTAGTTCTGAGGGTTTGAGGTTTATTTTATTTTATTGTACTAAACTCTAACTTTTACGTGAGCAGAGATGAAGAGCTGCTTGCCGTACCTTGCCTCCTGGAATTTCAGCCACAGGGGTACAAGCTGAGTGTCAAAGTTCACAGGGTTTAGGAGGGTGGTGGATGCAGAACAGAGAAAATTTGAGCCAGGTTTTGAAGGCAAATCTCCCAGCCCCAGCTGCCCTCAGTCTCAGGGTGTGTTGGGCACAGCACCAGGTGGGTTTTGTCTCATCCCTTGTAGCTGGAATGAGAACAGACTCTTGCCAATACTCATCCCAGCTGTAAACTCATCTTGTCACTTCAGCTCTCCTTCTGCTCTCCTGGAGGGACAGAGGGGATCCAGGGAGTCCCTGGAAGTGCAGCAGGGAGAGCAGTGAGGGGTCACTGTGCAGAGGGGTCTGTCTGGGCTGTTGTCACTGCCCTGAGTGCAGAGCTGTCATGTTCAGAGAAAAAAAAAACAAAAAAAAACACCTTTAATAACACTTGTTACAACCCCTCTAAAACATTAAAAGTCGCTTGGATGCAACAGAGAGAAAAACACAATCTAGAGGATGCTATTTCACGCATGTGCCCCTCTCTAATTTGCTCATTGTTGTCTGTTTTATTTGCCAAATAATGAAAAATATTATTGCAGAAGCTGAAAATGAAAATTAAATTTCTGGTAGGATATACTGGAGTAATGAAGAAACAGAGAATGTAAAAAGGATTCTTCCATGATAATTAAGAATTATAAAGTCATTACTTAAACTTGCTTTCTGAATTACAGAGAGAATTAAACTGCTTGTTTCAGAGCAGAATCCTTGTAGCATTCCTTCATTAAAATTCTACATTGTCAAAACGAATAAAAATGCATATACAATGACTAATTCTGTTCCAACCTTGCCTCTGCTTTGGGCCTTATCTCTTTTCACAACAAAGCTCACCTTGAAGGGACTGAAGTAATGATATATATTTGCTGAGCTGGAAAAAGAAAGAAAGAAGCATCTACTTTTTGCAATCTTGTGTTCTTTCCCCTCCAGATACTGGGGAGGAAAAGACCTGTGAGGTACTAAAGCTCTCATGTACCATAAAGTGGTATTATAATGAAAAGTATTACTTTTTATGGCATCCCTACAGTATTAAGGAAAGGCATTTTTCTATAAATGTTAATCTTTAATCTTTATAAATTGCACTCTGTATGACTAGAAGGTCTGTAAAGCATTTGTCCCGAAGGCTTAGAAAGATCAAAATAGCACTGCAGACTTTCTGCTTTTTCCTTTTTTCCCCCCCTTTTTTTTTTCCTAAAACTTATAACTATTCCCTTGTTTGGAGGAGGAATGAGTGAGAGTGATGTAAGTCATTAGACTCTCCTTCCAGGTAGCCCTTAAGCTGTTCAATTTTCTGTACCTACATAAGTCCAGTTGAGTCGCTGGGACTTAAGTCTGTGCTAAAATCCTGTCTGGAGTAGGAGGAGGAAGGACTGGAAGCTCCAGACTCACTGAGCTCCCCTCCCAGATTTCTGCCAGCTCCCATCACGAGACACTTTGGGGATGTGAAATGTCCTCTCCAACTGGAGTTACAGGGAAGCTCTTTAAAGCCCAGAGTGGAAATGAACAGGTTTGACAGATAATTAAACCTGGTTTATGTATTTCTTGCCTACAAGTTTCTTCTCCCTTTCTTCCTCCCAGTGAACTTTGTGTTTCATGCTCTGCCACGTTCCACTCAGCCTTTGCTCCACGTGTTGTGATCTTCATTGCTCAGACAAGGTTTCCAGAGGTGGAGCTGGTGTTTGAAAATGATTGGACTGGGTTGCACCCTGAATTTGAACCTTAAATATTTAAGTTTTGCATTGATACCTGTTTGCCTCGTGTATGTGGATTGTACAAGTCTGGGCTTGGGGCTTGTTTTACCAGCTGGTGAGCAAGGGGTTGATTAAACCTAAATTGAGAGTATTAACAGGTCTCTGCTGAAAGTTGTGATAAGCATCAGCAATTTCCAGTTTTGTTGAACTTTTTTGAAATTGGTTAGCCATTCTGAAAAATACGCATTAATGGTGTATTAATACTTGATATCTGTTTATCAATGAAATCTTGCTATAATAAAGTATTTATGAGATGTAATTTTAATCTATAATGAAAGTTTGTCCAGTGGAATCTCATAATTTAAAAAGCAGAACTTTTCCAGAAGTTTTAGGCTCTGCCTAATGTGTCCTTTAATACCTTTTTTTGTTGTTTTTCTCTAGGTAAGTGTCTCCATTCTGAAACTGCAGGAAAGTTCTCTGAATTTGGAAAAGTTGGATGCCTGCTGAGCAAGTAAAGTTCCTATGCTTCAGCTTTTGGTAAAGCCTGTCACGAATTTTCAGTCCTTTCTAAATTTTTAAGGACATTTTTACCTCTGACTTTTGTCACATTTAATGGATGTTGCAGGTTCTTCAAGAGGAGGCAGGCTTGTGTGCAAAACATTTTTAATTTAGATTCAACTTTGAGGCTGACTAAGGATGAAGTCTGAATGGACTAAAATTAAGAATATCACCTTTTAAATGTTATTTTTTTCTTTGTTGTTGGCTAAAGTCCCTTTTAATTTAAATTCCCTGTGAGTGTGCAGACAGGCTGAAGCAGTCTGGTGCTTGTTCATCTCAACCCATCTTGATGGTGCTACAGAAATACTATTACGTTAATATCTGTGATTTTAGCCTTCATAGCAGGATTAAAGGCTATCATATGACTTCCGTGGACATAATTTGGTTTGGAAAGAACTTTATTTTGGTTTTGGTAGTGGGAGATATTGGTTCGCCTGGAATTCAACCCTCCCAAAAAGCATCCAGCCAACAGTGTCTGGGTTAGCAAGTGGAGAAAAGTATCCTGGTGCAATGCTATTAGTTTTTTTTTATTTTTTTTTCTTTTTTTTAAGTGGGAATTGCTCCAATTCAGGGAAGTCAGTGAAGGTTTTTACTGCATCCAAGTCCCAAGGCCTTGAAGAGCTGGTGCTCTGGTTTCACTCCTGAGCCCAGAACTCTCAGCTTTCAGACCAAATTCAGTTGTCCTGTGTTGTTTTCTGACTCAGTCTGAGGGGCTTTACTGTATCTTGTTTCAAGATTGAAATGATGAGGATGTCTGTGTGTGGGAGAAGGAAAAATGTCTTTGTTCTGGTTTTTTTATGTGAGGTTAAGAGGTAAATGCACCATTCGATGCAGATGTAAATTGTAATTGTGGCTTTACGGTGTCTGTATTAGAATATTGACCTGAATTGATACTACAAATATAATTACATTGATTCTTTCCTGATGGCTATAAACAGTGACATTTCCCTTGATCTCTGAGCTGAGTTAGTTATAAAACACATGCTCCACTTTTGTATTCACACATTGCATTCTCATCACTTTTGTCTCCTGCTCCCCAAGGGCTTGATTTAGAAGAAGTGTCTGATTTAATGGAAAAAATGATGAAACAACACAGACAGCAGTTCGGAGCAGTTCTAATGTAGCAGAAGGTGTTTCTTTTTGATTACGTTCTCAGACTTCATTGCTTATATTTGAATATTTTGCTTCAGAAAAATACGATGCCAGGCTATTTTCACTTTTAAAATTATTTCAAACCATGTATCTGCCTTCATTGATCTCAGAAATGACTATTACTGAAGAGCTATTGCTCTGATCTGATTTAACAAATTGTGCACCAAACTTCCCATCAAGTTACCAGACTGGAGTCTGAAAGGACAGAAATGAGACACAGAACCTCAGATGCTGCAGTTTTTACTAGTGGCAAATACAGATGTCATAAAAATAAGGACTAAATATTAGGCAAATGGGTTGGTATTTCTAATGTAGCCTGGTGGCTTCATTTCACAAATCATGCAGAGAGCCCCTCCAACTTCTGCCTTACTTTCTTTCAAGGAGGTATCAAGGAAAAAATGCTCACAGATAAGCATTTCAAAAACAGAGATTTCATTCAAAAATACTGTTCTTTTCAAGTGGCTTCTTTTGGCTCGTCCTGTGCTGCCAAGTTGTGCTTGTATCTCTGGAAACAGTTCCTGAGTTCTCTCTCTACATTCTCAAATCATCGTCCTGAGGATATTGTGAAATGAGACCAAGTAATTGTAACTGAGATTGCTCAACGTGCTGTCAGTGCTAAGATTATAAGTGTGATTGTTCTGGCAGTCTGCTGTGATCAAGCCACCATGTTGTTTATCCTTATTTAGACAGGAGTTTTTCTAGAATGTTATTTTGGTAGGCTACAAAAGGAATGATTATAATGTCTTGTTTAAGGAGACAAATGCTTCTGACTGCTTAAACACAGAACAGTTTTGTTCATCACTCCTGATGCAGTAAGTCAGAAGAGTTTTCAGTCTGAACAAGAAAAATACTTGTACTGTCATCATATTAAAATATTTTGAACATCTTCACTTTGCAAGAGGTACCTGTTGACACACATGAAGCAGAGCTAGTAAAGCTGGTGTTTGTGTCAGGTGTGTATGTAATCTAATTTATACATAAAGAAGTAAAAAATAATGAAAGGGTTTTTTTCCTCCTGCCAAAATCTGGAATAACATTTTGCAGTTTCTCTCATTAGGAGATAGCAGAGTAAAGCAGAGCTTTCTTGATTGTAATAACCATCTTTCAGATAATACAGTAGTACATCAGGGCTTTACATTGGTTTTGTGATTAGATTTGTTTAATTTTCAATTCCTAGCAGAAGCCAAGCAAAGGTGGCTGGTGCTTCTGACTACAGCAAAGAAATTCCACCCAATCTTTGCTGCTTAGGAAGTGTCAGGTAGTTTTGGGGCAGATGGTTGGTAAGGGACAGGGTCAGGGAAATGAGAGCCTGGGAAAATAAGGAGCACTTAGGGACAGGTTTTAGCAAGCTGGCTGGTACATTGTGCTAGAGTTTATTGGGGTTTTTTTCTGTTTCTGTGCATTATTCCAGAGCAGCACCTTGTTCTGTCTGGCCACAGGCACTCTCTGAAGCCTTTCACAGCTGCTCATCCAGGGCACAGATCCTGCTCTTACCACCCTGGCTGTTCTGTAAGTGGTTGAGCAGCACTTCAGGATTTCTGAGAGTACTTGCAGCGCTGTTCAGAGCAGTGACTGCTCTTTCTTTGGACGTTTGAGACTGTTGCCCATCCATGGTCAGTGCCTCTGTGGTTGTGTGGGTCCCTCCTGGGAATGGTGCCATGGCTGGAGGTGCTGCCAGGGCTTGCCTTGCTGTGGTTCAGCTCCATCCATCCTGTCATCCCTCCCTGGGAATGCTGTGGGTTTCTCGCTAGACAAATCCTCACACAGCATGTCCCAGCCTTTAGAAATCGTGCTGAGTCTCTTCAGACTGCAGTGGCCCCATTTTTGTAGCTCCTGAGATACCCTGTTGAAGAATCTCATGGGGAGCGAGGGCAGGTGGCAGCTGGTGTAGCACAGAAGGTCTTGAGACTGCATTTGTGGTCTAAGAGTGACATAAATCAGCCAAAACCAAAGCCCTTCAGTGCTGGCTGAACCTCAGAGGAGGCAGGAAGTGTGGTGAAATTCATCTGGTCCCTCACCTTGAGAGAAAGAGAAAACCATGTCTAGGCTGGTCGAGTGCATGTTGATTTGTATTGGTTTGGGCAGAGGTGGACAGGCTGCTGTGCTTAATTAAACACATTACTTATGTTCTCAAAGACTTTGCAGGCACCACCTTGCCTTGGTCTTGACCCTGCATTTCTCCTGGTTTTGCTCTTTTAAAGCACCAGCTGTGGGAATTACCACTAAGGAAGTGGAAGCAGTTGGACAGTAAAGAGTTCTTATGTATTCAGTCATAATCCCAAATTAGGTGAGAAGTAGTCAGCATGTTTCAGTATAAAGCCCTTAAATCAGGGGGGAAATGCAGAGTCAGTTTCAGATAGAGCACTGGCTGGGTTTTGGCAGCATTTTCTGCACTGCTACTTTAAATACCTGGGGCAGTTATCACTGGGGCTTTAATATTTCCTATGATATTACTTTACTGTGATTAGCTCAGTGATATATTCCATATATATATAACCTCTGGGCTATTTCTTTGAAATGTATTTCCATTTTACAAGTATATTACTATGACCATACTAAGAGGAAAATTACCAAGTTCAGAAGTCATTGCTGCTGAGTACCTTTAATAGCACATATAACACCGTGCTGCCACAGTTTGCAAAATGTGCTTTAAACATGCACCTCTCCCTAATTGAATAGACACTGTTGTTTTTCCTGTCGTGTAAAAATATTGCCCTTAAACTTATTTCAATTCAAAGGGGCTCTTGTACAGGTGGTATTTTATATTAGCTGATCAGAAAGCACCAGGAGCATGCCTGGATATTTAAAGCATTGCATCTGTATAAATCATGTGTCAAATACACTTTCCAGTGGCACTGGTGTGGCTGAGGTTAGAAATTAATTTATCTGGTGGAAATATTCAGCTCTTTTAGCATTCCCAGAGTATGTTTCTCAGCAAGTTGTTACACACAAAAATACCTGCATTAAAGGATATTAGAAAGGCAGCGAAACAGAGCACACAAACTTTTAAGGGTTTAAAAACATTAAACTGAGATTGTCTGTGCAACCTTTACTTGCATCTTCTGTGCATCTGCATTACAGTGAAGCTTTTATATGGTCTCATGCTATTTCTGCACAGGACCCTGCCCTCAGTGCACAGAAACTAGGGTGCTCAGTTAATGTGAGGCTATTCAATATGTTGTTTGCCTTTCATTAATCAATGTGTCCCCTATGCCTCATTTCTGCTTGTAATTCAAACCATGTTCTGGAGACAGAATTATTAATTTCCTTTTGGGCTCCTCTGTAGTGCTCATCATTTTAGTATTTGACTGGATCATAAGCACCTGGGAGTTTCTTTTTTTGAATTAAAACTACTTGTGAGGTAAAGGAATTCCAGTTTTCCCCCACCTTGTAGGATTGAGTTGACCAACAAGTGATTAAGGTCAAAACTACCCATTAATTTCAGGTGTCCAATCTGAGATGACTTGGACCTGTTTTTTTCAGCTTACTTAGCAATGTGCAGCACTTTACACAACCAGATTGCAGCTCCCACTGAGTCCATTTGCAGCTGTGAATATTTAGCCCCTGCACTTAAGATAATGAAATCACAGACAGGAGTGAAAAGATTGCCTTCCTCTGTCCAGGCTGGCACTGATGAAGGTGAGGAAGGACTCCATTCCTAATTAGGTGTGTCCTGGAGACCATTTGATTGGACTGTGTGATCTTTAACCACCAGCTCCCTGCCTGTTTCATCCTTTTCACCTCTGTGAAGATCCCTTCCCTTCTTCAGCCTCTGCCCTTCTTGGCAGCCTTGTCCTCCTCACCTTTACCTCCCTTCAGCCATTCTTTACCTCACTTCTTGCCTTGCCCTGACCCATTCCTCCTTTGATGTCCATGGTCTGTGTTTTCCCCTGGAGCTCTGCCCTGTTCTAGATGGAATACTGAGCAGTGAAATCAGCCTGTGCTGATGTTGTGGGATCCAACACCCCAGTTTTCAGAGGACTGGAGGAAGGGCATCATCTCTCATGTTCAAAGCCTCCTCTGTTTAATTCCCAGCCGTTGTTCAAAACTCTGCAGATGCCACCTCTTTTAAAATAAAAGGTTGCCCCATTGTTTTAATGCATACAAGTGTTTTACTCACCCTGATCTTGAAGCCAGCTGACCTTCTTAAGCTAGAGCTTTCCACCTAGGGCAGGCACTTGTAAAGACACATCTTGGCCAGCCAGATACTGCTTTGGTTGAAAACAGCTGAGAAATTGGATTCTACTAAAGAAACATTTAATTCTAGTCAAGTTGAAACACATCTGAAAGGTACCACATGCATGAGACATGAAGATTTGCATGATAAGAACATTTCTTTTAATTATTTATATTGCACAAAAAAAGGTACTCTGATAACTGACATTAAGGGTGACAGCAGGTAGTACACGTTTATTTTGTATGAAAATTAAATATGATCATTGCCTTTTCTTTCTTGTGTCTGTGAAAGAGGCTGTGATGTTTGCTGTCAGAATGACAATATTGGTTGGGTTTCTCAAGGATTCTGGCTGATGAAGAGTTGTGTCTCCACCTTGAAATACTGCCTGGCGTAAAATGCCAGTTTCCATTTCCCTTTCTAATGGAAAACATTCCTGTTTTCTCTATCCTGTCTTGCTTTTATTAAGTAAGAGACAGTCACACCTGTAGTAGATTAGAATTGATCATACACAATTCCTGCTCCACTGTGAACCCTTGTGGCATCATTATTTCATGAACTGCCACATTCTCTGAGATGCATTATTACTACTTTTTAAAGAACACCTGTAACATCCATTTTTCTTTCATGTTGATAATTCAACATTACGAAGGATGTGAAAGGTAAACGAGGCAGCAGCCATTGTGGAAAGGTAATTTTGTTAATTGGTGATTGCTGCAGTGAGAACAGTTCTCTTTGTTTTGCCACAGAAAAGCTCTACGTTTTTATCCTGAAAATGAGTTGGAACAGAATGGATTCTTGAAATTTAGGGGTGGAATTCTTTTTGACTACTTACTGAATATATATATAAAAATATCATTATATATATATATATATATATATATATATATAGTATACTAATATAAATGTATATATAATGGTATATATATATAAAATGGCATTTTAAATAAGGGAAAAAAACCCAAAAGGCCCTTTCACTGAGTGTCTGTAGTGTTTTACATCTCAAGGCTCATCTCTCTGTGTAGTGAATGTAAGGGTCTTTCCCCTCCTCACTGAGTTCTGGAGAGGGCCTCTTGAAGCTGTTCCATAAATGAGAGATGAAATGAGGACATGCAGTATTTCCATGTTCTCAGAATATCTTATGTGACTGTGGCTACTCCATGCTGCTTGGGGACCTGTTCCAGTTTTAACAGTTTCCACAAGTACAATGGGCAGAAGGTATTAAAATGAATTAAAGACTTTTGCCAAGATTGACAAAATAAAGCTGATGGGATTTTCTCTTCCTTGAAGACTCGGTTGGGTAATAATACCTCTGTGTGGTGTTGAGAGGTAACATTAATTTTAATCAAGTAGGGATAAGTAAAATTTTCCCTTTCTGTCTGATACCAGCAGACCTGAGAAATGGCAGAAAGACATTTCTCTTGTGCTTAGGGGAGAGGCTTTGCTGGTCCCTGCACGTGCTTGGGGTGGTGGGAGTGCTCTGGAGGTGCTGCCTTGGGATTGAGAGCAAGAAGTTGTGGGAGTAGAAATGGATGGCTGAAAACCTGTTCTGGTGGTGTTTTCAGGAAAGGAGGAAAAGAGGCAAGGGACCTCATAGGTCCAGAACCCCACATCTTTGTTTATGTGCTGCCTGACCAGCCAAGGTCATGCTGGAGTCTGTGGGGGCTGCATGCTGAGAAAACCTGTATTTCTCAGTATTTGTTGAGACTTTGTTTGGTTTATGGTCTATAAATCAAGAGGAGACAGACTGGTGGTAACTGTAAAAAAACTGTATTTCCTTCTCTGTAGTGCGCTATATCTAGAAGATCTGAAGAAGAAAATTCTATTTTCAATGCCATGATGGTCCATTATCATCTTTGCATAAAGTTAAATACCAAATGCACTGGTACAGCAGCAGCAACTGAACATTCAATTCATCTAAGCTGAGAGTGTGTATTAAATCTAGAGTTAGCTTTCAAATACTGCCCTTTAAATTATTACTAGCAGATGAAAGTGTTCATAAATACTATAAAAATACAAGAAATACCCAGTGAAAGATGCTGGAGAATGGCATCATTCACTTCCCAGTGAAGCATCAAGTTGGATGCAAAACTTCAACTTCACTGAAAGGTCTGATTGTGCAAGGATGCCAGAGTGCTGTGAATGTTCTTTATTAACCCTGTGGAGTGGGTGAATTCACCCATGGTGATGAATTTCTGTTTGAAATTAAATTCAAGCAACTTCTGAATAGCAGCCTATATACTTCATCTCCCCTGTACTCACTGGGTTAATTGAGGTGGATCTCACCTGGAAAAAGAAGTCTTCAGAAGGCTCCTGGTGCCAGTGTTCTTAATAGTATTCACAAAGACAGAATCTATCACCTAAGGACATTGATACTACAATAAATTGGAAGGAACTATTTCCACATCTCTCATGTATATTGTATATAATGAGTCTCTGGGATGTCTCCACGCTGCTGATAAGCAGCCTGCAGCAAAGTAGATACAGCTCGTTTTATCTTGATTTCAGACTGCAGCTCTTGACTTCTGGGACTTGGGAACTTAGCAGCAAACCAAATAACGCCCTTCACAGGCACTGACTTTCCTGGGCTTCCTCCTCAGTCCAAAGCTGGATGATCCCAGGCTGTTTGCATGCTCAGAGTTTTGCAAGGACACTCGTTACTGGCAGTGGAGACTTTCACATTGCTGAGTCAGTTCCTTGGATTTCCAGCTGAAAATGAAGCCCAGCTTTAGTGCTCCTGCCTCACTGCAGGTTCTGCTCTGAAATTATTCTGACCATTCCCCATTGGGCTTCAAGTGATCTCTTTTTCCTCTCATTTTCTACATGTCATTCCTAAAACCTCCCACCATGCTGCTGTGACCACTTTGGTGGTGTCTGTGTTTGTGCAGGAGCACTGTGGGACTCCCTTGTTGGGGTTGCTTTTGGTGCACTGCATGTCAGGATTAGGGCTGTAAAAATTAGGTTTTTTAAAAAAATTAGTCCCATTGACAGAGCTTGGTCCAAGCAGTCCAGGTCCAATTGCTGTAATAGACTTCATTTGGGACAGAGCAGAGAGGAATGAGAGGTTTAATACCAGGGTTCACCAAAATGTACATTACTCTACTGTATTGCTTACATTATGACCCAGTTCTGCTATTGTGAGCCTTATAAAAGATAAAATAGGTCATCAGATGCAGATAAATCAATGAAAGCAAAATTGAATGTGTTCATAATCATTTTAAGTTTTTTTTATATGGGCAAAAGATTAATTAAATAGACAAAAGTAATTTTCAAAGAGCCTTTTAAATACTAAGTCTCAGATAAAAGGGCAAGTGGAGAAATATTCTGCAAAGCTTGTAAGGGTGGCCTAAAAGTTCTTGTTGGTGGTTGCTCAGATGAACAGGAGGACAAGTGCAAAAGGTCAGGGGACTGCTGGGATCTGTGTTCTTGGCTTTGCTCTCAGTTTGGCCCCAAAATATGTGACTTCTCCTTGGCCCTGCTTAACCCAGGTGAGCAGGAGATCTCCTTATCTCTGCACCTGCTTGGGGCTTGGTGTCCCAACAGTGCTGGGCTGATTGCAAGTGCAAGTTTAGCAGGAAGGAGGAGAGCACTGTAGGACAAAAATGTGTTGGTGGTGATTCTCAGAACTCCAAGCTGTGCATCATCCTCCTCCTTCTCAGGACAATTTTCCATGAGACAATTGTCTCAGGACAATTTTCACAAAGTCATTTGAGCATTTGCTTGTTAAAGCCGCCAGTGTTCATCCTCAGCTTGGACATCCTGCCTTGGAATCCAACAGCCCTACTGCTGTGCTAGAAGGTAAACAGACACCTAATCTCCAGCAATTCTCTGTGATGTGATGATAAAAAATAGAAAATGTTGTGTACATAACCAGAAACACAACATTGAGGATTTTCTGATCGCTTAAAATGGTGCTTCTTTCTGGAGGGAGGAAAGCCAAAGTGAGTGGTGTTAAAAAAAAAAACGCTTTACAAGTGTTGATTTAAAATTTAAATTAATTCACCTTGGCCACGATTGCATCACTTTGCTTTTTTTCCTTTCTGCACGCATTTGGGCAGTCAACTTTCACTGCTGAAATTCAAAGCCAGGCTGCATTTGTCACAGTGTGAAATCAACTGCATAGGCTGTGGAAGAAGAGAGAAAGCATAACTAATTGAATTTAGACATTTCACAAAATCGAGGCGGGGGTGGGAAGTGGTTCTTCCCTTGATGCTCAGGCCCCACTCTGGTAGTAAACACCCAGGGAAGTTGGTGGGTGCCTGGGCAGGCACTTGCTGTGGGAGCTGCTGTCACAGCACGTTTGATGGTGGGGTGCTGAAAATCCAGCAGCTCCCATGCTCAGGAATATTGGCTGTCTGCACTCCCTGAGTCACAGCTCTGCAGCCTTTTGGTTGGTTGTCTCCATCTTAGCCTTGAACACTGCGCTTGTGTTGTGGTGCAGAGTGAAAAATCTCATTTCCAGGGAGCGGGGAGAACCGTTTCCTGCATAGCACGAACAAGAATGTGATGCTGTGGATGATTGTGTGTGTAAATAAGGCTGAGGTAATAATGACTTTTCAGAAATAATAAGCTAAACACCCTTCACCCCAAGCTGCCACATTTATAGTGCCTGCTGTTGGTTGTTAGACAT
Source organism: Certhia americana (assembly GCA_018697195.1). Classification (NCBI taxonomy): domain Eukaryota; kingdom Metazoa; phylum Chordata; class Aves; order Passeriformes; family Certhiidae; genus Certhia; species Certhia americana. Next base: position 8,845,840 of record CM031874.1, on the reverse strand, counting down.
TAAGCTGTTTGTCCCCAGTTAGCGTTTACATAATACGGGATCTCACTGTTTCCTACATCTTTGTGACTTTTGCTAATAAAAGAATTCTGACATGGTGCTGGCTATGATGAAAGAGGTCAAACTGTTCATAGTGTCTAAACAGAAAGCCCCTTACATGGCTTTGTGTTTTCATTATAGACAGGTTATTAGAGCACAGCTTCAGCTGCAGCAGTGTGGCACTTTGCGAACCTGAATTTTTAACATTATGTAGAAGCTGTAGCTCTGGAATATGGTTAGCAATGCTCCTGAAAAGCACTTCCTGGGTTTGGGAACTGGTTTTGGTGTCAATCCTCTTCCCCTTCCCCACAGGTGTGTTCAAGGTTGTGCAGAAGTGCAGGAAGTAGTATTTACTCCTATCAGGAAGGTTGAAAAGTGAGTTCAGGTAGAAGGCAAGGATATACTTTATAGTCACAAGATGTTGTAAGGGAAAGTGCTGCTCTGTCACCTGCTGTTGCAGTCACAAAAGTTTAATTTGATCTTTTTTAATATCATACCCAGGTGTGTCTGCCTTGCAATGAAGCAGTTAGCATAAATCTGCCATGTGCATTGGTATTTCATTTTTATTGGCTTTTATTTAACTTGGTAAAAGGTAATCTGTTTTTATCAATTGAATCGCTCTCCTTTCTCCTTCGGGCAGGGGCAAAGCTTCCCTTGGAAATTGTATTTAAGGCGGGGGGGGAACAAAAATCAAACAAAACTCAAAGCACTGATAGGACTGAAAGCCAGGAGCTCTCTGTGTTTTCCACCCTTGTCCTCCCTGCTGCCTCTAGCAGCTCTCTGGGTGACTGCTGCTGCTGTTGGCTGTGTCTCCAGGTAGCAAACAGGTAACCCCCAGCCTGCCAGGTGCTGACCTTTGGGTCCCCCAGAGTCCATCAGAGCTCCACGTGGTTGGGATGGAGCTGCCTTTGAGCTTTTTGTTGTGTCTGGGTGTTTCCTTGAGCCTCGCTCAATGCACTGCACAGGGCCTGGTGCCTGTCCCAGGTAGCTGGTGATAAATTGAAGAAGAAATGTCATTGAGAGAGAACTGGCTTTTGGATGATAATCTTCAGGTTTGTCCAGTGCCTCAGCTGAGCCATTATGAACCCTTCAGGAGTGACTGCTACAGCTGATTGATTTTTTTTTCAGGGCAGCTGAGTCTTCTGAAAGGGAGCGAGGAGGATTTGAATTCCAGCAGTGGTTTATTGTGCAGAGGGAAGTAAATATTGATACAGAATGCTTATTTACTGAGCAGGGTTAGTGTCAGCAAAATTAAGGCGTGTACTTTGCTCTTCATTGTACAGCAGAAATAAAGAAATTGATGGAGTTCAGAGTGATGGATGTGACAGAGTAATTCAGCCCTTTCCTGGGTTCCTTTTCTTCCCTTCTGTTGAGAGATGTGACTGGGCAGGGATTGGAAGAGATCTCCTTAAAACCTGCTGATTTTTTTTTTTCTTGTGGGACAAATGCCAAGTATAGTACTGAGTTAATTCTGTTTCTGGAATGTGCAGCCTAAAGGGATGTGGATAATAATCCTTCTCCATCCCTCCTTCACCTGCCTTGGGTGGCATCACCCCTCCAGTGGGCTTCACAAGGAGGAAAAACTGGGAAGGATCCAAGTGCATCCAAGTCCACTGAACTGTCTGAAATGCTGCCCTGCCTTGAATTTGGTGCTGATGTGGCTTTTTTTACCCCAGTCTGGGTCTCAGGGAGACAGTCTGGGTCTCTGCTCAATGGGGCAGAGCTGGAGCAGAGCCCCAGCCACTCCTGGTGCTGTGCCTGTGGTACTGAGAGCACATCCCTGCTGGCGGTGGGGTCTGCACACATCCCACATCCCAAAGGAACAGGTACCCAGGGCCACAGGGGAGGGAAATAAAGCCCAGGAATGTGCCACTTCCCTCCTACCCAGGCAGTAATTTCTGCTGGATCAATGCCATGAATTAGCAGGACTGTGCTACAAGGGGAGTTTCAGCAGCATTGCAGTGTAGGCACTTCCACTGGGAGTTAGCACAGTCATAAATGTAGGAGAGCTTAAAAAAGGAGTAGCAGGGGAAAAGTATTGTATATCTGTTAATTATAAACCATAGATTGTACTCGCAGCAGCGGTGTTGGGAATGAATAGCTTATATTGTCCTATTTCCAGCAGCACTTTAGACTGTGAAAACTGATTTTACTTTAAATGGTTATTTTATTTTCAGCACTGCTCCGCTCAGTTTGATCAGGGAAGGTTCACCAGCTAGTAATCATGTATAAAACAAAGCCTCTGACTCAGTGCTGGTGGTAGTAACCGTGGTAGTTTTATGATGATAGCCAGTAATTAAGGTCAGGGTTTCATTGTGCTGAGTGTAGTGAAAACACATGCAAACAGACTGATAACCTCCAATTGCTTACATTGTGCACAGCTGAATGGTGCAATTGTCCTTTTCAAAAAAAGACAATCCGTGTTGCTCAGATTCTGACTTTCTCCACCTGACAAAAAGAATCTCAGTAAGAAGAATTCAGTACCAGTGGATGAGGTGGGAAGAACACCGGTGAAGGTGATACTCGCACTAAAAAGGTTATAATTATGCTAAAACAACACACCACTCTCCCCCCTCCAAAAGAAAAATTCTGCCTACAGTCAGAATTTCAAAGACACTTCTTTTTCCAACAACTCAGCCTCCAAAATTGGGCTGGCAATTAATTGTATTTGTACATTTTGAGGCTTAAAGGCTGATATTAAGCATCTGCTCCATTACTATTTAGCTACCCAAACAGCTTCATTGTAGAGCTCAACACTTTATTAGTATTTGTTCAGAGTACGTGCAGAGGAGGTTAGATAGCCTAGAAATTTTGAATGCTAATTTGTCATCACAGATTGTTTATCTACTTTTTTTTTTTTAATTCATGATAGAAGAGCATTTTATGGAGGCATAAAAAGAGATATTTATCACACATGCCCCTTCTTGGCTGTAGCCCATAATCACTCTAGTACAGTTGAATATCAAGAGCTGGTTAATTCACAAATTGAGATATTGACAGAATTTTGTACAACTTTTTTTTTTTTTTTTTTTTTCAGTTGCATCTTTAATATGATTTTAAATAGCACTGCCTTTCAAAATTTCCTAAAAATAATTCCCTACCAAATTGTATGGCTCCACTAAGAGGACTACTTTTCTGCAAAATTGAAATTACTTACATGCTTATTTCAGTGACTAACTGCAAAATTATCAAATGATGTGTTTTAATCCAATTACATTCTTACTGGAGTGAAACTTGCCTAACACTTCCCATGTATACAGCCAGGGCTTTGGATTCTGGCATGAATTCTGTGTTAGGAGCTCAACAGCATTTAAAGGCTTGTCAAGTTCTCTCTTAATGCTTTTTTGAAGTCTCAGAATGAGCTCTAAGGAAAAAAAAATACTCTGATGGATTTTGTATTGCGCTAAAGGAACTTAACAATACCAAAGTGTTACAAAATTATTCTAATACTCTTAACTTTTTCCTGTATCTATGTGAAAATACATGAGGGAGGTGTGGACAGGGAGAAAAAAAATCATTGTAGTGGCAAGATTTCATATCTTTAAATAAAGTTCTAGAGTAAAGGAAAAATGAAATGTGAAACACTGATTTTGCAGTCTCGTTTGAGAGCTGTGCAGCTGTCCAGAGTGTATGGTCACTAAAAATCATAGGATGCTCTTTGAGGGCGTCTGGTTATAAATCTGTGCAGTCAAAAATCCACTTCAGAAACGTAGACTCTTATTATGTCACGTTATTTTTTAAATAGCTTGGTGTATGCGTGTGCTTTGCCCTTATTTTCAGGGCTTTTCAAAGGTTCAAGGCTATTTCAAGGGTTCTTGATGCTGTCCATTGGTAACTTTGGCAAATTCAAACAAATCATTCATGTGAGTATTTTGTGTGGTGTGTGCCAGGTAGTTTTTGGAAAGGTTCAGTAACAGTTGTCCAGTTATACTCAACAATGTGCTTTGCTGAAAAAACGTCCTGTTTTTCCAAGCTTGTGTCTTGAATTTGCAGTTTTTAAGGTCCTGTGTAACCCTGCTTTGGTGCAGAAACTTGACATTTGGCCCAAGGTTGGAGAAGGCAGAGGATCCACTCTTTTCACAGAAGCTGCAACCAAATTTTCTTAGTCTTTGGAAAAAAATGTGTGTTAACATCATCAGTAGAGATGGGTTAAACCATGGATTCTGCTGTGAACACAAATTCAGACAGATCTTGTTTTTCTTGGATTTTGCTGTCACTTCCTTGGTACCAATGCAGGACCTCGTGTAACTTTGGTAAGGAAAAGTAACCCAGCAAGAATCCCCAAGCTCAAAGTGAAACCCATTTCTGCCCAGTTTAGGGACAAGGATGTTGTGCAGGACAGTGGCAGATGCTTTTCACAAGCCCAGGTAAGGATGTCAGTCCCTCTTCCCTCACCCACCATCACAGTAACCCCTTTGGAGAAGACCTCCAAATTTTTCAGGCACTATTTTCCCTTCATGAAGCCCCACTGGCTGTTATCAATCACCCCTATATTTTCTGTATGCTTTAGCATAGTTTCCAGTATCTGAAAGAATTATAATGAAGAAGAGCTAATTATGAAACAGGTAATAAAATAGCTTATTCAGGTGATGCTGTTTTATTACCATCTCATTATGATTAAATAATTCCTATTAAGTTCTAGATCAAAGAGAAATTTCTCACAGGAGAGCTTACAGAGTAGTTTAATGGAGTCTATTTACTGTGTAATCCCAGGGTGAGTATTGGCTTTTATACTGTCATATTAACTTATTGTGACAATTCTATGCAGTGCTCCCTTACAAGCACTGGTGAGCGTAAGAGTGAAATTTTTCCCTTTCCTTTTTTTTTTTTTTTTTTTTTTTTTAATAATACTACTGTCCAACAGGCTGTAGAATGGTTACTTTGCAGGAATATTTTGATCCTGAGCTTCTCTGGCTTTAAACAAACTGAACTTGACAATAGGCTGTCTTAAGGCTGAGATTAAAGAAAAATATCTGGGCAGCTTTTCATGTTGTTTGTGCTGATATTTGGAAGGATAAAGGCACGAGTTCTGCCTATCAAGGAGACAGAGAACATTTGACTTTAAATAAAATCCCTGAAGAACTCTGCATTCACTTGCTTCCTATGCATGATGAGCTCTTGGCACTTTATATTTCATTTAGTTTGGAGGGTTGGTGTGGTGTTATGTTGGGTTTTAAGTGTGGGGCTTTCAGCTTGTGAGGTTTTAAGCTTGAGAAAGCTTCTTGCCGGCTGAAATGTCACAATTTTTCTGTTTGACATGTTTAGGCAGCGTGGCTGTCTCTGGCAGCCTGGAGCTGGCACAGCCTGGCAAGGCTGGACACGAGATGTGGTGATGGCTGCTGAGAAAATGCCATGAACAGAAGTAACGAGCTGGAATGTGAAAAAGAGAAGTCAGTGCAAAGGCATAACCCAGGTTAAGCAGGAATAGGAGCTTGCCTAGGTGTGTTTCCACTCTGACATGCCACATTTCAGGGATCTGTTCCCCTTGCCAGGGGCATTATTTACCTGGCAGCTCAATAATTTAGGGTCCCATGCAGTGCTAGTGTCATCCTGGGGTGACACTGGTCCACTGCCAGCTGGATTTCACTCCCTGCCACCAAATAAATTGAGTGGGGAGTCTGGAAGGTTTCAAATCACCTTCACAGTCAAGGAGCAGCAAACTGACCTTCAGGATTCCCTCATCATAAATGGTGTTTTCACCCTTCAGCTCATGGAATAACATAAATGTGAGATCATCGTCCTTTTTACATTTAATGTATTAATATTTGTAGTAAATTCTGTAACTTTTTAGTGTTAGAAAAAAATCAGTCTGAAAATGAGTGATGTAGATTTCCTGTAAGAGAAAAGGCAGTTTCAAATGAACCCAAGAATTATGTATGTTGTGTCTCATCTTAAGTCACTAGAATGATTTTGAGGGGAACTGACTCATGATGTTTGAGTACTTCAGGCTGAAACACTGGGCCTGGAACCAATACCATGTGATGGATATGAACCATCTTCAAATGAAGAAGAGCTATTGAAACACTTGGCACAAACATTTCACAGTCATCTTGATTATTGGAAATGTTTGCACACATTTTTAATGTAGAATTTCAAATGTATGTGCAATTTGCTCTGTTTGGTTCATAAGCTGAGAAACAAATATGTTTTAATGGAAAAAAAAGTTCTAATGTATTTGCCTTGTAGATGAATTTGTTTGGGAATAGATCTTGCCTTGTTGTTTATACTCCCTATTTCTGAAGATCTGGTTTCCCTTATTCCCCGAGGAGGAAAGGAATTATTCATTCATTTCCTTTCATTTTTTTTAATTGAAGATTGCAGCAAGGAGATTGTTTAACTGTACTCAATTTATTTTCAGAACTAATTATTGTCTTTCATCCCCTGTATTACAATTACAGCTTGCTAGGTTGGGGCAGAGAGAGGCAGGCAGAGGATTTCACATGTGAGGTGCTGTGGTGCTGTTTTTTCACCCAGCAAACCCTCCAACCACATTTGCACACCTATGAGTGCACTTCTTTTGATGTGGCTGTGTTAATTTGGGACATAGCTCCAGGAGCCATGTGAGGACACAACGTGCCACACCATCAGGACATCCTGATGTGTCCAAAGTCCTGCATTGCTGCTGGATCGGCTCTGCCAGAGCAGAGCCAGCTGGAATACAGTCCTGTGCTGCACAGTTAATCCTCTAAAAAGGGCACAGAATTAAAACTGAAGCCAGGCAGAGTTTCCACCAGGAGAACGTTTCCAAGCTGTAGTTGTGGTCCAGCTCTCATCTGAAGAGCTGTGCTGTCACTGCAGTGACACACTGAAAGCTCTGCAGGTCAGCCCACACCTGCACAGCACAGTTCAGCCCTTGCACAGCTCTCCTGCCTCACCCTACCAAAGGCCCCTGTTTGCTTCCCAGAGAGGACCAGCTGTGTGGTGCCCATCTCCTCCCTCTTTCCAAAGGGCAGGTCCCCGTGCTGCTGTTGGGATTTAAGGAGTCAGATGTGTGAGTGTGGCTGTGCTGCCCTGTCACTGCAACTGCCTGCACAAATTTGGAGCAGTTAGACACAGCTCAGCAGCTGCTTCCTGGGCTCACTTCTAGATTAATAACTTGACTGTTGTGTTATTTCAATTAGTGCTCTTGACTTAGGCTCCAAGACCCACTCTAGCTCCTCTTGTTAGAAGTGCATCCCTTGGACTCAGTTTGACTGTGGGCTGTGACAGGTTTTGTGTGGGTGGTGTTGTAGTTTCCTGGGGATGTTATCATGGAGTAAGCCTCTCAAAAGTCTTTATTGGGTGGAGAAAAAGAAAAAAGCACCTTTCCTTTGTGTGTGCCTGTCCTGCTGTGAGGCAATGCTTGCTGGAGGGTCCTTTGGTGGTGAGTGTTTTGCATTCAGTGAAAGGTTTGGAACATGTTGATTAATTAACTGTCATAATTTGCATGAAGCTGTGTTTCCTCCAAGAATCCTGATCTGCTCTCACCAGGTACAAGTGCATTAACCCAAAAATGCCGTGTGGGGAAGCAGAGCCTCACTGTGAATGGAGACAAAGGGAACTTGGGGCTTCACTGGATGTTGTGGGGTCTGCTCTGGGTACTCAAGAAAGGAACCTGTTTACTCAAAGCTGGGGAACTCAAAATATAGGTGCCTTTGCAAATCTCTCTCTTCAGCTTCCTTTCCTGCAGCTCCAGAGCCATGAAAGCATAATTGCACTTCTTTGCCTCTCAAGGGTGCTGAGAAAATAAATGTTTTGTGATGCAGCAGTTGGGAGCCTGCATTAAGGTGGCCAGTGGGAGTGGGATACCTGGCACCGTAGAGGAGGCAGCCTGGAGAGAGCAAAACCTCAGATTGTCAGGAGAAATGATGAGGATGAAACTCCTGGCAGCTGAGATGAGGAGGACCAAAGAGCCCCCATGACTTGGCAGGAGCTCAGGTTAATACTGGTTGAATAGAGCTGGAAATTGGACGTGGTAACTTCCTTCCCCCAGCATCACTCAGGGAAGCACGATTTTTTAAAAGAGGATTTAGATAAAATTGCTTATTAGTAAAGTGAGGATTATCCAGGATTTTAAAGTTTGTTCTTATCTCTAGTGTTGTTCAAGTGTGCAAACTTGAGGATATTTCAGCCCTTCATCATGGATCTTCAGCTGTAATAAGCCACAGACAGTATTACTGGACTGAAACCTGTCTGTAGCTTGAGGGCTTTGCAGCTGTGGAAGATTCAGGATAGAACAGGAAGAAAAAGGGCTACAGACTTAGTAGAGAAGAGAGTGCAATTATAAGCCAGAGCATCTTTCTTATTGTTCTTTGATTCTTTTCTTCCTTTCTTCTTTTTGGCATCAAATGGATTATTGCCATTTTAAAGTGCATGAGTGAAATGGGCCTTTTTATAATTTGAACATTTTCTTCTCCCTTGAAATGTCTTTCACTTAAACCATCAAATCCTGACAACTTCTCCCCACAACCACTTTTGCCATCATCAGTCACTGAGTGTGTGTGTGTGATATCAAAAAGGCCTCATGGCTGTGTGAACACAGGGAAATCTCTGCTTTTTCTGGTGTTGATGTGCCTTGCAGTCCCTTGGAGCTCTGCCCCACGCTGAAATAAAGGTGGGGTGAAGTGGAGGTGACCTCATTCCCTTCCTGAGTGATTTTGTGGCTGCTTGTGTCACATGGAGCTGTGAGTCTGTCAGGGCAGAGTTTGCCCATCCCTGGAGATGCCAGAGCTGGGCACTGCTGGAAGTCATCCCTAATGGAGTTGGGGTCAGTACCTTTGCTGAAGGGTTTGTGGGACAATGAGGCATTTGTGGTGTCCCATCAGGAAATTCAGCTGACAATCCCTTTCTGCCTGCAAGTTTGGCTGCATGAATAACATGAATAATTGATTTTCCAAGCTGGCAAACAAAGCAGATTCTCTGTTTGGATTGACATACTTTTAAAGGTTTTTCCCCCCATCTCTGTTTTTTCTCATGTGAAATGGGGTGGGGGAGAAAGGCCAAAACCAACAAATATTGCCAAAAAACATTGTAAGGGAGGGACAAAGAAAAGTAGTGTCAGACTTCCATCAAAGTTCATCCAGGAATTTCAGAACCTTGTGGGAGAAGTGGTGAGATGCTAAACAGGAGGAGCAGAGCTGTGGAAGGATGTTGTGCCTGAAGCCTCTCCCTGTCCTCTGTGTCACCTGCAAGCACAGAGTTCAAAATCTGAAAGTCCCTGACTTGCCTTCCCTTCTCCTCGTGTAAGTCTGGAGCTCAGCTCTCTCATGTCCTCGGAGACCATCCTGATTTCCACATCCCTGAGGACTGGGGAGGAGCAGAGGGTGCTGGTGGCTTCTCCTGCTGCCACTGCTCTGCTCAGATAAAATAAATCAAATAAATTCGCTCTGGGCTCTGGGTGTGTTCCATTTGGACACATCTCAGTGGGTTGAGCCCCTCTCCCTTGAGCTGTTCCACTCTGCCCTGGATCCTGAGAGGAGTTCAGGGGTGTTCAAGGGGCCAATTTCCCCTTTTGTGAGCCCTTCTCTGTGATTGCCCTGGCGCCGTGCGCGGGCTCACAGCTCCCGTCTGGCGGGCGAGCGCAGGAGTTCACAGCTCTCCCAAAAATGATGTGATGAGCACAGAGTGATGTTATTTCAGCCTTGGCAGCAAAGCAAGCTAGAAAGTTAGGACAGGAAATACTAGGAAAAGAGAAAACAGGGATCTGTGTCTTTTTTAAGGCTGAGCTCCTACTGGCACAGCTGCTGTCGCAGGGAAAGCTGCAACTGCTCCTGGCTGGCCATCTTGTGCCTGGAGGGAAAAGTGTGGTGTGTGAGGGTCCTGTAATTCTCATCCTGCTCACTGCCACCCTCTCAGCCTCACACTTGTGCTGCCTGACTCTGCCTCTGCCCTGGAGAAGAGCAGAGTTGGTGGCAGAGCCGCTGCCGTCTGGGCTGTGCTGCTGGTGCCTTTCCACACACTTGGAATTTCTGTATCATTCTGTACATCTTGTGGGGCAGGGGAAAAAGAAATCTCCATTTCTCAAGGTAGAAAAATAAGGGTGAATTTCTTTCTTTCACGTGGCATAACCCAGCCAAGTGAATGTTACGCTGCCACTGTCAGCTACTGTTCAGCTATGGCTGCTCAATACGTGACACTTCTAAAATGGGAACTTTTTTTAGAAGGGTGATTTGAATTCTGTGTCTCTGCTTCCAAGAGTTAAGTTTGAATTTTTGCGCTTTTTTTGCCTTTAAAAGCCAGCACAGACTTTGATTGATTTAAAACCAGTCTGCTTCATTTAATGAGATGCACAGGAGAATGAAGGCTGCTTTTATTGTTGTTGTTGGTTTTTAATTTTTGTTTATTTTGTGTTTCAGCATTGTCATCCTGTTTCTACTTCTAGCTGATAATATTGATTTTTTTTTAAGAAGTTTATATTTCATGTTACATGCAAGTGCATTGGCATTCCACTAATGTAATATTAATGGATTATCTGTGGATTAGAAATATTATTTAGATTGTTATTCAAGGAGATGGTAGGTAGTGGGAATGAAGGTTCTGTTGGCAGAATTAACAGTGCATCTCTAAAGAACACTACAGCAGGAAAAGAAAGGGAAATGCATAAGCTGATCAGGAAATAAAATAGTCAGATATGGAGATGGGAAGTCTGCTGATGTCACAGGGACAAAGCTTAGCCTCAACAAAAATGAGAATTTAAATAATTTTCTGAGTTTATGAACACAATCCAGTTTTGTAGAGGCATCTACGTAGAATTTTAGGTTAGGTTGTTTAATTTTATTTCATTGATGCTGCTTCTGCTACTCCTACTGCTGTTAAATCTTGCATTTTACCCTTTACTTCATTCTCTTGTGAGATCCATTCATAAAAGCAGAGTATCTACATAATGCTGTGTTCTTTGAAGATGACCTCCAATATTGTATTATACTAATGAAGTTCTCTGTAAGCCATGTGTTCATTCTTTCTGCTGTGCCTTTGTGTCCTGGACACTGGGCAGGATCCTGAAACAGTGATGTTCTCCCCCCTTGCTCCAAATCCCAATTTTCCAGCTTAGTCCAGCAGTAGCAATGCTACACAGACACATGCCAAAATTTAATGTTGTAATGGCTGGAATTCCTCAAAGCTTAAACTTCACTTAATCATGTTTTTGGCACCGTTTCTGCACAGCTCAATGTTTTGACACCTGCTTTTGTCCCATTGATGCCAGTGGGGTTTAGGCATGTGCTTCAAAAGCCTTTGTATGGACATTCAGCTATCAGTTAAATAGTGGTTCAGGGCAAAACCAGTGCCTGGTGATAAAAAACAAAAACACAAACAAACAGGAAACCCCATGAGTCCTTACAAGCTTACCATCACCAAGATTGGAGTGAATTTCTCTGGCTTTCTCCCTGTAATAGTTATTTAGCTGGTTTATAAATTGGGAGCATGTTGTAATTTAGCAGGGGAGGTGCTGACCATCAGCAGGCACTTGAATTAGGAGCAGATGTTGCTGTGCTGATGGGAGAGTTTGCCTTTGGTTCTGTCAGCACTGGAAATGAGGGGCCTCTCTCAAGGCAGGACCCACAACAAAATGCAAGTGCTGCCCAGCAAAGGTCGCCAGCCTGAGCAGCAGTGTCCAGCAGCAGAACTTTGCTGAACATCCAAAACAGGAGACAATAAATAAAACATACCCTCAGTGAGAGTGGTCCCATATCCTTCATATTCCTTGGAGGTAATGGTTGCTATGGCAACTCCTCATTTACTTCCTCTTTTTTTTTTTTCTCCCTCTATATTGATAATTATATTAAGCAGCACATAAAGGCTGCTGGCTGGTGCAGAGCTCTGCTGCTGTAAACTCTGCACTCTTCCATTTGAAAATCCACCCCTTCAGGTGTTTGTGGCTCTGTTGCTGTCCCCACTTTGGGATGGACTGGCTGGTCACGTAGCCCAGAGCAGTTGTGGCTGTGCAGTAATTGTGTGTCTGGGGTTGTGCAGTGCAGCCCTTCCCAAAGGCTGCCCCAGCACCTGCTTGTTTCTTTCTGTGCTCACTCCAGGACTAGGAGCTGCTTTTGGAGGTGTTCTTGGAGCTGTGCCCTCTGTACCCCTCTTTGCTACCCCTCTTTTTGCCTGGTGAATCCTACACAGCCTCACTGGGAATCAGTGCTGGGAGGAGAACATGAAGCTTAAACAGGAATCTAAGACAGGTGGAGCTGGGCTGGCAGATGTGTAAACTGAGTGAACATTCCTACATCTGCATCCCTGGATTTGTAAGGCTGTGCCTCAGTGCTTGCATCTTCTGGGGGCATTCCATGTGAATACATGAAAGAAGAATTCTGCCCCGGGCCCCTCAAGACGCAAACCCTTTCCCAGTTTTGGGGCTGCACTGGTGGCAGGGGGTTTATCTCCCATTTGGGAGCCGTTTGCTCTTAGTAAATACTCTGTGCATTAACTCAGACCACACTTTACAGTTGTCTCTCCCTCCTCTGTGGGTGCAAGTACCCGTTACCATGGTATGATGGGGTGTAAAATTGTTGTATATATTCTCAGCTTCATGGCCAAGTCAGCAACCTTAATTGCTTTGGCAGCATTCCAGCAGCACTGGGATTGAATGGCTCTGGCATTATCACGCTGACTTGCAGTTGCATGAAGTTGTAATCAAACAGGATATTCAGTTTAAAGCTTTTTTGCCAATCTCTTGAAAACCATTTTGTCTCTGTGCATCACCTGCCACAACTAAGTTCTCTTCCAAAAGGAGGTACTGGGAGTGGGAGTGTAGGAAGGGGATTTGGCCATTCTGCTTGCACAAAATAACTTGTTAATTGTGTGTACCCGAATATCTTTACACCTGGAAAAGTTGTGGTTTCAAACTGAAGGCCTGTCAAGGGGGTGTAAAAAGGGTGTGTGTGTGAATTTTCAGTTGCTCATCAGAAGCAGCAAATTATGAGAGGACTATTATTATTTATAATCTGTTTGGTTTGTGGGTTTTTTAGTATCAAGTTGACAGATATAAAAGTGGATGTTTTGGGTTGTAAAGTTTCTAGTGGTGAGTTTAAATAGGGAAGATGATGCTAATTTCATCAGTTTGAGATTCTTTTGTTGCTTTCTCAGCCATGATACATTACCCTTGTGACAGTGTAAACACAGCACTATTCTCTTTAATTTTAGTGATAAAAATAAATTGTAAAACATTTGTGATTTGTTGCTGCCGAGAAAGACAGCTGAGATATTGTAGTGAATGGCCTACTTACAGCTATATAGCAGAACAATGCTACACTGAAATAATTTCTTCAACATTGAGTCATTACACATAATCTTGGAAGTGTAAATTGGACTTTTGTAATGTTTATTTCAGCTGAACCACAGAAATGTTACTTTTTTTACCCTAATCCTGCTCCATTAGAGACACAAACACAAGCCCATTTATTGTAGTGTGCAGTACTAATTTTTTACAACTGCTTGAATTATGCTAAGTGGTCCTGTGCAGTCTGAGGAACAGCAGCAGAGGTCCTGACCTTGCTTCTTTCCACAATCAGCAAAGTTGAAATTAAAATATCAAGAGAAACAATTTCTGCAGCAAAATTGTAAAAGTTAATAGAGTTGAATCTACTTTTGTATTCATGTTCCCGTTAAGTCAGCTCTATTCACATTATATTTCTGAAGCACATGAAAAAAATAAAGCCACTACTTTTTTGCTATCTTTGATGTAACAGATAAAAGAAAACAGAAAAGCTTTAAATTGAATTTACTAAGTGCATATTTAATTTGCATTTAATGCACCAGGTATTGTATGTTAATCAAACTGAAGATTACTATTAAAATATGCATTTTAAGAATTAGCTGCTGTGTGTTTGTGACAGTTGTTGCTCAGTGTGTTTAGAAGAGCTTTATTTTACGGGCTGGGGGACAAATCCTGTGCTGATTTCTATCCCAGCCAAGTTTGATTTAGTAACAGCGTGGTTGAATTTGCTCCTTTGCTGTAGTTTAGCAGAGTTTCTGTTAATTAAAATCAGTGGATGGCCCACAGGCTGACTTCTCAAAGTGGGCATGGGCTTTGAAGGGGCATTAGTATTTTATTTGTTTGGGGTGTGGGAGTGCCTGTGTCCTCTGGAGTCCTTGCACAGGGGATTTAGGTGCTCTGAGCTGGTCCCAGCTCAGGCTGAGCCCCTCCTGCCTGACCACCCATGGGGATGAGCCCAGCACCAATTCAGAGCATCCCAAAGCATGGTCCATGTGTTTCAGTGGTGTTAGTTGTGCTGACAGAACACGGGAATGACTGTTCAAGTCTCCTCTCCATCCTCTGTAGGCTGCTGTGTGACCAGATGCTGAAAACATGCAAAGTTGTCAGCCTTGAGTGAAGGACAGTGAGTTTTGGCTCACAGATAACAAGCATTATCTTTTTGCCTCACGCAATTGGGCTGAAATAGTTCTGGGCTATAAAGTATCAGGCTGCTGCTGCTAGTTGGAGCAGGATATTCCTAGGAAAAACATGTTTTAAGAAGACTTGGTAATCTGATAATATGTATTTTTAAGGATATTTTTGAGAAGAGGAAATTGCCCTTGTCACCATCTGGATCAATACTTCCAACAAGTCATAATAAATGCTACTTACTGCTACTTAGGAGAGCATAATTAGTATTCAGTAAACCAATATTAAAATGTATGCTATGCTTTAAACTGTTTGACTGTATTAGCATTTAAATACCCTATTGTGTATTTGCTATTTCTTCTCTTCTTATAAAACTGTATTCTCCAGAGTTCAAAATGATTAATTTCCTTTAGAATATGTACAATGCAAGGATTTAACAATTCCTTGTATTTAATAATTGCTCAGTAGCCAGGCTTATTATTTCACATAAGCACTTGGGTACAGAGTCATCCAATATTAGGTCAATCATGCTAATAGGGAAATCTGCATAACACATCCCAGTGCTCCTGGCCTGGGCTGGCTGCAGGGTGGGAAGGGCTGCACCACACAGGCACCTTCAGGATCCCTCTCACGTGTCAGCCTTCATTTTCTGCCTTCCAGAACATCTGACAGCTGGATCAGGGCCTTGACGTGTCTTCAGAGAGTTTTGCCCTCCTTGGCATTTGCAGACAATTGTACAGCTCTGTCTGACAAACAAAATCTTTTATTTTTTTCCTTTTTTTTTTTTCCTTTTTTTTTTTTTTTTCCCCCAGCAAACTGACTCTCCCTCCACCTGCTCTTTCTTTACAAGCAGTGATTCCCTCCTGTGCCCCAGGGGCATCAAACACCAGCAGGACTTTAACTCTGGTTCCAGACTTAGCCCCTGCCATATGATAAAGGGTCTTCCTTCCACCATAATACTGTAAAAATTTATGGGAAGTCCTGTATAACTCCTGGAAATTATATTCCCTCTTTGCCTACCCCCCCCCATATAATCTCACCTTTTTTTCCTCCTGCAACTGTGAATAAGTTATTAAATACATGGCAGCTGAGCTGGTAAAGTGATTTACATCCTGCTTGCAGGTCTAGCCTTGAATATGATTAGTGTGCCTGTCTGAAAGATGGAACTGAAAAGGAAAGTTCTTCGAAAAAATGTGATGAGGCAACTTTTTTGTTAGCAGAGGGTGTTGAGAAAATCTGGTAATAAAAATGAACGTTGAGTTTGGCTGGCTTGAGGGCAGATTATTGTACCTACAGGCTATTTTAGGAAACAGCTTTCTCATCTCCATATGGCTTTCCATGAGATGGAGACGAAGCAGTTGGAGCTGCCCTGGCCCTGGGGACCAAGAATCTCTTGGTGCTGGAGCAGCTGCTGAAGGGAGGGAACAGGAGCCAGGCAGAGGTCAGCAGTGCTGGCATTTTATCCTGACCAATCTGTCTGTTCACGTGAAGAAGTCATTAACCAAAACAGCCTCTGTTTGCCATGCAGGCTTTGCTCTGGTTGAAGTTTGGAGATGGGGATGTTTCCTCCTCCCTGCTATTTCTGGGGGTGGGAAGGAGACTTGTTCCCAGACTTCAAGAAAAGTGATTTTTTTTTTTTTTTTTTTAGCTAGATACAATTAGTAATTTTTAAGAACAGTTTCCAAGCTCAGCAGTTTTTAAAATACACGGAAATCCATCTTTTCTTTGATCCGGACATACAAGCAGTTGAAAAGAGAATTAGGGATGGGATTTAGAAGGAATGGTCAGGCTTAATAAAGCCACAAATTTATTAAGGTCTCCTACCTAGCTTTTCTCTTAAAGGATGATATGTGTGCTTCTGCTGTACCATGACACAGGTTGGGCTCTCTTCCATGTGTGTCCTTGAATCCTTCCCCCCTTCTGCCAGAGGGAGAGGACACTGTGGGGGGACATCACCACTCCCCTTCTTGCAGATTTTTCCTTTGACCTGGTACCTGCAAAGGCCCCCAGGAAGAAATTATTTTGCATTCATGTTCTCTTGATTGATTGAATAATGAACCTGTCTATCTGCACCTTTTTAAGGCAGTATCATTCCTGGACAGTTTGTGGGAAACAGGACTCTGTCTGCCTCACCCTCACAGGACTGTGCAGAGCTGGGGCATCTTGAATGTGCTGACCAGAGGGGACATCAGAGAATCAGGGCCTCAAAACACCCTGGTGACCATCAGCAGTATTGAGGGTTATAAATGAGGATGGAATTCTGATCAAATCTCCTGCCCTGCTACAGGATATTCGCTGTGCATCCGTGTGTCAGGGATATGAGACTCCCTGCTCAGATAAGCCTCTGAATTTGACTTTGGACTGAAAGTGTAGCTAAAAACCACCCAGGGCCTTGCAGTAATATTTTGTTTTTCATAAATTCAGGCTTCCCAGGCTGTGTCAGTGTGTGCTGCTGAGATGGATAGGCTGGGCACGCCTGCTCTCTGCTGCAGGGGCAGTATTGATAAGTGCTTAAAGAAACACCGAGCATCTTCCTTTATCAAGGGGATTGCATCTCCAGTAAGGGCAGGAACAATAGAAGTTGGACTGATATTTGATTTGAATGAGAGGGATTTCTTAGATCCCTCGACCTAGCTAGGAGATGAGAGATAAGCCTTACAGAAGAATCACACACGGTCTCTGAAATACCCAACAAAACTCCCGTCCCTCTCCCTGTGGGCTGCTTAGCTGAGACACTCAGCCCTGCATCTTGTGTAGATAAAATTGCTGTCAAATCTTTCTGAACTCTCTCTGCTTTCCAAAAACATGTCACTGAGGTGGAGATTCAAATCCAGCTTTTAGACTGGATTTAAAACTTCAGCAGGATTGGTAAAAACACATTTTCTTATGCATTAGTGAATTACAATTAATTTCCTGTAGAAGTGCATATTATGTTCTCAATAATGCCACGTGAAACACCCCAATTAGTATTGTTACGGTGAATTCTGAATTAATTATTAATGCCTTGGTGCCTACTTTAGTGCCTCTGCTTGGGTCATTTGCATCTCTGGCAGGAAGTTGAGCTTCTAGTCCTGCCACTTCAGCTTTACTTTCTTTTTCTTTTTCTTTACTTTTACAGTGATTGTAACAACTGTTGGTTGAGGATCTGCTGGAAATGGGTTTAACATTGTCTTTTAGGAAAGGGAGGTGTCTGCTTGTGGTAATGGACTTTTTAAAGGCAGAGACCAGCAGGACACTGCTTTCCTTGGTTTAGCTGAATTGTTAAGTGTCAGAGTTCTTCACTCCCACATGTCCCTCCCATGACAGGGAAGGACTTTTCCCAAGTCCTTGTTAAGAAGAATGCAAACTGGACTCTTGGTTGTTCTCATTCTCCAGTTTGTTTATTATTTTCTGATCAGCAATTTCTGCCCACCAGGCTTTACACCAGCTTGGTCTGAGGGAAAAAAGGCACCAAAAATCCTCCAACACACAGGATCAAGGTTCTCTTCAAGAGAATGCACCCAATTATCACCAGGAACAGACATTATTTCTGTTTTTCTACCAATAACTAACTAAATCTCTCTTCATGGGACACTGTGGCAACTTGTGCCCAATGTTCCTGTGTCCCCAACACTGCAGAATGTGGAGGAGATGAAGAAGGAGGAAGAAGCTTGAAAACCACAAGGATCCTCCAGCTTGTCTTCATCTCCTTCCCATGCTAACAAACCCAGAAATCTAAATTTCTCACCCTGTGATGAGTTACATATTATGCTACTATCTAATTTTCACTTTAGAAAGTTCTGCTACATCCCAGAGCATAGGAAGCCCTTTCCATGGACAAAGATTAAAAATAGTGTTTGTCAGAGGGTTTGGATCCCCTAAAACATGCAGAGGAATATTCTCTGTATTCCGGGTTCCAACAGTTAAGATAGACCAATGATGGAGGCAAGAAATTACTATTACAAATACAATACTTTGTATTGATGCTGATCTTTTGTAATACTCCACACTGTTGTAAAATCCCAGTATCTGAGGACTTCTATACCTGACATTGACAGTTCTGGTAGTTTTTCAAATATATTTTGGAGGTAGTGAACTGCAAAAAGTAAAATTTTTATTTGACTATTAAGGACATAGGGATGAAAAATGCAAAAAATATTCACCCAGATAATGTATTATTAAGTAACAAATATTGAGTTTGATGTGAGAACAGAAATCCATCTTTCTGCCAAAAAACTGGAACTAGCCATGGCTTTTCTGTTTTGCTGCAGCAGCAAGATTTATCAACTTGAAAATCCAGCTCCTGTACAGTTAGTTCTCAGTGTTCTTAAACTCAGTGTCTTGAGACTCAAAGTCCTCATTACCGTTCTGGTCTTTGGTACCACCATCAGCATATAAGACAAGGCCAATATATTTTAATTATGTATTCCTCATCGTGACAATGTTCTCTGTTCTCCTGTGGTCAAACGTGGCACAAAGCATGAAAATCACACTGTGTGATGTGCTCATGCACTGTTCACCCTGAGCAGGGTCTCTAATTGCAGGCAGTAATTAGTATCAGGTTTTTTATAGATCTGTTGAATTTATCTGTGGATACGTGAAAAGAGAATATGATGTTGACCAAGTACGCATCAGTTTAAAAGAAATATTTCTCAGCCTTTATAGTTTGCCACGTTGCCTGCTAGGATTGTCAGCTGCCACAATTAATTTGGGCTTCAGGAGGATTATTGTTCCATATTTAATGGACAAAAAACCAAACAGGCGAACCAGAACAACCTCCCAGATTTGGTTATTTCCATCTACTTTCTGTCTGGCCCTCGGGAGGTGACCCTGCTATGGATATTAATCCCTGGCTTTGAGATTGCAGCTCCTAATGGGGGAACCAGTTCCATGCTCTCAACAGATGGCAAATGTTTTCATCTACTTTTTTTTTTTTTGCTAAGTAGATTTTAGCCGTAACAGTTTTTTTATGTTATTTCTACAAAATTTTCTTGGATGCAAATACTGTGTTTTTATTTCCTTTTGGTTCTTACTTGGCTGTAAAATTTGTCTTAAATAATATGGGTTATGCTTGTTTTAATTTTCCACTATAATTTTAACACAGCAGCTTAAAATATATTTATGATGCAATCCAGTGTTGGAAAATGAGCTGTAATGTACATTATAGCTGGTTTCCTACAATGTAAAAATATCTTTGCAGTTACATTCTGAAGGAATAACTGTCCTTAGGGGCTAAAAAAGCACACACAGTTTACTTTGTTTCTTAAAGTTAATCATCAGAGCTCAAATGTAAACTGAAAAAGCATTGAACACTGAGATAAAATGTGAGGAGTATTTTGTGGTTTAAAGCTGTGAAAGATAATGCAAGATGTTTTACGGTGGAGAGAACTTTGTACTTCCTTTTGTGGAAATAAACCCTGAGAAATGATGATCACATTCTTGTGCTGGCCCCACATAAAACTGCAGTGGCAGAACACAGGCAGAGATGCAGTGAATGGCACTGAGCAGCCAAACAAGGAGGAATGTGTTGAATCCCCAATTTTTATCCAAGTGGCTTCTTCCTTTTCCAACTCTTTCCCCTACGTCTTATCCTCAGTTTGTTTGAGAACATAAAGTTCACCATTGTGGCTTTTAAAATCCAATTTTATTTATATTTTATTTTCTATTTTATTTGTATTTTGCAAATAGAGAGGAAACAGCAGGACAAAGCAGGGATTTCACTTGGGTTTTTACCCCGTGTGCATTTCCAGGGCTGTTGATGGAAATCCACCCATGCATCATTTCCAGTGTTGGGCCTCCTCCTCTGGCTTGTTTCCTGCGTGATTTGTGACTCATTCCTTGGTGTGAATAATTTGAATTCTGTTTCTTGCCTAGAGAATTTGGGTTATGTGCCTTCAGAATGAGCTCAATTCTTCAGTGGGGAAATACCAGCTTAAAAAAAGGGCCTTTTAGTAAAAATCTGCAACTTGTGTGTCACAAAATACCTTATTCTTGGAAAGTTCTGCACAGATGAGCTGTAACAAGAGTAAAATAGGATGCACAGGTTGACTAAAGTACATTTAAAATAGCATATGGGGAAAGGAAGGGAATAATCTTTCTCACTAGATGAGCCCAGCAAGCAGGATGGTTTTGTTAGTGTGGTGAAAGGGATATTTCCCATTATTAACTGCATTTGTATGACATGAAATGTCTGCGACTAAAAGCAATTTATATGTAACTTAAGGAATAATCGATATTGATTTGGAATGAAGAATGTTATGATCTTGTTTCTGAAAGATTCATGCAACTTGCAATTTTATGAAAACTTGATTCTATTACACCTTCCCTACAGCAACAGACCATAAAGATTGATTATACATTAAAAGCAATATTTGGGTGAAAAAAATATACTAGACTGATTTTCAACTGTATTTTCTCTAGCTGCTTTTGCTTTCTCCTCTCAGATGTACAAAAATGAGTGTTTCCAAGAGGAGCCACAAGCTTAGACACTGATAGTATAATAATACCTAACACTTAGCATTTTACACCTTTGTAGCACTACACAAAAGAATAAATTCATTCTCAAAACACCTTTGAAAGAAGAACTCTTTGAATATTGCATGTGGTATTAATGAACAATCATATTTGTAACTTATTTTTCATTTTCCAGGAATACTTGTTCAAACAAGTTCTTGCTTACAAGGTGGCTCATGAATAAGAAAAACATTTGTAAATACTCAAGGAAAATACTCTCTATGCTCAAGAGTTTGCATCCATAGAATTTGATTGCTTTGAAATCTCTTTTGTCAATTAGGGAACAAAAGCAAATCCTGTTTTAGAAGGTTACTAGCACGCAGCTCAAGGTGTAAATGATAGATACTCAAAGTAGTAATTGTGAAAAGTAGAATGTCATGGGATCTTTGCTAGTGTATGGTAATGCATGGACACAGACTTTTTTCTTGTGCTTTGGAACCTACATTTTTATTAACAGTACTAGAAACCTTCCCCCGACACACAAATAATGATGTGGTTTGGCTTGAAAAACTCACCTTCAGAGTGGGAAAGAGAAATGTTTTAACAATTCTTCTTTCATTTCTGCAGCCAGCTAGAGGTGAAGGTTCTGGGAGAGGGAAACTTTGTGTCTTGGAGGTTTGGGAGCTCTTGTTCAGGATGAACTGAACCATCAGTGCTGCTTTGAGTTGAGTGTCAGTGCAGAGGGACCACAGCAAGGAAAGGCAGCACAGGGCTTTTATAAAGAACTGAAGAATTTGGAGTGTAGCTTTGCTCCACCCAATAGTTAGTGGTGCTGGTAGAAAAGCCCTGTTTGGGGCTTCTCCCACAAACCAGAGTCACTGCTTAGGACCATCTGATGAAGCAAAGAGAAATAATTCCTTTAATGTCCCAATGACTCTGAGCCAGCATCCCAGCCCTGCTTCAATTAGCACACAGCAACAGGGCTTTCATTTCTCACCCTTTGAGTGCACACACCTTCTTTGAGTGCCTCAGTGTGTTTGTCCAAGAAGGCTTTTGATGTCTCCCTTTTTTTTTTTTTTTTTTCTCCCCAATCCTTTTCAAATTTTCCATGTCTGGCACTTGGTGGGAGTTTCCTGTGCAGTAACAGTGAGCAGACTTCCCATCCAAAATCCATTCAGCCCTCTGCAATCAGTTTATTACAGGAAAACTATTCCTTGGGAGCTTGTGTGTTAAACAGTTTATTTGAACATGCATAGTAGAGCTGTTGCTTCCTCAGAGGTGCTTCTGTACATACTTATTTTGGGGCAAACCTGTACAGAAATATGGCAGCTTTGCTGCACAGCAGTCCCCTGGCTGGAGATGGGGTTTGGGTTGTTTGGTGTTGCCGCTGAAGTAGTGCAAATTTCTGGGTAATTACTGGGACAAAATATGACATTAGCTCTTGCCACATAATGTGACAGCTGGTCTGGGTCACCTGTACCAACAGGGAGTGGATGGGAACAGAACTGGTGTGCAGGAGGCATTGCCCATGTGTTGAGGAGGATGAGGGGTATTTAATAACTGACACAAGAAGAAGTGAGAGCCTCGAGGAAATGTGGAAGGTTTCCAGTATCGCCAAGATTGCAGGGAACAAGACATTTGTACAAAGCCTAAATTGAGAATGTACTTGGGAATTGAGCTTGTTCTCAAGTCTTCAAACCACATGTGTGCTGCTCCTGCTAGTGCAGCCTGTTGTCTGATAAAGTTCATTGGTATTTTTCCAAAGAAATCCTGCTGACCACTTGCTGTAGATTGTGCTGTGTAATTGCTTGAAGCCACAGTGTTCAATACTTGAAAACATTTGAAGTCCTGATTGTAGTTAGACGTGTTTGTTTGCAGTGGACAAGGATTTTGCAGAAAACATCAGGGAAGGGTTTTATCAGGAGATGCTGGTTCAGGATTTGGAGGCAGCAAGTGTTACCATGGACTCAGAATTCAAACCAACCACTGCTGCAGTAATAGATTAGATTATAATATTAAAATGCAGCTTCTCTATGATATATAACATCCTTTTTCCCCCTGTTTTTGGGAACATACCTGAATATTTTACCTACTAGAGATACTGAAGGGTATCTGTGCTTAGGTGATAAGAGGATGGGGCTCAGAACCCAAACCTCAGAGATCCATTCCACACAGGAATTGCACTGCAAAGAAAACTATGTTGCCATCACAGCAATCTCAAACAGATTTCCAGCTGTGACCATAAAAAAGATCTCAAGGCAGGTTAGGTGTAACTTCTGTTATTTTTTGGTTTTTAATGTGCTTCTCTGTTATAACTTTCCAATTTTCCTCTTATATAAGTCCATTGCATTAAATTCCTGGAGAGTCTTATCTTTTACATTCAAATGATTTATTGGCTTGGAAATGAATGCATGAGTGTCAAAACAAATCAGTGAAATAAAAGAATAATAGGAATGAATCAGGCAAACATCACTATAAATGGGAAATGATGAAACCATGGTCATTCCAATTCAACATCCATAAATTCATAGTGAGTCTGTGTGTATGTTAAATTAACCATGCATATAAGTGTTTGTAGGGTTGAGATCTGACTTAATTCTGTCACAGAAGTGCATAATGAAATGCATATAAAAATTAAAGCACATGTGAGAAAATATATTAAAATGGCATCAAGTAAGCAAGACTTAGAAGTGTCCCCAAACTAATATTGTTGTGTAATTTGAGAAGAGTTAGGAACCTATTTTTGTATGTGTAGTACTGTATCTAAGCAACATTCTTTATAGGATGCTGTAATCGGGGAAGATAAGATTGTCTTCTTCTGAAGTGTAAAATGGTTGATATTTTCCTTTATTTTTCAACTCCCTGAAACAAGGTGACTGCTGACAGTCGCTTGCTGTTATGGTGCAGATGGTTTTGAGGACACTAAAACAGGGGGCAGGAGACTGTGGTTCTCACTTTGTTAGTGACTTTCCAGGTTACCTTCAGCAACTTATTTCCATCTATTTTTTCCCCCCCTCTCTTCTGCTCTTCTCTGTATAGACACAGGTTTGGAGGGCATGGCTCCCTGTGGTTGGTTTGTGTGGTATGTACTCTACGCTTGGCTCTTGTCCTTAGAGTAGTTCTTGCTGTGTTGCAGTGGTATCAGAAATGGTGTTTAAAATTCCTCTAGTACCAGAGGAAAGCTCAGCTATTTTCCTTCATCACCTTTTCCAGGGGAAAAAAAGTGATTTTGCTCTAGGATCTTCTGGCATAACATTATCCTTGTCTTCCTCCTGTGGCAGCAAAACCCTACTGGAATTGGGAAAACACCAGATCAAAAACAATGCAGACACAGTGCTTGGCAAGAATTGGTCCTTTTGTTTTAGTAAAAATAAGCACCATTTAGAGAGACCACAACTGTAATGCTGGGGCTCATTTTTTTGGTTTAAATGTGTGTGAATTCCATGATAAGTCAATGCCAAAACTTACCTTTGAACCACATCAGGAGGAAGAAAATAGATGCTATGCATAGCAGTAGTTTCAGAAAGCCTGGCCCTGAAATATCAGCTTGTGTTCTACAACCCCACCAGCTTTTGAATGTTTTTAATCTTTCCACTCTCTTTTCCCTTTCTTGGGGGAGGGGGGAGTAAAAATAAACTTATGAAGAGAGATGGCTGTTGTCATGCTGATCTGAGGTTTGAAAAATGTTCATTGGTGGGGATTGGGCAGAGGCAGGATGGTCTGGGTTTTAATCATTCTCTCCCAGCACCTTTGTGTGCCCTCCATTTCCTGCAGAAGTCTATATGGAGTGACCTGAAGGCAGAATGATATTGTAACACCAGGCAGTGAAGTCGCAGGGATATAAATTATATATCAGGTGAGCACTGGCTGTACTGCAGAGAGACCTGGACATGTCCAGTAGCCTTGCTGAGCGTGTCACCTGTCTGTAGTGGTCAGCAAACTGCTGTCCCCAGGGTGACTGCAGTGGGCAGCCCCCAGATGAGGTTTTTTGGCTGCCTGCTGACCCCGGGCTCTGGCACTAATCTGTGATCAGGAACCATCTGCTCAGTGCAGCCCAAGCGAGTAAGCACTTTTCTAACTGTCAGGGATGACCTGGAGAAACTCATGGGGGAAATAAAACCATCAGCCACTGATTGGAATACTGATAGCCATCATTTGGAGTGGTGCTGCAGGAAACCAAATTATGCCTGTGCTCCCTGCCTCGCTCCTCAGCAATATTGTCAATTTGAAGTTAAATCTTCTTGATCAATCCAGGCTCAATTTTGCCACCTTTTGTTGTATTGAATTATGTTTCCTAATGGGAACAGTCTCCTGTAATCCAGTGGCATGCATCACTCGGTAAGAAAGTGCAGTTACAGGATGTGATGTTTTAAAAAAACAGTTTTTGTGTTTTCTTGCTTGGAGACAGCTCTGATCTGAGTTATTCTGCATGTCTGGAGTTACTTCTCTAGAGTGCAGGAGTGGTGGTAGTCACACCTGGGCAGCACAGGGAGAGGAAGCTGAGTTGCTTCCATTGTGTATTTAAATTCCAGTATAATTTGCCATGCATGCAAAGCACAGGAGCTTCTGTAGTTGCTCGTCTTGGAGCAGGGAACAGACTTTTTGGCAGTCAAGTGTAAACCCATGGAAGCCAAACACCTGAAACAGGGATCCTTTGTCAGTCAGCATCTGCCAGTGTACACAATTTCCTAAACATCTGTTCAGTCATTACCATATTAAATCTGCAGTACCACAAGTGTCTGCATGTTAAATCACAGATCCATATTTGAGATGCCTTAATTGAGTTGTAAATGTTATTTTATTACCTAGGTCACAGGACACAGGGAGAAATAAAGTTGTTTGTGAAAACTCAGAACCAAATACAGCAATCCTCTCTTGGTGTTTGCTCTGGCTGGCTCCTGCTGGGGTTCAGAGTCAGCAGCAAAGTGTTTGATCTCATGTGGCAAGGGCTGATGACAGTCTATTGACACCCGTGATGCACTGTCACAGTGGTACCAGCCAACACAGATATGATTCTTGGTATCTATGGGACTAGTTTCCCTCACCTTCCCTCTGCCGCCCCAGGAAGGAAGGTTTAAGAGGAAATTCCTTTATGTATATAAAATTTACTTTTCTAATTCTAGGCATGGATCTTGGAAATTAAGTTGCTTCATGAATTTATAGGGTTGACTTACAGCCATCTCATTTCCTGTGTCCTGTTGATGCAACGATTACTGATTGCAGGTGAAATAGTTTCTCTTTCCTGTTAAGAGTCTCCTTGCAACTTGTGTAATCACTTGTACCTTGATGTTTATTCCAAGATGTACTTCATACCTATTTTTACATATATATATGGATCCTCTTATCCTGAATAGTCCTGTAAATGCTGAAAAGGACATGAAAATCTCTTTGAAATGGGAGAAGAGCTGAAGGATGGACAGCATTTTGCTGGCCAGTGTTTGATGTTTTTGTTGGCCAGTGAGGGAATGCATAGAGAAGGGAGGTGCATCTGACAAAACAAAATGATGAGGAGAGATGCAGAGAGCTGAAGTGGGGAGGTGTCTGAGGGGATTTCAGGCAGTGAGCTCAAGATGAAAAGGGGTATGAGGTGGGATAAGCAAGAACTAAATTGGAGCTGGGAAGGGTTTTCAAGCAGGACCCCTCTGTTTTCCAGTTTTGGTGCTGTCTGGGGGCCCTGGTCCATGATTCAGCTCCTGGGTGGGACTGACTGAGCTGAGCCTGTGCTCAATCCTGCCTGAGCTGAGCCAGTGCTCAGTCCTGCCTGGGCTGTGCTCTCATCCTGCCTGGGCTGGTGGCCAGGGGTACTCGGATGCCAGTCGGGAGCGCTTCCGCAGGGCAGATGGAGCACAGCTCCCGTGCCTTTGTGTTTCCATCACAGTCAGGGCACCATGTACCTGGCCCCAGTTCTCTTGTGTGGAGGTGCAGAGCACTCATTTCTCCCTGGGGCTCTGTCTGGAGGCACGACCTGGCTCTGTTCCCACCTCCAGCGGGCTGGGAGTGTTGGGATTTCTCTGTTGTGCCTCAGCCAAGGGCCGGGAGGAGGCTGATGCCAGGTCAGCACATTGGCAGCTGCAGTTGGAGGATGCTGACCCATCTATTGTGCTGTGGCAGTGCCTTCCTTCCCTGCCCTGCTCCCAGGACACGAGCTGTGCCTGGCTCGTGTGCCGTGGTGCTGGGACCTGATGCTGGGCAGTGAGTTTGCAGCCACGGACCGAGCAGCTGGAATTTAATCACTCCAGCTACCCTTGATTAAGCCCCTGAATGCCCCTATCTGCTGGCCAAGTCAGTGTTAGCCCAGTCCTGCAGATGGTGAAACTGAGACACAAGGAGGTTAAGTAACTTGCCCAAGGCTGAGCAGTGAGTGGTGACAGATCTCGGATTAGAGCTGCGAGTTCTTGGCTCGCAGAGGCTCAGCAGGCTGTGGACAGGGCTGCCCAGCCCAGCAGAGTGCCCACGCCTGCTGCTCTCAGCTCAGCTCATCCAGCCAGACAATCTTGTCCCCCATCTCCAGGGGAAAACCTCTTGTCCTCTCAGCACAATCAAATAATTGAATTTTTTTTGATTTTTTTCATTTTTGGGTTTAGTTTTTCACTGTTACTTCAGCTTTCCCGGTGCTTCCTTCAATCCTCCCAGGATCACCTCACTGATCATAAAGGATACTTCATCCTTTATGCTCTACCAGGAAAGTACATAGGTGTGCAATAGCTCTCATTGTTCACATCTGGCCTTACACAAGGAGCTGTTCCTTTTCAGAGATGCTTTGTGCTGCTTCCTCCTGTTACAGGCAGTTTCATTTTTCCCCAGTTAAGTTCCCAGCTTACTCTGGAGATGTGTTCCTCCTGTGCCCTTCAGGGCAGGCTCCATCAGCTGCTGTGTGATGCTTTCCCAGCCCATCACAGCTCCCCACAGCAGAGTGAGACCCCAGAGTGCAGCAGAGCCTCTCCATCCTCAGCTGGGTGAGGGGATCCTGGCGGCTCCCCACAGCCATCCCTGTTGATGTGGGTGACCAGGGAGCCCGGGCTCCTGGGCCAGCTGCAAAGGAAAGGCAAGGTGCTGTTTGTGAAGCTGTTCCAGCCCTGTTTTCTGCCAGGTACCATAGCTCAGCTAGATCAGGCTCTGCCCCACACACTTTTTGTTTGAACACAGTAGGATGCACCTCTCAGACACTGCAGAGAGGCAACATTTGGCCCTCAGACATCCCACTGCAAAGCAACTTGTTCATGTGATAATCTTCTCAGAGTTAAAAACACTTAAAAAAAATTTAAAAATTTATTTAAGTGATTTTGACACCATGAGAGGATGACAAAGAGCAGAATGTGGCTCCTGGCTACCAGGCTTTCCCTGTGAACTCTGCTTCAGGTTGTTTAAATGCTTTCCTCTTTCATCCTGCATGTTGTGCATCTCCACACTTCCAGCCTCCTGCCTCTCTGACAATAGGAAATGTCAAAAGAGAAGGATTATTCCTGCAGTATCTCCAGCCCCACTGGAATCAGGCAGTGCCAGGAATGTTAGGCAGACGCCTGTGCTGACAAGTGCCAGCTCCATTTTGCTGGCCCAAAAGGTTCAGGTAGGTTGAGTAAGCCTTGGATAAGAACCTGAGCTGCTGGGTGCTCATCTGAACCGACAGCCAAACTGTCTGGGGTCTGCCTGGTGCTTCTTGAGACCAGATGTAAACCCATATTGTGCTTGCAGGGCTGCAGGGAGAGCTGGCCCGCTTGTTCCTGCATGCTCAACATCTATGAGGATATTCATTCCTATTATTTAGCAACGTTTTGCTATTAGATCACAACTTTAAAAGAAGCATTTCTGATTACTTGTTTTCATCTGCTTTATTCTCTGTTCACTTCCTCGGGCTTGAGTAAATAATTCAAGTATTTTTCTTTGAGGAATTCTTTATTAAAGATTTGACCACAAAATCCTTAGAGTGGTTCCATATTTGAAATTACTTGTAAAAGTCTTTGATGCATCTTTCAGGGGTTTGTTTTCTTTCTGCCTCACAATTACTGCTGAATTTTGAGTTTTTGTATTATCCCGTGTTTAAGTTTCCTTTTCTGTATTTGACTCTTACACAATAACCCAGCACAGTATAAACTGAAATTTAGAATTGAATAAACAGTTGGAAGTTATTTACAAGCTCAAAATCTGTTGCTGTGTTCCTCGATGGTAGCTGCAAACCCTGAATGCTTGCCTGTTTGTAGAAAGTGGGAACAAAAGCTTTTTAAATACTGTTGAGCTGAAGCTGAATCTCAGCATTCAGATGCAAAAAACCTTTTTCCCCCCACTCTCTCTCACTCTAATTTCTATTGTAGCCCAGATTTATAGAGGCCTCAAGTTT
Organism: Certhia americana; assembly: GCA_018697195.1. Classification (NCBI taxonomy): domain Eukaryota; kingdom Metazoa; phylum Chordata; class Aves; order Passeriformes; family Certhiidae; genus Certhia; species Certhia americana. The sequence continues at coordinate 8,816,717 of CM031874.1, read as the reverse complement.
ATCTGTAAATCTGATTGCATTTACCCTGCTGTAGTTTTCTGTGTTCACAATCCATAAATATATTATTATGCCAGCAATATACAGATACTCATCACTTTGCTGCTGGGGAGCAGGAAGCACAGAGGGGGAAGGAAAAGGCAAGAGAGGGATGATTCTGCCCCTCAGCAGGAAAAAATGCAGCTTTTTTCCCCACTTTTTAACCACAGCAGCATCTTCCCCATGTTATCTCAGTGTGCAATGACACAGCTGTGTCAAGGGAACCAATAATATTTGCTGTCCCCAAAATAAATACATAAACAAATAAAAATCCCTATCTAAGAGGTTGAGATGGAAGGAAATACAATATGAAAGAGAATTAAATTCCAAGCCCAGGTATGCTTCAGGCGTTCCAGGGCAAAGAATTGCTTTGTTCTGGATGGGGCTTGAGGGAAGCAGGGGCCATCATTTGTCATTGTCAGCACTTGGATTGAAGCTTGGAAAGTGCAAATGTTTTCAGAAGGGAAGTGGTACCATTGCTGGTTTGGCAGAGCAATAAAAGGGATGCTCAAATGTACCAATTAAAAGGTGTGAATGGCATCTTTATGGCCTTGTTCTCATGCACTCTCAGCACTGGATGCAGCATGTATGGTAAGCCTGCTCTGGTCGGACATTATTCACTCTGATTTATGTTCTTTAATTAAAGGCTTTTAACATTTAATTATATTGGGAAAGTAGCATTGGTGCGTAGGTCAGTTTATGACACAGGAAATAATCTTATTTTTATTTTCCAGGCTGTGATTGCAAAGCAGAACTTCAGAACCTACCCAAGTGGGCAAACCTCCCAAAACATGAGGTGTGCAGAATTGTGCATGCAGTTGCACAGCTTGCACAGCAACCCAATTATTGCATTTACCTGCTTTGAATGCATAATCACATTAATTACTTGGGCAAGATAGCTATGCATTATGCATATTTTTACAATCAGTGGTTGAACTGTATGCTTGTAAATATAACTGAGCTTTTCCTAACTGTAGTATATAATGTAATGAGAAAATTATCTGTGGAGTGGTAAAGTGGTAGCTTCTATATTGCCAGGAAGGATTTCCAGCATGCAGCAATTCTAGCTGTGAACATATCTGATTAAATTACATGAGTTTAGAATGGAAGTTGAATCAGTAAAAAGTGTTTTCATCTTCTTTCTGAAGGCCAGAATTTTCAAGCTGGGTGTTCAGGATTCTGTACCAGTTTTTCTCTTCATCATATCCCCCCTAAATAATATAAATAAAAGATCACGTAGAATTGATACATACTTAACAATTAAGAAGAATAATCCGACTGATGACCCTCCAATTGTACAGTGCATGTTTAACTTCCAGGAGGTGGATGTATTCTGCAAGTCTGCTCAGCTTTTAATCTTAAATTCTTGGATACCAGCCTACCCTTCCAAAACTCTAAACACAAAGCCATCTCACAGGTTGTCTCTATCCAAATGCCAAAAGCTTTTGGAGCAGGAAAGGGGGAAGATGAGGACTGCAAAGTATCCTCACCTCTGTCACTCACTGGGACCAGGGGGATTATCTTTTTTGTTCCTTTCACTGTTATATTTCCTACTTTGGTACCATTCCTCCTAGCTTGTCTCCATTTTTTCCACTTGCTGAAGTATCCAATTTGAATATTAGTGCAAGACTTTTTCATTCATGAGATGATGTCACGATTTCCAGGCACTGCATATGCTGCATTGCTAGGTAGCACTTAGCAATGTTTGGATCCCCATCTGTTACCTCAGTTTGGCACATTGTGCCTGCACTTTAAACTCCAAAATGTTATGACACTGCTTCCTACGTTCCTGGGTGCCAGGTGGATTGGAGCCATTCCTCGAAGGATGTGCATGTGCAGTGTAAAGGAGTAAATAACTTGGAATGGGCATTTGTCCTTGCTGTGAGGGTGTCATTGTTCAGTACCCAGCACAGCCCAAGCCAGACTTCCCAGAGAAATACTCCAGCTTCCTGCTAATTATTTACTGTAAAGATGACAGCTATTTGGACATTGCTGACTGTGTTGTGGGTATTTCAGTAAACTGCTCACGTCTCTTACAGCAGAGGTACTTTCCCACTACTACACCTCAGCACATGGCACAAATACATGGTTATATTAACACTGTAAACCTACCAGCACATATTTGCTGGTTTGATAGTCCCCCACAGCCAGTGAATGTGTTGCTATGCCTGTGTTCTCCATGTGGAGTTAGTGAGAGCTACATCCATCCTTGACTTTTTCTGCCAGCTGATGAGTGACCTGGTAAAGCTTTGGGGCAGCTCTCCTCTCTGCCTCCCCAGGCATCCTTGCCATTTCAGTTTCCCTCTATGCCTTCTCAGTTTGTTAACACTTAAAAGCCATCTTTCTCCATTATTTTTTTCTTCCTCCCTTTTTTCCCCTGGTTTGAGTGGAAGGTTATGCCAGATGGCCTCCCAACATCAAGGATTCCACAGTGCTCTTCCTCTTGCACTCTTCTTGCCTCTCCTCTCACTGCAAGGAGCACCTTGTGGGCACCTTGTCAGCTTTATGGAGCTGTCAGCACTGGAGGGGGGAAAGTCAGAAGAAAGCACTTTCATTATTTTACACAAAAATGATGAAATCCCCTCAAAATAACTTCACTAACAGTGACCTAAATACTCAGTTCTGTCTGTATTTGTCTTAAAATTCATCAGAATTTAACTCCCTGTCGTGTTGGTATACTTGAGAATTGGGTTAAAAGAGCTTGAAAGTCGAGGAGATAATAGACCAGTTTGTAGACAGTGCAAATATTTCAGTACTGACCCATTTCCAGCACATTATTTTTAGTGTGCGACACTTTGCATCACTTTGCATTGAGATTTGATGTGACAGTATTAATAAACTTTAAACAAGGAGAAGAAGAGGAGGAAGGAAAAAGACTTTTTCTTTTTTTTTTTTTTTTTCCTGGGCAAGTGCTATTTAAAATCTGATGGACTGAAGGAGCCACGGATAAAGAGCAGGAGAGCAGCACCCACAGGGGTTGGAGTTTCCCTTATACCTATAAAAAGCTATGGTCTAACACAATGGCACATCTAACCAAAGCTCTCAAAACCATTTCATAATTTAGCAGTCAGTGCCTGGGAGCCCAGGGGATTTAAGCACACAGAACTGTGGAATATGCAAAATCCCATTAATGGAGAGATTAACAGGGCTGGAAGTGTTTTCCATAAGCTGTTCAGGGTGCTCTGTCTCACCTGCATCTCCTGACAGCTGAGTGGTGACAAAGGCAGAGATGGCTGCACCAAGCAGGGAGAAGCAGCAGGAGATGAGGAGATTTCTGATTTTGGGCAGAAGGTGGAATAGTGCCTGTGCTGCCAGTCCTGGTCCAAAGCAGCACCCAGTCCTGGTCCAAAGGCTTATCCTCAGGAATTCAGCTCTCATGTTCTCACTGCTGTGATGGAATCCTGTAAAACAAAGGTCCTGAGGATGAATTTTTTCCCCATACTTTTTTCTGATTTTTCTTGCTTTTTAATGAGCTGCTGAGCAGAGCTTAATGTTGGTGACAATAAATTTGAGAGTTTATGGGTGAGCGTCGGGGAAGGCCAAGGCAGATATCCTTGTGGGAGTCTGCTATAGATCACCCAACCAGGATGAAGAGGTGGATGAAACATTCTATAAAGAGCTGAGAAGAGTCTCACAGCCCCTACTCCCCTTTCTCATAGAGGACTTCAACTTTCCAGATGTCTGCTGAAGTACAGCATAGCAAAGAAGTGACAGGGTTGATCTCTTCTCCCAAGTAACAAGTATTTGCTTCCCTTTTCTTCCAAAGGATTTAGAGTCCAAATGATGTTTATTCCCTGCAGTCCAGGTCATGATTGAAATACAGTTTTGAAAAATTGAAGTGATTTGTCTTTTTCAGTGTTTCTGTCCTTTGCATTTTTTTTCCAGTGTTTGCACTGTGTAGGTATTCACTCTGCAGAGGAAGTAACAGAGCCAGGAAACTTGACTCAGAAAGAATTCTCTTTATAATAAGTGTTTGGTTTGTAGTTGTTGCCCAATTAATCTTGTTGGGCTTTCTGCCTGACTGTAGCTGTCACCAGAACCAGAGAATGAATTCTTGATTGAATTGAAAATCTTATGATTTGGGCAACAATTGAATTGCTGTCATCCTGTCCTGTTGTATCTAAATGGTAATTACTTTCTGCCTATAAGTTTGTGATTGGAAATGCTCTGTGTTTCTGAAGTGGAGCTAAAAAGTGGACGTATACCTGATGCTAGAAAGACCTGTGACATTTTACAGGTCTGAAAAAAAACATTTTTTTCTAGACAATTACAAAACAGAAGGGAATTTCAGCCCTGAGAGAATGCATGTTATTAGCTAGAGAACAGGCCAGTGTAACCAGCACTTTAGCATCTTTTTAGTTTAACTGTGAAATACTAATTTCTGTTTTCCTAAATGCTAACACTGTCCATGAGCAGTATTTAAGTCAAAGAAATCTGTTCTGGATACTCATCCAAAGCAAATTCCTGCTGTTCCAGAGAGGAACTTTTCCATTTACTTGACTGCTCAGTTTTGCTCTAACCTGACCAGCTGTGTGTTTCTTGCTGTATGGGGGAAGAGGGTTCAGACAGGAATGTGTGAAGAGATCTGAAGCTGACCAAAAATGTGAGCAGCTTGAAATATGACTTGCCTTGCCCTTAACTCATTCCTTTTGAGAAAAGAAGTGCTACTTTCTGAATGATAAAGCTGCACAGCCTGAAAAATACATTAGAAGAGATTTTGGGGGTACCTGGCTTAGTATATAGTGGGAAAAGTTCTGAAATTCAGCTTCCATTGAAAATAATTATATGTTTTTATTTTTTGAACAGGGCCTCTGAAAATACACAGCTAGTAAATAAAGGCCATTATGAGATGTTTTTATTTTTTAATTGTGGAGGTTTAGTGTAACTGTTGTTGATTTCCCTGTGATGTGCCATTCTCAGTACAGCTTTTGTCTAAAGGCAGTGGTGCTATTGAATTGGTACAATTTCTGTCTCATGTATGTACTGTACATTTAGAAACCACTGAGCCAGATTTAATCCAGGTTCACAGTCCAAATGTCTGTATTTCCAAGGATGTGCTCAGCTTGCCTCTAAATGTACTGCGACTCATGGCTTATTCCAAGAGGGTTTTTTCTTGTGGATTGCTTTTCTGTAGCACAGAGGCTACAGATTGTCAAATGCCCAGCAAAGTGCTGTGAGCACAAGCACATAAGTAGTTTTAGGTAGAGCATTCATTAGAGTGACTCTGAGTTCCTGAAGAGCCATGTGACTGATCCCCAGCATCCTGGGCTGCTGTGGCATCCTGAGGTATCCACCCTGCATCTGGGAGAGGAACCAGCTGCAGAAATGGTGTGTGAGCTCTCCTAAAGGCTGAGGGCAATAAAAAACTCTGCTGAAAAAAGGAGAAGGGTTGTCTGATGTGATAGAACATCTCAGGGACTCTAAGTGGTTTTAAGCACTCTCTCCCTTACTTAGATCAGGTTAAATTCACTTTCTACCGGTAAGTAAGTAGGAACTGAGTTTTAATTGTGGCTGCCTACGGGTCAGCTGTAGCTTGGGCTTGTGATTGATTTGGGTCCTCCAGAACAAGCCCAGATGAACACAGGACAGTCAACAGGAGCAGACTCAGGCCAATTAGCTCCCAGGGCTATCAGCAATACTGTGGGAAATCCATTTTTTTATCAGTAAGACTGTAGCTTGCATCAGCAGTCTCCATTCCTCAGAAGCAGATCATTGACTTATAAATTCTTCTGGTATCTTTGGGATGTTTTTATCCTCCAGCCTATTGCATGTACTAAATTTGAGGGGACGTATCAGTGGCTGTAGCAGGGGCAAAGCTAATATTTTCTTTTGGAGTATTGTGTTATATGTCAACTGAAACAGCAAATGCATTTTTGCAGTGTGTTTTGCTGTCAGAGAATTGCATATAAGAATCAGCACATGCTCCCACTAGCAGCCTGTGTTCTTTCTTCTGATTTAATGGGGTAAATGATCAAGGTTCCTAAAACCAGACTGAAAAGCGTTATGTATTGCTGCTCATTTAGAAAGCAGTATAGCTTAGTAAATCAAGGCAATTGATTAAGCATCTCTCCTAAATTACAACGGAGCAGATCTCCATGCTGTGTCACTGGTAACATGTTTATGGCGTTGAGTATTCATTGCTACATCCTTCAGCTGAAATACATCCAGCTGCCTGAGGAGTGTGTGGTGCTAAAAAACCCCCCACCAAACATGGGGCTGGAATTGGTGTGGGGGCCAGGACTGTTGAATTTCTGGCACACCATCCCATGCAATTAATTCTATGTCTAATGCCCTGTCTCTGCTGGGAAGTTGGCCTCATCCTGCAGCTCTTTTCCAGCAATCAGTCATGCGAGCAGTAAGAGAGAACCCATCACCACACCCCTTCTCTCAGCTGAAGGACATCATGACTCCTGCAAAAGTTTCAGTGTTCTGAGTAACCCTCCTGTTCTTCACTCGAAAGGTTTTTATTTATTTGATACTCTAAATGTCATTCATCTCTTAAAAAAGCTTGTTTTCATTGTCTTTCTGAAAATTTTGCTAAGAAAGAAAAGCAAGCTAGAAAAGAAAGCAAGGAAATGCAAATTGATTCTTAAGTTTGTAAAGTAGGGAAATGGAGCAGGAAAATTGGAATCGCTTTGGTCTAGAGAAGTTTTAGTGCAGAGCTAATAATAGTGTGGAAACTATTTCATCACATCACCACATCTAATAGATGCCCAGAGCCCATGGATATTGCATGTGCACCACTACACGCCACCATTTCTGTGCCAATATGCTTGAGTTACTCCTGCATAAATGATTAATAAGCAAATTAATGAGTGTATTTAATGTGTGGTCATAGAAGGTGCTTAGTGAGTGTGCATTTGATGTGTTTTCCAAGACGTTTTCCGAGAAGGTTGAGCCTTATAGGCAAGCACACTGATGTGACTTTGGACAAACACCTTGTAAAAGCAAGTCAAATGATGGGAGAAGATCTGATCCCTTTCTCATCTGCATGTTCAAGTGCATAGGTTGTTATTTTTCTGACAGCCCCATCATTTATTAGCCATGCCATATATTTTTACTTTAAAATAATGCTGTTTCCCCAGGATCAGCCAATTGTTCTGTAAGGGCTGTCTTTCATCATATCTATGTATGCTGTCAGACACGGGAGGCCTGATCCAGGCTGGGAGCCAATCATGTTGCTGCTGGCAATAAGATACACAATGAGATTTATTCTTCTAATGAGAAGAAATGAATCCATCAACACTGTAAGAGAAACAAATGCACCTTCTTGCATCATCAAGGGACGTTCATATTTTCAGTAGTGATAGATGGGCCTTTGAAGTACAAAGGTATTTTATCCTTATTATCAGTCCCTGTCAGTTGGGGCTAAATGTCATTTCCTGTGAGTTGGATTAAAGCAAGGACAAGCAGAAAGAGATTGAGGTTTTCAGTAGATTAGACATGATTGCATTCACAGATCCTTTTAAACAAAGTGCTTATTGTTAGAACATTTTCAAGATGTTCTGCAGTGTCATGATTTGCCTCAGATTACTCAAATTGCACTTTTAATGCAAGGAGTGATGGAAGCAAGCACTGGTTCTCCCATATCCCTGGTGGGGGTTCACAGCCACAGACTACACAGCCCTGATTGTTGCTGGGGTGTTTGCTTTTGGATGAATACAAGTAGGGAGAGTCAGCCCTTCCCTGGTACTTTCTATCCCATCCTGATGAATATAGGACTGCAGATTATACACACAGACCCTGGGAGTTAAGAAGACTGTATATATTAAGTATGCAGCTGTTCTATGACTAATTTATGCCTTAATACTTTGCTTTTATCATGAGTGGTGGCGTGAAGGCAGTGAGTAAGATGTTAACAAGAGGCTCTGTGTTGTTTTTGCAATCTCCTGGTAATGTCTCAATTCAGGCATTTTGATTTGGGTGGTTTTCCTTCACATTGCAAAGATAAGGCAGAGGAGGAAGGGCATATTTTTGTCCTCTGGCTGTGAAAAATTTTTTATCAGAAGAGTGTAATGTGGTGTAGCAGGATGCATCTTAGCTCCTGCTTAAGAGCTGCTTTGGGTCAAGTAGTGAGCAGGTCTGTATCAGCTCTTTAAGCACAGGTGGATATTTTATCTCAGTGCTTTTTAAAAGTGCCTGGTTGACATTTGGCTCCAGAGATGAGATGTCTTTTTGTTTATCCAGATATCTTGGATATATTTGTGGCCAGGATGTCTTCCCTGGGGTGTTGGTGCTGCCGAACAGCCACAGGCACAGGAACGTAATTGCTGCGTTTTCCCTGGCACCTTGGGTAACCCTTCAACAGTGCTTGGAAGTGAGAAGCATCATAATCCACGTTGTTGGGGAACCAGATAAAACCAGAGGCAGAGGATCTGCTGCAGGAAAGGGCAGAGGCAGAGTGTGATGAGGAACCAGAGGGCTTTGGGGGGAGATGGCTCTGTGATAAATTCCAGGTGCTGCCAGGGTCAGCGGTGCAGATAACCCAGGGCTGAGCACACGCTGCTTCTCCTGCCTCTTGCTTTCTCAGCCTTTTCATTAAGCTGGAATAATGCTTAAGTGCTCCTGCTAGGCATTGTCAGTTTTTTTCTTAGCTAGATTTAAACATATTTATAGCACCTAAAACGTTCAAATTGGTGAAGTAATCTCCGTGCAAGTGCAGCTCAGCTCTGCTTCCCCATCCTAATGTCTCTGAAATGGAAGCATAATGCTTATTTTCCATGTGCCTGTCTGCCTCCCCCATAAGGAAACCCCTTGCATTTGAGTTGTTCCAAGTCCAACAGTGCCAAAATGTATTTTTGTGAAATAAAATGGCTAATTAGATCACATAAATTTTCAGAATGTAAAAAATGAAACTGTAAAACAAGCAGCTGTGCACTTGAGGTTCATCCAACCTCTTCTGCACAAGTTGCATTTTGATCAGCCTGAAGACTGGGAGTTCATGGCATTCCCCCTTTCTGTGATCCAGCCTCAGTGATGTTCTTGAGGAACTGCTTTCTTTTAAAAATGGAGAATTTAATTCCCTGGGGCAGCAGCGCCCTACCATCTTGTAAACATCAATCCAAATTCACCTATCTGTGCTATGCAGAAATCATGTCGCTTTAAAAAAATTTATAGCCATCATGTCTCTAAAGGAACATTCTCCATAAAATGAGAATTCAGGGCTTAGTCTCCTTAACGTGGGAAGGAAGAATGCTGCCACCTTTCTTTGTGCAAGTTTCTTATTAAGAATGGATTTGCAAGAAAGGAAAGGAATGTTTTTCAGAGGGAGAAAGGTGTCTATTCCTTACAGCTGTATTCTGGCAATAATTCTTTGCCAGACAGAGAGCATTTATCATTATCCCTGCATTCCCACTAATGCTGCGGAGTGCCTTGACCTACAAAATTGTTTTCTCCGAAGATGGGAGACATTGCTGCATCCTGCTGCATCCCTCACAAGGACTGGGTTCTGTTGTGTCTTCTGCTGGCCCAGACTGTTGAGCCAGGAGGGATTTTATAAATAGGTGTGCTGGCAAGAGAGCTTAGACCTCATCAGTTCCCAAATTCATCTCTGCCCCAGGCTTGGACACAGCAGAGCAGGTGTGTGGAGCTTGGCTGTCCTCAGTCCCACCTCAAATGCATGGGGAATTTCTTAAAATGAAGAGAGAAGCCCCAGCATGTGCTACCCAAGCCCAGATTTCTCTTTTCTTTTCCAGAGGTTTTTGTAGTTGCTGAGAAATGATTACTGTTCTTAAGAGTTTGCATCATCAATATTTGCATTTGTTTGTAAAAGTAACTTAAAAATTTAAAAAGGGACTGTTAGCGCACACAAGCAGTTACTGTTCTGAGAGAGAGAAAGTAACTTGAAAGATACAGTTATTAGTGTCAGGATTTGATTTCCTTTTATTAAACAACTTAGCTTCTGAAATTACGAGGAGATGTCAGCGATAATTAGAGAATTCTTAGATTCACAGTGCAATCAACAAGTCATTTGTGTAGTTTTCCTTTCCATTCTGAACTGTTTTAAAAAGACAGAAAATCATGTGTTTATAGAGATACATGTATAATATTATGTATTTCTTCCTAATGTCTGCTAATCTCCATACTTCAGAGGAAAAAAAAACCACACAAGTTTTTGTGAACAGTTTTCTTCTTTTGAGGATTTTTGCATCTGACGTAGAACATCCCCCTGTGTTTTGCAGCTGTTGTTTTTTTACCATGTATTCATTTCCGTTCACTGACAGCGTGCCACTCTGAGACCTGTGCATGTAAACTGCTCTTGAAAACACTCATTGCTCAGAAGTCCTATTGAAATCAATATGAGAATAGAGAACAAATACTTGCCAATTTGAGCTCTGGGTGCTTACAAATGCAGCTGTAGTGTGGTAAAGATTAGAAAGGCTCAAACATTTCTGCTATTATAGTCCTATAGAAATGTGCCATAATAATGTGGAATAAATATGTGGGAAGAAAATCCATACTTCAGCTTAACTGCCTCGGGTAATTAATATTATCATCATCATTTTATGTATAGGAAAAAAGAAAAGGCGCTAGAGGAACTGTAGTTTCCCCAAGGCAGAAAGGTACATTTGGAGCTGATGCTGAAATTCAGGTTGGCTTGATCTCTGCTCCTCTTTGCTGAGGTCTCTGGAGCCGATGCTGAAGCAGATGCTGTACTTAATTTTCATGTTCTCTTTCACTTGAGTGAGGAGCACAGTTCCTTCTCAGCTTTTTACCTCGTTAGTGAGAAGTGAGAGATATTTCCACCGGGCAGTTCAATCCATTGAAAATTCGAACTGTCGTTTTTCTCTTCCTTGACTTCACAAGCAACCTCTGTGTCCTTCTGCTCTTTTGAAAGTGTTTTAGCCTGAAGTGCATGGAAATTTCAGACTTGGGGAAAAAAAAAAAAAAGCGGTTTGACTTACTATCACAGCTATCTGGAGATGTGAGGTTTTCTCCAGAAATTACAATCTTTCCTGAGCCTTTCATGTCAATTAAAACAAGAGGAATGAATGTGCTGTGTTAGTGCAGTTCTCATTGTGGCTGCCCCACTGGCACAGGAATGTCTGTGTGATGTCAGCATCCCAGGGATTTGCAATTCCTGAGGGTTGATCCTGGGAACATCTCTAGCAGTGTTCCTGGGAATGGTGGCATCAGCTCCTGGTGCTGCTGTTTGTTCCCAAGTGTGTGCCCAGCCCAGTGGAGCCTGCAGAGCAGGTTCTATGTGCTGACAAACAGAAATCAGTGCAAGGGCTGGGCTGATCACAGAGAAGGCATTGCTGTCCCAACAGGAGCATGTTCCTTCCCCATTCTTAGTACCTGGAGGGATGCTGCTGCTGGAACAGCAGGTGAGAAAAAACTGGAGGGAAATACCAGACTCCTGTTGAAAAAAAAAAACAAAAACAAAAGGGCAAGAGACAGTAGTTGGTTTGCCACAGGTTTCACACCAAGAAGTCTCAAATAGAATGTATTTTTCAGTATGTTAGGACTAATAAGATCATTTAGTTATTTATACAGAAGAGCCAAGAGTGATTCTCAAGGAAGAATAAACATTAAATTACCATAATTCTTCCTTCTTTCTTTACAACAAAATGCATAAAGGAGCTCTAAGAGCCCAGGAGAAAACAACGAAGAAAAATTTTTAGCTCAAATGAGAGCAAGGATTTTTTTTTTCTTTTCTCAAGCAAAGTTTTCAAAGAAAATACTATTTAATATTTAGGCCTTGAAACGCATTCCTTTGTCACAGTCAGTTCAGCATACCAATAGCAGTCAGCTTTGACTCTGAAAATACCCACTCTGGGTTATATCAGGGCTTTTGTTTTGGGGTACAGTGTTGTAGGGTCAGAGTGTAGCTGGACTTTTGTCTGAGGGGTGGCTCTAATGGAGGAATTTATCTTCAGCCCTAGAGCTGGTTTTATTTCATACAGTCAGTATTCCAACATTTCTCTCCATCTTTGCCTTCACTTCTGTTACTGCCCCACTGAAAGGGAATCTCCAGGCCCTGAGCACTTGTGCCTGTCAGTGCCATTCTTGTTCCCGTGTCCATATGGATCCACAGAAAAGTTTCCCTGGATTTTAAAGGCAGCAGGCTGCTTGTATTGAGTGCTGGAAGAGAGCAAGGAATGGAGGTTATTGGTGAAGGGTCAGAGAGTTCCCTAATGAGCACATTGGTGGAAGGGATGTGTTAAAGCCAGTGGTGGAGGAATCTACATTAATTTATGCACCTGGTGCTGTTCTAGAGGACACAAACAGATGAGCCTGCTTTAAAAGGTAGCCAAGATCTTCTTTTTTTTTTGAGTAATCCCTTGATGTGTTGGAGAAAAGAAGACAGGGGAGTATAATGTGTTTTAATTCAGTGAGTGTTGTGCAGGAACAACAGACTATGACCTGATTTGACTTAAATACACACAAATGTTCACCATTTCCCTGAGAGGCATTAGTCCAACCATTACACAATATGTTGAGTTGAGGGTAGGAGAATTTATAGTATGAATGGAGGTTAAATAAGAGCATATTTTATCATTAGTTTTGTTTCTACAGCTCCTAGTACGTGTATTGGAGTTAGTTAGCCCTCATTAGTAGCATTGCATTAGGAATAAAAATAAAATTAATATAAGAATTTCAAAGTAGAAGGAATAAAGAAACAACAAACTTGCAGAATGCTAAATTACTCTTTGTTTTCATTATATTTTTAAATGCACAATAAGCTGAAGGTATTTGAGTCTTTTAATCATAAAGCATTGTCAAGACAACTGGGTCAATGTGTATCTTTGATGACTGCTTTTAATTGGGGAGGGAGGGCAAATCAAGAAACTCTCCTTCAGGAGTACAGACAATAGTACTAGCAGAATAGTTAAAAATATTTTAAATTGATTTTTTTTTCTCTGTTAAAGAGACATTAGACAGGCTTCTTCAGCACTGTGCAGGCTTGAAGAGAATGAGAATAACAGGAACTCATTTAAATTCCAAGTGCATCCCTGTCTGTGTAACCAGCTTGTTGTTGTACTCTGCAGAATTGTTCGATGTGGATTAATATTGTTGACTAAATTTACAGAGTGCAGGGAGGGGAAGATTGAACTTTGCTGGTGTCTGGATTTTCTCTTGTTTCTTGAAAGGAGGGCAATAGATGCAGATTATTTGTGCATAGAAGGAAAAAATTTTTAAAAATCCCAAGAAAACACTGACTATTTGCTAAGGGCAGAGACAGGGCACAATTTACTTTAAGTGATATCTCCACATTTAGCTACTGGAGGAGCAAGTGCTTGGGAAAAACCACATGGTGCTCAAAGCTCTCTCCTCCTATTAAAATAAAATAAATCTGTCCATGCTCAGCAGTCAAGATGGAACATTAATTAATGCAATGCTGAGATCACTAGGAACAAAACTGAAATTAATCCCTTAAATATGCTATTTTTATTCCAAGACTTTAGCTTCTCCTCCCAACCTGGATGTATGTGTTTCTCTGAGAAAGTGGAGCAAATGTATAAATGTTGACAGCATTGAAGACCTCCCTCTAACGCTCTGTCTCTCCAGGGGACAGGAGAGCACTGAGCATCCCTTGCTATCCAAATGAGCCTTCAGGATGAGCTGTTTCACACATGGTGATGCCTGGTGATGGAACACTTGCCCAGCAGCTGCAGCTACTACAGGTTTTGTGAGTTGGGAAACTTTTCCAAGCTCAGCCTGATGAGGCAGGGAAAGAGATGGACCCAGCTGATTCTACAGTAAATAGACTACAAAGTGTAGGTGGGACTTCAGGAGCACTAGGCATATCTGCTAATTATTTTAATTTCTTATTGCTCACTGGAGCCAGATCAATTAAGAGGAGAGGGTGATAGTAATTAATGTCTGCGATGCAGACAATCTTAATTCCTTCTGGGTTGCAGGGAAGGGGGGATAGTCAGTGAAACCCAAGGCACCCTGAAGGAAAAGCTTTTGTGCAGTGTCTAATTAGTCTGTGGAACTCTCTGACACACAGTATCGTTGGGAAGGTTCCAAATCCTGTTTGGCCAGAGCAGTTTGGGATGAGGAAGGTTAGCAAGTCCAAGCAGGTGAACTGCTGGAGCCTGGATTCCTGCTGGGACATCCCTTGGAGCTGCCTTCTCCAGAGCCTGTGCTGTGGCAGCAGTGCTTCCATGGCTGGGTATTCCTGGGGACTCTGTCCCAGGGAATTTGGCAGGAGCTGAGCTCTCACTGCAGCTCTCCTTGGTGCAGGTACTTAGAAAAAAAACTTACAGTTTTTTCAGGAATTTGTTGATAAAAGTTCTTGAGATCTCTGTCTTTCTGGCAAGGTCAGCTGAAGGGAGCTCAGAGTTTCTGGAGGGGACACTGAGATTCTTTAATAATGGTTCTTTGAGAAATTAGGTTAAAGCACCAAACAGCCATGAATCCAGGGAAAGGCATCATCTCCTGGGCTGGAAAATCTGCAGATTTTGTTATCTGTGGTCATGAGGATGGTTTTATTATATTATATTTATAGTTTATTCCATGACTGCCAACAACAGGCTCTTTTTGAACTTTGCTCCAAATTGGATGTTTAGAAGGAGTATCATAGATGTGATAAGAAGGGAGATGACTGTAGAGCCGTGCTCCTGTATGACTATTTCTGTTACTCCTTATTATTCCTTGTAATTCCTTGCAAGTCAACATCTTTGTAAATCAAATATTCCTTGTAAATCAAAAAGAGGGAGGAGACATGAGCCAGTAATGTTTGTACAGTTCATAAAACCAGTGCCCTGATGGACTGTCTCCACCAGGGAAGCCTTCCATAAAATAGAAATACCCAAATACAATTTTTAGCCCTCAGTTGCTTTTTTTTTTACTGTTGGAGTGCAAGGTTCTTCCCATCTTTTCATTCCTGCAGCTGCAATATTACTTCAGTAATGTTATGTCTGTTAACTCCAGCTCACATGTTTTTTGCTCTGCTGGTAGGAGTGAGAAGTAATTTGTTTTGAAAAGCAAAGCAATGTAAATGTGTCACCTCTAGCTGGTCTCAGAGCTGATCTGTACTTTGGCAACCATGAGACCTTGAGAATTGCTTTGGGTTTTGGTGCTTCCTGTGTCAAATCTGATCCTTTCTCATTCTCTCCTCAACTTAGCTGCTCCCACAAGTTTTTCTCCTCCTGCATGGAGCTTGGACTGTGTCAGTTCTGCAGCCACCTTGCTGCAGATGTGGTTTTATTACAGATAGGTCTGGTAAAACTCTGGGGCCAAGCAATGTTTCTTTAGCACTATTACTATAAGAGTCATTTCAACACCCTAAGTTACCTTTTGACTTGTTGGTAGACCAGGGATCTGTGAATTTGAGGCAAATCTCTGTAGATCAGTGGCCAGGGTAGTCCCTGTTTAGTTTTGTGGGTGCCTGCAGTTGTTCCTCGATGACTGTGGCATTGCTTTTCCCTAGGTTTGCTATTCAGCAACATTTCTTCCTGCACTTTCTTCCTTCTGTTTCACAGCTGCTTCCAACAAAAAACTTTCCCTGTTATCTATCCTGGCAAAGTGAAATCCTGTCCTGTTGCCATTTCTATGTGTGGTGCCATGGAGGAAAGACAGACTTTCAGCTCCTGCACTGTCTTGGAAGGAGAGGAGATCAGGCTAATGGTCATTTAATGAGCTCTTCCCAGCAGATGCTAATGTGCCCAGAAATAACGTGGCACAAACACAGCTTTAATGAATGAAGAATGTGGAACAGGCTTTATTATAATTTTCAATTTGCTTTTGAGTTGAGCAAGCTGCATGAATACCCAAAGACATTTCTCTCTATTTGTCAACAGATGAATGCCCTCTGAATTGTTAAGGGCAACATTTTGTGAGCAGAGAGATGTTAGCCCCAGGCGTCTTGGCTAAATTGCAATTTGGGTAATTCAGTTTCACCTGCCTGAATTCCCCCTGCAGTTTCTGTTGGATGTGGAGCTCTTGCCTGCTCCTGCCCTGCACTGCTGTGCAGTCATACCATCCGCTATTAAACAGCTGCTGCCCATAAGTAGCTGAAACATTTGGGGATCCTCTGGGATGAATAGCTCTGTATAAATATAAAATGATACCATTACCATGTTTGAAGTAAGATTTAATATAAACAAACGATTGTTTCAGTAGATGGTACTCAGCTGAGTTACAGCAGCTCGGGGCTCTGGGGAAGCAGTGGAGTACCAGCAGTCCTCCCCTCATAGCACTCTGTGTATGAGGTTTTTCAAAGAAGGGAGTAAGGAGAGAAAGCTTTTTCCCCTTTCCAGCTGAAGAAGGGAATTATGCCTCCGAGGCAGTGGAAGTGAGCGAGCCAGCTGCTGCTTCCCAAAGCAGAGCCCACAGACTTGGGCAAAACCATCTCTTTCCCACTGCCAGAAGGGGTGTTGGTAAAGGGATGTGTTTTCTGTACCTTTGGGGAGAGGTTCATTGCCTCCTTCTCAGAGTCCAAGGGGATAGAGGGGTACGGCCATGAGAGAGCACAGCTGGTTAACAATCTCTCTACCAAGTTATTAAGTGCATTTTTCAGGCTGTGCTGTAAGTCCTGGGAAGGAATCATTTCCATGGATGCTCTCATAGGTCAGTTTTTATAGCTGCTGTTGAGTTCTCACCCAGCACAGTGGCAGTAATGACCCTGTGGTTACCTTCCAGACACCAGCTTCTCTGATTTCTTGAAAAATGTCTTCCCACAGAAGTTCAAAATGTCACTCACTTTACGCTAATGAGAGGAAATTGTGTTGTAATCTCTGGACAAAGATTTGCTTAATACATACAGCCAGTCAGGCTGGACAGCACCCCAGCTTTGCAAACTAAACATTCTTTTCAATAAACATCCTTTTTGCTCACAGCACACTTGGTTTAATACAGCAGGTGCCTTTAAAAATGTGCCATTTAGTGACAGAATCATTAATATTTTTAATGGTATTTTTGATAATTCCACAGTCCAAGCATTAGTGAGGATGCAAATTCCATCACTAATGGCAAAGTTATTAAGGCACTGAGCTGCACGTCAAATAACTAGGTCATTTCTAGGAATTACAGGGAAAAGAGAAAGTGCTGATATAGAGCCAGGTCAGTGGAGATGGAGGAAGCTGCTGTGCAGTGGCACAACATATCCCATATCCTAACATATCCCAGCCACATATCCCTCTGCCCCAGGGATGGGAACTGCTGGAGTCAAGCCTCCTGCACCTTCTGTGTATAGAACAGATGCAGCATGATCCTGGAGCTCCTGGCTGGAACTGACTGTGGACCCCTTACCCAGAGGATTGGAGAGGCTCCCTTGCAAACATGTAGCCTGTGCAGCCTCACTAAAATATTTTTGTTGAATAAATGCAGTATTTAAACGATTACTCTCCACGTTTCCGATGGAAACCTTTGCTTCAGACAGCTCCTTTTTTGTTGCTCACAGGAACTCCAGGAGAATCACTAGATTTACCATCTCATTATCGCCTTCGTGGGGATTCTTCTTTTCTACTAGAGTTTTCATGTTGCCTGGCTGAAAAATGAGAAATGAGTACATAGAGACCTCTGAACAAAAGAAAGCATGAGATGGCTCCTCTGCTCACGTCTGGTGTTTAACTGTGACTGAAATCGGGGGAGCTGTGTTGAGTGACATCACCAGCGATGCTGGGCAGGACTCTGGGTGGCTGCTGTGGCTTATCAGTGACACTCTGAAAAGCTCCTGAGTGTCTGAATGGAGCATTAAATGCTCTGCAAGGTGCACGCTGCTTCCTGATGTGTCGTCTGCTGAATTGCTGAGCAACCTCTCTCATAATACTGAGTTATTGTCTAAAAGAGGTTCAGAGCAAAACGTTGCAGGTTCAGTGGCATAAGGCAGCTTTCTCAGGAAGCTCCTGCATGCAGTCGTGCCCCCTTTTTCAGAGGGGAGTGCTTCAGTCCCTCAATGTTGGTCTCCAAATGAGTTGATGCAGTCAGAACCCCATTCTCCCCCATTCAGTGTGTCCTTGGTGCAGACAGAGATGCTCCTTCTGTGGGTGACTCACCAGCATCCAGGTGAGCCTCTCCCCATTACAGAGGAGCACAGGTGTGCCTACAGTGGATGGAAATGCTCCCAGAGGGTGTTACAATATTTCCATCCATGGCCTCTTGCCTTGTCTTTATCACCAGTGTGACTTCTGCTGGTGCTGATGCATTTAAGAATCCTGAATGCTTTATGTACTGGGGTTTTATGTGATTTGTCACTGGGAGGTCACAGTCTTTTTCATCTAATTATTTTCTACTGGTAATTACTACTATTATTTTATGCTTACTGTTTTATGATGCCACATAGGGACAGAGTCCTACTGTGCTAAGCACAATGAAAACCATAATAAGGAAATGTTGCCCACATAAAAAAAAATTCTAATGTAGTATGAGCTATGATCCATCATTGGAATAGGCAGGAGGAGGAGGAGGGCTTATGGTGGTAATTAAATATGACGGGCAGGATGCAGCCTCCAATTCCCAATTCTGAAACAAGGGCATGCATTTACACTCACAATTATCACAACTGGGCAGCAGCAAGCAGTGAAACACCTTTTTACCATTTCAGCCAAAATGGGACTGTAGTTGTTGGTTTGATAACTCAAGAAAGTAAAAATCTGTGCTGTGAAAAATGAATGAGAAAGTTTGTTTAGAGTTCAGCTTTAAGAATGGGCTTTCTGAACAGTCAGTAGTTAAATAGTAGCTGAATAAGGGAGAATATCTAAGATTTATCTGCAGAGAAAAGCTCAAAGTCATCTTCTACATGGTATATTGCTCACACAGAAAGATGGAACTTGGTAAATGAAAAATAAAGAATCCTTATTAGCCTGTTTGTCATAGATTTCCATAAAATGTAAGTCTGGCTGCAGTTCACCACCGTACCCAAGCAACACATTTAATTTCTGTGTCAGGAAGTACAATTTATTTATAAAGCAGGAACAGGTTGGTAGGGCGTTCCTTAATTTTGCTTTGGAAGGGGTGATGGTAAATTTACCAAGTGTCTCAAATTGAATCAACATTTTATAGGAGTTACAACTGTCATTTTTATAGTGACTAAAGAACTAGGAGAATGAGGGGGGAAAGTACCAAGTAATTAGCTGTTGAAATCACCAGCAATGTTTTGCAGACTGAAGGCAGCGCAGTGATTTACGAAAGCGTACAGCTGTAAATATTTTGATGTCTATACATTTGTGTTTATGTAGCTATAGATACGTTGCTCGTTATGCTGCCTTCTCCTCTTTCCATCACTTCAAAGCACCACAGAGTGCTTCCATGATCTGCCCTCACACAGGTGAGTCCCACCTTTTGCTGGGCTGTGGTTTTCTCGGATGCTGCTCCATCAGCAGTCCCTCTCCAGCCCCCCCAGCTTTATCCTCCTCCCGTGCAGTGCAGCTCATTCCTCTGCCCTCTGACGCACCCCGTGCTTCAGGAGGGACCAGGCATGTGACAGCCACCAGGTCTTTCATCTTCGCTCTGATAGGAGTGAAATGGAGGGAGAAATAGAGGAGCTTTTCAAACGGAGAGAGCAGCCGCTGACTCATTGTCTTCTTGGGGCGCGAGAGGGGCCTTCCTGAGGATTCCTGTGGACTTCAGGAGATCCAGCACTGCTTTAATCTGGCCGTTTGATTACAGTTCCCAAGGAAAGCCTTTCAACTCCACTTTCTGGCAAACAGAACTTTTCTTGGCCTTTCGCTGCAGTGTTCTTTCAGCAGTGTCTTTGCATTGCCTGCTATCAGAGCAGGCTGCTTTAAAGAGCTGGAGACCTCATCCTCGAGTTAAAAGGGAATTTCAGATGATTTTACTGGTGTTAAAATTTGGCAGGGTTTCTTGGGCCAGGATAACAAAAGGCATCGATCTGTGTAGTCAATAGGTCGTCTGCCCACTTCTCCCTGTTCAACCACAGAGGGTTCTGGGGAGCTCCAGCCTGACATCCTGCTCCCCAGCCTCTGTGCTGGAGAGCACAAACCAGGAGCATTGGGCACAAACACTGCACTGATCTCAGCAGGATACTGAAGGTCCTCAGAGCTTTTTTGCTCTTCTATCACCTTTAAACAAAGAGAGCCCCATTGTTTCTGCCTCTGAACAGGGCTTTCTGTTGATCTTGCACTAGCTACTAACAGGGCTGCTGCTCCTCTTGAAGGATTCAGCCTACCTTCCCTGTTCTGGCTGGAGTAATTCCTCACATAGTCTCTTTCCCAAGCCCTTTTTGCTTTGGATTGTCCCCTTTAGCTCCAAACTCTGGTGTTTCATCACTTGATCCAGTGGCATCAGGGTGAGCAGTTCAGGTGAGGGATGTGTTGCTGAATATCCTGCATAGCTGCAAGATGCTCAAATGGATGTTTGCATTCTGACTGCTCCAGGTTTTGTATTACATCTCCAGAGATAAAGAAATGTTCATAAATTGATATTGGGAAACTGTGTGAAACAGGAAATTGTGGGAGGAACCTCTGAGGCGGTGGATAGAAAACATTCCTGTTTGATTCTGGTCGTCAAAAATAGCCTGTTTTCTGTGAGTCTCTTCTGTAATGAGAAACATGAGCACTGGAAACATGTATTCCCATTTGTCATAGCTAAACAGCTTGCTCTGATGGTTAAATGTAAGAAACAGGTATGTCATGTACAATAATAGTCTGCATAATTAATTATGATACTTATGGCTGTAAGCATCATTTCAAGAGGAATAGATGTAAGCAGCATATAACACTTTGAGAAAGGAGTCAGGATAAATGATTTATCCAGTGCTTTGTATGGAGGAGGGGTTAGGCTTTGCTCTGGAGCAGAGAATGAGTGGCATCCACAGATCCAACCTTGCCCTTGGTATACCTGGAAGGCAGAGGGAGGCACAGGTCAGGACTGTTTGCCCATCTTACCTGGTTTATTAATTTTGTCAGCTCAAAGAATCACTCTGGCATGGCACTTGTCCAAGTTACGAGCTAGTATGTGGAATTACTTTGAAACCAGTGGGAATATTGCAGTTAGATTAAGTAGGAGAAGCAATTTTCCAGTTGTAGGATTAAATATAGCAGCAGAGCAGTATTTTCATAATATTTTATTTATTGATGACTTTTTAAAAACCCCACTCTAAAATTCAATGGTCATTTTAGTGCTATTAGGTCATCAAGTAGTTAATGGTTTCAAGAATTTTAAAAACTCTTTGAAGGTTTTTAGACTAAATATTGCAGAATATCAGTTAACATGTTGCCTTGCTTTAAAAATGTAGTGTTTCCAATGCGTGTTTGACATGCTTGGGGCTACTCCAAGTCTTGATGCTCAGAAGGAACCAACTGCAATATTAAGCTTTAATATTTTATGATGAGATTCAAGCTGTTTACGAGGTGTGTAGGGAAAAGTGGATTATATTTTGTCACAGTGCACGTTTTTACCCAGAGTTAGGTTACCTGACTGTAAGGGGACAGGGTTAGCTGCTCCCCAACAAAAGGAATATAATGAAGCTCTCAAAAAAATTAAAGAATAGATAGGTTGTGTTGAATAAATTGGATTGAAAGTTATAGCTGGGAGAACCATCAGATTTTCAGTTCTGATCTAGGAAAATGTTTCTCTCTGGCCGGCTTCTCTACCCCCCCATCCTGGAAAAGTGCAGGAATTAGGCCACTGAGGATGAGATTGGTCCAGTGTTCCTACACTAAGAGCACTACATGCACTGTGTAAGCTGGATCCCAGAAATGTCAATTCAGTTCATCAAATGCATGTTTTTAAGTCATTTCCCTGTGTTTTCTTCAGCCGACCCTAGAACCTCCCATTTATTTCTCCTCAAGCAAATTAATCCTTTTAATATTTATCTGTATTCACTAATTACACATAGTTCTCCTTTTAACCGTGCTATTTCAGATAATTTGGGTTTCCTGTAACAGTTTCTTAGATAATTATTTAGTTGGGTGTTAACATCTTCATAAAACAGAAGAATGATGGCTTGGTGTTTCTTTCTTGTCTCCTCTACAGCGGGTGACCATTCAAAATGGAACAGCTGTAGTGACTGAGAACTGTTATTATCCAGGTGTGAATTACAGCAAAAGGACTGTAAAATGCGATAGAGTTTCAGACTTTGATAATAAAGATTCATCTCAGATCACCCGAGATTATAAAGGTGTTAAATGACTTCCTTTCTAATATTTCAGATTTCATAGTAGCATCACTGTCAAGATCTATTTGACATTCTGTAACACTTTTTCAAACAACAGCCTGTCTCTTCTCCTGACAGGGAGCATGCTTTGAATGAAAGTTCATTAGTCTATTGAAACATCTCAGTTAATTGCTAAGCCAGTACCCAGAATTGTCAAGTTCATATTTCCATCTGTGCCACAAGCATAGCAATAAAGAATTTTTTTGGACAGGTTAATTTGCCTAAAATACCGTGTAGTCAATCAGAGGAACAAAGTTGTTGATGGGAGCATCTGTCAAACTGGAGCTTTCATCAGAGCTGTCCCTCTCTGCGAGACGAACATCTCTGGCTTCCACGAGTTGGCAGAAATACAGCAAACAATAACAGCAGCTGCACTAGAATAATGTTATTCCACTGCTAAACACCAAACAGCTGGGTGTTGCATTGGTAAGAATGCTTTATAGTTTAGCTTCTTATGAAAATAAAATCCAGTCATTCAAATATAGCATTGTTTTAATATTTAATTTAGATTGTTTATATTATTTGCATTTTGTTAATTTTACATTTCATATAATTTGCTTGAAAATAGCACTTTCTTGGAAATTGTGTATGTACATGTGCGTGCATAAAGATTCCTAATACGTGGCGTTTTTCTTTAAAAAACAAAACAAAAGCAAATTAAATGTCTGCATAAAAAGCAAATTAAATGTATAAACTGAAATTATTTAAATGAGCTGGGAACTTGCACTGAGATTTCCAAGGCATGCACTACATGGCCCACAGTGTGCCATTAATTTTCTGACAATCTGAAAGATCATTTAACAATTAAGTTCTGATCTTCTACTGATTTCCCTCATCATCAGTGGTGCACACAGTGACTACATCCAGTATTTGCTACATGAAACATATCAATGTTAATGGAGAGAAAAATACAATAACTCATTTTGCCACGAATAACATTTTCATGCTCTAGGAGATGAGCTTGAAACGCGAGTAATTCCAGCTAAATCAGTGGATTTAGCCTAGATTTACTGTAGTGTGAAAGAGGGTAAAATTTGACCAGCATCATCCAGAGCTGCAGAGCATTAAAGGCTGAGATGTGATGAGCATTACAGTATTACAAAATAAGGTTTCATCTGGACCTTTTCACTGGTTCTGAGAAGAATAGATGTTCCTTGAAATATTTCCTTGAAAGTCTCTCTCTTTGTTGTTGATGACTACAAATTTGAGGTTCACCCCAAACCACAACCTTAAAAAGAAGGGAAAAAATAAATTGCAATCCATTGCATGATACAGAGTTTCTTGACTATTTTGTAGTTGTTATCTTTGTGATACAATGTGAAGCTTGACCTTGAAAATTAAGAATACTTAACCATCCAAGAGAGATGTTGCAGGCTGTTGATTTGCAGAGCACTTTTAATATCCTCCTCTAGAAGATGGTGGAAGTGTACCCAGCATTAATACTATTTTGGTCCTTCCTTGAGAAGGCGTCATTCTTCCTCCTGAATAGATTTGCTTTTCCATCATGGCTGGGTTCCCTGGCAACTTCTTCAGTGAAGTCAAACATATGTGTGTTAGAGAGAGAGTCTGCTGAGGGGGGAGTGGGATACGGAGTCCCTCATCACTGCCTCCTCCTGATGTTCACAGTGGGTGGAAGGGAGGAGAGGACCAGGTGGGCAAAGATAAATTTGTGCAACATTTTATTCCATCCCCCATCCACGCTGTCCTGCTTCTCTCCAGGCCTCTTAGATGAGAAGGGAGAGCAGTTGGCAAGGGAAAGACTTGGGAATAAGAAAATCCATCAATTCTGGAAGCACATAAGCCTATCAGCTACTTTGTATTCTGTCAGGCTGTGGGGGAGAACTTAGCTTGTCTTATTAATGTCATATCAACATGTCTTATTAATAATGATAGAATCACTCGATACCATTGAAAAAGAATATAATAAGACCAGCTATGATAAGAGGTCAGGGCACAGAGCAATTATTTTCTGAATATAGACATCCATATAAATGTATAGATAGGTTTTCTATCTCCTTTTTTGAGGGTTTGTGCTCTTTGCAAAGTCAACAGAGGTTTGCAGAAAACCTCTACTATTTTCACTATCCTGAAATGGTGACTTTTGCCCTTTGAATTGACCTGAGTGTCCAATTCCATTGATGTTTTCAGGTTTGTAGCCAGTGCAATGACTGAAAGTTTATCTGTTTGCCCCAATTACTATATCTTGTCATCAGAATCAATCTTGTCCTGAGAACCACTTCCTTATTGAAAATCTTGCCAATAAACCCATGGTTTCATTTATTAGCAGATGGTGGAGTTATTTTTTGGTTAGTTTTTGTGGTTTTGTTTTGTTTTGTTTTTTTTTTTTCCAAATTCACAGCTTAAATGTAGATGTTTGTAGGTGTTCTGAGTTTGTACAGAGCTTTGCAGATGTGCCTGCAGTGAATCCTGGCTGGGAATAGGAGGCTGGAAACCTGGGTGTTGTTTAGGTATCAGGACATGCCCCAGCTAAAAAGTCAGTAATGTTTATTCAGAGAAGACTTCATCCCAACAGCTTTCTCCTTATTTTAGCACCCATCTTCATAAATCCACTGAGTTGGAAGTGGTTAATTTCAATTTGCTGCATGAAAGAGGCTAGCTCCAGGTCACACCATTTTTTTTCTTGTTTAGCATATTTGAACTTTTTTGTTTTAAATGAAGGATGAATTTGAGTGAGTTACAGAATTTTCTGTCTTGTGTAAATTTCATTCAGTTATGATTACTTATTTTATTTAAAAGTAGAATAATTGACCAGCTGTTAATGGTAAACTTCTGAAGAGAGGTCTTGATCCTGTGTTAACTGTACATTCCTGGAGGACAATTTGTCATGAAACCAACATGATGTGTTGCTGATGATGACTTCATCGAGTCCATTGGCTCCCTGGGAGCCCTGGAGCTGCAGGACCATCTGCTCCTGTTAGTCCATGCCTGCCACTCCTGTGCTCTGACCTGCAGGTGATGTGCAGGGAGTTTGGCAGCACGTGCAGAGCAAGTGTTGAAAGCTGGAGGTTTGGGCAGGTGTTTGCACTGGTAGACTCTCATCCACAATGATTGAAGCAATGCTGGAGATCATCAAATCAAGTTTTGAATTTAAGAGGGATCCAGAAACAGTTACGGATACTTAATGGGGTTGTGAAGTCTCTGATCAGAGCTGAGATCGGAGCTAGAGAAAGTTAAAGAGAAAACAACTTCCCAGACAACAGGAGTAGCAGGAGATGAGTAGAAATTGCTGGAGTCCCCTTTGAACCAGCAGTGCTGTCTTAATTAGCTCCTCTCAGCAGATGAACTGCATGTGGAGCCAGGACTTGCGTGGCCCTGGGTGGTCACAGGACAGGCAGAGGTTAACACAGTCCAAGGCCCTGAGGGGCTGGGAGGTCACTGAGTGACTTGTGCAGATCACAGGCTGCAGGATTTTACCCCATGACTCCATTGCTCCTGCAACTTCTGTGCAGTTAAAATGCTCTTTGCAGACAGGCAGCTCGTCATGATTTCAAAGCGACGGGATAGGGAACGTGTTCTCCTTGTGACCCTTTGTTCCATCTCCTAAGTGCCTTTGCTGTAAAGACAGTCGCACCCTACAGCTTATTTTCTGCCTTCAGTCATGGCCATTAATTCTGGCTGTTTCTTTGGTGGGTGGAGTTCCTTTGTATCTCTGTTTTTGCCTTTTGTTGGCACAGAAGCCTTGAACCCTGCTTGTTTGAAGTTCAAAGATCTCACAAACACATGCCATGCCAGAACACTTGCCTGCTGCTGTTCTGCATATCAGTTAACCTATTAAAAAAACATATTACCTGTTCTATAAGCCCTGATAACCCAACGTAGAAACAATCAGGATTATGTCATCCTGTGTTCCACAGTGTTGAATTATTACATTGCATCTTATATTTGCGCTAACATTTTAGGTGTGCATGTGTTTTTCCTTCACTTCTTTCTGTGAGCTCAAGCACTTTGTGGCACTGTAAGTTATGTCATAGAAAAACGACAGTTTTATTTGCTTTTATTTTCTTCTGTGGAAGCATTGCAGGTTTGATTCTAAATTAATCTTTACTGTGTTTTTAAATTTCGTCTTATTCCTTGACATAACCCGTTATCTTTCAGACTTAGCTTTGCTGGCTACAATCAATTTATTATTCATAAATTCCCTGTTTTGACAGCAGTAGTCTGGATTCAATTATGCCAAAAGGCCCAGTCATACCAGGCTGCAGTGCTGAAAATGAATTGTTCAATGACGTGATCTGTCCTAGCACACGTTAAGTGATGTTTTAAAAATTAAAAAAAAAAAAAAAGGCAGCAAAAAAAAAAAAAAAAAAAAAAAAGCTTTGGGAACATTTTTTTGTTACCCCCTGTGGAAAGCAGAAGAGAACAGTGGAGGAAGATAAATTGACAGATTATTAACTGAGGCATCTTGTAAAGTCAGCCAGGGCCCACTGCTCCAGCTCTGCTGCCTGTGCTGCTGGAGGCTGGACTGCAGTGGAAGACTGAAGACTGCAGCAGTACATGGAGCAGCAGATAAAATTAACACCATCATTTAGTTTTATTTGTTAGAGTTTTAAGTGAGCTGGAAGATAAAAATGTTTAAAATAACCCCTCGGAGAGAGGCTGTGCTAGAGAATCCCAGAATCTTCATATTTCCAAGTGACAGAACTGTACCTCTGCTGGTGTTTTCGTGGAGGAAGAGAAGGGAAGAGCACTCCAGGTTATCTTTCAGGCTGACAGGTGAGAGGATTGACTGTAGGAGTTTTGAAGGCTGCACGGGGTGTCTGTCAGGAGACAGCAAGTTTTGCTGACAGTGTCAGATTTACACACTTGCATGGGCACACACGTATCCTGCACACCCAGACAGTGACTGAATGCTGCTCCATTCCCCAGACTACATTTCCCTTCCAGGGTAAAAACACTTTCCTGCTGAAATAATACCCTGCAGACACTGGTTAAAAAAAAAACAAACAAACAAACAAACAAAAAACCCCACCAAACAAAAAACAAGCCACCTTTTTTTGCCCTGAGGTCTTCGTTGTGTCTTTTTGTGAGAATTAATTTTTGTGGTTAGAGCTTTCCCTGATCAGAGTTGGCCTGTGGGATTGAAACAGGTACAGGAGGAGGACAGATGTCTCCATGCTCATTTTTCATGTGGTCAGGCTTTTTTCTGGAGCAAGAGTGCAGCTCTTTTGGCATGTGCTGCCTTTTTTCTGTGTGGAAATTCTCAGGTTCAGATGCAGAGATCAGCTCCGTGGTGCTCACAAGGCGTGGAGGGATTCTCAAGAAGCTGAGTCCTCCTTCCCAGCAGTAAAGCAGAGTTGGGGGAGTTTCAGAAGAAACTTTGTGCAAATTTTAGGATCCATTGTGGGAGAGGCTGGCTTGGAAATGCAGTTGTTTCTGAGTGCCTAAAGATGAGCCAGAAATTGGAACTCTGAGGAGCTGAATTCTCTTGAAGCTCACGTCTTAAGTGTTTCAGGTAACAATTTCCTCTAACACCTTGAGGAGGAAAACTGGCTTTTCATTACTGAGTCAGCTGATTCACCTCACCACCTTCCAGAGACTGCTCAGAAACTGATAATTACACTCAGCTCTTGTAATTGTATTTTTCATGAGTGGGTGCTGAGGCAATGAGGTGTTTCAGGAAGTCAATATCAGTGCAGTTATTTTACACTTGGAGAAACTGAGGCAGAAGTGTGTGTGCAAGGTCATGCAGTACCCACTGGTAGAGCTGTGGATACAGCCCAGCACTGTGAGCTCCTTCAGTTGTTCATGCCTGGTAAGTTTGAGATTCTTTTAAAAAACATTTTATCTTCCATGAATTCTAGAAAAACCAAAACAAGAGAGACCAAAACCGACTCTCCTCTTCTATACTCTTTCTCACAGGCATTTCTTTTTAATACTGCTTCCCTAGATTGCTTTTCTTCAGCAGTGATAAAAGAAAATATTTTTAAAATGAGGGAAATGTGAAGGAGAAAATAGAAAAAATCCCTGCATGAGAAAGGGAATTTTGGTGCAGGAACTGGACCTTCACACTTGGGCATTATAAACAGGAAACATGTGTCATCTTTTCATTGAAACCATACACCCCTCCTGTGATTGGGAAGAAAACAGCAGTGCAGAGCACAATTCTGTAAGGGCTGAATATTCCTGGAGGTCTTCACATTGCCACCAGATCTGTCTTTAGTATTCTGGCTGGAGAACCACTTCTGCAAGCTCAGCTTTTCCCTCTCCTGTTCTTCAGCTCACTGTAATTCTGCTTTCCCTACTGCAGCTGCCACTTCCTTTTGTGTATTCAGTTGTAATCCAAATTTCACACTGACTTTGGTCACCCACTTTGCTACCTGCCAAAGCAGTTTCTCTGACTTCATAAGGAAATCTTCATCATCTTCATCAGCATAAAGTTGATTATTGCAACATCTGCACTCCCCTCTTCTCCCTCCCCATCAGTGACACCATCAAGTCTGGCTCCATTGATAACAAAGAAAAAAAAAAAAGAAAAAGAAATCAGCAATAATGAATATTGGTGTCCAAAAAAATAAAGTACATGCTGTACATATCCAGGTAAAATTACTGCATGTGAGATTTGGAAACCCTGCATGGAGTTATCAAAAGCAATGGACTAAATATGCCAGATAAACAATGATTTATTGTCTGTCTACCTGACCCCTCATTGATGTAATCAATATGTTTATGATGCAGACTGCAAAGTGTCTGAATTATAGAGAGCACATCCTGTGACATCCTCCTCTAGCAGAAGCAAAGGCAGTTACTCAACAGGCTATTGATAATAACCAGTGGCTACATCAACTCACATGTAATTTACCATCTTCTGTCTCACTGAATTAATTGATTTCCTTTATTAGCTATATAAATAATTTCCTGTGTTTTGCTATTTTTCTCTCTGTCTCTGTTGAATACTTTGTGCCTTTCCAGCGTTCTGTGGTAAAAGAATTTGGTAATTGAAGTGTTTGAGTCCTGAAGGGCAAGGAATAGGATGCTATTTCATAACCTATGATAAATGTACTAATAAACAATAATCCTAATTGTGTCTTGCACATGAAACAGCTGCTGAGATGGGTGAGCAAACCCAAGGGCTCTGTTGAGAACCTGCAAAGGGTTCAAAGGGGTGCTGTGCCTCCCATGTGATGGAGCAGTGCCCATCCAAAGGGTTTTTCTCTATGGGGTGGGAAATGGGGCTTTGCCAGGTCAAGAGGTGTTGGAGCACATGCGTTAGGTTTTATCTGCTAATTAATGCAAGTAAATATATAATTCCATCCCTACACCTCCACCCCCAAAGCTCCTGTAATGCCACCCTGCCAGGCTTTTTTAAAATAGATTTCATTTGAGAAAATAATGTTTTCAAAACACATCTTTTAAATTGTGTTCAAAACCACCCAAACCTGCTTTGTGGGGCTTTTCATCTTCAAAGCAATTTGTAGCACTAGCTGATAAATATTATGTTACAGTTAATATATCAAAGCATAATGTGGTCTGTGACAGAATTGGTAGGTCATCCATCTGTGTCACATGAAAGGAACTGTTTTTCTGGTTTGGTCTGCTAGTTACCTCTTTACCAAACCAAGGGAAATAACTTTGTAGTGAATCTTCAAAGACATGTTAGATTGCTTTCTCCTTTTCTTCTCTTCATAGGGATTTGGAACAGTTTTAAAGCATCGAAATCCTGATGTATTGGAAAAGGGTTTCACATGCTGACCATAATCTTTGTGCTGTTTCAGCTGTTGTGTCAGCTGTCTCACCAAAGCTGATGCCAGTCTCTTGGGGAACAAAAGCCTTTCTGGAAAAAAGGAGTGATATTTTATTGGGTTATCCAGATATTTTATTGGGTTATCCAGATTAGATGCAGGTGCTGACTGAAGAGGCCTCTGTTTTTCAATTTCACATGACTTCAGCTCTGTCCCTTTAGACATTTGCTGAGCATTGTTAAAAGAATGTTAACTTCTATATGAAAACGCAGGAATGGCAAGGTCACAGAGGGAACAGTTCATCTGACAGAGCAGCATTTCTCATTCCTGGTTTTGCAGCCCATTAGATTTGTGGCTCTAATCAGTCACATGAGAAAGCTCTAAAGGCACCTGGTGATTGCAGGCCCCTTTTCAAAGCTGGCCTCAAAAAATACACACAGCAATTAGCTCACTAAATTGACTTGCTTCCTGAAACATACTAATTCTCCCTGAATTACTTAAAGTGACTCCTTTTTAGTTTATAAACTTAAAGATTTATTGGTGATCTCATGCTCTGTGTCCTCAGACTCTGGATTAAGGATAAAATTAAAGACATAAAGCCTGTGGTGAAATGGGAACAACTTCCAGCCAGGGCTGTGAACAGTTTGTACAAATGGAGGCAATAGAGTGCTCACACCCACTCTGCCAGCCTGGAGGAGTTCACTGTGACCCAAACTCTTATCTGTTTACATCTGTAATCTAATATTCTTGAAGTGTGATAAGGAGTCGTGAAAGAAAAACACTGCTTCCATCTTTAATTACCATCCTAAAGAAAGTGTCCAAATTTCAGCTACAATAGTCTTACTGAACCATCCTACTGTTCAGGATACTATAAAATAAAATCCTTAATCCATTTTGAAGCCTTTAGTTTGAAGAATAAAAAGGAGTATAAACAAGAAGGTTTAGCTGTAAGCACAGAGCAGATATGAGAAGTGAGAGCTTGAGAACAAATCCTTGGGAAACAGATGGGGCTTGTGCTGCTTCTCTTTCTTCTAAAACCTCAGTTCTCAGCACATCATCTCATGATCTGTTAACTCCAAACATTTGAAGGGCAGATGGCTTCTTGGCCTATCAGAAACACAAGCACAGCTAGTGAAGGAGTTGTCATTACAATAGACACCACTTTATCTCCAGCCAAGTCTTTTGTGTTTCTTACCAGCATTTTTTTTTACTATGGTGAGGGAGCAAGGAAAATGGATTTGATAGCCAGGTATCTTGTCTTGGACTCGTTCTTGTTTCCACTGTTGCCTTACACGTTTCTTTTCTATCTGATGAAAAGTGTTGTACTCATTTTTATTTCCTTATTATGCTAAGAATTAAACTTTGAGAACAGTGGCTGTTGCATTCACTAGGAGCTGAATTCTTTAACTATAAAATTATGTTCTGCGTATTCATGAAAATGGATCAATTAAAGTCAAGGGGACTACTCACATGAGCAAATGCTAATTAACAAAACGGATGCTCTAATGAAGAGAACATGATAACGTTGCAGATAGATTCTGAATATTAAACACACTCTCCTCGGCATCAGCAGAGGTGTTTACTCCATAGTATATGAGCAGTTTATTAAATTTCTGGTGGGAAATAAATGCTTTGGGTTGGTTCTCTAATTAGTAAATGTTCTGTACTTCTAGACTCGAGTGCTGTCTGGAGCAGTTATGATGAATCCTAAGTGTGCTCCTAAGTCAGTGCTGATCCACAGATTGCTGATACCATCTAACTAAACCAGACAGGTGGCTTTGCTGCAATAAGAGCTTAAGATATTTCTTACCCAGCTGGTGGGAAAAAAAAAAAAAAGAGCTGTCTTTTTTTTTCTCTCTGAAAAAATAAAATTAAAAAAAGCTCAAAAAGCCTAATAATATAAAGAAGGGTCATCTATTATCACATATAAGTCAGCGGGAGAGTGTCTTTAGAAAAGCCTGGTAGCTGGATTTTCACATTAATTTATTTTCCTATTCATGGAAATTCTACTTTCATCAGCAAGTGAACTTGGTGCTAATTAATTAAATATGAACTATTGATTAATGTATGAAGAGCAGTGAAAGCTGTGGCTACAGGACTGGTCTATTTTCAGAGACTTTTCTGTATTCTCCCTAATATCATCTTAATATTTCATAGTTCTGGTCCAAACTGGGAGAAGTAAACAAGAACTCCAGGGGAGGTGGGAGGTGATCCCAGCAGTGTCTGGGAACAGCCCAGGGCTGGAATGGGACTGGGGGGCTCTGTGATTCCCTGGATGTGGTCCCTGCCCAGCCCCACCTCTGGACATCCATGGCTGGAGTTTGCCTCAGCTCAGGGGGTGGCACCAAGGGCAGCAGGACATCCAGGGAATAATAATGCCTTTGGCTGGAGGAGGAGCTGGATCAGATGTGTCTCATCATCTCTCGGGTCTTTTTGGGGCAGGGGGAGGCAGCAGAGACAAGAAGCACTCGGGAGGGAGGAGGTGGATGCCCTCTGGTCTTGCTGCTTCCCCTCCTCTGTTCCTCCACCATCCTTCACTTCTCATCTCATCAGGGTTTTTTTCAAAGAGGGAGGTGGGAGGGGAAGAAACTCAGCAAGTCTTGTTGACCAAACCTTCCATGTGTGGCTGATGTCACCTAAATCCAGGCTTGTCCTTCTGACCTAAAGCCTGGTTGAACATGGAATCATGAAACCATGAGGGAAGTGCCTCTGGAGAGGGGTCTCTGTCATGCATCAAGCAGGAGAGGTGGGATATGTTACATGAGGATTTTCAGCTGTGACAGCCCCTGAAAATGGGGATCCTGGAAAGAAATTCTCTCCATTTGTACTTTAAACAGCAGATTTGTTTGAAAGGGCTGCTAACTTTGGGATATTATGGGCATACATATTATATGGGCACCAAATCCATGGAAAGTATGGACTGTACTGTTGCTGAGGAGCCAGCCACAACGTGTTTCATGTTGCTTCTCACACGAGTAAGTTGTTATTTCTGATTTCTAAAATAAGTTTTTTATGGTAATCAAAGTCTTGTACAGCCTGAGCACTGAGCAGTGAGACAGAATGGGCCATAATGAAATAAATTGTGGGAAAAGATTTTTTTGAAGAGCAAAATTGAAAAAATATCCAAACACTTTCAACAGCTACATTTTGTCAGTAGGTAATGTTCCTGCAAGTTTAGGTGTTGTCTTTACTTTTTCTTAAGAAAACAAAAATATCATAACACTGTGCAGTATCAAGCAAAACTAAATTATCCCATGACATACGTGGTTAAATGTATATCCTGACTGCTATCCTGGCACATCCACGTTCCTGCAAGCCCATTCTCAAGATGTTCAAAACATTCAAAACACTAAAGAGCTACGATTCCATTGATGTCTAATGAAGTTCAGCACACAAAGGCTTTCCTTAAAGCAGCTCTTTGAGTGTGAAGTGACAGACAGATGTCAAGGTGATGCTGAGTGTGAGATGAAAAATTGAAAGCAAACAAATTACTTAAGTCATTTCTGGGATGTGATTTGGCCCAATCTTGAAGTCTTTCGTGGGTGGGTTGGAGTGCTATCAATCATCCCTGACAAATGTTATTTGTGCATAATTATATGTTATTGACCCAATATTCAGTAGAAAGGGCTCTGTGCATGCTTAGCATCGTTTGATCCCAGCCTCATCTGTCATTGAGACATAATGTACCAAATATTGCATATTTCTGTTCTCCATGCAGATAGGACCTACAGGTATCTCCACTATAATCTCTAAATGCCCTGATACCAATCCACAGAAGTCTAAACCTCTCTTTCCAAGCTAATCCATCCCAGCACTGTCAGGAGACAACAGCTTTTAGTCCAGGAGGAGAAATATCCAGCTTCGAGCAGGGATTTCCAAGGTGATGCATGGTGGTGTTCTGCTGGTGCTGCCTCTCGTGGCAGCGTGCCCTTTGATGCATGGTCTGTCACAGAGCTGCCCACATCCAGGGCTTCAGATCTTCATGAGCCTGGGAGATGAAAGGCAATTTCAGGGCTGTGATGAACAGCAGAACCTCGGCTGGTCAGCTCCCAGGGCCCAGTGGTGCTAATTAAGATCTCAGATGTCTTGGTGACCTTGGCTCTGCTGCCACATGTGTGAAGGGACACAGGTGGGGCAGGACAGAGGGGTGTGATGTGACATACTGAGTGTCAGCTCGTTAAGGAAAAAGGCATTGGAAGGAGCTGGGCGACAAAAAAAAAAAAAAATTTGGAAGCAAAGCCACTGAATGAAGTAAGAATGCAGAGTCAGAGCCATGGTCTACTGAATTCAAGGCAACCTTGACTTAAGGAAGGTTTTATTATGCTTAAAGGAAGAAAAATTAAATCTTCCTAATCGCTACAGACAGTGGTGCAGACAGGTGGTGCCTGTTTTTCCATTGATGGTGTTTTGTGTTTTAAGCAAAGCCTCTGTGCCTCTTTTCAAGGAAATCTCAATAGGAGTTGAACTTTTTATATATTTTACAGGGGGTTGGGGGATAAAAATACCAACTTTTTACATTTTCTGGGAATGCTCTGTCTAACAAATACCCTTTTCCATTTTTTTATTATTTTTACAGTAACATCTATTAAAAAAAAAAGCAAATTAAAATATTTAAACACAACACTGAAAACATTTGTTCGTGCCTGCTGGCCGGCTTCCAACTTGTGTAATTAAATCTTGCAGTCTGTTACCTAAATACTTCCCGCAGTTCCTACTCAGTGCAGTCCCTTCCCTGAGTTCCTGGCCCCAGCCAGTTTTACTCCTGCTTTGCTCTGCAGCACAGCTGCCACTTTGGATCACAGGGATGGCTGCATTTCTTTGGGAAAACTGACTCTCATATATAAATAATTGTTAAAGTGCTCTGGAAACCTCCCTGGGGTGAAGAGCACCATTGAAAAATAATAAGCCCTTCAGATACATTATTAATATCGATGCTGCTGCTGATCACATTCCAGCCCAGGGCCAGGGAGAAGGTTACTCCTGCAGTCTGTGTTACACCCTGGCACCTAGGAAACCTGGGTGTGACACCAAGCCCTACCCCAAAGTCCTCTATCAGACTGGACAAATCATTTATCCCTCTGTGCCTCACCACCCCTCACCTTGGACTTCTTGCACCATGGCTTATTCAATACATATTTTTATGCTTTTCAGAGCAAGGCAGTTTTGTTAGTGTGGGTGGCCCATTCTTTGATTGTGCTGTCGAGGAGGAAGCCATGAATTCAGGCTGGAGTGGGCAATCAGAAAATCCTGATGTGTGGGCTCAGTTTGTCATACCCTCCTTGTCACTCCACTTTGCAGGTGAATGCAGATATTTTTCTAAGTTAGAAATGACAAAGTATTTCTCACGCTGAGCACAAAGGATCCCCCAGCAGACTTATTTGTCCTGCATTTAAGCTGTGACCACTGACAGCTTTTTTATCCTTCTTTTTACCCCTTAGATACTCTTTTGTAACTTTGGAAAGCAATTTGTAACGCATGTGAATGTGCAGAAAATACTCAGTGCTGATTCCTATACAGTAGAGCAGTTACTTATCGCTGTCCTTTAGTTTGAGTGAAGTCCTTCACTTTATGCTGAGATTAACCAATGTTCCAACTGAATTTGATGTTATCTCTCTTTTATTGATGTGAATTATTTATAGCAGAACTGTTGAATCATCAAAACGCGATTCCTGAGACTATTATTTATGCTAAGATATTAATCCCATGTTCCTATTAAGATTTATCCCTCTGTTCCCCGTTCTGGATTCCTGAATTAAATTTAATTATTCCATCTTTCTCTTTTGCAGTTAGGTTCGTAAAGTAGAAGTATTAGCTTGTGGGTGACTGTGTTGAGGTCAAACACAAAATCTGTCTTTCCTGCTTTCCTGTAGGTGTGGATTTGAATTTTTATCACAACCAAAGGCAGCTCATGGGAGGCACCTGGATTAAAGATAAACTGCTTTCATACATGGGATTTTTCTGGACATGTGCATGCAATATTTGGATTGGTTTGGACAGCAACACTTACATCCATTCTCTCCGAAGAGAACTTTTTGGTTGTTGTTGGGAGAGACCCCAGGTGATACTACAGGTGTAGCTCTGTGGTTTTGCTTTTTCCTGAACATCCTACTTGTGCTGTCTCTTTTCTTTTCCTGTTATCCTTTTTTGCAGGCTGCTCAGCAGCACTGGGGATTGTCCCCAGCCCAGTTCCCTGTCTCCATGCATCCTCCTGCCTTTGCCCTGCTCCTTTGAAGTCAGAGGTCTTCAAATAATTGTTGTCTTTTCAGTGATGAATGTCAGAGTTCTGCTGAGTTTGTGTGTGAGCACACATGCTCAAGGGTGGTGTTTGGGATTGCTGGAGTGGCAGATTCCCTGCACTTTCAGAAAAAACTTAAGCATTCATTTAAATAATTAGGCAGAATGTGCTGATAATCATGTCTACTCTTCCTGAAGAACTTTCTTGACTATTTGAAGCATGATGCAGCACAGAGTTTGGATTACCATTCCTGTTGTCAGTGAGCCTTCCTGCAATTACAGGTTTGGGTTTTCATTTGCCTTGTTTTGCTTGAGATCTGGGATACCGTGTGTTTGTGTAGTCATATGCAAATAAGAATAATATTTAAAACATATAGTACTTTACATGTTCAAAACACTGTGGAAACATTTGCAGAGGCTCTCACAATCCCTGTGTGGAGTAGGTAAGTAGTGAAGTAGGTAAATAGTGGAGATATGACTTCAGGGCAGTTGTGCATGGAAGATAACATGTCATAGTATTGCTGGTGGAAAACAGGCATCAGACGTCCAAATCCAAGAGTGATGTGAGGGGACCTGACACATTTAATGTTGTTTATAGTTGTATCTCAGTTTCAGGGCTTTCAGGAATGACTTTTTCAAGTTTTCTTGACAGGGAGGAATAATAAAATCCACTTTGCTTTTTAATGAGTGATGAAACAATGTCCCATCTTTCCCGAGGCTGGAGCCCCTCAAAAAGCTAAGAGAAATTCACCAGACTTACAGGCTGGATTGTGCATCCCTGAAGTTGACAGAGATACTGTCACTGAGTTGGGTAGGATTTGTGTAACACCCCTGCCTCCTGAGTAGAGCTGACAACATTTCAGGGGCTGGTCATGGCAGAAATTCCAGGTTTCATGATTTGCCATTGGTTCTTAAAAGAATCCTTTTAAAACCGTGTGTGTACATTAAAATTTATGGAAAAATGAAGGCAATAAGCTGTTATCATTCTGCTTACTGCAGGGGTATTTGCAAGCCTTTCTCTGGCCCCAGGCTGTTGTCTGCTCACCTGTTGGTCCATCTGGTTGTATTGAGTGAGGAGGAACCACACATCCAGCTATTCTTTGTATTTCTATACCTGACAAACCTGTCAGTGTAAACTTATTTGGGTGGAAAGGATGAATCATGCTGGAATTAACATGCTGATTGAGTGGGAATTACATTTACAAATGTGCAGCACGGTGTGATGGAGTGTTTATGCCCCTGTGAAGAGGCATCTGGTGGCTGGAGTGGCAGCTCTTGAGCTCTCTGCAACTGCTTCTCAGCTCGAGCTGCGCTGTGCCAGCTTTCCTCATCTGTACTGAAGGAAGGATAACCTCACTGTAGAAAAACTACACTGAGATTCCCAGCAAAAGATGGGGATCTTGACAGTGTCACCCTTGCATTCCTCTAACTGGATTTCCATGTCTGGCAGGGAAGATTGAATGAAACAATAATTGTTCCAGTTTTGCACTTCTGTCGGGGAGGGAGCACGGAAGGAAACCAGACATCCTGAAATCTGTGGTCCTTAGGAGCTCTTTATTAAATGAAAAAAAGAAGATACTTATCCATGATGTTGCCCTCCTGTATTTACAGGGATTTGAATGCATATATCTAGTCATTGGTACTAATGAGCTTATCAGAGTCTTTAAAGTGTTTTCTAAATCAACTAGACAGAGCTTACCCAGGCTGTCCTTGAGGCAGCTTTTTTTTCTTTCTTTTTTGAAATGGATTATTATATTTCTCTCTCTAAGGTATTTACGTGATCTCAAATACAGAGCACTGATCTTCAGTGCATCTTCAGGAATATAGATGGCACAGGGAGGAAATGACTGATTGGAAGAGTGGGGAATTGAGACCTGCTCTGATATACTGAATCCTAAGCAAGTATCCATCCTACTACAGTTATTGCTGTCTCCTAATGTTCATGTGAGTATTCAGAGGCAGATGGGCCTTCCCTCCTGTGCAACACTCTAAAAGTAATTTAAGCTTATGAAACAAAACAAGTTTTCCACAATTATTAAGAGTTTATCATTTACTTTTTGTAATTCCACCCATCACAGGGAAGGATTTCAGCAGCTCTGCAGAATTGCAGCAATTTGAAGGATGCCACACTTTTAATACCAGTTTTAGCAGACTTAATCTTTTGCTTCTCTAATTCCTAAACAAGTCTGTAAATGCGAGATGCGCATTTCTACAGATTTGGTTCATCACTAAAATAAATAAATGAAAAAATTGCCTTATTCCTCAAGGACTTTCAGCTCCATCTACAGCAGAGAATGTAATTATACCCATATCATTGATCAGGGGACTCCTCCCCTCACTCCAGTCTGTATAACACCAGGATTTAGCATTTATACTATATTTAAGTAACTGATGTATTAGACAAAGGAAGCCATGCAGTAAGTGGATTGCCATCTACTTTTAGCTCAGCACGCTTGTTGAACGCAGGCCAAACTTCCTCCTTTCCTGGCGTTTCCTTTATTGTAGCCTGAGGAGCAGTGAATATCTGTGTGCAATTGGAGGTTTCTAGCATTTCACTTCACTGAATTCTCTGTTCCCTGTTGTCTCGTACAGACTGTCAACCATTTGTATTTCTGGGTTGGAACTAATCAGACCCATCTGGTCTTGCTGACAGTGCGAGCCAGGAGAATAGCTCTGTATCATGATACAGGATCCTGGAACTTGGGGCACAGAGAAATTTACTGCCTCACCTAGTCCTGCTTTTTAATAAACTCAACAGTAGCACAGCTCATTTTCTCCTTTGTTTGTTTTAAATCAAAGATAGCAGTTGTCTGTCAGACCACGAATGTATAGACATTAAGCAATCCATAGATTGAAACATTTCCTTCTTGCTCAACCTGTGAGTAGTTCTTTGCATCTGTGCTGGATGGAGGATTTTGTGCTGGAAGGAGTTTTTTAGCTGCAGAGTAAATTAGAAACTAGACAAAGAATAATGATTGTCTTTTCCGTGTTTCTTAATATCAGCTGGTAAATGAAGGTGAGTTAGTATAAGAGCTCCTGTTGCTCAGTCTGCATTGGAAAGAGCATCCAGGCAGCTCCTACGTTGCCCAAAGAATGCCAAATCAAAGGCCATGTGAGACACTAATGCTGCATATTGTATGAAGTGTGCGTACCTGGGAGTATTTGAATTACATCTTCATTGTACATTAGGCAGAAAATTCAAGGCAAATCAAAGTTTGTATTGATTTGGAGACCAGGGGAGGGGTTGTGGAGGATTATCTGAATAATTCTATTATTCACCTTTCTGTTGGAAAATTAAAGTGGATAGTGCAAAGAGCACTACTGAGAGAGATAAATGAGCTGCTTCACTTCGGAATGAACTCTCGTCTCAGCAAACTGTTGACATTATGTGCCTAAATTCTTTATGTACTTAGTAGAGTTATCTGCATAAAATATCCTTTAAATTCAAAAATGACTTCCATCAGCCCTGTAATGATATCAGGGGATGATTGTGCTCCCGTTTTATTTCAGTGGGTGTACACAAATACTGCTATTCTACGAGATTATTAAATCGCAAAGGGCGCGTTTTGTGATTATTTAGGACGGATTCCATTTCAGAGGTTCCAAACCTTGCAACCTTGTTCAGAGCAGTAAAATAAACCTGTAAGATGAAGAAGGACATTGTTGTCCTTTGAGCAAACATACTGAACAAGGGATTCTGTAATTGAACTTCTACCAGCACCTTTGCCAGTGTAGTATCAAAGGTACAGAATTTGATATAGGCAGTTACAAGCCTTCTCACAAATCATGAGGCAGAAATGCTGTGCTGGAGGATTTAGGGACTGTACCCAAATGTGGGAGCTGGATCACAGCTCTGCCGGATCCAGGTGCATTTGTGTCCTTACTCCATCCTGGCCCTTCCAGGAAGCTTAAAAGTAGTTTTGGTACCAGTGGATTTAGCTTGGCTTTTTTAGTGCTTATTACTGACAAGCTTGAAAAAAGATAAAGTTTAAAAGTGCAAAATCTCAGTCACCAACAGACAGAAATTCTAGCCTGCAGAGGGGAAGGAAAGGAAAGGTTGCTGGGAATGCAATTAAACAGAACCCTCACAGTATCACGCACCAAACAATTCACAAACACAAAGGGCAAATGAGGCAGAGCGTGGTTTGCTAATCAGACATGGAAATCAGAAACAAGAGCATCAGTTGAAGCTATAAATCTGCCTTACCAGGAATTTCTCAGCCTTTCTGTTCCTACCCCAAAAATGAGTTTGGGAATGTGAAGAATATTTGTTCGTGCTGTAGGAAGGGGTGAAAAGAAGGTGTTATATGGGTGAGCAACAGTGCTGGTGGAAACGGTGCTGAAGAAACAACTAAGGATTTTGCAAAAGTTTTTTGGCAAGAGCACATCTCTGAAGGTTTTCTGTGATGCAGCTATCCCATTTTCCTCATCTTGGAGAGGAAAAGGTATTGGGGATAAAATTTGAAATTACTCTTGAGCCATCTCACAGGGTTTTCACTCTGTTTCTTGAGTATGGTCTCAAATAAGCTCCAACTCAATAGAAATTTGCTTTAGTTCTAACACTGTAAAAACCAAGTAAGCACTTTAAGATTTGCCCCATTGATTTTGCCAAGTTTTGGTTGAGTGAGAACTTAATAAAGGTTTTGGATTGTGAAGATAAATAACTGACTTCTGACATCCTGATTCAATTTCTAGCCAGTCATTTTACGGATTAACTCCCATTGAGTTCAGCAGGAACGTGTCAGTGCAAGGGCTGAGTCACGATCCAGCCCTCACTCCCCTGCCAGGAGTCAATGTCTGCCTCTTTTAACCTGCCCATCGATCCAGGAGTTCAGAACTTAAGAGAAGAAACAGCCACAGCCTCTGTGATGAGTTTGATCAGAGGGCAGAGGTTACGATGGCTCTAGCACGCAGAAAGTTAAAAGGAGTCCAAGCCAAGAGAGGGAAGGGGAGGACATTTGGTCCTGAGAGGAGAAAAGGGGGCTTTATATGCCTTGGGGTAACCTGTGTTTATCAGCAGAGTAGAGCAGTGAATTAGATCCTGCAGGTACAGGCATGGTGCTTGGCTGGTGTTGGATGAAATCCCAGCACACAGAAGGAAAAGGAAAATGTG
Source organism: Certhia americana (assembly GCA_018697195.1). Lineage (NCBI taxonomy): Eukaryota > Metazoa > Chordata > Aves > Passeriformes > Certhiidae > Certhia > Certhia americana. Next base: position 8,775,565 of record CM031874.1, on the reverse strand, counting down.
GGGCTTGTGCCTTGTGTTGGTGGTGATGAAAAAGCACCAGGAAGGTGAGGTGAGTTCCTCACCATGGTGAACTGCACCACCAGCTGCAGAAATGGGTCCACGTTTGGAGACTGGTGGGCTGAGAATATTTCATGTCTCTCTGACCCAAGCATTGCAATTTCAAGGGGATTCCAGACTCCAGAGCTCCTGCAGGGAGGGGCAGTGATGTCTGTGAGCTGCTGTGGCTCTCCTGCCTCAGAGATGCCATCCATGGTCACCTCCATAGCAGTGCAAACTCCACACCCCTCTACTGCACACCTCAGACACTTGGAAAGTCCCACTCAGCCTTCTCCAAAGCAGGGAAGCAGTAAGGAAGCAGCCACTTATGCTGTAAATATCCCTTCTTCCTTCAACAGCAGAAATCAGACGGTTTTCATATGATTTCCTGAGTTGCTGTCATCATTATTCTTCCTTTTCTATTACTCTCTTTCATGTCTTTTTAAATCACTTATGTCTACCCATTTGAGCACAGTCTTGGTGGAACTGGGATGTTTCCTGTAAGATGCCTGTCAGGGTTTGGTGGGAAATATGTAGCAAGAATTTGTGCAAATTCTCATCAATAGACAATACATTTGGGAAGGGTGGAAGATCCCTGATTTTGAGTGGAGTAATTTAATTTTAAAAGCAAGTCTGCTTGATTTATGGTGGAGATTAATAATCAGTGAGATTTTGTTTGGAAACATGAAATTTCTTTTTTTGGGGTTGCATAAGCACAGCACAGTCACTTAAACATTTTAAATCAATTTTCTTTGCACTCTTAGAATTCAAAAACCACAAAATGGATTTCTTTCAAGTTTCTTGTATTCCAAGGTTCAGCCCAGAGGGATTTTGTGTGTGTGTGTGTCTTAGAATAGGGTTTTGTAGTGAAAAGCCTGACAGATCCTTTACTGTACTGTCACTAGGTACAATGCTCTAATATATAGTGCAAGATTAACTTGTATTTTAATAAAGTATCTTGAACAGAATAAAGGGAGCATTTTAAAAGTATTAGTTGAAATTTGTGTTAGTTTAGTTTGAAGCAGTGTTAAGAGAATACACCTTCTTTAGTTTCCCTGGTTCAGTCAAGAGTATAAGCAGCAAAACTGTGATGTAGGGAGCCTTTCAAATGGTTAAACATTTCAGTCCTCTGTTCCTTACAAAAGTTGATGCCTTTTGAAAATGTAGCTACTCTGTCAGCTTCTGAGAATGATAAAAATGTGCTGAATTTCTTTGTGTAACATATATCCCTTCTTCCCAATTTCTTGCTAAAAGAAAAGGAATAATAAAAGGCACCATGGTCTTTCTCTCTGTCCATTCCAAACCCTGGCAGTTGTTTGCTCCATGTCCCTCAGCACACGTGGCTCTGGAGTGTGGCCATTCCCAGACAGGGGCACTGCTGGCACAGCAGCCTGGGGTCCCATTGTCACAGGAGCAATTCCCAGCCTGCAAAACTATAGGGATTCATTAGCTCAGGTTCTGCTATTGGTTGTTTTTCCCTGCAGATGTGTGTGTTGGTGGTTTTTCATGTGTGTTGGATTACTGAAGGAGTTAAAATTGTCCATTTTTTTAAAGTTTGTGTATATGTATACATTAAACGGGTTCTAGCTGTATACACTGGCACACTCGGATGGATGTATATAGAAATAGATGTCTGTTTATTTATGGAAATTTGCATTATCCATGTCAGGTATCTTGTACTGGGCATTGTCAAAGGTGAGACGTAATTCACAGCAGGACCTCTGATCTGATCCCATGTGTTAAATCTTACAGGATGTAAAGCTTGATAAGATTTGTGAGAGCCCTGATTACTTAGGTAGGAAAGATGGCCAGGGTTGGATTAGTACGGACAATAAACCTTTGTTCTTTGGAGCAAGCTCTAATTAAGGGGGTAATGAGCAACATCCATGTGCTGCTGACACCATCCATACTGACTGCTGACAGGCTGTGGGATGGACTGCAAACTGAAGAGGAGGTTCTAGACCATTGGCCTCATCTCAAAGGGCTGTTTCTATTTCACATGATGCACTCAAATATAAACTGCATGAACATGTCTGTGGAATGGCTTCATACAGAGTTATTACTGCTTTCCCCAAACCAGAGTCTCATCCATACTCAGTGGAACAAGAGCTTGGGTGCAAAACACTCTGTCCTGAGTGTCACTGATGTGTCACAGCCATGGGCACCAAACACATCCACTGAATTCATCTTCAAATTCTAATAGGTGCTGTAAAAAGCAGAGCCCCTTTTCCATGTTTCTGCTAGGATAGTTGTATACCATGGATGTCTGATCCCTGTTGCACACCCACATTGACTTTGAAAGTGGAAACTATAATATTATGTAATCTTGGCTTGAAGGCAAATATTAGCTAATTTAACCAGATATAATCTACCCCCAAATGTCTACACTACTCAGCACTGAAGCAGTGCTTTTAAAAGGTTTCTTAAAATAAGCACAAATTTAAAATTGTATGTTTAGCTCTCAGGGAAATAACTAGTATTTAACTGGAGCATTGCTTTCCCTGTGCCATGCACTGCTGATTTACTGACGCTGGACAAAGTAATTCCCATCAGCATTGATTGAGAATGTCCAGGTTTTGCCTTTCAATTAATTATGAAACAATCTGTTGTCAGCATTCCCAACAGATAGTGAGACTTTGCCATTTAGAGTTAATGTGGATGAATGTGGATGTAGTGAGGCACTGGGAAGAAAGGCTGTAATGAAATTCAGACTGAGCTGAACTGGAGAAAAAGGGCAGAGAGGAGAAGAGAAGAATGAGCACATTGAGATCCTGGACAAACAGAGAGGAGCTGATGAATTTTTCAGTTCCAGCAGGCAGGGTGGCTGCTGTGCTCTGAGGGACTTGGCATGGGGAGTGGATAATGCAGCATCTCTCAGAGAGGGAAAGTCCATCTGGGCCCCATAAATGAGCTGGGCTGGGCATGGCAGACTGAGAGCTGCTTTTCTGAGCTGTCACCAGGACACTGGGCTGTTCACACATTCTGCAGCTGCAGGTGCTCATCTGTGGTAAGGATGGAGCACCAGCAAAACTTTCCAAGCTGGGCGTGTTTATGCAGCTCCATCCTCACCATCTCACTTTTCATTAATGTTTGTAACTGCTCCTCCCTCAGACTATGAAGGATTGTTATAAGATTGCAGAAGTGTGAAAGGACCCACTGATGGCAGTTGCTGATCTGCTCAAGTGTGTGAGACCCAGCACGGGGCTGTGTTTGTCGTGGGCACTTCTGTCCCCACCGTGTGCACGGGTGTGTGTCCCTGTGTGAGTGACACTGCTCTGTGGACACATCCAGCGTTCATCCAGCTCTCTGGAGGGGATTCAGTTCCCCAAGGATGCAGGCAGGTGTCTGGTGGGATTTGCTAAATTTGCTTAAACCAGTTGGCTCCTTAACACCCTGTGAAACGAGTCTGATCGGGTGCAAAATTCACTCGTGCAAGACACTGGGATGAATCTTTGTGCCAGCAAAATGCTCTTGGAAAACCCCCTGAAAACCCCATCTCATACATGGTTGTAGGAAATGTTGGAGATTCAGCCTGTGACACAGCACATGAGTTTGCTTTTTGGAAGTTTTCCCTCAGTAACTTTAGAAGTCATTTTTTGTCTGCATTTTGAATGCCACAGGGCTGTGCCTGCTGAGAAATTAGCAGAAAGCCGTGCAGTCCATCCATCATTGTTGGTGTGTTTGTTGGTTTTTTTCTTCCCATGTTGTATATTGAAACCCATAATTAAGACTAATCTTTTAAATGCCTTTGTAGAAAAAGAACACAGCAGGCATGGAGTGGACTTTCTTATTAAAATTAACAAAAGAAGCAAAACTTGTACATAACATATAACTACTGAACACAGACTCAATAATTAAAGGGACTTCTGGAAGCCTGTTCTTACAGATACTGAGCAAATAAAATTGCTATTGCTGGCAGATCGATATTTTCCCAATAAAAATTAATAGTTTAGGATAAATAGTTCTACCATTATAGGCTAGAGAATTCATTGGAATATCTCCAGCTTATTAACAGCAACAAAAATAATAAAGAATCACTAACAGTTGTCATGAACTGTATATTTGTAGTTATCTCAGGACAGAAGAAATTCTCTTCTGAAATAGAAGATGCTATTAAAACACTAATGTGTTACTGTACACAGTGACCAGGTCTTGGGAATTATGGCCAGGTTTTGGGAATTAGACACACCCTTTTTAAAGTATGTGCTTATCTGTTGTCCTGCATCCAGCTCGTGACCTGTGCTGAATGAAGCAGAGCATGTGCCAGTGCATTTTATAACCACAAAAATAATGCTGTTTGCAGCTACCAAGAGAAGGATGCTATAAATAGGCACTGGTTTGGGGCTTTTTAGCCTCTCCAATTCAGCATTTAACAGTCCAGTTTTTCATAACCAATAAAACTGCTTTGGTTCTTATTGATATTCATCATTCCAGATTGTGTTTTAATATTCTAGTAGAATTAAAAAATATTTTTTATCCCTCTTTGTCTGTAGCTTTACTTAAAAATCAACTGGAGATTTTAATCTGCTTAAGAATACATGAATGTTCAAAAGAGGGAATGGGTGATTTCTCTCTTGGGTGGTACAAGTTGATTATCTTCCTGATTGCCATTTCTCCCTGTTAAATGGTTTTAGTGACTACCTAGGAGCTGGAATGTCCCAGATGTAGCTTCTTAGCAGATGATGAATGCCTTTTATAACATGCCCTTCGTAGAGGCTTAGACAGTCTGGAAGGATTCACAATAATACCTCAAGATTACTCTGAGCACACAAACACAATAGCACAGCAGCTGATGTTTATTCATCTTTCATGAGGCTCGTGTAGGCACAAAGAGCAAGGTTGCCTCCTGATTTACTGGGGTCATTTGGCATCAAACATGTCCCAGGCTTTTGAGTGTGTCACGTTAAGGCTGTGCTGCACTGTGTGCAAAGATTGTATTTTTAACTGATGCTGTCTGCTGCTGGTTGTCCTTTTTTCCTTTCGCCATCTCTTTCTTTCCTTTCCCCCCCTGCTATTCATCCTCCAGGATGATTCTAGTTTACAATGAGCTTTATTTTTGAATGGGAAAGGTAGCCTTGACAGAGGGTCAGTGTGATGAAGGCAGGGACACTTTCCTCTACCCCAGCTTGCTCCAAGCCCCATCCAGCCTGGACTCAGACACTTCCAGGAATTGGGCAGTCAGAGCAAACAGTTCCAGAGCCTCAGCACCCTCACAGGGAAGAATTTCTGCCTAACATCTAATCTCAGACCTTTCAGAGCCTTTCCCCCTTGTCCTGTCACTACATGCCCTTGTCCAGAGTCCCTCACCAGCTCACTCACAGGCCTGTCCATGTTTTGAAATTTGCCTGAAGGGCTGAGGAGAAGAAAGAACATGGCCCATAATTGGAGATCTATTAACTAAATGACTAAAAGTAAACACATCGTTATCATCGTGACTGGGCTGGGCCATTGTGCACAGTGATTTTGGAGATGAAGCCTCAAGAATTATTTTGGAGCTCTGTGGAGACCCTAAAAGCTAATTGCTGTAGTCTGGATTAGGAACAGATCCAGCTGTGAGGACATCTCACCACCTTTTTCTACACCATTTACAGTGGGGGACCCTTGGTTTTACAGGGATAAAGCTTCAGAGTTAGTTACTATTATTACTGCTTTACAACTTCTGACATCTCTTGCTAAGAATAAATAGGTGAAATGGAACTTTCTGCTTAAATGTCTCTTTTATCTTCCTGGGGTGAATATCTGCCATGGCGTTCCCTTGTTCTGTGGTATTGTCTGGGAAGCTTTTCCTTTCTTCTGTATTCTTGATGTTTTCTCTTCTCCTCTAAAAGAAACCCCAGCAAAATGCAAGCAAACAAAAAAAGAAGGCATCTCAGAACCTGACCTCCTTCCCCTCCCAACACATTGAAAGGCTTTAATGAAAATAACTTCTGGCAGCTGTGTTTGAGTGACCAACGTGGAATGGGATGTGACATCGGAGCATAAACAAAACGTATAAATGTATGCAGGATGCAATACTACAGCTGGAATAAAAGATTCAGATGCCTCTTCTTTTTGACACATTGCATTGTAAGGTCACAGACTGAGCTGGAGATGCAACTTGAGGAATGGAAATGTCTGGATTGATGTAAACTGATTTTAACCTCAGTATCTGAGATAAATAGCATTGACTTGGGGAAGGCACATTCTCACTTTACATTCAGTCTCTTTGCTTCCTGTAAAACATTTTAAATCTTAGGGGCCTGAGCCAGCCACAAATTAGGAAATAATGGGGTATCAGTAAGGTTGTTTCATGGTGCTTAAAATTAAAGGAATTCTTAGTGAGCTACCAGCAGCTTGCTGTTTTTTTGCTTTTTTTTCCTTGACAGCTCTTTACTATCTTTACTTTAAAATTCTTCAATGAAGATTGGCATGGTAAGATCAAAATCAGTGCTGTGTAAAAAGCAAGTTTTTACAGTTCAGTCCTTTTTTTTCTTGTACCTGGTAAGAAAAGATGTCATTAGGAGGACTGGCGATTTTCACCTCAAATGAAATGTCAGATCTAATATTCCCTATGAGTTTCTGTGTCTTTGTTAAGGTCTCATTATCTTGTGAACATGTGGACCAAGTCCAAAAATATTATATCTTTAATATTTGTCTATCAGTCTCATGTCCTTTTTGCTCCTTACAGAGCTGAGACAGGGAGGGTTTGTTAGTGCAGGGATTACTTCATTAGTTTGATTCGACATGTCTTGGATTCACAGTGCTTTCAAGAGACATCACGAAATAAATTCAAAATGTGTTATGAGGATGCCCACAGAGCAAATAACATGGGCAAATTACCTCACTGCTAAAGGGAAAATAAAAAATCACATATCTACTGCAGACAATATGACAAAATAGAGCAGCATGCGCGGGGAAATCTCCTGTAAATACTGCACATTCATATTCATGTGTTTTGCATTAAAGCAGTAGAATCCATATAAAACTGCACATATTAAAACATTTCTTAGAAACAAAACAAATAGCTAAGTGCTGGGGAAGCAAAGTGAAGCTTTTAAAGTACTGTTTCCTAAAAATATAATCTTCTTATGTAACTTAGAGTGGCTTTTAATTATCTACACAGTTCCAGCAAGCAGAGCAGTGGTGAACTTGGGATGTGTGGCACCATTTAGGTTTTAAGTGTTACCTATTTTGCAGCCACAGTGGTTTAAGGGAGACCACACCTTTGTGAATTTTGCTACAAGGAATTAATTTGGAAATTCTCCTGTGCACTAGGAGCTGTTTGGAAATGTATTCATATGGATTAGCACAGGGTGGCTTGGATAGAGCAGCCTCCAAAGTCAGTTGTTTTAAATAACATTTATATGTGTGTGTGTGTGTGTGCATTTTGAATGGAACTGATGAAATCATCATTTCTGGAAGGATGGATTTGGGTATCCATAGCTTGGAGAAGCTGACAGTGAATTTGGAGTTTGAGAACTGCTATCCTGCAATGAAGAGACTGTAATATTTTATTATGGGCCTGACAAATTCAGAGCATAATGAGGTTTATAGAGATGTTGCTGTTGACTTCAGCAATGACAAGATTAGGTCTTCACAAGTTTCTGTGGGAATAATCTCTATGGATAGCTCATTTACAAACATGAGTGGATCATTTAGACTCATGGGACATGTTTATTATTCACATATAAGTAATTAATATTCAAGCATAGGGGAATTTATTCCTCTTGCTTATCTGTCTTATAGGAACTGACCTTTTTCTCCATCCAAAAGACTCCCCTTCCCACGTTCTGGCAAATCTGGCTCATGTGGTGCAGTGGGCTAGAGGGGCTCATATGGCAAAGGGAAGGGATTTGGGCAGGAAGAAACTTGCAAACTTCATTTAGACCAATTATGCATGTTAGTTCCTGCCTAAAGAGTTTCATTTGATGAGTTTTCATGCGAGTTAGATACAGCCCTTAATTATATATGAGTAAACATGGCTAAACACCTTCCTTTGGTTATTTTATCATAGAAATAAACTCCAGATCAAAGCATGGCACAATCATCTATGGCAAGGTTACCTCCTCCTATTGCACGCACTGAGAATTTGTGTGCCAGAAAGCATTTATTTAAATATTCAATTAAAACCAGGCATCATTGTACTATAAATAACCTTTAAATTGACAGAAAATGGAAAGTGTTTAGCTACATGCAAATTATGAAGCATGGTTTTAGGGGCAGAAATTTCATTTGGGGCCTTGCTTTGGGGAGGAGCATTTTTTACATACCTTCTAAGTGACAGAATCTCAGGAGGAAGAACATCAGGCACCCCAACTGCTGGTGTTTTTGAAAAGCTCTCCAAAGACTTGAATTCTTCGAATTAATACGTTAAAATCCTGCACTCCTTAATATGGGGATTAGTTAAGTGTGAGCCAGCATGTATACACGTACTGTAATTAGGGGTTTTATTTGATCTTTATATATTTGAGGAAAGCGGTGTGAGGAAAAGAGTCATCTCAAAAAAAAAAAAAAAAAAAAACAAAAAAAAACCCCAAAATAAAAAAACACCCCACTCCAGTTTTGCAGTGATTGTTCCTCTGATGGTGCTCACAGGGCTTTCAGGAAACCTTTGCTGCAGCTGAGGGCAGTGATGGGCAGAACTGAGATTTTACAGGCACGTGAGCTCACTTCTGCTGGGGGCTGACAGCAATATTCCTGCTCACATTCCCACTGGGATCCTTCTTTCTTCCACCTTCTCACCAGGGAGATAGGAAGAACCAGGAATTCCTCTGCAGCAGAGTCCCCAGTGGGGATGTGAGGGGGTGGGTGCTGCCCACCCGGGGGTGGCTGTCTCTCATTTGCTTTTCTAGACCAAATATTCCTCAGAGAAAATTGGTTGGAATGGCTGAGGGCTTTGCTGTTCATGCTGAGAAGGGCTGTTCTGCTGCTCTGGATTTTTTTTATCTGTGCTTTGGGTCTCTATAAAACCCTTCTCATGAGATGCCATTCTGCTTTTTCTGCCTTCATATAAGGAGAGGAACAAAAAGTTAGTGTTTACCCCAGCTCAGAATGTACCTGTGTCTCAGCTCTGCCTCCACATGTGCTGAAAACTGGGTATTTGCAAACCCTCACTTTGCAGGTGCAAGAAGAAATCTGCTAACGTTTTGACATTTTTGGCAATCCTTTAAATAGCCTCACACCTACATGGCCCAGAATTTCCTCCTGGATTAGTATAGCACACAGTTTCTGCAGCTTTTTGTGCTTATTTTGGGGTTCTTCCACAGGTTGGTGTTATTGGATGTGGGAACACAGGTGCAGGTGTGTGCACACTGAGGCTGAGGAGTGAAAATCCATCCCTTCTGCAGAATAAAGTCTTTCATTACCTCCAGACCACATTTGAATGTAATACAAAACATAATGGGACTTGGCACTTCTGGAAGCCAGTCCCTACCACCCACTTTGCTTTTTGTTACAGTGTGAGGGAAACACGAGCAAAATCATATTACATGAGGTGCAGAAGAAGCTGCGATGTCCTGACACCCACATACCAGGAGAAAAAGTCTAGATCTGTAATTTTGCCCTCCTAAAAATATAAAGAAAGAAAAAACACTCCCCCACCCTTCCTTCTGGTGTATTTTGTGGGCTTATATTCAGTGGAGTTGGGAGAGAAATTCAGAAATTAATCTTTTGTCCTGTTTGGTGGCAAGGTCCTGTTGACATAAGTCAATGTCAAAGAGTGACCCTGGATTTAGGTCACCCTCATTTCCACAAGTGCTTTGTGGGGAGGATGTGCCTTATTGCCCCATACTCACAGAAACTCTATGCAGATGTTCCATTGTCATTTTTGCTGGCACATCTTTTGTTCTGTACCACACAGAGGAATGGGAGAGAGAATGTCATGTGAGTTACCTACAAATCACAGACAGTCCCACGGAGTAGCTCTTTGCAGTACCTGGTGTGGATTTGCTTTTGCTGACCAACTGAATGATGTGTCTTCTCTGAAATAGTAAAATAATAATCAGAAATTAAAAATCTGCTGCAGTGGAATATAGTTAAATTGGGAGGAGGCAAAGTAGATTAGAGAAGTGCTCTCTCTCTTTCTCTCTCTCTCCCTCTATATATATATATGTACATATTTATTTATTTCTCCCTGTGTTTATTTATGTATATAGACTTCTGATGTTAATTGGACACAATCAGTAAAAAGACATCTGCGCATCTTTTAAAATTTGGGTACAAATGCCTCTGAAGTGGAGAGACCCATTTGCAAACATCCCTTAACTGCTGCCTGACTGACACTGGGCACAGAGCTCTGGGTTTTGCCAAGGGGATTGTTGTCCATGAATATACAGGAGCTGACTGCTCCATGTACATGGCACTGAACACATGGAAGGGCTGAATCCATTGAAACTGAAACAACAGTCACCTCAAAAAAGGCAGGCTGTTCTTCCATTAAAGCATACAGTGAACTTGTGAATTCCAAAGAGCTGGGTGAAAGAATGGACATTAATGTAATCAGATTTGTCATCTTGTCCCTGCTGCAGTGCAAGAGAGTTACTGGAGCTGGAAATGTTCTTGTTGTGAGTACAACCAGCTGCAAAACCTCTCCAGAGCCACTGCTTTCCCCAGGACGCCCCTGGGACATGGCATGGGAGCCTGAGATGGGGCTCCATCCTGAGCCCACCAAGAAGGGCCAGAGCTGGGAATGCTGTGCTGGTGGGTGGACAGGGATTTGGGGACACCCCAGCACGAGGAGCTGCTGTGAGTGCTGTGCCTGCTCAGGGCTCCCAGCATCTCATGGGTGTGATGTGAAATCATCCATACCCCTCCCCGTGTGGCACTGGGAAGTCCAGAGTTGAAAGGGGTCTGTCTAAAGAGCAAGTTCAGCACTCCCAGGGCACAGTGTGGCCCTTTAGGAGGTGCTAACACCAGTGTCCCTCCAGTGTCACTCCTGCTTTTGCATGTTTCTTTCTAGCCTTTTGATGTTTTCGAATTCTTGGAGTCAGGTCCCACGCACACATCTCTGTAAACAATAATTGTTTACATTCTTTAATAGAGGAAACGAAAATTGATAGACCTTTGGTTTGACCAGTGTGGTCTGAGAAGAAGTTACCTGCCAAACCAATGGTGAACAACTTCTGTAACATATATAAATTAGAGTCTTAAATAAACTTCCCCTTTCTTCTGCCCTTGTTCGAGGAAAGGTGTGTGTGTGTGTGTGTGTGTGTGTGTGTGTGATTTGTTTTGTGTCATGTAACACCTCCAGGACCACGTACCTGGCCAGGACTCAAGTTGACATCCAGGCCCTTGCAGGCCAGTCCAACGTGCTGCTGCCATGGTGCAGCACTTCCATGTATCCAGATGTTATCTGAGACTGCCAAAACGGTGCTGACAAAGGGAGAGGACAAAATGGAGATTTTCGAATCATTACCCCTCAAATCTGAAACAAATTTCATGGACCAAGGAAAAAGCTTCAGGGCGTTTTCTGAGTTTCCAAGCCTAGCTGCAAAAAACCCCACAATGTTAAGAACTGAAAAAAGGTCACAATAATATTTTATGATAGCTAGTGTTAGCCTAAATGCAAAGGCTGGAGCCAGTGCTCCCCATAAATAATACAAACAAACAGAGACAGGGGGATCCAAGAGGTCTGTGTTATCTTGCTAACATGCAGCAGTATCATTTTACAGGAGGAAAATACATATAGAAACTACAGAAAACGTTGAATACTTTTGCAAGCTGCTTTTGAGAAACTGAGTGTCTTTGTATAAAGATGGGAATGACAGCTCATAGTACATTAAAGTGAATAGTTCCCAAATCATTCAGCAATTGCAGAAATTCACTTAATCTCGGTTTTGTACAGGGCAAATTCTTTTTTCCCCACTAGAATGATTGTCTGGGTTTGTATGCCTGCTCTTTCTCTCTCTGCTTCCCTCCCCAGCTAAGGTGGGAACATGCAAGATTCTAGGAAATGTTAGTTAATTCCACTTGTTCTATTCAAATTTACTGTTGTAAACACATTTCAAAAATAATACAAGTAGGTGGTTGTGAAAGGCTCATGTTTACCATCATCCAAACCAAAAAAAAAAAAAAAGGAAGAAGATGAAGACACTGCCTCAGTTCCTTAGTTTGATTTTATTAAGTCCCTGATAGAATCAAAGAATGTTTGGGGTTGGAAGGGACCTTATAGATGATCTAGTCCAACTCCCTTCCATGGGCAGGGATACCTTGCACTAGACCAGGATTCTCCTGGCCTTGTTTCTGATTAAAGTAGCTGATAGAAACATAGCATGGATAAGACATGGTTAACTGTTAAATGAGTGTTCAAAATGGTTATGAAGCCTGGCAGATAATAGCATGAGCCTTAAAAATCTTTTCCTTCTAGTTGTAGGACAAGAAAAGTTGCTGGGAAGAATGGACATTTTGTTGATTCTTCATTATTTTTTCAACCACAGCAAGAGATGTGGAACCTCATGAGATGCTGTTGTAGGCAGACACACTTTCTGCCTTTCAAATTCTGCTTAATCTTGAATGTAGACTCTTTGGCTGCCCTATTTGCATTTGCAGAAAGCCAGCTGGAATAAATTCAACTCCGTTACAATAAAAATTTGTAGGCAAGGCTCCCCTCCAGTAACGTTCTTGCTGCACTTCCCTAAACCAAACCTTGGCAATCCATAAAGCTGGAGAGGGGCTAAAACTGAGTGTGGGATTTGTGGCCTGGTGTGTTAAATGACTTTGGATCAGGAGCTGACCTCTGTAATTATCCCTGCCCCAGGGTTGTGTGGTTTGGGTGTCCAGGTGTGGAGTTTTACCCACTGCAGCCTTTGGCAGGTTGGAGACACAGGAGCAGGTGCGAGTACAAAGCACACGATGACTAATTTGTAGGATGCCCCTATAATTTCATGCACATTAAGCCAGTTATGCAGAACAGTTTCAGTACATTTGGAAGCACAGATCTTGCACATTCAAGTTGATCAGTGAAAATGAAGCTCGTAGCTGTTTGTGCCGATTAGCATTTGAATACCAACCTACCCAGTTTTGGGGCAGAAAGGGAAATATCCTGTGGGATTAGTCATAAAAGTAATTCTAGGTGGTTATTTATAAAACTCCAATGTCAGTAAGTTATTTCAGAAACAAAGTATTTCTATTTTAATGGTGAACAAAACTGCATTCACGTTCTGTTGCTCACTTTTCTGTATCCTGCAGAATTCATTTGCCAATTGCTTTTAAACATCAGCAACTCCTATCCATTTCTACATCAGAGGAATTTGAAAGAGAGCTCCATGCAGAATTGATCTGATCCAGCAACTTCAGGATTATGTTTTGTGTAAGGGGTTTTTTCAGGTGTAAGTAGACCAGAATGTTCCCAAATTGTAATTTTATTTTTTTTTCTTTGCCAAGATCAAGGAGAGCTTGCCAGTTTTTTTCTGGAAGAATAAGAATTTTCAGAAAACTCCTGTAGATCTCCAAACTGTTCATAAATTTATTGACAGTTGGCAGCCCTGCTGTGTGTGCTGTACTGTTATATATCTGCCTTCTTCACATCTGCTTTGTTGGGGTATGAGACAGCAAGGCGAAAGTAGCTTAAGGAGGCTTAGCAGCGTCTGTAAATAAAATGGGGAAAAAAGCTTCATTTTTTTCCCTTCCTCAAAAGATTTTCCATTTTTTAACGTGAAAGGATTTTAATGAAATCCTTGAGTTTAAAAACAGCAAGCGCAAAACAAAGGGGTCTAGCTCTTGTGTTTCCTGTGAGTAATTCCCTCAGACAGGAGATGAGGGAGTGGAAAAGAACATCCTCCAAATGCAAAAAGCAAAGTCCCCATTCCTTTTACTGCTGATTAAAATCTCAGTGCAGTATCAGTGCTCAGATCCCTCTGTTCACAGGCGATGTTTAGTTTATAGCAGCATCCTGGCTATTCTTTTGCCTTGTTCCATAAAAAGTCACAGCGTGGCAGCTCAGGGTTATCAACGCACTTCCAGATCTTTCATTCTGCAGGGAGAACAGGCTGCTCTGGCTGTTCCCCTGCAAGGCTGTCCCTGGCAGAGCCGAGCCCAGGGCTGCTCCTGGCACTGCTCACCTGTGATGCATCGCGCTGCGTTTGGTGCTGACCGCGCTGTGTAAATCGCACCCCTCCCGCCCAGGGCCTGCAAAGTCAAATTTAACTGGGAAAATTGAAGTACAGTGTCTGGGGCTTAGTGAAGCACAGCAAATCCTTTCTATAAGCTATAGAGGTGACCTTTTAAACCACCTCCCACACCAAGCCTCCTACTTTTATTTTTGACAGTGAATATAAACCATAGGAAGGGCTAGTGAGAGGGCTGTAATGCTTGTGCTCTGCTTGTGGCTTCTAAAAGAATTTCAGGAGGACCTAGGAATCTCTCCTGTTTGTGATTTGACACAGTTGGAGGGACTTCAGTGCCATGACAAATGACAGTATTAACTCAACACCCTAATTCAGGTGAACAGAGCCATTGGCCAGATTTGATCCTTCCATAGGCAGTGGATAAGCAGCGACAGAGCTGCTGAATCAGACAGTGGTTTAAACATCTACTTCAGTTTAATTGAGCCTAAGAAGTATTTTTAGGGAATGTTTAAAGTACAAAGGAAAATTTTGTTTAAAAATAGATTTTTGACAATGTAAAATAGGTTAGTGCTTCCTTTGAGGCAAACAAACAACCCACTTAAGAATTAAAAATTTCCAAGCAAATGATTTGGAAATCCTTCCTTCTTGAAGCGTGATCAAAGTAAAGTCTTGACAGGTAGCATTTATCACAGGTGGTACCTTCTGCTCAGTAAGTACTTGATGAGGCAAAAAGAAAAATTAAAATGGGGGTTCATGGTTACATGAGTGTCTATTGTACTTAAAACATAAAAATTCTCCCTTTAGGAAAAACTTCAATTTTCACAGAAGCCGCAGCTCTGTTTTGAAGCTACGGGTTTGTCGTTACATAACAATTTGGGATTTTGGGGATGGAAGAAGCAGAAACAGAGAAGAGGGGCTGGATTCCTCTTTCCAGGCTGCCCTGCAGAGCAGGATTGGCTGGGCACCCTGGTGCCTTTATCAGGATGCTGGGCCTTTGAAATGTTTCACATGGTGGAACTTCAGCCTTGCCATAATCCTATGCAAAGCACTTGAGTGCTTAATTTTCAGCCTGGAAATGGACCAAGTGAAGTGAATAAGGATTAGTTAGGGTCTGAGGAGAAAACTTCCAAAGGCATAGAGGACAGTTAGAGCATCTAATTCTTTTCAAAAGCCAGAGGAAGTCAAGCACCTAGTACACACATTCAGAGATTGTAAATCTTTCCATAAGGTAAAAAGCATGCACTGATGTGCTGCATTAAGAAGCCCCTCTATGAAGAATTTCTCCTCCATCTCAGTGTTCAGCCCCAATTTCTTTTCATTACTTGAATCCCTTCTCTCCTAGGTATAGCAGCTGACACCCCTCTCTATATTCACTTTCTTCTTTCTCAGTTTCCTCCAGGTCAGGCTTTGTACTGGTGTGTTGTGCTGTAGGTGATGAAATGATTAATTTTTTTTCCCAAAAAAACAAGATCTTTAAAAGAGAAATTTTTGTATCCTTCTTCTTTAACTTGATTTAGATGTCATGACATTCCCTATTCACAGAACAATTTTTCCTCATTTGAATGATTATGAAGAAGAAACATTGACACTGATCAGGGAGGTAACATGGTAACTGAGATCTTGATGGAAATGCAAAGGGGTCCAGGTTGTCTTTTTAAATATTTCTGAATTTCCATTATGCCTAGAACTTTAAACTCTCTTTCCATAAGAGTTACAGAGCAGTAGAAATAGATTTCAGATCTTGCTCATAATGCACTCAGCCTGATACCTCTTGAGTGGGCAGAAGGTGCACAGTTAATTATTCTCCCTATGAAAAGTGTGTTTTCAAGAGCAGCCATGTCAAAATTTAGTGAGCACTGCAAGTGGTTATGAAATATAGCTGCAGTGTGTGGAAGGCATCCAAATATATCCTATTTCAGCTTCTCAGATCCACCATTCTGGATTTATGGGCACTCCTTCTGTGCGTGAAGGACAGGATCTCAGAGCAAGGAATGCTGATTCTGTTTTCCTGGGGAGAAGTGATCCTTCTCTGTATTTTACTGAGCAGCTGATTCTTAAAATAAATGGACTAAACGGGGGGGGAAGATTTATTAAGCCTATCTGACAGCTCACTGCCCCACCCCAAATACAGTAAAAATATACGGCCTAAGCGAGCTCCAGCCTAATGGATCTAACTTAAAAGAATTTATTTAAAGAAATTTTTAGTTTCTTCTCCACCCTGCACAGCAAATGGCCCTCAGTCAGCAGTATTCCCTGCAGTGCAAGTACAGAGCTGCCTGGTGCTGGGATCCCGTGGGATCCCACAGTGTGCAGAAGGCACACGTTCCTTGGGTACCTATGCCTACAACTGATGTCAAACCTTTAAAATATTTAGGAAGGTACAACTGCAAATTGCAAATAGGAGCATTACCCGTGCAAGGCTTTTAGTATGTTTTGCTGGAGGCTGCAAGACTTTGCAAGGAAGGCGTTGAGGCTGTTGTCTGCACTCAAACACCCCAGCTTGCACTTGCAGTGAAAATGAAGCCTGTGAGCCAGCTGTTTTCTTTTGCAGATGTAGACACTTAACTACAAGCCACCTGATTGTCAGCAGTGGTGAGCAATCACAGCTCCCATTCATCTTTTTGAGAGCCTTGGTGCTGGCTGCTGTTGGAAATAAGACCACTTGTGCTCAGGTGTCTGACAGAAAGTGAGTTTGAAATTGTTTTGCCTTGAACAGGAATTACAATGATTTGCCTTCTTCGGGATGACTGAGCCAGGCTAACACATCTTGCCTTGGCTCTGGAACCTGAGTTGTTCCTGAAAGGCTACACAGGTGACTTTGTAGGGTTTGGCATTATTCAATGATGCTGCTTTTCTCTTTGTCACATGTTTACTTGGCGTTCCTCCTAGACACTGATGCTCTGGTCAAACCTTGGCTTGTTGTCTGAGCAAATGAAATGTCACCTGGTTGTGTCCCTGTTGATCAGGTAAGGTGTTCACAGTGCTCTCCAGGCAGGCAGTGTGTGCTGGTCCCTGGCTCTGGCACATCCCTGAGCTGCTGTGGTTCCACTGTGTGTGAGCACCCAAATCTGGCTTTTCCAGTTGCTGCCCTGGTGTTTAAGGATGAACACATGCAAACCAGACATGATCTGGCATAGAGATGAGCCCAGTTCTTAATGAAAAGCATCCATAGAGTTTTGGCTTTCTGAAGGCACGGAACTTCCAGGTTTGTGGTACCAACATTTCATCTTTAGTCTTTTTTGAGCTCGGACCCCTTCCAGGGCTGGATTACATTCCTTCATGTTTTCTGATGAGTACAGATCATACACTTCCATCAGCACGCAGAAACACTTCCTTATCTAGTTCAGACATCTGTACCTCATAGCAAAAGTTCCATTTTTTAAGGATTTGGGGTTTTTTGTTTTTTTTAAACAAGAGACTACTAAAGCCATATTTTACAACTGTTTAGTGTTTTGAGTCAGATGAAGGACTGAGCACTGTGAATTCCACAGGGAGGTTCTGGATCAGATTATGGATAGATATATGTATTTTTAGGAAGTTGCTATCCCTGTTTATGACATGAATAATCAGCAACCTGGCTTTAAATCCAGTCAGTGAACTAACGTTGACTGAAACCATGTATGGAAGTGATGCCCCAGCTCAGGAACCCTTTGGCTGACCAGGCTCTCAGAGATTAAAAGTGCTTAAAAGATCCCTTCCAACTCAATCTCTTCTGTGAGTTTGTGTTTTTGGAACAAGTTGATTGCACAGGGGCCCACAGTCTGATGGCTGTGGGTTTTTTTGGCTCCTGATTGCTGGGTCTGCAAAGACACCTCTCTAACTGGAAACATTAGATGTGGAGACTCAGGTGGAATTTTGAGTGTTTAAATTCAGACAAAAGTGCCTTCATTTTTCAGTTTTTAAGATATGCAGTAGAAAAGTAAATTGGTAGTAACACGTGTAAAATAGCACAATTGCTTTTTAATTACTTGTCTAAATGGGAAACAATTATCAGGAGAGCAGGTAGGAGGCTGAACAAATGTTGAAATAGTAATTGACAAAAATTCTTGGTTTTGTCCAGTGCTTTTTCCAGAACAATCCGTGCTCTTTGAGACGAGACTGCAGTTAGACATGAACATCTCTCTTTTCTCTGCAACACACAGCACTGGGATTTCCAGAGCCCGAGATCTGTTAGACACTGAGCCAGACCATTCAGACAATTTTCCAAACGAAAGATACTGAGAGGTACTTTGAATTATCTAAAGCAGTGCCATTTGCCTGTTGAAATTTCCTCCTCTGCTACCCTTCTCCTCATCAGGCTGTAAAAGGCTGGTTGTTGTCTGTCTTTTGTACTTTACACCACCAGTCTGTGCATTCACTAGGATGAAATCACCCACGTATTTCAGAGACAAGTCATTTATTGTGACCTTTAACAATCTGAACGCACCTCATTACCTTGTTCTACTTTGCTAGGCTTCCCTTGCATCTCTCTGAGCAGGATCCTTCCTTCCCCCAACTTCTAAAATCCCAGGCAAGTAACCTGGGTGGAAGTTAGCAGTGCTGAGATACAGAATTCCCACCGACAGCAAAGTGCTGACATGTGCAAAGATGTGTAAATAAGCTGAACGTTGTGAGTGTTTGAGAAACAACCATAATGCAGAAAAAATATACCCATCTGGTTAAGGCTATCAAAGGGCTTGGCCTCAGATTTGCTGAGAGTAAGGATTCCCACTTGCTTGAGCAGACTGTGGAGCAGCCATAGACTTTTCAGTGGGATTTTTTAGGCTCACTAGACCAACAACACAAAGTGAGAGAAGAAAGCCTGAAAGAGAAAGTATTAGAACAGAGGGAAACGATATGCGGCTAAAGAAAATTGATTCTGTTTCATCAAATACTTTTTGAAGTTATGAAGTTGCGGTATTTATCTCAGAAGTACTTATTTTCTGCATGGATTTCAGAGCTATAAAAATATACATTCTCCTTTGTCAACATTTTTTCCTAAAAAAAGTTCAGTTTAGATAGCTGGACATGCACTAATCCCTTTTCATTCTACAAAAGAAGGAATGAGAAGGAGAGAAAACAAAATTATTTGAGTCCTTATGAACTCAAACAATTTGTTTAAATGTGTTTTATGCCAAATTTGCATTCTGAGCTGGGAAGCTTTTGGAATGATTCATATGGACTTCAGAAGCCCAAGCATTCAAGCAGCACAAAGGACAAGAAATGTGAAAAATCACGTCTAGTTGCAGGGTTTGGTATAATTTCTTCTGTAATTTTCACTTGGATTGCCCTTTATATAAAGGGTTGTAGCCTGAGCAGGGTTGGAAACTTGGGTTACTCGGGGTTGAGCTTTGCCTGGGACAAACAGGGACATGAGGGGACATTCCAGTCCAGAATTCTGCCTGTCCCTGGGCTCTGCCTCTCCCTCTCGTGCTGGCATTTCCCATATGCTGTAGCAAAGAGTTCATTGCCACAAGATGTCACTGACACTAAGAATTTAGTGAGCATCTTCGACAGGAAATATGGCATTGAAGTGGCTGCGAAGCATTCACAGCTTCCAAATACCACATTTGGTAAATAAAAGACAGCTTGAAACTGCTTGGAACTGAGCTGATCTGCAGTTCCTAGGGTCAGGATGAATTCCCCACTTTCCCCACTGTTTTCCCCTGTCTTCCTCTGACCCAGGTAGGGAGTAGCATGCTAGGAGAAATTCCTGCCAGGTTTGGTCTCGTGCAGCATCTCCCAACATCCCATTCCCAGTTCAGTTTAGTCAGCAACTGGTTTTTGCTGTTCCTCAGTCTGTTAGATGGAAGTGACAATAATTACTTGTTTCCCAGGCATGGTGAAATGTTTAATTGCTTGAAATTGGAGTCTTGAGATGAAAATACTTGGAAACAAAAGCGTTATTGCGATACTGAATTGCTGTTAAAACAGCTTTCCCCATCATTAATATATCCACCATATTCTGGGAAGAAATTCATATGAAACACAACAGAAATGACAAATAATGTCAAACATTCTAAACAGTGGATCTGTGCTGTGTTCAGTGCTAGATTTGTGGTGAGTCATAGTGGAAAATAAGGCAGTAGCTGCTCTAGTTGGAGCACAGCAGATTTAGGGAGGGATAAATGTCCCAGCCTTCTGTGCTGAGGGTCCCCATTGCCTCTGGCTAAACCCTCACAGCTGCTGGCGTGGGCTAGTGGAGATGTTACCAAGGTGTTTTTAAACTGTTTTTCAGTCAGCAGGATTTGGGAATTTCACTCCCAGAAAAGGAAGAGAAATATCTTGTGTGACTGCACATTTGAAAAATTTCAACTGGAAATGTTTAAATATTCCCTCTGTAAGGTTTTGTTTTAATGAAGTCAGAATGTTTTGTGGCAGCTTTGTCACACATTTATTCTTCAGATTCTTTCAGAATTTTTCAAGCCAGTTTTACCTGTTCTGATGGTTTGTAGCTGAATCTCCTCTGTAACATGTTGTGATGGCAGCCATTGGAAGGTTAATAGGAAACTCTGTGTCACTTGCAGCAAGTTACAAATTTTTGATTGGAAGTCGGGATGTGTCAGAAGAAAGCCTTCTCTCTGACTTAAATTTTGCTGAGGAAACTCTAACACTTCCAAATGTGTCTGCAGAGTAAAAGAGTAGTGAGTCAAAAACAGAAGACAGGATCAAGTGCAGCTTGATGAAACATTCTCCAGCGTCCAGAGAATGCTCTTTGCCTGCAGGGTTCTTCCTCTCAAAGGCACTGCCAGGAGTCTTGTGTGGTCTTCACAGACATTTTTCCTCTGGATCCAAGCCTCCAGCACACCCTGGGTTTATTCAGGCGTGGTGGGTCAGGTGAAACATGCAGAATCCCAGTGAAGATGCAGCCAGGTCTCCCTGTGATTGCCAGCTGGGCTCTGTTGAGAAACGTCCCTAATTCCCATAATAGTGTGCCTATTTCATGGTACTTTAAAGTGAGAACTCTCGGGTGGCTGGCCACATAAGCAGCTTTCACATAAACACTTCAGTTCTGCTCCACCGCGAATGGCTTAGGCACTGATAACACCCTGGAACACGGCAGAGAGCTCAGTGTTCATTGGTACAATTAAATTGTCTCAGCCACGTTAGACCCACCTGGTGTGCACATCCCATACAGGTGCCTTTCCAAAGAACTCCTCCATCATCTCCTGGTGTTTTGTCCTCTCTATTTAGCTGTCTGTTTAGGTGGAAACACAACTGCACACCACAGGCAAAGCACTGAGGGCATTTATTTAAGCTCTGCTTTTTTTGTGAGTTGTGTGTGCAACTTTGCAGTTGGAAGTCACTGTGCAAATGGCAGTCTGATGCCCAGAACAGTTTTTCTGGCACAAACACCCTGAGCCTACAGGAGCATCTGTCATTAAATTTATACATCAGTCAAATTCTTGCTTGGTTGTTTGACCTTTGTAAGATGGAGTGCGTGAAGATTTAATATAGAGGTCTGACACTTAAATAAATTTTGCTTAAAAGACATTTTATACAAGTTTGGCATTTGTTCCAAACTCCAATTCCAGGCATTCTATGGACTTGGTAAGGAGGTACCTAAGGAGACAGCTGTACTGTGAGGTCTTTCTCACTGCTTCCCATGTACCACTCACAGGTTGGTCTGAGCCTCTTGGACATTGTAGAATACACAAGTATTGTCATTGGGTGATAATGAGACATGGATTTAGCAGATGTTTTCTGTCACTTAAAGCGTTTTGGTTTTTTCTTTTTTTTGAACCGATGTGGTCCTGTCTGTCAGTACTCCTGAAATGTTGTGCTTCCTTCCCTGTGATCCCAGCCAGCTGATAAGTGCAGCAAAGCTCCATCCTGAAGAGTTTGGCTGAGCAGGTGCTCACCTTCAGACTTTGTGTGCCTTCTTTCTCAAGCTTGTGGTGAGCAAAGGGTTCAGGGGCTTGGTGGCTCAATACCAAATTCCTCACAGTGGGATTCCCAAGGGAAGTGTGGTTTTGGTGTCCCCTTTTACCAGTGCCCCTTTGACACCTTTGGTAGACCAATGATTATTCTTGCCAGATGGTCTTGGGGCCTGGAAATTAGGAAGGGAAGAAGGGAATGAAAGTGGAATATTTTGCATTACTTGAAGGTGGCTTTGCTTAAGGTAGAGCTGCAGCACACAGCTACAGGGCTTGAGCTGTCAGTCAGCTGGCACAGGGGGACAGGACATTTTTGCTGGAGAGGCTGCTGTCCGTGGTTTATTCCCAATATCCTGTGTGTGCTGTAGGGCACAGCTCACAGGCGCTGCCAGAGCTTCTCCTCGTCCAGATTTCCCCAAAGCAGATGGGTTGTGAAGGGTACGTGTGTTAAGGTATTGGCAGAGAGGAGTTAACACTAAGCTGTGAGAGGTTGTGGCTGAATGTTGTTGCTAAGAGAGGTCCCCTAGCACAGTGGACGTGGTTTAGAGTTTAACATTCCTATGAATTCATGGCGCAGATATTTTTGCGTGTTAATAAGTGCAAAGAGTCAAATGTAGACCAAAATTTGCTCTTTCATGGGGAAAAAGGCATGGGCGTTAGTGAGAGTGGGATGCTGCTGTTCCACAAGCACAAATGGAGTCTGAGGAACATTTCAGGGTAAGTTCTTTGATTCATTCATGCTTCTCTGTGAATGAATCACAGAACATCTCTCTGCATCTCTCCTGCAAGACCTCAGGTAGACTTGGAGTTGGTGCAGCCACTTTCCTACCAGCCTGATTTGACATTAGGAGATTTTGAGGTTTCAGCAGGCTCTGGTGTGGCTGATCATTGCAGGTTTATGTCACTGTGTAGTGTGGTGGTTGGTAAGAAGCATGCCAGGATTTAACCAGCATAACTACCTAGAGCAAGGATATTTGCAGAGTAAAATGATTAATAAGGCTAAAAATAAGTGACATTCAATTCTTTTACTACGGGTATTGCTTACAGTATAAATCTGTCTTGAAAGAGAGTGGTTGGTCTCTTTGAGAGTTTGGTTTCTTCTTTGGCTTTTTATTCCTGATAGAATTAAGCTGGGAAACTGGAAGATTTCATCCAAAACATGGGTTTGGCTTTATTATGAAATGCAGCTTTTCAGCTATTTAGTGTGCTGCACTATGAAGCCAAATTCTCTCATATGGGTGCCAATATAAGCATAAAATAGTTCAGCAGTAATAACAAATTGGAGGAAGTGATTGATAGTCCCTTGTCAAAATATATTTCATATAATACATTTTCTGCCCAGGGAGGCTAGGGGGAGATGGGGGGTGCAGGGTATTATTCTGTTTCATTTTATTGTTTTCCTGTTGCTGTTGGCAAATGCCTCACCTACTGCCTGCTTCTGCTGTATTAGGTTGCAGAGGGAGAAAAATAAATAGTGAATCTTTAAAAAACCCAATCTTTTATTAATAGGGAAGGGATTAAAAACAAGCAAAAAATCCATATTTTCATTAAATGTTTCATGAAGTGTCCTTGTTTTGTGGAAGCATTTTTAAAATATTTGTCAGAGAACCAGGTTCTTGCAGACTGAACTGCTCCTGTTAAACACCAAAATAATCAAGCATGGGGGGGGGAGAGCAGTTGTGAAATCGCCCCTTGCGCGCATTTCTTGGGGTGGTTCAAAAGCCTTCTTTCAAAATGTGTGTTGAGAGGATTAATTCTGTTTGCTGTGAGGCAGGGCTGTGTCCTGAGGCTGGTGACCAGCCACAGGTGCCACCACCATGGGGGGACATGGGGGTGGCAAAACCCTTCCCAGCTGGGCTCTGGCGCTCTGCTACACCGCTTGTGTGCCAGTGGGGCAGCAATACCAAACCCGCTGGGAGGAAAAAGATTTTCTGGGAGGAAAAACAATGTACCTGAAGCAGGCAAACAGAGTTGGAACAGCTTCAGAAGCAGCTTTTTTAATGCTCCCTTTGCTGGCTGGGAAATACAGCGGGAGCATCGGCGCCGCGCGGGAGCCGGGCGCGTCCCCTTAAGGATTTACCACCCAACTTCTCAGTTCTTTAAAGGCAAGATTAATGAGCACTTTATCCAGCGCATATGAGCTGCCTATCAAGAATATTTTCAACAGTGCACCAGTGATACACTGCAGATAGTGCTGACAGAAGCTAAAGTGAAATGTCATACTTTGAGATCTGACGCCGTGTGCAGTTGGAAGAGGGCCTGTACTGCCTTCAGAGACTGACAGCTAAATCCTTCATTCTTTCAGCTTCCAACATATGGCATGAAGTAGGGTGTGAAAGATAAATTTCTTTGGATAGGTGCAGAAAATATGTGCAACATTTTTACTGGTTGGCTGCATAGAAAGATCAAAACAGACGTGTTTTCCGAGAGCAGGAATTTCAGGCTTTGAAATCATACCTCCAGATTGTCCATATTAATGATGGGTACCTGCCTGGAGGAATTAATGGAATTCTCCATGAGCCTGGCAGAGACTGCTTGAGAGAAAATGGGTCAGTGAGGCCACGAGGGTTCCCTGCCTGCCCTCAGCTGCCTTGTGCCATATTTACTGTTAAAACAGAGAGTTGGGAGAAAGTTCCAAATATGACTCAACTTTTCTTTGCATCACTGGAAGGTGTCCATGAAGCCACGCTGTCTGTCTGTATAAGCATCCCCTGTCTGTGCCTTTCATAGATTCTGAGTTATTTCAGGATGTTGGGATAGGATTGAATATGAAGCAAAGCACTCAGTCTTCATCATCTATTACCCTGATACAACCCTGTCAGAAATTTGGTGTATGCTCAATATTGTGTTGCTTAAAGATTTCATCCTTGCAGCTGAAACAAATTGCTTCACATAGGTGGGTGTTTTAGCCAGACAGAAGATAAAATATTAATCTTGATTAACTGAAAGTAAACAGATGTTCTCTGATGCCAATATTGCTAAAAACTATATTCATAACTGTATATTTTAGGATCAATGCAATTTATTCTCTCAGGAGATCTGTGCTATTGTAAGTTTAGAGGCAAAGTAACCAGGCAGACATGGAAACCAGTACATAAATATGCAATGAAAATCTAGAGAACATGAAAATGTAGAATTCAGGAATGGGAAAAAAAAGCACTTTTATATTGTCGTTTTATAAGAACTAAGGGGGGAAAAAAGACATACTTATAAAATACATCCTCTTTTTCAAGCTTCTTCCCTTACCCATCTCTCCATGCCCATCTGCAGTCTGTTCTCTTAATTTTGTGCTCAGTAGGACAGGACTGACCTTTTGCTCTACCTTTGAGCCATCCCCCAGGTAACAGCTCCCTTTACCCAGCACTGTGCACTGTGAGTGGGACAAAGGATATTGTTTGTTTCTGGCACACAGTTTAAAGAAAATTCTCTGACACAGAAAGTCAAGTCTTTATTTTAACTCCTCAAATGGTTACCCAGAGCAATTTAAATATGTAATGTTCCCTTTTTACCTGCAAGTTGGTGACAGAAGCACCCAGTGGGAAAATTCCCAGTAGGAAATGCAAATGTGGGAAGGCCTCATTTCAGTGAGTGTGGAAATCAGATGCCTCTGGAAGTAGGATTGCTATTTAAATGTCATGTTCTGAAAGTATGGCCAGAAGATTCTACATTTCACAGTATATTGAAAAATGATTGTATTTATACCTGCATTTTACACGTGCTCATTGCAATAAGAGTGAGGTATTTGGATTTTGAGGTGAAATGTGGTCACCTGGGACACACTTTGACCTGCTCCTTTCCCTGTTAACTGGCTGTTCCAAGCTTCCCAAAGGTTACTCAGGCTGCAGGCAGAGGAGCACATAGTGCAGCCAAAGGAATTAGAGAAATAAGAGCATATAGAGAAGCTCAGACTCAGAAAATGTATAGAGCATTCAAAACCTGAAGTCTTCCTGCACTAATACAGATTTTAATGACAAGAAATCTGGCCCCCCATGTTAATAGTTGTGCCATGGATAGTGATAAGGTTGGAAAGAGGCAGGAAGTTAACTTGCTTTCATTGCAGCTTGAAGATTCATTCTGCTTTTCTTCTGGGCTCACACATTTCCAGCAATTGAAGGAAGAGTTTGAGTGGTGAATATTCCATCTAACTGTTTACATTTTAAAATAATCTTCAGATTTATTAAGGTGGCATCTCTGCAGGAAGAAATCTAATTCAGAGGCTAACAATAATAGCAATAATTTATATACAGAGATTGTTTCTAACATGGGCAATCCTCGAGCATTCCCCAAATGCATTTCTCCTTGTACTGCTTGTACAAAAAGATAGATGATCTATCAATGGAGAGAATGCTTTAAATTGCCAGCTTTAGGGACAAATGTGTCCTATCTTCTCCTCCCCTCTGTGAGAGCAGCTCTGCCCTGGGGCCGTGGTACATATGGATCATACGGATCACAGCCTGTGCTTTAGGCAAGCCTTTTCCCAGGTGTGGAGACTGGGCTGACCCAAGAAGTGGAGCCTCTGCAGGGATTTTTGGAACCCCAGACCTGTGGTAACTCTACTCCTGGAGGGAGGCAGAGAATGGAGATGGTACAATTTACTGGAATGCAAATTGGGAGACATGCCAGTGAAATCTGTGAATGTGCTATTATTTAAAACACGACTGAAATCAGGCTCCAGCTGCATTTATGGATACGTGCCCTGGCTATTTGCTGGAATAACCCAAAGGCACAGGCACCTTTGAGCAAATTCCTCTTTTTAGTCCTCCTTTTTTGCTTAAAACACATCTCATTTATGTATAGTTGATTCATATTATTTCCCTGCTTAGCACATTATGAGCAAGTGAAACTGCCTGCAAAGTTGCCAGTGAGTTCCAGCCGAGCCTGGCCGTGCGCCCGTCGGAGCCAGCTGGAATTCCACATTGGCAGCCACCATCAAAGGGGACTTGCCCAGCACCAGCTTTCAGCCCCTGCTGATCCAGCCTGGCTCTCACCGGGCAGATAAAGTAGGAAAATGTTTTATCCCCATCCCAGTTTTTGCAACCTGATCCCTACCTTAATGTTTAGTTGGGCAAACCAGGTGTAAGCCACATTAACATCCTATATCCACTTCTTACCTGTGATAAAACCTTCCTCTCTTTCAGCCTACATCCCGTCTCTTTGGAAGTGGTTTAACACAGAGATTTCTGCTTGTGGGGAGAAAAAAAAAAAACAAACAAAAAAACAAAACAAAAAACCAGAGGCAGCCCCATAATGTTTTTAAAAACCTTTTATGATGTGCCTACACGGTACTGTGGGATCCAGTCTCATTTTGATTCTTTTTGAAATTGTGGTCAGGAGAAGGAGTAGAAAATCAATATTGGATAAAAGTGAATTACAGCCTGATCCTGGTGTCCTGTAACAGTGATAAATAAATGCCAGTATTTTTTGTGTGGCAGAAAGGGCATGGTGGTGGCAAATCTGGAGTCACACGTGCCTGGGGAGGTTTGTAGGCATAGGGGAGATGGGAACCTGGCAAAATTCTTCAGGCATCTGTGGAGCAGCACCAGATTAGCTCCATTCCCCTGGTCATAGCTCCAAGAATCTGGCAACCTGGAGAAACTGGAGTGCTGCTCCAAAAGAGGATCAGATTATGTTCTTGCAAGGTTGTTACCCTGCCTGGAAAGTGGGATAAGCAGCATTTTGTTCACTTTTCTTGTTCAGCTGTAACTTCAAGAACTAATGTAACCAATAATTAAAAGTAGAATTTTCAAAAGATGCTAAGCCAATTAGACTCAAAATACAATGGAAAGTCAAGGTGAGTTAGGCTTCTAATTCCCTGAGGGGCTAATTTCCAACAAAGTCTAAGAGATTATGTTAAGCCTATTAATGCAATATGAAATTATAAATGTTTTATAAAAATTTATCTTGTGTAGCTATCAGTTTGCTTCAACTCAGGAGTGCTGATTATTTTCAGTAAGGGGGAAAGATGAGCAAAAGAAAGGAACAGAAATTGTCTGTCTGTCAGACCTGCTTGGCAAGAGAGAGGAGATTTAGTCATCTTCCTTTAGAAGAAAAGAGGTCTTGTGAGGAAGAAGTTTATGATGGCTGTAATGGCTCAAAGGAATTTGTAGTTTTTCAGTCCTGGGTTGCTCTGGGGCTTGGGAGCTTCTCAACCTACATGATATGGCCCCAGCAACTCTTTGTTATACAACATCCTGTGTTTCTAAAATTCTTGGGGTTTTTAATTTAAATACTGAAGTCTGAAATCATCCCTCTGTATTTTCTTACAGCATGGAGAGCTGCATTTGAGCATAATCACTCCTTATGTCAAAGCTTCAATTACATGATTTACTCTTCTAAAATTAAAAATGCAAGTACCAACAATAGCAAAAAGTGTTCTGCTTAATTCTAAAATTATTTCAGCTACCAGACAGATTAGTGCCTTCTTTCTTCAAATTTGGGAAATATTTTGCATAAAGCAGCCAAGGGTGAAGAAAGTCATCTGTAATTTCATTCCTAAATTGTCTGTTGTGTCCATGTGTATTTAAACATCCTGTGACTTTTAGTCTTAAAATGATGCATAATGGTGCATTAATTAGAGGTGCTAATGCATTTATTCCAGCACATGGATGCAGACATGGGCTGCTTATGAGATGCAGCAAGTCTTGCATTGTTGAAGCTGTGGGTGTAGCTTCAGCATCTGTTTTGCAGAAGCTGATGAGCTGAATTCCTCTTTGATAGGGAAGCAGAGAGGAGCACAGGGTGTGATCTGCACTGCAGCATCCCTGCTGTCTCCTCATCACTCAGGCAACCTGTTTGTTCAACGTGGGTGCATATGGGAAGGTGAATTTGCTTTCCAAAATCTCCTTCAGAACTCTCTCTCAAAAAAGAGGGTTGGGGATTTGAGGGAAGCTTGGTGATACTTGCCAAAGATCCTGTGGCTGGAAATGACCAGTTTTGGTTCTGCAGGGTTCAGGGAGCCTGCTGCAGGTGTACAGCCAGGCTACCTGGAAGGGCTCTGTGCAAGCTCTTCACCTGTGTGAAATTGCAGGATTAAGGGCTTTTGTTTGTATTTCTCTGTGATGAGAAAAGTAAAGATGAGAATTTAATGAATCTGGATATAGATTGTGTGAAAGGTGTAGACACCACAATCCCTACCTTGAGCTGGCTGGCAAAACAGCTTCATCAAGTGCTTATGACTACTTTCCATTTTTGTCTTTTACTTTTTAACTTTGTAGACATTACGATTTTGCAGTTATTTATTCCAGTGTACGCAAAACTCTTGAGTGGATTTGTGCTGCTGAAATTAAATAGGGAAACAAAACAACTGTGGGTAATTAGGCACATTTCATGTATCTGTGTACGCATCTTAAAACAACAGAAACTGTCTGTATTTGCTCTGGAGCCTCGGATTTGATGGCATTCACTAAATCTAATTATAGGCTACGGGAATTTGCAAAAGTCCCTGAATGTTTTTGTAGAGTTTACTATTTTTCCCCACAGTACTTTGATGGATTTTGCAATTAATCTTCACATTCATTTGATTGGAATTTAGAATTCTTGGGTTGCATCTGTTGCTGGTGCTGTGTGTGGGTTTACCCATCACCACTTAGTGTAGGGTGTTCTTTGCATACTATTGTACATATGTTTTTTCTTACATACCAATAATTTTGCTCATACAAGTTTCAAATGAGAATGGAATCAAAGAAATGGAGCTTTCCTAATTCCCAGAAGATTTTAAGTACTGCAGGCATTGTTGAGGTGCTGAAGATAACAAGAGAAAAAAAATCCAATTAAAATAACATTTCTTTTCAGCCTCCTCTCTTACCTGTTTTCTGTGAAATACACAATCTTGTTAATTTTCTACTACATCATCAGGACCCATAAAATCTGAGTCACTTCAGATCTTGGCATGTCTTTTAATACAGAAGAAAGGTTTTTTTGGGAAAAGTATTGTCTTTGTATTTGCTCTCAGCACTGACTTTGTTAGTCACTGCTGGCTGCTGTTGCTGACTCTAGAGCAACTTCTGGAAGGAGGAATTGTAGAAGAATAAAATGTGCTCCAAGGCAAATGAGCCTGGAAATTCCTCTGGCTTCTGCTGGTCTGGCAATGCAGGACAGGGGTTGATGGGGGAGCTGGACCTCTCTCAGTCCTGGTTTGTTATGCTCAGTTCTTCCCAAGCTGCAGCACTATCCCTGTTCTGGTGCCACTGCCAGGGGCTGGAGGGATCTGTGCTTCACCTGGGCATCCTTGATCCCCAAGGACACCTCTCCAATCCCAACTCTGCCTCCCACACCTGTGCATTTTCTTGTTCTACCTTTTTTTTGGACCTGGCAGCATCCCTTTACTGATTTTTCACCAAGACCTGTCCCGCTGGCTCCTAAAGTTTTCCCCCACTCCTTTACCTGACTCCAGCTGCATCCCTGGCATTGGTCAGGGGAGGTCACTGATTGTTCTGATAGCAAATTTCTGAGCATCACAGAACTTCAGACCACAGATTCCCCTCAGGCTGGCACAGTGAGCCACCAGGGCTGTTCCCAGGGACTGCCTTTGCTGCTGGCTCTGGTGACTCCTGGAATGACCTCCTGCATTTGAACACGGTGCAGAAAGGCACTTGTGAATGTCAGTATAAACCTCGGCAGCACATGACAGACTGCACTTAGCAGGAACAGCAGGCAGAGTGGCCTTTGAGACACTGCAAAGGGATACTCTGACACCTTCTCCATCAGCCACGGGAAGTCACTTGGGAGGTGCTTTTGTATCACTGCAGGGGAGTACAAGGAGCTGCAGAATAAAAAGTGGGTTTAATCAGACTTACTTGGTGATATCCTCTCACCTCACCCTCCTGATTGTATCTTCTCAGCGAGGAGCTAGTTAATTTTAATGACAAAAATGGAGAATCTCCTTATTGAAATTTAAATTAGGTTAATGACTAGTGATATGGCTAAAGGGTATAATTTACAAAACACAAATCCCTAATGCAAAAGTGTGTGTTCAGTATCACACATGGAAATCCCTTAATTTTGATTTGTCTGGTGTTAAGGCAAAAAATCGAACACAAAATCTTGTTAGCATTTCCAAGGCTGAAAAGCAGCCCACTTGAGCATGTGTCTCCCTCTTCCAAGGGGGAGTCTCTTGCCTCTGAGCAAGCTGAGCTCCTGCCAGAACATTTCCCCCCTCCTTTCCTCCCCAGGATAATACCTGGATTGTGAGAAGGCATCAAACTCCATTTCCAAAGGCACCTGGGACTGGCTGCTCAGCTGTAGCCTTCTCATGGCTGAAGCCAGATTTTTAAGGATGGAACCACCCTCAAATCACCTGGAGAAGTTGCCAGGTTTAGGGCAAGGTTTGAACCACTGGGAGTGACCGTCTGTCTGAGTGTGTTGCAATGGGAATGGAGCATCTCTCATACCATGCCCTGAGGGTTTTTTTAACCCATGTTGCAGCAGGAACTGCTGAGGTGCTGGTTTCTCTTGGCAGTCTGGCCTGGTGTGTTTGCACTGGGCTTTTACAACATTGCTTGGTACTAGAAGATACTGGAAAATGTGATTTATCCTTCTTGTGCTGGCAGTATCTAGCTTAAATCACAGTGCACAGTAGTTGTACTCTACCAAGCTCATCTTAGTGCAATTGGTGCACCCAAAAATTTTAGGAAGGAGTGGAGCACTGAAGGAACAATGAATCACTGGTCTCAGCACTCCTTTCTCTTCTACTTGCAGTCACCCACTGTACCCCAAATGTGTTTCCTATCTCTCCTCACCTCCCAGCTGCATGTGCATTTCAATTTATATTTCTGTCGAGTAGATAGGAGTGAAATGAAGGATGTGGAAGTGAGGGAAAGGAGTTGGGGGACTCAGGCTGTATGTGGGAATTCAGTGAGTAGGAGCTTCTCTGACTGCTGGAGTATCAGCATCACAGGACACGAGACTTTACACACAGTGTTTTTGAGGAGTATGTGAATTTCTCTTCCCTTGGCACTTGGAACAACACAGAACTGAAGGCTGTGTCTGTGCTGTCGTGGTCAGCTGGTGTGTGGGGCTGCTCAGGCTGGCAGCAGAACATCACTCAGACAGGTACTAATGGGCACCACAGTGCTGAAAGGAACATCAGTTTCCCATTAGAACTAAATGTTTCCTGTGTCTCTACAAGCTGTGGTGTGCATGAAATAAAAACCTCTGACGTTTATGAGGTTCTTTACAACATAGGAGCAAACATTTACTTTTAGTGTCTTAATTTCATATGAGTATTTTACTTGCCTGGTGCATTCAGTGACATCCATGAAGAACAGGAATGACATTAAAGCACCGCACTGAATTGCTGGTAATTTGTA
The DNA here is from genome assembly GCA_018697195.1 of Certhia americana. NCBI lineage: Eukaryota > Metazoa > Chordata > Aves > Passeriformes > Certhiidae > Certhia > Certhia americana. The sequence goes on along the minus strand of CM031874.1, from coordinate 8,743,324 downwards.
GAACAGAACTCATTCTTTTCTTATCATTTCCCATTTTGTGAACATGACTTTGTGAATTGATTTGACTTCAGAGTGCACTTAGGAGATAGCATTGCATGCAGGCTCTTCCAAGTCATCTGAGTAGAGCCATGCTGCTTTCTATCCAGTAGAAGTCTGGAAAAAAACATTCTGAAATAAATTAACTAGGAGATGCTGCAGCTTAAACGAGTACAACTGCAAAAGTAAAGGCAGGTACTCTCAAACCTTGAACAGATAATTGCTGTGTAAATAAATGGCATCAGAGGAGGGAAAACTGGAGGTATTTCAAAAATAGGAATGGAAATGGGTCAGTTGAAGGAAACAAGGTTTAAAAGCTGAAACAACACCAGGTCCTTGGACTGAGAGCAAAGACTGACTTACAGGAAAGTTACAAATTGGATGAGATAGAGTTGGTGTTTTAAGATGGTCTAGTCACACTTTTAATCGGAACCATCTGTACTAAGTAAATTTATGAAAGTTTTAAAGACAGTAGGTGAGTCAGTATAGCAGTAGCTCAAACCAAAAAGTACCAGAAAGAGAAAAAACTTAGAAAGTATGTTTTTTTTCCAATGATAACATGACAAGATTTTGTTGGGAGTGGAGACTACTTGATTAAAAAACGCTTTCAACTGCTGCTATCTCTTCCCTCACTCACCTGTCCTGGTTTCAAATCACATCTGGGTAGAGAGAGGGGTTTTGCAGGTTTTAAAACACATAATAGATAAGAGAGTAAGGATTCTGCATCTGTGTATTTGCAGCTACAGGTTTCCACATGCTAGGATTACAAGGATGTGTTTTGTATTTTAATCTTCTCTTGGTGTCAGGGCACAGCCTGAATCTTGCATTGTGTCTTGGGGTCTGCTACCAGCATCTAACAAAGTAATGATAAACCATTAAATAATAAACAAAACATAGCATTTGTTACCTGCTGCTCAGGTCTCTTTTGGAGCTCTGTGTACAAGATGCTGTCAAGAAAAGTCCCAGGTTTCCCTAGCAGCTGGGAGGCTGAAATCTGGCTGCCTTTTTATCTGTGGGAGTAATACAAGAGAGTAGAAGGGCACTAGAAATGGCAATGGCAGCACTGAGGTAACAGCATTCCAGCTCTCAGCACTCCGTGGAATCAGCAGTTACCCATTGAACATTTTTTGCTTTCTCTTAATAAGAAGTAAAACCCACTGATAGAAGGGAACAGGCCTCAAAGAGAGGAGATAGATGGCACATGGGGGATATTTCACACCAGTGCCTGCTGTGGGAGACAAGGGAATGATCTTGGGGAAGCAGCTTCTCTGAGTGCTTCTGGTCCTGGTGCCCAGGAAATATCTGTGTGATGTGGGCTCCACTCTCAGCCCTCCTGGCTGGGTTTCCCCTTTCTTACCCAAGCTCGTGCTGTTTAACCTGCTTTTCATTCTGTGTGCAAATGACCCTTTTGCAGCAATAATGACAAATGTCTCCCCGTGCTGTGGGAGTGCTGTGCAAACAAGCAAGGACAGCCTGCAAGCCCTGCCAGCCCAGTCACTTCCCATTTTTATGGAGGCTGAGGGATAGAAGTTGTGCACCCTCAGCATGTTTAAATGCCTCCAGGGGATGTTACACAAAATCAGGTGAAATCCAGTCCTGGATGCTGATAATTTTTCCTGTTTTCCCTCTGTAGTGGCTGTTTCTCGCTGGATGCTAAGGGCATCCATTCCCAGGCTGCTGTAGCTCTGTGCCCTGCTGCCAGAGAGTCTGGGCGTGCAGCACTGCATGTGCAAGGACAAAGCTCTGCTCACCACTAAATTTGGATTAGAAAGATCTGGGAAGTGTGACCCTGTCAGATGTAACACTGAGGGGTACAGTTCCTAGAGCCATCACTTGTGAGTGAGCTGTGAGCCTCAATCATGCACCAACTGCACTCCTTAGCGGGGCTGAAAACTGGGTAAAATTGATGTTTTAGCTAAGTATGTTCCAACGTACTTCAAAATCTTAAGAATTAATCAGTGAGTTGTCAGAGAGCTTCAGACTTATTACTTTTTAATAGCATTTTTTATTACTTGCTAATTATAAGGTGAAAAAGGTGTGAGGCACAGCTAGTCTTATAGTTCCTTAAGTAAATTGGAGCAGAAGGTCACAATAAATTGAAAAGTTATTAAGTATGTACTTTGCTGAAGACATAATGCTTATCATTATAAAACACAGGAATACAGACACACTGGGTTTTTTTAATGTCCACAGATGGCACAAGCTAATTATTCTCATTTGTATAGCACCTTACACCTCTGTAGATTTTTTTCAGAATGTTGAAAAACAGATGATCACGTCTGTTTTTGTAGCTGTGTGAGAGTTTTTCATTAACAAGATCAGGCAGGACCATCTGTGTGTTCTAGTAAAAAGTTTACCACCAACAGTGAATTCAAAACTTTCAAACAATGGATGAATTCATAATTTGTCATGTGTAGATACAGAACCTTGGCTGACAGCCCGTGCAGCTTAGGCACAGGTTCCTGAATGTGTTTCTTAGGGAGAAAATGCCAGTCACGTTCTGCTTTGCATTGTTGACCAAAGGAGGTTTTTAGGTTTGTGCCTTTTATGTCAGTGCAGGCACTCTCCTGCTCCACTCACAGGCACCTCATTCAGCATTGTCACCAGAGAGGAGTGACCCCAGAGGATGCTGGTGGAGCATCTTTCCCTCCCCTCTGTACACAGAAATGTGGGAAGTAGCCAGGAAGTCTAAGGGAAGGTGCCGAGGTAGGTTTTGCATGGATTGTGTGATTTCTGCTCTCACACAGAGCCCAGCAGGACAGGCAGGTTCACACCCACCCAGCACAGTGTAACTTCAGCCTCGAGATAAAACTGATGGAACACTTGAGTGTTGGATACAGCTGATGATGGAATACAATTGAGTATGGAATTGTCTGCTCTCTGTGACTCTGAGTGTTGCACTTTCACACTTCCCGTGCAATTTTGCTCTGCCTCAGCCTTCTTACAGTGCCTGGCTGCCTCTCCCAGTTCCCCCCTCTTGGGGTCAGTGCTTGGAGGCAGCCTCTGAACTGCTCGCAGGGCCTTGTGCAATACAGATCCCAGCTGCTTTGCATTCCACACCAGGGCAGCTGCCCACAAAATGTGGCAAATGCCCTAAAAACAGGACACTAGTGAGGCAAACCCCTTGCATTCCTGGTCCAGAGCTTTTCTGCAAAAGGGCTGGTTCTGTAGGGCACAGCCAGGCTGGGGAGATGGAGCTCAACACAAGAAGTTGTTTGGAAAGGACAAAAAAACGTTGAAAACAGATGGGGGCAGAGATGTCTGGGTATTTTAATTTTGTCACTTGTAATTTCTGTTGGACACAGCCTGGAGCGTGGAATGGGTGCTTGACAAGTAGTCAGGAAATCAGTGATTTCTAACCCTGAGCACTGTCAGCTTTCCCAGGGTAATCTCTGGCTCCTGTGCCTCCCATGTGAAGTTGTCGGAGGTTGCGAGGCTCGTTAGCCATGGATGGATATCGCTCATTAGAGGTGGAAATGCATCTTGTCTTTCCAAGGGAAACATTAACAATTCCACTCTGCAAATTAAGGGGTTCATTTAAGTCTCTTCCAACATTCCCATGAAAAACTGTGGCTCCTACACGTGTCCTCAGCCAGTCCTGTTTTCACTGGAGTGCACCGATCAGAGAGGGCTCCATCTCAGGGTGGGGTTCTTTTAATGAGACATTGCCTTTGTGAAGGACATAATTCATGTACTCGAGAGCCTGCTCAGGTGGGATTTTCAAAATTCAGAGCTTGTGAAAACTTCAGGTTTAGTTTCACAGAGAAACTTCAAACCTACCCCAGGATAGAGTGGGGAGCTGCCAACATCCCCACAGCCAGTGTGAGCAGAAGCATCTGATGCTGTTTGCAGTGTTTTGCAATTCATCAGCAGTTTTTTCTTGGATGAACCATTAAACTTTTCCCCTTCTCAGGTTCACAGTTTTTCAGAGAAGGAATGGTATCAAATGGTATCAAAAAATTATGTTTTTGTATCACAGAAAAGCTTTTCTGAGTTGTAATTAATGACTGACATGTTTGGGTGTTCGGGGAGGAAATCTCCCTTGAATTATTGCTTTGTGAGATTATTGTTTTTAGAATGGCATGTGAAAAATTTCTTCAAATATATTTCATCTTCTCTTGGTATCCTTCATCTTCCTTGTTCTTATGTCCAAAATGTAATTATAAAACATTCCCTTAGGAAATAAAAATTTTAAGTGGACTCTTTCAAGACATGCTTGAAATTTGGGAAGGAGGGGTAGGGGCTGCAATTGTTGCTTCTTTTATTTCTTTATTTGTGCTGCAGTTATAGACATCAGAGAAGTAGGAGCCGTACAAAATAAACATTTTAAATATAGTAGATTGTAATACATTTTACAACTCCAGCACCCAACCCAAAACAGTGATGAAATTATTAATTTCTTGGCTGGCACATGCTTCTGTTTTGAAAAATAAGATCTCTAAAAATAATAATCAAAACATTTAGGTGCATTATTCCCCAGGCATGGAGGATACAAGAGCTCATTTCCAGATTCTGCCATATTTGAAATAAACAACCACCAAAACTTCAGGATATAATAATGTTTCCTACAGCTTGGGATTTTTAGATCCATATACAAAAGGCGCTTTGCTACACATTTTTGTCTTGCCCTGTGTCTGCATTTTTAATGATAGGTGTGCTTCCAGCTAGCACTCAGCTTCCTGCTTTCTCATTAAAAGCATGCACCAAGGACAGACCAGGGGTTATGGTGAGAAGATGTGTCACAGGAAGAAAAGAAACTGAGAGAAACCCATCCCAGTCTGACACTTCTCTGTTACAGCCTGAAAGGTGTTTTTAGCCAAAGTATCATTCCTGTAGTTACAGAAAAGCATAATTGAGAATTATTTTGTGGACTGTGGTCTTTGGTATTTTAAATTAATTAAAGAAAAGCTGTTTTTCTATGCTTGTGCCCTCACTGGACAAAAGAGCTCTGGTTATTTCTAAGCAAGGTTCCCAGCCTCATAGTTGTGCTGGAAATGATCAATAGCCTGGTAATGAGCGAGCTCTGTGCCACCACGAGAGCTGAGAACATTGCTATGGGTGGGATGGCTTTAACTCAGTATTGTGGGATGATAAACTACCTTTTAATAGAACATTAACATTAATCTAAACAAGATTAGTGGAGCAAAGCATTGCACGAATAAGCTTGCTCAATTAAAACAGATGGTCTTCCATGCTGAATCCCATTATGTTCCTGAAGCCTCCCTTGCATTCCCACACACCCGGGCGTGAGCTCCCTCCTTCCAGTGGCACAGAGTGTGGCACATACAAATGTGCTCAGCTTTGTGTCACAGCACTCGTTCTATCATCTTTTACTCCGAGAGCTCTTCAGGATTTCATATTTATCACATTATTGCTGAATGATTAGCACAAGATCTTTACATTTTCTTCTAATTACATGTCTCTCATTAATCTTCACTATTTCTTTTGCCCTGAGCATTTTAGAGAAGGTGGAGAGTGATAGGATTCAGCAATTAGGATCGGCTGTAAGCATGATTAAGGCTGTCTAAAACCAGGGGAGAAGAAAAAAATCTAAGACTGCAGCAACACTAATGTGTAGTGCTAGCCAAAATTAATGATCAAACATTGCATCTTAGCATCTTAATATTGTCTCAAGCAAAATGGCTTTACATTTGGAAGTAACACACATTCACAATCTAATCACTGGTTTTTCCCTCAGACAAGCTTTTACTGTTCATTACTAGAAGAAACAGAGTTTTGTTGCTTCAATAATTATTTTTTTTCCAGGACAGAAGCACAGCAAAGTAGTCACATGTATTAGGAGGCCTTAAGCTTTTCAAATTTTTTAAAAATTCACTGCTTTAAAGAAACCTCTTAATGAGTAATTCATCTCTAGAGCAAACCTTTCAGTTCAAACCAGCTAAATTAAAAGGTGGCGTAAACAGGCATGATTTGACCTTGTGTACCCACACCCTGCCTTGCTGTAAAGACAGAAGGGAATCTTTTAGTAATCTAGCTAGAGCTAAGCAGAATAAATCACTAAAATACTGTGTAGCTTCAGTGTAAAGGCTTGGAGCAAGCAGGATGTAACAATGCAGGATGTTCTTTGCTTACCCTAGAGTATCGTTCTTTGTAGACTTGATCATCCTTTGGCCCTCATTTGCCAGATGAACAGTGCCAGAAAAACGTCCTGAATTCCAAACTAATGGAGATAAACCCTGCTTAGGAGGCTGCAGTGCAGTTGTCTGTGAGTCCCCTGGATGCTCGTGGTTTAGAGTGGCCCTGAATCAACCAGGGATGGGTTGGCTCTACTCTGGTAGAACAGACAGAGTTTCAAAAGATGAAGTGATGCTTTGCTTGCCAACTGATGTGAGTCCATAGCAAGTAAACTTTAGGCCAGCCCAGGACCTTTGTCCTTCAGTCTTCCCTTTAGATATTGACTTGAAATCCAGACAACAGATAATGCCCAATGGAACCAAGGTTTTCAAGACAGTCACTACCAAGGTTTTCAAGACAGTCACTACCAAGCATTGGGATGAGAGGCTGGAGAGGGCACAAGCACTTTCTGTTGCTGCTCTGTGGGGTGCTGAGTAGTAGGTGAATAAAATTCATTAATCCTTTAGTTGATTTCCTGCCTTGCCTGAGACACTTGGCCCTGCTCATTTTGAAGCTCCCTTTAAATCAAAACCAGAGTGGTTTTCCTGTGCCCAGAAACAGAGGTGACTTTTGGAAAGGAGCTAAACCATTCACTGAAGGAATGGCTGTCTGAGCTGAGTCTCGGGTGTGAACTAGTTTTTGTGGAAATGTCTGAAGAGTCAGTCTGCCTGGTAGAGGTCAATCTGGATTTGGAAAACACCCCTACAGGGTGAACAGAGGCTGTTAATTACTGGTGGGCACGGGAAACTGGTTGATGGATATGTACACCACTGCTCAGTCACTGTGACTTACATGTAAACAAAATGCAATGTGAAATTATGTGTGATTGGCAAGACAATGTGGTTTTAAACCAGCTAATATGCTGGCGGGAGTGTTAGCTTTTCACTTTTTGGGTTTCCATGGCTGGCTTTTCCACAAATGAGAGCCTCAGATGTCTCTAGCCTGTACACCAGCTTTCCAGTAAAGATAAATGAACAGTAAATCACAGGAGAAAGGAGGAGGTGTTTTAGATGGGAAAGTCTGTTCCAGAGGATAAGCTTTCTACCCTGAAAGCTCATAAAGTTTGTGATAACGGGCAGCTCATGAAGAAAAGCCCATTTGGTTCCTGGTACCAGGGGCTTGGTGCAAGGCATCAATCACTGCCAGAAAGCAGTGGTGCCACGGGAGGACGAGGTGTGAGCCATCCCTCACTGATTCCACTGAACAGGATACTGGGCCTTTGCTTCTTAAGCATCCAGAAATAACAGGGTAGGGAGCAAATACAATATCCCCCTCCACAGGAGTGTTGTGTGGCACAGATACCCAAATCTTGGATTTTATAAAAATATTTTTTTCTCTCTGTTTTTCACGGCTGCACCGAGAAACTCAAGAATCTACAAAAGTCTTTTTTCCCTGGCCAGAGATTGAAGAACTGGTCGTGAGCTGTCTCTTCTGTTCTTTTCACTGATTGTTTATTCTTTCTTATCTATATATTTTTCTCCCTGACCCACAGAGCTCTGCACCACAGCTCAGTCCAAGGCACAATCCCACCCACACAGGGTGGTGTGTACTTTTATATCAAAACCCACGCAAGCAATATTTATACAAAATCTCCAATATATATACCACCTTTGTTAGAAAGTTAGTCTCCACTCCAAGCCAGCCAGAAAGAGCCACCTTCACAGCAGAGAATGGAAGAGATGAGGAAGAAGGAAGAAGCCCAGAAGCCATGTGGTCTTCTCCATCTTGTCTTCACCTCCCTGGCATTCTAGAAACCCCATAAATCTAAATTCTCACCCTGTGGTAGACTACATACTATGCTACTATCTAATACACATTCTTGAAAATTCTGCTTCATCCTAGAGCCTAAAAAGTCCTTTTCCATAAACAAAGGTTAAACACATTGTTTGTCAGAGATTTTAAAATCCCTTAAAACATGCAAAGAAATATTTATCAGAATTTCTAATTCCCACACCCAAATGGCTGCCTAAGCACAGGACAGTGTTTTTAACAGCACAGCCTGTATTTTTCACTCTGAAGCTGCTGCTTGGGTGGATCTTGCCCAGATGGCTGCATTGCTCCCCTGTACCTTTCCATTTCACAGCTTCAGTCCCTTTGGGAGCTGGGAAAGGGAGTGGTTTTCAAGCCAAGGGAGCTGCAGGTGGGTGCCAGGCAGGTGTCCTGGCCACGTGCACAAAGAGTCAGCACTGCACCCATCCCAACCCCTGGAGGCTCCTGGGGCACTGCAGGTTCAGCAAAAAGATCTGCTCATTTTTGTTTGATTTTTTTATAGACATTCAGGGAAATGTTAAGGTAACAGATACAGGTGTGGCTGGTTGAGGTTCAGTGGAGCTTAATGTCTCTCCCCTCTTCTGTGTAATGACCTGATTGTGAGATGGGGTGAGAGTGGCTGGTAAAGTTTTGGTACCGTTTTATTTTTTATGGAGTAGAAATGTTGTATTGGAGCTGCAGAGGATTCCTTGTGGATAGTTTCTCTTTCCTTTGCTGGCTTTTCTTGTTACTTTTTCTATTTGCCCAATGGTCTGGGTGAGGTATTCATGCTTTTTCTTTAAAGGTCAGAAATACGATTAAAACTGTATGAATTGTGGACTGAATAATATTTTTTTGTTACTTACTTCAACTTTTCCTAAGTTTTCTGTTGAAAAAAAGGAGTTGATGGTTAATTTTAGCAGACATTTGGGGGTGGTTGGAAGCTTTGGTTTTGATTAATTCAGGTAGAGCACCAGTTCATAGACATGAAATTGCTGCTTGATGTACCATTTATTGGCACTGCCCACATGGAACAAGAGGGAAATTTAGGACAATTTCATATTTCCAGGATAGTTTCAGGAAACCTGTGCCAGTCTCCATCATATAATCTGTTACCAGGCCAATTCACTGCTAATATTGTAGACATTAAAGGCAAAAAAGAAGAAAAATCTCCCTTGTAGGCTGAGTCAATAATATGAGCCATCCTTATAAATGAGTATTTTAATTGGTTTATTGGAGTCTATTCATGCAAGTAAATTTTGTAGAATATCCTGCTTTTTATATAAAGGGAATCTTTTTTTGTTCTTTGGATGGTTGCTGGTCGTTTTTTCTTCCTTATCACATTGTAGAAAAGTAATGCGATTACTGAACAACTTGAATTAATTGGAAAAAACTGAGATAAACAAGTGCCCATTCTCCCTCATCTTTGCATATTAGCTTAAATTGAGACCTGATCCAGGGTGAATAATTAAATAGTAAAAATTAAAACTTGTGGTCATAGCACTGCTGTACAAATGAGTGCACACTTGTTCTGTGCCAGGGCTAATTTTAGTATTTAGAATGAACCTGAGGGTGTAATTTCATCACGTTCCTAACGAAGTGTTTACACTGAGCTAGACAGTGGTAGCTGACAGTCCTTACTGAGGCCTGCTCTGGAAAAATCTGCAAATGTGTGACTGCAAAGTGTTGAAGTGTTGGTAACAGGACCCAAGAGCCAGCGCTGTGTCCTCGTGGGGTCGGTGCCAGCTGTGCCCTTCACATCTGCACTGGGATTTTCAACATCACCTCACTCTAATCCCACTGCCCTGAGCAGAGACACCTCCCAGCTTGGCCAAAAAACCCCATCCAACCCAGCCCTGATATCTGTGTAGTTCATAAAAGAAGTGGGGATCGAGGTTTGGTAGGACTTCCTTTGATAACATTCATTCCATTTGTTTAACCTTTAAAAGCTACCAGCCAGTCGATGTTTCTTTTTCCACCCATCAATCAATAAATAAAAAATAAAACTACAGCCCTCATAACTGACTTTTATCTCTTCAAATGGCCTGACTTTTTGTTTTCAGCTTCAAGCTCTCACAGCTGAGCTGGTGTGAAAGGGGAGCAGACAGCCCTGATGATGGGCAGCTCTGAGATCACTGCCATGGAATATGGCATTTTTTGGTCATGTTTCCCCTAGCAGTCACCTCAGAATGATAAGTAGAGGATGTCAGCGTGGACTTGGAAGAAGAGAAGGTGTCTGTTTACGTGCAAAACTTTTTAATTAAAAAACAGATATGGAGCCAAGATATTTCTTGCATTCCTACTGCTCTACCTGGAGGGTTTGTTGGTCTGCAGATGGTTCAGCAGACAAGTCACACTCTGTGCTGACACTGGGGAAGGGAAAATGCAGCTCTCGGCCCTTTTTGCCTTCCAATTTCAGCAGTTCAGACATCTGGGGCAATTTCTGTTTTTCATCACATTCCCAAAACTTCTGTGCCGTGACTAGGACAGGATTCTGCCTAAATGCTTGGACCTGAGCTTCCCAGTGGGTGTGTTGGGCTGGCAAAGGTGAGGTCTGCTGGTCCTCCTGGATGGTCTGTGTAGGACCAATCAACATTTTCAGAAGCCTCAGTCATTCAATAGAAACATTAGGACATTTCCAGAAATAGTTTCCAGCATTTTGTAAGTTAGGGAGAAAGGTTTCATGTCCTTTTTTTAACTTTTTTTTTTTTTTACAGAATTAGTTTTGATGGGTTATGTGGAAGCAGAGAAATCTGAAGTTTGCAAGTGGTATTTATTTATTTATTTATTTATTTATTTATTTATTTATTTATTTATTGCACTCTTTGTTATGGTGGGAGTTGTTCAACCATAGAAATTAAAAAGTCATTTCTAAAACAACTTATTCCCAGAAAGATGAAGGAAAAACAGAAAATTTAGCCAAAAAAGTCTCAGTATGAAGGTTTTGAATTGCATTCCTGACTGTGTTACTCTCACCCAGGGCAGGAACAGTGTTTCAATCTTCAGATGCAGTATGGATCTGCCCCATCTGCTGAGGAAGGGCCACCCCATGGAGGTGCTTTAAAATGATGACACCTGACCACTGGAACTGGCTCAACACCCCCAAAGAGCCCCTGGGGGTAGTGAGAGGGGTGCAGTAATGAGGGATTTTTACCTGTCACCACACTGGTTTGCATTAAGAGCAGCAGTCAGTTTTACATTCTTTATTTTCTTTGGGAGTTTATTGTTATAAGGAGAAACTTCTTAATCTCATACTGATCATGAAATCAGGTGCAGTTTGTAATCAGTGGTTTCACTGGTGCTTTTACTTCATCCAAAAATTCATTATAGGGATTTTCTTAATAAAGGCCATATGCATATTATAAGTAGGTTTTTGTGCTATTTTTAGGAAGAGATTTCAGTTTGTTGTTAATAGTGTAGAAAAATATCTGGGTGGATAAAACAAATACAAATATAATAGTTACAAGATCTACTCATAATTAAAACCCAAGGGGAGTGAAGACAAGCAATAAATCAGTGTTTGTATGAACCAGATGTTGTCTATTTTGGGCAGTGGTGGAACTCCATGTGGCCCTCAGAGGTGAGGCTCAGACTTTGTGGACAGTAAAATATGCTTTTCTAGCAGCATCTGTTTGCCTTTGTGTCATGTGCCAGAACTCAGACACTTCTATCATTTGCTGCTCTCCAGCCTACAGGTGGGCTCAATTCAGCTGTCTGCAGTTGGATAGTTTGTGGAGCTCGGGTATTTTAAAAGGTTTAAAATGGAGAAAGAAAGAGTTTTTCAGAGGGAATCCGTGCAGGTAGCAGGGTGCTGCTGAAGAATCACATCCTGCATCAAAGCAGCATGCGTGATGTAAACATTCCACAAAACTAAATATGTTTTAAAAGCAAAATGGAAAAAGAAAAAAAAAATCTGATATATCCAGACTGATGCTATCTGCTCTCAGGAGCAATTTGATCAAAACCCTCTTTATATCCCTCTCTTCCGCTGCTGAAGTTCCCTACCTGAAAATGAATTTGTTCTGAGACTACTCACTGGGGGAATCTAAACTGGTCTTCGCTATCAGTGACACATTTGACACAAAACGACATTTTACTGCTTGTCTTACCCAGCATATCTGAGGAATCCTACTGCTAATTGTATTATTATTATTATGATTACTATTAGTGTTGTTATTGTCATTATTGCTATTTGCTGCCCATGCAGCCCTGGGGAGAGAAGTGGCTCTGGCACTGCTGGGGCTGGAGCTGGGCTCATACTGGGCTCATACTGGGCTCATACTGGAGCTGGGCTCCTACTGGGTGCATGGGAGACTCATCCCTTCCACATCATCTCCCAGCTCACCATTCATTCCCTTTCAAAATCTGGAAGGAATGCAAGGCAAGGTGGGCTCAGCCCGACCGCCGGCTTCGCACGCGGGCTGCTGCCCAGAGGTGGTAAAATGCAAATTTTATTGCAGCAAGACAATGTTTTCCTTTCGGATTCTGGGTTTTGTGTGCTTTTGGAAAGCATTTGGCAGCCACAGCAAGTATGTTTACAAAAAGAGCAGAACTGGTAAAGTTCAGGTTCGTGTTTGGATTCAGCCCCAGCAAACTGAAGCTGAAGCTGTGCCAGACGTTTGAAGCTGCCAGACGACAGTTCATCTCAAACAGAAAGCTGAAGAGGGGGAAAGAAATTTGTCAAATGTATTCCATGTGGAATTTCAGGCAATTTAATTTGATTCACTACACTCTGAAATGTCTTGGACTTCCCTATTGTTTCTTTACTTTAACACTAAATTTGATACCTTCTGGGATCTTCAGTGCTTTATGCTGCATTTGTCACGTTCTCTAATTTACAGGCTTTAGTCTCTCTCGGTTTTAATTGAAGGGACTGAGCCCTGAAAAAGTGCTCCATGAAATTTTAGGTTGCTAGTTTATCCTTGAAGTTGTTCTTCAGGCGAGCGGACAACCTTTCTTTTGGACACCACTGTAGTAAGAAGGGCCAGAGGGGATGAATGTCAAAGAGGAAAGGGAAAAAGTTCAAGTGAACCTCTTCCCTGTGACTCAGTCGGTGGCAGTAGCAGCAGCCAAGCTCTGTGGCTGTGAGGATGCTGTGGTCAGGACGTGTTCCAGGGTGGCTGCAGAGGCTGGCAGGTTCTGTTTGGGTCAGTGATGACTGCCACCAGACTGCCTGGATCTCTGTTTTATTGTGGTTGTGCTTTTCCAGTTAATTTCCTGCTCTGTGGGTGAATTTCCTGTGGAGTCAGTGGACACTGGAGCCCAGCCCTGGGGCAGGATCCTCTGGCTCTCTGCAGCCTGGCAGCTTTGACACTGGCCAGAGTCTGTTACACCCACAAGTGCAGTTTGGGCATCAAGGCCACTTGTTCTCCTCCTGCTCCCTCTGATTAAGTGCCAGAAACAGAACCCAGAGCCTCCATCTGTAAATAAAACTCACTGAATTTGTCCAAATGTCAAAGCACTTGAGCCCACCAGGAGCCAAACAGTGTTTTATTCTACATAATATTAATTTTTCTTGAAACCTGCAGACTTGTGTAGGTTATAGCTGAAGGTAAAGGACTGCTGCTGCTTTTTGTGCAGGCAGAAGAGCAGAGGTGCACAGCAGCTGCTAGTTAAATATAGCTACCCTGCCTTGACTCTTCCAGATAACAAAGTCTTCCATTTCTAATATTCTTGCCTGAAACATCTATTCATTTACTGCATTGGGATCTGACCCCCTGGATCAGCATGCATTCACACTCGAGCCAGGCTGAGGAAGATGAGAAGGCTCAACCCCAAAGTTGTCAGTGTTTATACTCAAGTCAAGTCTGTAAGGAGTTCAGTGTCTTTACTGGTGTGTCTGATTTTTTTTCCCCCTGACATGTGCAGCCTGTGTTTCTAGGTGTTGAGAGTTTGTTTGTTTGAAGAGTGTGAGGAGAGAGAAGCCTGAGGCTGTCTGACACAGCTGCAGTTGGAGCATCTCTTTCAACTTCTTTTCCTAGGCTGCAAATGGCCTCTGTTCACTTTTTTTTTTCCCCTCACTAAAAATCTTCCTGCAGCTCCTGATATGTCTTCCTAGTATACTTCTAGCAAGTTGAAAAGAGATCTGTGACATGGAAGAAACCCCCCCAAGGCCAGCAGGTCACTCTCAGTGGGGCAGGGGGGCTGGCAGGGGTGGCTGTGGCTGTGCGGGAGCTGTGTGTCCTTGCCCAATTCCCACCACTGCTCCCAGGGTCAGGATGTTCCTGTCCCAGCAGGGCTGGGCTCTCTGCTCTGCCCAGGAGGGCTCCAAGCCTCACATGGGGATTGTCTCCAATACACTCCCAGCCTCCCAAGAGCTCCTTCCAGGGATGCTCCTGCCCACAGATGTGGTGGGCGAGCAGCTGTTACAACCAGGAGATTGCCCTACCATAACACAGACTCCTCCCTTTATAATTATCACACCAAGCTTCCATAAAACCTGCAGTTCTTCCTCAAGAAATGCATAGTGGTGTTTAAAGTATTTGCCCACATAGGTAGTTGGACGAACATGAGAGTGTTGTGGAGATCATTAGTGCTAAGAGTAAAACCTCCAAATAAAGCGCCCTGGGATTTGTGTACTCTGTGCTGGTAATAATAATTAGAACATATCCTACTGCAGGTAACTCCCACAACTTGCACTTTGCTCTGAAGCTGGGAATCTCATTGATTAATCCATGACGTCAATCAGTCCATCTTGTTTGGAGAGTTAATCTCTGGTGTGCACCAGGACCAGGAGTGAAACAGGTTTATTTACTGCTGCTTATATCAGAGAACCCAAACTCTCCTGTAGAGTGGTGAGAGGTTTGTTTCTACTTAGCCTTTAATTGCAAAATGATCTCATTAGTGCCATAGTGAATCTCAGTATTATCCTACAGACACGTGGAATTTAAAGAGCAAAGAACAAAAATGGTTGCCTGCAAAAACTCAGCATCTGCCACAAAGTGTGGTGCAGTTGGTATTGGCAGGATTACCCAAACCAGGCTTCTCTTGATTAGCCTTTTAATCTGGAGCTGGAACATCAGCTGCACATCCCAGTGGCTTTCTGTCCACGCTGCTGTTAAAAACAGAAGAGGACTGTCATGCTGAAACTGCTAGGAAAGGTCTTTATCCAAAGATAAAGATGCTGAGAACAATATGGAAACCAACAGCAGATTCACTGTGGTGTTTACCAAAGAAAAGGGAAATCCTCCAAGTTATCCCAGCAGAGAGCTTCAGACCTCCTAAGTGTCCTTCTTACCTCTGTCATCAGGCCCTGGCTCATGTATATTAATTAAACATTCCTGAGATGCCTCAGTAAGGCCAGGGAGAGTGAGTGGATCTCAAATGGGCTGTGAAATAAATAAAACAATCCTTGCCAAAGCAGGTGCTGGGAACCCAGAGGTGAGGTGTACTCACAGTAAAGCCCTGAGCATGAAAATATGAAAAGCAGTGAAAAAGGTCTTTAACATGAGCATCAACAGATGCAGGTTCATGTTTCTGTGCTGAAGAAAATGCTTGAATGTGAGTCCACATCCTGCAAATCCAATTCAGACTCACTGCCTTTTGAAATCTGGGTAGTATCTCTGTTCCTTTTTTGGCAGGAATCTGCTGGACTGAGTGTAGAAAATCAGGGATAAAAGGACTCCTCTTAAACCAGTGCTAAATACCAGAAAGAGAATAGAAGAGAATATTCCGTTTACTAATACTTGTTTCTGATCAGATAAAAATAAGTGACAGTGTAGGAAGAATCCCTCTACTACTGCCAGAACATGTCGATTTATCAAATTTTTCTACCATTGCTCTTTTTTTTTTGAGCTCGCCTCGGAGCTGACAATGTATGTTTTACAGTGCAGCAAGGTAGATTGATTGATCCTAAATAGAAAAGCCTTTGGGGTCTCGAGCTGATGTTTTAGCTTCAGAAAAAAAAAACCTGAGTAAAGCATGTTAATGTAGAGAAAGGAGCCTGGCTTAATTGGACCAACTCCTGGCTTGCTGAAAATTAATGGCTGGCTGGCTGTTGCCAGAGTGATTCATCTTTTCTATCATGTACAACAGTCCTTCTCTCCAGGGGTCTGTACTCCCCTCCAATTCCAAACCAAAAGTGAAATATACTTCTTCATTTTTTCCTTCCTTAAAAACATGTATTTTAGTTGAATTGGCTTCCAGTAAATGATAAATGGCACAGGTGGGAATATGAAGGAGGCACTCAGTGTCTGGGATTTAGATTTTTGTTTTGTTTGAATGGGATTTAGATTTTTTTAATGTACCCTTACCTCCTCATTGCTGCTGGCTGACTGCACACGTGACAGAGTGACTTTTTAAAGGATCCAGATTTTTCTGTTGAAATGCATTGTTCCTTTTCTTTTTCTCTGGCAATGGAAACAGAAATTCTGTGTAAGCAAGAGCTGATAAAAGTGAATATAAAGCTGAAAAAGGTGTTGAAAGCATTTAGGTGGCTCTGGAAATGAAAAGATGACTGTTCCATGTAGTTCCATCAAGCCCAGAGAAGTATTTTATATTTTTAAAATAAATGACTTGTGCACGAAAAAGCCTTGCCATTTTCCCCATAAAACCTGCAGTCCTGACTTTGTGGAAGCAAAACAGCTGCAGGTGAACATGAGGGAGTCAGGAATTCAGTGGTGTGTGCCTAAAATCCACATGGATAATCTGATCATGGGAGGGGGGGGGGGGGGGGGGTGTGTGTCAAGCTTTGGAACTTGAAGAGGGCAAATTCAAAATGTGTCTTTAAACATAAAATACTTCTGTGTCCCTTTTGAAATCGATCTGAGTTGCTGCTGGAGGCAGATTGCTGCTCGTTTGCTGATTCCAAGGTGTCACCAGTTGAGTGGCACATGGAGTCATTTCCCACAAGCATGTAATAGGTTGGGAATGTCATGAATGTTGTATCACTGCATGTTCTGAATAGGAGGATTTGCTGTAACTGAAGATTACAAGATAAATAAAGAAAGATTTTGTTTAACATAATTACATATGGTAAATTGTTATGGTAATTTACTATTATTCCAGTAAGGCAAATATTAGCAGTCATAGCTCAGAGATCATAAATAATGCACTGGAAAATTGGATGTAATGTTTCACATTGACCTGAGATTTGGGGAATGGGTAGAATTGCAGCAGATTTCTGTGCCATTAATTGCAAGAAAATAACATTAAGAACATGGTAAATCATGCTAAATGTTTTCAGCAGATGTTAGACTGTGGGATAGTTCATTAATTCTCCAAACTCATTCATTATATTTGTTTTTTACTCCAAGAACACTTAATGAATAATCAATGCTTTGTGAAGCTGAGGGTGTGAGCATGCACATTTTATATACATTCACATACCAAACAACATCCTTCCATTTATTTCCTACATTTTTTTGTATCAAAGCATTTTTTAAACTGTATACTCTTAAACTCAATCACTAGGGATGTGTTTATTAGTCTTTGAAGCAGCTGTTTGAATTACTGTTTTTACCTCTTACCAGAAGAGTTTGGTTCTCCCATGGTGCTATAAATATTAAATAAAGACACTAAGAGTTTATTAGTGTGATATCCTTTATGGGGACATGGTGGAAAATGTAACCTATAAAATTAGTAATGAGAGGATGAAAATTACACATTGTCTCCATCAGGTTTTACAGCCATCATTTTTTCCTATTTATGTATTGTTTTTCTTGTAGAGAAGGAGAAGGGCTCTGAGCATTTAATGAACTGCAGGAAGCAAATCTGGCTGTGTATTGTATGATAGTCTGGGATTTACTGTAAGCAGGAGTGGGATAGAAACAGGAGTCCAGGCTTAGATGTAGCATTTTGTGTCTGATGGCTCAAGTCAGTTTTAATTTCCACCAAACACTGAAACACCATCTCTGAGTTGTTCCAGAGTGGTCAAAATGCCCATGGTACCTGGATGCATCCATCCTTTTGATACAGAGAAACAAAACTGGACAAGATAGGCCAAGAGGGAACGACCTCAAGTTGCACCAGGGGAGGGTTAGGTTAGATATGAGAAAAAATCTCTTCATTGAAAAGGTTGTCAAGCAGTAGAACAGGTTCTCCAGGGAAGTGATGGAATCACCATCCTTGGAAGTGCTCAAAGGACGTGTAGATGTGACACCTGGGGACATGGTTTAGGGGTAGACCTGACAGAGTTGGGTTAAGGGCTGAACTCTATGATGTTAAAGGTCTCTTCCAACCTTTATAACTTTATCCTATTAAAATCCTCTTGCTTCCATTTCAGCAATTGCCTTTTGTAGACAAGACATTTCAGTCACAGAACCATTCCACCACGTATTTACATGTGCTCATGGGACTCCCATTTCACACACCAATTGCAATAATTTGTGTGACATCCCTTGAATTTTTCACCCTGTGCTAATTTGGAAATGCCCAGTGGTTTGTAGGCAGAAGGATTTCTTTCTGAAAATCCACCTTTCTAATTTTTTTGTCTTCTTCACTTGTATCTGGGTGATGAAGGCAGTTTCCTGGCTGTTTGAATTCCAGGACTCAGATCCCAGCTTTGTTCCAGGTTTCCAGTGTGGCCATGGGGAATTCACTCAGCTGCAGTTGGTTCCCACTGCTATAAAACAGTTTTCTCACAGAATCACAGAGGGATTGCACGAACGTAAAGAAGGATGTCTCGAAAATGTGGCCGTGTAAAATTTTATGCTGCATACTTACTTTGCCAAATAAATGCAGCTTCCCAACAAGGCACAGCACGCTCTGCTTCACATTAGCATTTAATGGAGAAATCACTTTGTGGGGCTGTAATGTGCATTTTTGTGGTTAACTGAATGGTTTCATGCCTGTTCTGAGGCAACAGGAGCCTCTCCACACCGGACATGTTTGGGATTTTTTAATTTCTGGTGTAGTGACACACAGGGAATGCTGGCCAGGACTGAACCCCCTGCAGAAGCAGGAGGAGGTGGATGGATGAGTGCAGACAATTGGGAGCGTTGGGCCAGAAATGCCAGGGCAGGAATTCAAGTGATTTGCTCATGATCACACAGGAGGGACATTTCCGTGCCTGCTGAGGAATCTGCAGGTTACCCAGACATCTGAAATTCCCAAAGGTTGCAGTTAAGCCATCCTCACCTTAATGATGTTCACAGAAGGGGTGTGAGGGGTGGATTTGGCAGCTTAGATTTATCACAGTGCACCGGGTGTAAGGGAGCTGGGCAAGAGACACAACTTGAAAAGCAGATGCATCCTGCTGGAAATAGTGCCGTGTGTTTGCTGCTTTAAAGTTCATCAGGAAAGTAACATCTTTTGCAGAGATAATCCTCAAAACCATGGTGAAAAACAGAGTCCTGAAGGGACCCATATCCTGAACTGTGGGATGATGTCCTGCCAGGGGGTTTATCCTAATAAACGAGTATTATCCCTCCTGCTCTTCCAGCCCTATGCTGCTTGCCAGAGGGGGCACTTTTTAATGGACTAGGAGAAGTCAAAGGAAAATCCAGAAGGATAAGGCTAAAAGCGAATTCTTTGGTTTATACCATTTATAGTCCTATTAAATTCAGTATTTCTCTCAGACGTTTGGGGGGCAAGAAGTTCAGTATATTCGTACATCTTTCAAGATCCTGGCTTGATCATTTGACTCTGTCCAGCCAGCTTAACAAGCTAAATAATAAAAGGGAACAATGCAAAACTTGTTGAATTTTTTTTTCACCCTGTGTCTTTTTTGAAGTCAAATACCATTTTTTTTCTCAGATGCCCAGCAGTTTGCTGCAGACTCCTACAGCTTCTCTGCCCATCGCTCAGTACCTGTTTCAGCTTATCAAATTGTTGTACTTCCTCCTTTCATAGAGAAGCAATTAAAAATGATGAGGGTAAAGGGTTAAACCTAAAAGCTTGCTAATGAGGGTGCCTTCTTGGTTTTCCTTTCATCAGGCATTAGATGCTGTTTTCAAGCATAAGCTTTCGATAAGCTTCACTGAACATTTTTCCAGCGTATTTTTAAAAAAGTTGGGGTTTTTTTCTTACCATCCTGTAAAAATGATAGATGTGTGACTCTGCTGTTTATCCAAAACCCTAATTACTGATGCTGCAGCTTTTGAATGTTAAATTTGTGCAGTGTTCTTTAGGCTTTAGAATGGTCAAAGAAAGATTGATTTGTGTCCACAGAGAGTTCCAAGTCTAGTAAATGCAACCAGTGTTTTTTTCTGTTTATTTATTGCATTATTTGAAAGTCAAGAGTTGCATCAACTGCAAATTGCATAGACTTAGAGATTTCTAAAGGAGAAAAAGGGGGGAAAAAAAAGCAAAAGTTGTCTGCCAGTGAATGAAATTTTAATTTCTGTCTCCACAAGAGCAAAGAGTAGGGGTGAGAGGTAGAGTTTGAAAATATGGATGAGATTTCCTTTCCTTGAGCTATGCTATTTATTATAGAACAATAGCTTGATTTTTTTTTCCCTTAAGCCTATACACATATATTTGGGAAAAGTATTTTATCTATAAATCTGAATGAGCATTATAGATTATGTAGATCTCTGTGTCTGTGTACTATATATATATATATATATATAAAAAAAAACAGTGCAGCTCAGTAGTCTTGTAACACCCCAAGGACTCATTTTCAAAGGGCAACAAAAAGGATGGTGTAGGATTTCTAATCACAGAATCATTTGGGTTAGAAAACACCCCCAAGATCATTGGGTCTGACTGTTCACCCAGCATTGCCAAGCCCAGCACTGAGCTGTGATGGAGGTGGGAGCAGCTCAGCTCTCCTTTTTTCATTTCCAGTGTGTTCCCTGTGCTGTGTAGGGGCAGTGTCTGGAGCCAGAGCAGCTCCTCTGCCTGACAGAGCTGAGCAGGGTCATCCCTCTGGGGCTGAAATCTCCTGCAGAGCTGCCCAGGTGAGCCAGGGCTTGTGGCTGCTGTGCAGAGGGGCTGAAAACCGTGGAGTCTTTGTGTCCTTGAGCCCTCCTTGCAGTTCCTAAAGTCTCTTAGGAGAGGAGCTGGCTGTGCTAATCCCTTGCTGAGCATTCACCTACCTGTGCTACCTGAGAGGAGCAATGAGGGACAGAGACGGAGCTTGTTTCAAAAAAAAATAAAAAAAAAAAATCAGACGATTTCTCTCAGGATTTTCTCCGTCTCCAGTCAAGTTTGTTTTAAACTAATGGAAGTAATTAGCAAGTCACAGAGGGACTTTGTCTACGAGGTAGCCATTTTTAGATAATGGAGCATAAAAGTCGACACAGTGACATATGACACCAGAGCAGCATCTTGGAGCCGCGAGCTGGGTCTTAAGCAGATGTTTAAGTACTTTGAATGCTGAAATCACTACGTACACGTATAGAAAGGGTTTGTTGTTTGGTTTTTTTCTCTCAGACTGCTGGTACACTGTAGGGCTTTCTTTTAATCTCAATAAAATCAAAGTAAGCTCTGAAATGTTTTTTAATGTGCAGTCATTATCACTCCTTTCTCTCTTCTTTAAATGTCTTTCAGTGTATGATGCTTGGGGAGTAGGGATGGAAATTGGGTTTTATGTGACTATTACACAGCAGAGGGGTGCAGCAACACAGCAGCTGATGTGCCAAGTTTTTACCAGTGACCATAGTCTTGAGCTGAAAATAAATAACATTTACAAGTGAAGATGCACTTGATATGTTCACTTCTATTTATTGTAGCTGTGAATGCAGGGGAGATTTGCAGAAATTCCAGAGGGATGAGGGTGATCTCCCAGGAGGGTGGTCCCAGAGGTCCAGGGTATCTCCCCTCACAGATCTCTGAGATTGTCCCAGTTCTTGTAGGTGCCAGCAAACCGTGTGTGTACTGACCCTCATCCAGGGCTTTCAGGTTGTTTTTATGTACTAAATAACTTTATCCATCTTATTTTTTATAAATCAATGTGTGACATTCGCTGTTTGTGCCCAGCAGTTGCTGCAGCATTTGGTAACACTTCCCACCACACACAAATGTACCAGTGTGGTCTAAATAAATACACAGCACAGAAAGTCTTTGTAGATGTACAGTTATGACACCATCACAGAACCCCCGTTATTGAGGGGTGCAGTTTGGTCAAGGAGGGGAAAGATTTTCCCTTTCCACAGTCTGCTCCTCATTTCTCTGTACTTTGATGCAGCCGGGGGCTTTGACAGCCAGATGGTTGAGCCTTTTCCTGGCTGCTTTTTTTCTTTCACCTCTGCCATGGTTGGTTTTTTTTTTTTTTTAAATTCACATCCAAATTAGTCCTTGATTCTGCTCAGAGCAGTGCTGCAGAGCTGTGGTTGGTACAAGGGGACAGGGACATGACTGTCCCAGAAGCTCCTCTCCTCTGGAGTGCTCTGCATCCCTTCTCCCACCACAGCCAGTCTGGGGAGGATCCACCTGACCCAGCCCTTCTTCTGCAGGAACTCAGAGCCTGCTGAACCCACCAGAGAACCCAGCAGGTTCTCCTCATCTCGAGGCAGGCTGGAGCATCTCAGCGTGAGCACCCATCTAGCAATCCGAGCTGGAACGCTGTGCATCCATTCTCACTCACTTGAGGTGTTTTTACGGGTACAATATGTTTTCCTTCACCACGTGTGTTCCACCCCGTGGATTACTCAAATGGCAGAAAGTGTTTTGTTTCCTGTGTTATTAGCTGCAGGTTCAATTTCTATCAGATTTGTCAATTCTGTCATATAATAGGGTTGGGGTTTTTTCCTGGTCTAATGTGTGTGACATGTTTCATAATGCCAATAAAAATAGCTTTCAAACAAGACTGTGAAAGACTTTGACCAAAAAAAAGGTGAAAATAGAAATATCAGTGACTGGGGAGCTTTGATCTGACAAAGTAGGCTTTCAAATGACACGTTATGGTTTATGAAGCACAGTTTTACAGTAGCTCTAACATGTGAGGGGTTGGCCAAGGTGGGAATGCAGTTCAGAAGGGGGGGTCTAGGTGCAGCAGAAGATGCGTGCTCCAAAATGGTTTCAACTTTTATTTCTGTGTTAATTTTTTTTTGGTTGTTTTTATATTTCTGATAATGGAATTGTTATGGGCTTTTGAATTTCAGTTAAGAATGTGCAAATAGGCTATCTGGTAAGTAGGTTATTGAAGGGTTAGGGAAATGGAGAACATTTCCTGAAAAAAATACCCACAGTGTGGGTAATAGACTCCAGTTGAATTTAAAAGATAATGGCGACAAGGGAGAAATCCACTTGTAGAAATGGGGAACAGCTGTGTTTGAGATCTAATGAAACTGTATCAAATACTTTAAAAATGGCTTACAACTTCTTCCCTGGGGAACAGAGATAAAGCACAAGAGCACTCCTGAAAGGTCAAAGAAACAGTTAAATCATTTCCTTGATGGTTATTAGAGATATAGAAGACATCAGCGAAAATTAAATGTCTGAAACTTGTATTTGATTGCTTTCCTTATCACGCCAATCTCACACATTTCTCCCATCTCTTCCTCTCTGTTCTAGTAAAATTTAATAACTGTGCCAGTAACAAGGGCGTGCGGTACGAAACCAACAGCCTGGACTTCAAGGTGAGGGCAGACGGGACCCTGTATGCTGCCCACCACCTGCAGGTGCCCTCCAAGCAGCTGATCCTGGTGGTGACAGCCTGGGACCCCCAGACCCTGGGCAGATGGGAGGCCATGGTCAGGTTTCTGGTGGCAGAGAAGTCCCAGCACAACGGACACAAGGTAAGAGTTTTTCCAAAGCTTTTTCCTCACTTTGTTCTTCCTTTGCCCCAAAGTGTTTTTGTTGCCTGATCTGTGCTTCATTAGGTAGTGTTCAAGTAGGAGGTACCATGAGCAGCATCAAATTCATTGCAAACAATCCTTGAACCTCTCTGTCAGAAATTATTTGAGGTCTCCAGTGAGGGAAGTGTTCTCTAAGTTCATACTTCTGGATTTTTAAGCGACCACTTGTCTCTGTCATACACTGCAGGTCACGTACATCATATTTGCACCTCACTGCTGATAATCTCTCTTGACTCCAAGTCAAACCAGCAGATGAAGGGTGAAGAGTCAAAGTCAACCATCTTCTTGATGGTTTTAAGTCCAGATTCCTTTTGTGACAGCACAGGTCTACAGTCACACACTGGCAGCTCTGCCCTGCTCCTCATCTCCCCGGTTTCCAGAATTACTCTTGCAAGCAATCTGCATGGCCCTGCAGCTTCCAGAGGGGAGATTTGGGCTTGTTCCTTCCCTTGCAAGGACAGGGAAGCGTTGCTGCTGCCTGATAAGGGACACGTGCTCACACACGGGGCAGGCAGTGAAGCACAGCGCTGCGGTGCCAAACGTCCCCTCTGCTCAGTGCCAGCATCTTCCCTCAGCCACCCCGACAGAGGAAAGCCAGAGCCAGCCTTGCAGTCAGAAGGGTACGGTTGATTTCTTTCTGTTTTAGTTCCATACACACAGCTGAAAGGCAGGAGGGCTCTGTCCCTGCCCAGCAGTCTGAGAGCAGTGTTCCTTCAGTGAAATGTGGTGGTGGGCTGCACACAGCTGCTGCAATTGGGAACTGCTCCATGAAAACACATTTCTGTGGTTTTTCTCTGCTCTGCCCCTGGAGTAGCTGTCACTTTCCCACCTCTTCCATCTCACTTTTCGCAGCAGCAGTTCACCTGTTCATTTTCAGTGCTAGTCTGGGCTGAAGATCCTTTACTACACGGAGTAAATGCAGTTATCTTCTCTGGTGCTGGCTCAGACAGTGCTGGGCTGGTTGGGTGGTGACATTTGGGCAGGATTTGGCAGGGAATTTTTTCAAGATTTGTTGCTGGATCTTGAAGACCTGCAGAGTAAGGATGAAGGTGTGTGTCCTGGGAGAAGCCATGGC
Organism: Certhia americana; assembly: GCA_018697195.1. Classification (NCBI taxonomy): domain Eukaryota; kingdom Metazoa; phylum Chordata; class Aves; order Passeriformes; family Certhiidae; genus Certhia; species Certhia americana. The sequence goes on along the minus strand of CM031874.1, from coordinate 8,718,649 downwards.
TCCTTCAGGGGCAGATGGGGTCTCTTGGCCATGGCTGTAATTTGAATTAATGCACTGCAGTAATGGTTCAAACAGCAAGACTGACCTCTGCTAAAATCCTTTCTGCAGTGCTTGGACAGAGCATGCAGGACAGGGTGGGGAAAGGAGAGACTTTCTGTGTCAAGTTGTTGGAATTCCACCATATAACTCTGTGCCTTTTGGGAGAATTTTTGTGAGACAATAAGGAAAACACTTGTACAGACTTAAATCTCTCACTTGCCCAGTGTGCTGACCCCTGAGGTTTTGCAGGGCTTAGAGTCATGTGAGTACACTTCTGCTGCTGTTCAGTAAGGCTTGGGCTTGTGCAAGATGTAATTAAGCACTGTTTGTTATTGTCAACTCTGTTTGCCATTTCTAACCAAAGAAATACTGCTTACTTCTAAAAGTAATTAAATATTGAAGGAACAAAGTAAGATGCCTTATGTACTGCTTTAAATTTCTTCTCAGTGTAGCAGAAAAAAAAAAAAAAAAAACTGAATAAGCCCACATTTCTGTTTTAGTAGAATATTTGGTTGGAAATTCATCTAATGTTAATCTGAACTCTGGTTGAAAACAGAGAGAGCTAAGCTTCTTAAAATTCATATCCCTCCTTTCTAAAAGCCTTATTAGTGTGTAGTTTGAGGCTGGAAAAATACAGAAAACAAGACTAATGACAAGGTCATAAGCAGTTTTATTGTGGGTCCCTGTAGCAGGCATCTGACTTGTGTTTTATTTAAATGCCTGTGGTTTTTGCAAGCAAAATAATCCTTTGTTTACTAAAGAAATAAATATGATTATGAGATTATTTTTAAAAATAATAGTGTTTGTGCTCAGAAAAGAACCCCAAACCTTACAATATCCAGTTCAATATGTTTCAGGCCATGACCCTTATATGTTTTGTGGCTTTTACTAGAGGCAGATTTCACATTTGGTTTTATGTAGAATAATATGACTCAAGTGGAACTATATATATTTTTTAAAGACGTTTCAGACTGCTTTGTTATACTCAGGATAGAAAGATGGCAAATGTGGGAGAGGAAGGAGGAGGTGACCTGAGAGAGGGAGGGAGACCACTTCTCTTCTGGTGCATCCATTTATTTCCATTTTACCGTGTAAATTTGTGTCTGATTTTGGGAAAATACTGAACTGTTCCCAGACATTATAAATAATTGGCATGAAATTCAGTTACTGCACCTGCTGATCACTGTTTGTTGGCACCCACAGCACAAAAAAAAAGTCCTTTTACCTTGTTCCTCCTCAGCTCCACGAGCAATAGCTCTCAGCAAGGGCAGCCCCTCGTGACAGGGGGGCTTGGTGCCCCTCAGAACCCCCTCTGAAAGGATAAATCAGAATTTAGTTTGTGATTATCCAGGGATTAAAACTGCATCAAAACCAGCCCTCCTAGAATGGCCATTCCTAGACATTTGGTTTATTGTGGCGGTTATAATACAGAATAAATGTTATAGGAGAAATCAATTTTTTGGGGGATACTGGCTGAGATTTTGGGGGACCAGGAGTGAGCCTGCCTGCAGAGTGGGGACAGCAGGCTGCTTTCCAGGAGAGCACAGAGGATTAGTCCATCAATAAATGATCCTTTGGATCTGTGCTCCTTTCCTGTCGCAGTATGGATGACTGAAATTCTGTGTAACAGGCTGAGAGTGGTGGCCAAGGGATTCCAGGGCAGCAGATCCTTTCTTGTTGGGACAGTCCTGCCCTTGTGTGCTTCCCCTGCACAGTCAGAAGGTTTGGTGTCCATACCTGTGCCCCAGATCCCCCGGCTGAGCCTTGCTCCTGATGCAACCTGACATTTTAATGGGGAGGGACCCAACATAGTGACAATTTCCCCTCTTTCACAGTGTTGGCCTTACAAATGTGCTGATTGCTCTAGATGACTGAATAACCTGCCAGATTTCAGCAAGAACTACTGAAATGAAAGAGTTCTAAATACTACATTAAAGTGTCATGCTAGTAGGGTGAAACAACAGAAAAGAAGGCAAATACTTTAAAAATGTATTTTATGATACACGAAGCATACATTTCCCCTCCCCCCCAGCTAACACTTGAATGTAAACTTTTTTTTCTGGTTAATATAAGTGATGTTAGTAACTCAAGGAAGTTTTTTGTTCAGTCTTGCAGGAAACCTGATAGCAATTCAATTAGAAAATGCAAATGAGGTCACACATTTCCCACAAGAGTGCTGAATTACCCCAGAGGAAACTGAGTGATATTCCAGCATAACAATAAATACTTAAGATAAAGTTTCTTCTACTGTTCTTGTCTGGCTGGCTGTTGTTCCAATTGAAAGTATCAATTGGGGCTGTGGGTGTAGTTTGGGAGGACGGAAAAAGAAAAGAAAAAGAAAAGAAAATAAAGAAGAAAAGGAAAAGAGAAAAGATGCTATTTTATGAAATAATACAAAGTCTTTGTGGCTTGTGTCAGCATTTGTGAAAGAAGAACTTGAGTGGATAATGCTCCAGAAGAAAACAAAGTAAAGCTGGGCTTTACTTATCTGGAATTAGCAGTGTAATGTCTTCTTTTGTAGGAGTGCATGCTATTATTTTGAAAAATTAGATATTGATTCAACCAAAAGTCTAAAAATGAAGATGATGTTTGTGAACAGTGACATTGCTGAGGACTGCAGTCTTCAAAGTGTCCTGTTTTTTAGTTACAGAAACTCAAATCTTCCCAATTACGAGTAGAAATATTGTGCCATTTGTCCTTCACACCACACACCTGCCCTCTGTGTCCATCAGTCCAAGCTCCTCCTCATCATTCCTTGAAAATCATCTTCCTCCAGCCTTTGTGTTGGCTTGTCTCATCTGAAGTTCTGACCTTCTCATTTATATTGATTGTTTTCTTTAATTTTTATTCCTTTCATGTGTCTAAGGCACATCTGGCAAATTTTCTTTTATATTTATTTAGCTATCTGTTTTTCTGTAGTTTTCACCTCATGAGTTAAAATCCAGATTGTAGAAATACAGCATAGAAAGGAATTCACAGCAAAAGAGCTTAGAGGTACAGGCTATATTCAGCACATGTAAGATGTCAGTCATCTGCTGCCAGTGATTTGGTTTGGGAAAAAAAAAAAAATGTTTTCTTTGAACCGTGTTTATTTTAACCAAAGTTTCTCGTTGTTTGAGCTTTTCAAATTCTGAGCATGGAAATATGTAAATTTTTGTAATGTTAAATCACTGGGAATTGTGCAATTAAATTTGGAAATATATGAGGTCTGCAGCTAGTGTTTAAAACATTGAGAACTGCTGTCAGAAATCAATTCTTGCTTAAGCCCAGCTTGTGTTTTATTATGTCTCATCTTATTTTGGGCTGCTTTCATAACCCAGCTATGAGTCCACAGCCATACAGTGGGAATGTGAAAGGCTGATTCTTTCAGACAGACGGTTTTGGTTGTTTGTTTTGTTGTTGGGGTTTTTGTCTGTTTAAAGCCTTTAAATAATCATCTGTGGTATTTTACCTGGCTGAGGTTTTAAATTCCAAGTACAGCCTTTTATTGCTGATCACATAAAGCATAAAGGTCTCTGGGCAAGGAAAGGCTTATTCAGCACTGCTCTCATTCATGACCTGGGTTATTGTGCAGCCAGGATGCTCTGCACGAGGCTGGGGAGCCCTCCCTTGAGGCAGGAAAATCAGAGTTTAAGTGGGATCTGTGCTTCCAGAGACTCTGGTCTCCCTGACACTCTTGAGTGGGTGCACCTGGAGGAAGCAAGAAAAAAAGTGTTCACTTTCTTTCTTCCTTCCTTCTTTTCCCTACTCTGGGGTGAAATGTTATCTATGGCATCAGAGTGATGGGAGTTTGCCCCATCAAACTGTTTTATCACTAGAGAAGAGCTGAAAAAATGAGGTTTTAGTTGTCATCCTGACTTTTTCTGATGATACTGGCTCATATTTTAAGTGCTGGGTCATTACACTGGCACTGTCCCCTTTCACTGCCTCTGTGGGGGATCCAAGGCAGTAACTAAATCCAGCAAAATGGCAGCTGGAATAATTTTTATTTCTCTATCTCATCAGTGAAGCAAGACCTGTATTTATCTGTCAGGGAGTGTACATACAGAGATTTCTGTTTCCTTCAGATAACTTGTGAGACATTGTTTGGGGTTTTAACAAATCAGACCAGTGGAAAAGATGAGAAAGAGGATGACTAATAAATTAGTATTACATAATTGTTACCAGTGAGACTGCTCATGATAATTGTGCTGGTCTAATGAAGATGCATCTGCTCAACTTGCCTGACCTGGTGCCAAAGTGAATTTGAACGTCTCACATGTAAATCATTGCAGGAGGAGAGAGTGGTGTTTGTGAAAACACATGAACTTCCCTGGCCTGATTTTCAGGTGTGCTGAATCCCATTGCCTCGTGCTGAAGCCCAGATAAGATGTGACACACAGGTGCTCACTGCCTTGGAAAATCAGCCCGCTACGGGAAGTTTCCAAGCGCTGCACTTGCTGCATTTAGTTCTTAAGCAGTCAGCATCATACCAAGGGTCAGGCTCAAAGCCGTGCTCAAAAGACCATCTGTAAGTGAAATTCACTCCAGATCTGTCTTCCTTCAAACAAAAAGAAGTCCTGAGGATTGAACTGCCTACACGGAAATAAGTTTTTCCTGATAAAACAAACCCCTTGGACTGCTGCGTGCTTCTGCCTGTGATGTGTTCCTTGCCCTTGCCAGATCAAAGCTTTTGACCTTCCATTTCATGTTCTTTGTTGGTAACTGCTGAAGTCTGCCGCTTCAAAAAAAAAAAATATTTTGGACTGGATATCCTAAAAATATCATTGCTGTGATAATCTGATGACAGCTGCTTGTAAACATGAGTTTGAGTACAGAAAAAAATTGCTTCATACAGGCACGTCCATTAAAATAAACTTTTTTTTTAGGGGTTCTGAGCATCCAGGATCTTTCCTTTAGCAAGCTGAGTCAGCTTGGTAGGTGCAAGCTCAGTGTGAAGGAGTGTTTTGGTTCCTCCTAGTCTCTGGAGCCTGGTCCTGGATTGTTGGATGAGACAGTGGCCTTCTGGCATGTCCAGCTGGAGGAGTGAGGAGAGGAGCCAGGGATGGGTATCCAGCATGGCCTGAAGGCCTCCAGTCCCAGCAAGGAGTGGGATCTCAAACACTGTCCCCACCCAGCAAAGCATTTAAACTCAGGCTTGAATTTCATCTTGTAAATGGAGATAAATTGAATGTGTCCTCACGGTCAAATTTGAGCATTTCTTAGGTGCACTCTGGAATTGGAGAAAAAAAAGAAGAGTCTTTTCTCAAGAGCCTCTTGAAATAACCAAAGGATAACTTGAAAGGGCAAATTCTCACACTAGCACTGAGGAGAAGTACCAGACTGAATTACATTGCTTTGTGCTGAAGGAGCAGCAGCGCCTGTGATCTTTTAAATCTCTTGTGATCTTTTTACTTGCAAACATTATGAAGAGGAGGAGTATTGTAACATTTAATTCATTATGATTATTTTAATTCATGTATCTTTTGAACCCCATGGCTTTAGAAAAGTAAAATGAGATTACAATTTTTCACAGGCTTTTAAGGGGTAGACTTGCTCCTGCTTCTTTCTGTGATGAAGAGCACTTGTAGTAGTCTGAGTTTTAGAAGCAAAAGGGATGTGTTTTGGAACCATGTTTTCAGTTATTTGTTAGAAGTTTTATTGGGGAGGAAGAACTCAGATTGCTAGCCCAGATATTTCATGCATTTTTCTCAAGACTAGGTGCAGGATGAGAGAGGTGATTCCAAGGTGCAGTGGAGGATTTCACTGTATAGTATGTGACAAGATCTACCACCTTTATTCCCAACCTCCAGGTAAGGAGTATGAGTATTTTGTGATTTAATAGCCCTGCTCTTGAGAAGCACTTGTACTTCTGAAGCCATTGTGTGTGGCTTCTCCCAATTACGAGAATGACATTAACTTGAATATAGAAGTGTCTCTTCGTAAACACTAGAAGGTAGAGTACAACAGTAATTTAGATGTTTCTTAAACAATCCTACCTGAGAAGCACTGTAAGATTAGATCTTACAAAGGGAGTGTGAAAAGGTCAAGTTGATGTGGGGAGCTTTGCAAGGAAACAACCTCATCAGAACTTCTCTTGTTGGGATAAGATGTTCAAGCCTTAAAACGAGGAGGAAATGTACATCCAGAGCTGTGCTTTGGGGGTGATGTCATCTTCTGTCCATTGACAGCTCTTGCTATATTCAAAGCCTGACAATGACAAGAAAAGTATCACAGATGCTGGAAACCTGTGGGAGCCATAAAAGATTCCACCAAAGGCAGACAGATTTCTAATGTACCTGCTTTGGTACGTGATTCTTCCAGAGAATGGAAGAGGAAGATCACTTGAAACCCTGAGAGAGTGCACTGACCAGGGGGTGCCTCTAATCATCCATGTGGTACCAGAGAATAAGTCTGAGCACAGCTCTGCCTCTCCTTCCCAGCTGAAACTCCCATCCCTTAGAGATCCCGTGGGCATTTTGTGTCTGCTCAGTAACGAAGTGAGCGTGCTGCCCGCGCCCATCCTGACTCTGCAGCACAAAAGCAAAGCCTATTGAAGTGCTCTGGTGACTGGCTGGATTTCAACTTAAATTGGTGACAACTTACCCAACAGAAGGTGCGGGTGAGTTCAGGAGATTTCTGATTTCAATTAAATTCTACTGAGAAATCAGCACCTGCTGTCCCAGCCTGGTCAGTAGGCACCCGAAAAGCCGCGCTCTGGCCCCATTAACTGCAGCCTGTGTCCATGGAACCCTCACCAACCTTGGCAAGATTTCTCATCAAAGAAAACAACATGTATTTTGGGTTTTTTAAATCAGAGCCTTCTATGGTATCCACATGGGTTACGCCCAGAGCTGGTGCATCTCTTTTCTCTGGAGTCCAGACTTAACTCAGCATTTAATTACAGTACCCCACAAAGGCCCTGCTGCACCTTTTGCAAAGAAAGGATCTCTTTCCCCCTGACTCATAAGCCAGTGTATCATGTTCTCCCTATTTCAAAAATTCCCTGGTTTTACCTGTTACTCTCCTTCAGCCTTTTTCTTGCTTTGCAGCCCTGCAACACCAAGGAACATTCTGACTCCTCGGTCACGCTGATCACATTTTGCTACTTCAATCGGGTAAAATTTCCCAAAGCCTGCAAAGCCAGCTAGATACCTAACAACCTTAAATTTGCATGCATGCTTCATTTTTCAGCTCTCAAGGAACAGGGCATGTAGGGCTTTGACACTGACTCCTTAGGAATGAGGGGTTTTGGCATGGCTGATGCATTTGTGTGTGTTACGTGGCTGATTCTCCTCCTCTGAGGGCAGTAACTTGGTTAGCTTTTAGTCAAACTTTTTCTTCCCTGTCAGCTGATGTGCTCTGGAAACTCATGCACTTGCCAAACCTGACAATTTTTCTTACTAATTGACTCTAATGCGAACTGCTCTATGCAGCCCCACTGCTAGCTGATAAAAAACAAAAAGTAATGAATTTTTGCTTAACTAGCTGATTTAATTAAAATGTTTTATACTGTACTTGTATGGTTTCTATAAATGGAGAGGTAATTTTGTTTAATGAGTTCCTAACCAAACATAACATTCCTGACTGTACATAGCCAGATTTGATAAAGGTCACAAACGCTGCAATTCCACTGTTTGCTTTTGGAAGTCGTGATGATCAAACAGCTTGCTTGGGTACTGGAAATATCCTGTCAGGTTCCCTCTATTCCTGTTTCTACCAGAAATTATTAGTACAGCTTTAGGAGCAGAGGGGGTTCTTCTCTCTATCTGAACACCGTTCATTATCTTTAAAGTGGAGGTGTACTGCCAAAATCCCATCTCCTTGTCAATTAGTGACTTCTCTGCAAACACATTAATTTAATGCCCCTGCTGAAGAGCAGTACATGTTGGAACATCTTGCTGCTAAAACAATAGTTTTCAGAGCTCTTTGACACAAATCATTCATGAATGGCAATTTATGCCGTGATGGTAATGGGATGTGACATGAAGCTATCTCTGATTAAATTTACCACAGCTTACAAGTATTAGTAAATAAAGTTAATACAGACAGTCATTGTAGAGTTCTGGAGGGTGGATAAGGAGAAAATAAGATTATGGATTCCTTACCTGTGCAGTTCCTAAATAATAGCTTCACATAGCACAACTATAATAAATTAAAGTCTAAAATAAAAAGTCTGATCTTTTTTAAAGTACCTTTTTCTCCTGTCTCCAACTTCAGCGAATTCAGCAATGACCTAAATAAAAAAGGAATCAATTACCGTAAAATAAATAAATTTGCTGTTTGTTCTGCAAGCCTTTCATTCTACTGGATGAGAACACAAAATGGAATATCTTTCTATCCTGAAAGATCAAAAACTGGAGAAACTGGTGCATTTTGGAAAAAAAGGTCCTCCAGTGCTGTCCCTGATGTCAGCAAAATGTTGTTTCCTTAGAACACAATTCATGCAAATGTTTATTTTGCAGTGCTCTCATGTTCCCTTTGTTAAAGAACTAAGCTGTATTTTCATTGTCTTATTTTCTGTTTGGTAAATATCATTTTCTCCTGTCCTTTCTGCAGCTACCATGGAAACAAGCAAAAATGCTTCAGATTAAATATTTTTAAATAGATTCTTTTTTTTCCCTGGTAGAAAATGGTACCAGGTTTCAAAACATATATTGATATTGGAGATGAAGGGAAATATGTTTGAGCAACGGACTAAAGGTGGCTTTGTATCCCCTTGTATTGACAAAAATATATTAAAAACACATTGCCTCAGTTAAACCCTATGAGTGACACTAGAAACAAAGCAACCCAAGAATTATTTATTTCCTGAAAAAGGTCTAGTGTGAAGTGTTAAAGATCTGGCATATAAATAAATAAAATTGGCATATAAATAAAACAGGTTAAATCATAAATAATTTTGATACCTGGGAAATAAAGGCCTTATTTCCCTTCTCCAGTTGCAACTACTTTTTATTGCAAGTGCAACTATAATATATTTTAGTGCCGAATCTGGAGCATTTCATTTTTCGGGTTGAACCCTATGAAATTATTAATCTCCCACAAACATATCCTAGGACTCACTCGTTATTTATATGCAGGGAATGGTAGCTTATTTACCCAAACATTAGAGTGATCCAAAATGTTCAGCTAAGCAGGAACACAAAATATGATATTATATTATGTAAATGGCTTTGTGATACGCTCTGCTGGATAATAACTTCCAGATGTCTCCGTAGCCAGAGGCTGACGGATATCAAAGGCAGGTTGGCTGGGAGGGGAGACAAGCCAGCTGGCGAGACTGGCTACTGCTAAGTGTAGCGGAAGGTGGAAGCTGGTGCTTCTTCACACTCACTGGTTTTATTTGTGGGCTACTGAAAAGTCAGCGGCTCGTAGCCTTCTTGTCACGAGCAGGATTGGGCTGGCGGGGCTGCTGGGATCCCACGTGTCTCCTTCTGTCAGGGGATTATTTTTTTGACCTCTTTTACGAGTAGAGGTTGGGTTTAGTCTGAGTCTCCCAAGAAATGAAAGGCTGACGAGCCACAGGCCAACACTGACAGGAGATTATCGGCTCACTAAATGGCTTTTCCAATTTATCCTTTATTCCCAGTGCCAGGTGAAGACAAGGAATATCCCTGAGCTCTCAGCATTGTGGTGGAAGGGGAGTTAGTTGAGGCATCCTACAGCCTCAGCATTTTGGAGTAAGGTGTCCTGAAGCTGCTGGGTTTTGAAGTCTGACAGTCCCTTTGGGGTTTAGCTCTATGTCCTCTTCCAAATGCAGCAGGTCGTGTTCACCATCCTTAAAGGCAATCCTAGACTGAAAAGGGGCTGGAAATTACTCCTGGGAGAGGCCACTGAAGCTGCTGACATGGACTCCAAGATGCCCCTACACCTTCTGTGAAGCAGCCTTGGAGAAGAAAGTTCTTCTCACAGTCCTTATAGATTTTGGAAAAATAGGGTTGTGATTGAGGCTGCACCTCCTCCAACCTCACATTGCTTTCTGAAAGCTTGATCTGCCATCTCAGTGAAAGGTTTCTGACTGACTTCTGTATGTTTTTAATTGATTTCAACTAATAGCCAAAAAAAAATCCCAAAAAGCCAAACCAAAAAGTGGCAAGGGGAATTGCAGGACAGATTCTGCCACTCTGAGGTACAGTTGATCCTCAGCTCTTCAGCTGCCTTATCAGACACGGGGAGGATGGTCTCCAAGAGGCTCTTCCTCTGCCCTGCAACTGCTCATAACAAATACTAGAGTTGCACATTGCAGAGAAAGAAGCATTTATGAGCAGAAGATGCAGGAGCTGCACTAAGATTTGCCAGCACTGGCGTTGTCCATGTGAGGGCAAGAAGCCCACTGGAGGAGACATGGGATAACTTAGAGCCAAGTGTCAATCCCAGGCTTGCACTTGGGCTTGGACTTTAAATAATACAGCCAGCACAGGACTGCTCAGCTGCATCAGGGAGCTCTGAAAGATTCTGCCCCAATACAAATACTAAGGCTTTAGATCCTACTGAATCCAGACTCTCCTAACAAGTTTACATCCCAGCATGGGCTCTTCTCCTGTTGTTTTTCTTCATGCCATACTTTGTAATTACTTTTTCCCCTTGATCTTGATCTATTCATCTATTTTGGCTCAGCTGTACTTCTCTAGCTTATCAGTGTCCTGAAGTGATAGACAGGCATAATTACTGAATTATCTGACTATTTTATATCCTCCTGTAATTATCTTTGTATTACCAAAGACCCTGTTCACATGTTCCATGTTTGGAGTTTGATCCTGTTGTAACGAGTTATAAATGTCACCGTGTAATTTTTGGAATGGAGAGTGGATTTCACTTTCCCCTGGGCAGATGCTTCATGGATTGCCTTCCCTGGTGCTGCACACCACCACCCTCATGCTGTATATAAGAGAGTCACAAAAGCAATGTGAGGGAAACCACCCCAAAGCAGCAGCACTAGAGGTGCCTAACATGATTTTGTGAAGGACTTTGGACAGTTTATGTTCTGTTTGGCACTACAAAAGGTAGAGGAATATTTTATCTTTTGAAAATGTTTCTTAGATTCCATAAAGCATGTGGCCAGTGAGGCCATGAGAAAAGGAGCAGTTGTCATCTCAGTAAAAACTGTTATTCAGCAAAACCAGAATTGGAAGCTGTATTTTAGAATTATTTGAATTTGGTGTCACATTCTGCTTTTGAGTTGAACTTTAGACTCTTGCAAGCTCAAAAATACTGGAGAGTTTTCTGGGGCTCACAGTTCGACAATGCTGTTATTCCAGATATGTTCCGGGATGTTTCAGTCAGAGATTTGAATAGTTCTGGCATTTATACTCACCAGACTTTGTTACTGCATTTGTCTCACAGCTTTTAAACAGCAGAAAACATGTACAACATATTTAAACAACACCAGAGAAATTAAGGTCATGAGAATGCATTGTCAACAAATGAAGATAAAAAAGAGTTGTTTAAAAAAAGAAAAAAAAAACGTTGCAAGATGCTTTTGAAATTCTACATATCGGATTCAGAGCCATGTTGATGATTTATTCTAATATAGGAAAACATCATCAAGAGTGACAAGCAAGCTAGTCACTGTCTAGTCACCTGCCAGCAAGTATTTCATACAGACTAAAAAGGCTGGTATTGCCTTGCTGAGCTGACACTAATTATTTCAGTATACACAGAGCTTTGGGACTCGTGTTAATTCTCAAGTCTCTCTTTAGTTCAGACTCATTCCACTGCGTAAACTCAGCAGAGCACAAATTATTTGACCATCCTTTCATAATCTGTCCCCATGCTCAGTTGCCAATTATATAAACTGATCCAAATACCTGCTCTCAAAGGGTTCCCATTTGGGAATCACAAGCCAATTAAAAAAAAATAGGGGATATCCACTATTCAGTGGCTCATGTCTAGTAGTCCTATTTCATGTTGTCATGCATTTCTGGTTATCTTCTTTAGATAACATTGTTTTCATCACTGTTCAGAAAAAAATACCTTTCTGGCAATAAAGTAGTTTTTAAATGAAACTTCTTTGGATATAGCATTGCATCCCATGGGAAGGAGGAGGTCAGCAGTGCTTACCAGTATCCTGAATATCCCAAGAAAGTCTCCCACTGCCACACAATGATTCTGTTTCTTTGTTTATTGCACATTGTTTATTAGTAAGCATTCTAAGAGCAGCATCTAAATACTGAGCATGGTGCTGTGATTTTGTTGAAGGTGTGTAAACAGCACTTAGGTGAACACAACTCGTGAGTGTGAGACAGGATTTGAGGAAGGTGCCTCTGTGTGTGACTGAAAAGACCACATATGTCTGTTCTGTGAAAATTCAGCTCTGGATCAGGCTTGGTTTTAAGGTTTGCAGTAAAAATAGCTGCATTTTGGCACAAATGCTTCCAGTCCTTGTAGCCAGTGGATGTCTGGCCTCCACAGGTAATAGAGATCAGAGCCATGACCAAGATGCTGTGCGCAGCTTCAGGATCTCCAGTCTTTCTGGAGAAGGTCCACACAGCTCTGGAGCCACATCTGAGTTTAACAGTAAACTTTCATGTACTGTTTAGTTTTTATATACTGTATAGTCTTGAGGCGACTGCCTGTTTCTTTCTCTTTCTTCTCTCCCAGTCAGGAATTGAAATGTGCTAATAGATGGATTTGCATCAAACTGAAAGGCCCGAAGCAATCATTCCCACTGAAACAGTGCCTACAGATAACTGCTTGGAGGGTGTTTGGGATTTTATGTTTGGAGTAAGACAAAAAGTGAATGTGGCTCAAAATGGCAGGAGCCTCAGAAAATGCTTTGATAGCTTTTCCTGAATTGCTCTTGTGTATTGGGGCATTGCGTTTGGGGTGAGTGGGTTTTTTTGGTTTTGATATTTTTTTTTTTAGAAAAATAGCTGAAAATTGTAATATTCGGAAACCAATATTCCCACTGGATCTTACCTCAAATGAAAAGAATGTGACTTGCAGTCTTTGTGATTTATGAAAGTTTAAACATTTTCTGGTGGGAGTGCAGGTCACCATATGGTAACAAAAGTCCTTGCTAGTTATCTTTTCTACAGACTTTCAGAAGTAATTGCTGGAATCTTAGAAGACCATAAAGTGTTCAAGTATTAGGACTGCATAACTTCTGAAGAGCCTTCCCAAATCTACATTTCATTGATTCATCATTCTATAAGGCACACATTTTCTAATAGTGAGCCAGTCTCTCTAAGTCAAAGCCATGGACCCACCATTTCCATTTTTATTCATAGCACTGTAACATTTCCAACACCAAATTATTCCAAGCAAAGAATCCATAGTTTAGAAAAAAAAAAAAAAATCACAAAGGACTCAAAGTCACAGCAAATAATGAAAATTTACTGTGCTTGGGATGTATTACACTTCTCAGGCAGTGTGGGGTGTTTATTTTGGGATTTGTGTTCAAAACCCAGCTCTCATATAAAGATCTTTTGTTATGAAGCACTGAGAATCTGAACTATTGCACCTTTGCAGCCATGGGGCTGACTCTCCCTCTGGCTGGAGTTGGGTTCATGTGGCAGAATAGTTTTGTAGAACCACAGACCGCAGGTTTTTGTAGCCCTGCTTCTGCTTAATACCAGGCTATTGAGTTGGACCCATGACATGGACTGTAAAGGAATCCTCTCCTATTTTTTGTGTTCTGGTAGATTGTACTTAGGGGAAATTTGCAGCAACTTCTTTACTGCAGTGCTCTGCTGCATCTCCTTGCAGCTGGAATAATGAAGACGGTGCATTCTGGGAGGCATCTTGACTTGGGAGTGACAGCTCCATATATTTGTGAATGGCTTAGCTGATGAGGGTGTTAGGTCATAGGTTGGACGTGATGATCTCCAAGGTCTTTTCCAACCCAGCTGATTCTCTGATTCTGTGTTTCTGTGAAAACCAAGTGGCAGCAGAGCCGCCAGTAAAGCATGCTGTGTCGTTGTTCTGTGTGGCCGTTGATGCCACTGTTGGGACAGTCCCTAAAGAAGCAAGGGAGAAGCTAACTGGCTGTGTTTTCTTGTTTCCAAAACAGCCCAGAGGAAGGAAGGCACTGCCTGGGGAGCTGGTGCAGCAGCAGAGTGACACCCTGCTGCCGTGGCGGCAGCACCAGAGTGCCAACGGGCTGCGGCGGCAGAAGCGGGACTGGGTCATCCCTCCCATCAACGTGCCAGAAAATTCCAGAGGGCCCTTCCCACAGCAGCTGGTTCGGGTGAGTTAAAGGCCAAAACAGTGATAATAGTGCTAACAATAACGGCAATCTCATAATGGCTCTGGTGAAGCAGTAGGCATGGGAAGACTGGCTCAAAGCACAGGCTCTCTCTGCTCTCCCTCCCTCCTGCAGGAATAGTTGCCTTTTCCATGCCGCTCCAAAGCGCCTCGCCCCAGTTTCCCTCCCCAGCTGACGGCAGCCTAATCGCCTCCTTCCAGCCAGTCCCTCCCGAGACGCTGGCACTGCTGCCAGGATGGCACGTTGCCCACGCTCTCATCCAAGAAGCGGCTGCAGGTGTAAAAGCCGGGCTCGGTGGCACCCAGCAGCGAGGGTGCTGCATCCTTCCCTCCCTGTGCCCATCCCGGACAGATGCGCGGCGGTCCGGGGGAGGTTGGCTGCCTGCCGCCACTGCAGATGGATCCCGCAGCCTCCCCTGTGTCACCGCTTTCTTTCTTCACAAGGATAATCTCTGAGATCAAGTTTACCCGTGTGGTTTTTCTGTGATGATTATGGGATGACAGGAAAAGCAAAGGAAGGGAAAAGGAGTGTTTTACAGAGGCATTTGGTTGATTTATTGTTGCTGGTGATAAGTGTTAGCGAAATACAAGTGCGTGTTGCTATTCCTCTTGTGGGTGCTGGTTTCGGGGTTTTGGAGCAGTCGAATGATTATCTGTAAAAAAAAAAAATTATGGCAACAACTATAAAATTTCAGAAGTTATTTTGAGTAGCAGTGGTGTGTCATTGGCATCCCTCCTCAGAAAGTTCATTCAGTCCTTTTGAAGCAGTGCCTGGATTCACATGAGTTGCATCATTACCTGTTTCTGTGTCTGGGAGGAAGGGGCATGTTCCCAATTCAAGCAGGGATTGGAGAATCTTGGATTGTTGGTGTCAATTCTCTGTACAATAAGGACTAAAAAGTACCAGGTGGCAAATATTCTTACATCTGTCCTGGCAAACCAGTGAGGGAAGCCAGGGAGTCTGCATGCTCAGTGGTGCAGGGTATGGGGTGATCCATTAGAGTGTGTTGTCCTACTAAGCTAAAGAAATGTTTGAAGAGGAGAACAACCTGATGTGTCAAAAATGCCTTTCTAAGTTAATAATTTAGATTAAATCATGAATTCCTGTGAAAAATAAAGGGTAGTACTTGCAAAATGAACTTGTGCTCTCTTCCATTCCCTACTGATTTCTTTTGAGTTTTGACTAGACAGCAAAGAGGACAACTTGGCACCAGCTTACCATGGCAAATTTGTTGATTTATAAGGACTGAAATCTCTGTGGCACTTTTTACCCTACAGTCTGGAGATGAGACAGAAGGACTCAACTATGCAAAATTCTAATATTAATGGAAATGACAAATAATAAATTTTATATAGGTACAGAAGAATTTGTATTCATCACTTAGACTACTGGTAACCTTGGAAAGATAACCCAGCTTATGGAAATACAGAACTCCCAGATTTTCAACAATATATTCTGTTGCAGTTTTTCAAATACAGATGCTAGAGGAAACACTGAAAACAAAGCAAAAATGGGGTGGGAAATTAAAAAAAAAAACAAAGTGGCTTACAAAGGGCTGTTTTCCTCTTCACCTGACGTGCAGAAAGCATCATAATGACAAGGAAGATCATACAAAGAGTGGAGCTTGATTAAGCATGAGCCCCCTGGTGTTTCAGGCTTGAATTGAGTTTCTGCTCCTCTGCAGCATCTGGCCCTTTTGCCAACGCCTGAATGTGAAGCTTGGGTGATTCCTATCAGGAGTTACAGCTCCCTCCGTTAGACTTTGCTCTTTAATTATCCAGAATAGGACAAATCAGCATCTTCAAAGACCAGCACTATCTGATTATTTCCATGCACATAATCTTCAGATTGCCCTGGAGCATTTTGCTGTCTCCTAAATCTAGGTAAGAGTTTTTAACTGATTTCCCATGCTTTTGCTCACTGGGCACTGAATATTTTTGTGTCCATCTGCTCACAAACTGGAACCAGAAGTGCACATGTGAAGTTGCAGCTCAGATCTCATTTGTACAGAAGCAGGTCTGTCACTGTTTTCTCTGCTATTTTTTATATAAAACATTCAAACCTATTGCTGGTTCTTGGCGACACAGCATTTTTTGGTCCAGAAAGACCTGTCTGAGCTTCCATCTTGTAGGTATAACTAATGGAAACCAATCCTTCCATAGTGCTGTCTTTGGTTCTGGCTTCCTCCAAGAAGAGGAAGGGATGGCATGAAAAATCTCATCACTAAAAAAACCAAAAAGCCCTACCAGAAGTACATTTTCATAGAACCACTTGCTGTTTGCGTTTTTATAGGTCAGACTAATTTGAAATGCATAGGCAAATCTTTCAGGTTCCCTCCTACTCCTGCTTCCTATTGTGAAGGTAAAAATTCCATTTTATGGAAGTTGATTAGTTACTTGTCAGTATTTTTAGCAAGGCTGTGCCTGAATGAAGTTTAAATCATAGCAAAGGTGAATGCAGCTTGATGGGAGCCACATACCTCGAAAGGCAGCCCTATCTGGTTCAGCTGGGATCAACTATAATTCTCTGCTCATTAAACCATTTCATTCTGACAAAATACGTTAAATGAAAAAGTTTTTAGAGAAAAAAAAAGAAAAAAGGAACATTATCCCTGCCAAAAAAACCCTTCTGTTAATTACAGGGTTTTTTTCTTTCAGAGGAACATCCATGTCTGTTCATATACATCAACCACACTAACTAGGAAATGTGTTTCAGAAAAAATAATACATGAAAAATAATAATAGGAATTTCCAATTAATTTTGGCTGCTGAAAAGATTTACTTTCTCTTTGAAGAATTTAAATAAACATCTGACATTTATATGCTAAAAATAATTTGTTAGTATAAAAAATGTTTTGTAAATTCTCCTTTTGTCTTTGAACTGAGAAAACAGTTATCAAAATTTATTGATATATGCTTATTTATTTTGGAAACATTTATGAAAAGCTTGGATTTAATTTCCTTCTGCTTCACTTCCACCTTTGTACTAGGAATAATATTGTACATGCTGTGAAATATTTCACTGTAGTGAGGCTAATTTCATTACTAATTGTCAGGTACTCTCATTATTATAACTGAAGTCCATAAAAATGCCTATTAAAAATAAAGAAACAATATGAAATCCCCCTCCTTCTCCAAGCAAATGACTCATGCAGGCACACTGATCAGCTAAGATAATATATTAAATAGTTGCACCCTTGCTGAGTTCTGTCTATTTTCTCACTGACTCATCCTTTTTAGCTACACGCGTAGCTAATTCTTAATTATCTATTATCTAATTATCTATTAGCTTATCTTGTATTTCATCCTCTTTTGAACTTCAAAAAGAATCTCAGGTTTGGATCCACAAGTCAGTCTCCATCTGCTTCTAATGGGAATCTTGACTCAGTTTTTGAGGCAAGTCGTGGTCCATCTCATTGGGCTACATGAAAATAATTCATTTAAAAAAACAAGTCTTGTGCAGAATTGGCCTTTGGTCATCTTTGAAATGCTTAGATAATGGGCTCTTCTATCAGCCACTGCAACTCCTTTGTGTTCTCCTTTGTGGGAGTTCCAGACTTTCAGTTCATCTCCAGAACCTTTGCAGAGCTCTTAGAGCCTCCCATCTGGCACTTCACAGACCCTAGTTTTTCTAGCTTGCCTTTATTAATCATAGAACTGAAAAATGTATTGTTTTCCTGTTAGATCTCTTATGATAAACAACTTGTTCATTGTCATTAAACCAGCATGAAAATCTCCTGAGGATGACCAAGCCAGGATCTTGGTGCTCTCACAAACTGCCTTGATTGCATGCTACAGGCACAGCATGGGCTCCCACATCCGAGCACTGGTGATCTCAGCCACAAGAATACTAGAAATAACCTGATGTGTGTAACAGGGAATAAGAGGGAAGGATGCATTTTATGTAAATTTAATCAGAAAGTCCTGAAGTGGCTTGGAAAGTTGGCAGAATATAATATACCTGAAGGCTCTTGTGTTGTTGCTTAGCAGAGGAGTCATTGTCAGGTCGGGTTTCCAGCAGCATGGGGCATGTTGAGGGAGCAGAGAGCTCCTCTTGACACACTGCAGCACCCTGTGGTGGGCTCTCCTGGGTGGGTTTAGAACATCTTAAGCTATCCTGTGACATTGAATATTTAGTATGAAAAAAGTTGATGCAGACTCTCCATCTCAACAGCCTGTTTGTGAGCCACAGCCCAGCCTGGCGCAGGAAACGGGTGAGACAGCTCTCCCAAAATCTGAAATCCTGGTGCTGGAGACACACAAGGCACACTGAGCTGTGAAATCCCTGCTAGCTTGGACCATCAGCCCCCAATGCTGTCATCTTTGCTCCTCATGGCTGTTTCAGTGTGTGCCTTTGCACTGTTTTAAATAGTTTTATTGTAGGAAATCTCTCTTGCCTCCTCTATCACAGCGTTGCTCACTGCTGTGAAATTGGCAGTGCAGAATCCATTAGCTCCCAGCTGCAAGACAGATGGCATCTGTCTGTGGTGAGAGAAGGTTTGTTGAGAAAAGGCCTTGCAAATACTTCCCAAAGGACATCAGACCTTACTTTTCCTGAGAGAGATGCAGACAGCCTTGATTACCAGTAGACCTAGATCTTCCTTGCTCTCCACAGGAACAGGTGTTTCTTTTGCCTTACCAGCCACACACACTCACAAAGAAAAGAAAAGGCTAGTTCTGGCTCTCAGTGCACCTCACCTTTGTGATGCCCTACAAGCATCATCAGCTGAAATTCAGAATGAGGAGGTTTGGTCTTTATTGTAACACTCAGACTAAGATAAGAAGGAGCAAGTCCAGAGGGGGGAGAGGAGAGGTGACGTGGTGCAGGTTGTGGTGCTCTGGAGAGTCACAGCCTTTCTTTGAAAGCTCATTCAGGGATGTGGATTGAGACAGTTCTTGGCTCTACTGCAATTTCACACCACAAACCAACCTGACACCAAAGAGGAAAAAATGAGCAGGAAAATGGTTCATTAAATGCTCATCTTGCCATGGTCTTGGCTCTCCTCTGTGTCTGTGTGTGTGTGTGTGTGTGTGTGTGTGTGTGTTACCAAACCAGGGCTCACATATGACTCACAGAATGAATGAAGAAAGTGAAGTATGACACAGTGCTGCTTTCTTGATGTGTCCATTTGAAATTCCTTTAAAACCTACAGTCTGGAGCCAGTTCCTAAGCATATTCCACACTGTATGTGCTGCTCAAAGGACGTCCCTTTGCATTCTCCCTGCTGATGCCATTCTCAGTTTCCAGGATCCACCAAAAAAGAAGGGCAGATCCTGATGGAAAGGACACATCTCTGCCAGAGCTGGTGGGGCTACCCCAGTGTGTGCCATTTGGGAATCTGGGTTGAAAAAGCAGATGCCCAGTGCTTTATGGGCTTTCCATGCACACGCACATCCAGCATTATGGATTGAAAAGTGCAGCTACAGCATAAATGCTCCATTTAAAATTCTCTTACAACAGCATTCAAGCCTATACTGTAATTATACATATTGTATTTCCTTGTATTCAGACCCATAGGGAATTTATATTGTCCTTGCTAAAGCCAGAGGGACTGAAGGAAAGCAGTCATTTAATGATTCAGCTGTCTTGGGCTCTATGATTTAATCAATCATATGAAAGAAATTTTTAGATTCTTTGTGTTTAGAGTTCTCTTGTCTGAGCAGAAAATGTTCCCTTTTTGAATTGCTTTAATAGCTGTATTTATGCAGCTGAAAGTTCCTTAAGAAATGAAAGTAAAATCAAATTGCTGAGAATGCCTAGATAATTTATCGGAGAATATTCAATTAGAATATATTAATATTTTAGATTTCCATCATTAATTTAATATTCAGAGATTTAATTTAGTCGTTGAATTGCTGTAGTGCCATGCGTGGGTAGATTGTTAGGCTGAGTGCTTAAAACACCTGCCTCAAATGGGTGAATCTCACTGATTCCCAAGAGCACAAACGCCTTTCTACTGACATAAGTCTTGCAGCAAAAACTCAGACACTAAATCTTGCCTGTGCTCTGCATTTTTCCATAATTGCAGAAAGGAATAATACAATCTTCTATCAGAAAGAAATGCAAGAGCCTTATTTATTTATGCATTCAAATCCAGACTGAGGGGGAATTTGGTGCTCTGTGGTTCTGAGTTTGTCAGTGTATTACTGTAGAATTTCATTTTGCCAGACTGGCCTTGTCACTTACTCAAGGAGAACCGTCGTAAGTGAGGTTGGGATTTAAAGGTGATTGACACTTTGCAGACAGATATCAAGGACTCCTATTGCCCAGTTCAGCTAAAAAAGCTGCCCTTGAGTTTTTTGCCATTTGCCAGGATGCTTTGGGAATAGTAACGTGAGTGGAAAAATGCCCCACTAAATCATAAAAAACCTAAATCATAAAATGCCATTTGATTTGGAAGTGATGAATCTCCTTTGAATGTAGCATCACAGTTGCATGAAGGAAATGGAACCATTTTTAATTTCTCACACAACATAAAAATTGATATTCTCAGAAGCCACTGGAAGCAGTGAGACTTCTCCTACTGATTGGGGAAGCATGACATTTCAGAAGTCTCAAAAATATTAATAATATTTATGATTAACTTCAAGTCATTAATTTCGGGTGCAGCAAGTCGGACTGGGAGGAGACTGGGATAACAGACCTGTGGTCTGACCTTGTGGTTGATGTTTCAAACTGTTTTGCAGTCACTCAGTATCCCCTGAGGCAGTGGGGTGAGATAAACTAGCAGAGATTTGTAACTCTGCTACCAGTGACTACTGGTTAAATACAAATTTTAAGTGAGAGACACAGAATGATAGAATTGTTTAGGTTAGAAAGGACCTTTAAGATCCTCAACTCCAGCTGTGATCCATAGAGCCTTTGCTCAGGTATTTTTCCATGCAGGTTCTGACTTTTTCAGCCTGCTTGCACCACTGAGGATGTCCTTTCTCTCACTGATAAGAAGCTGAGTGGCTTTGTTTGAGACCCCAGAGCTGTTGCTATGGCCATGGGCAGCACTCTCTGGTTATCAGCATCAGGACCTGTCCTTGGGTTATTTGAAGAATCTCACAATGGACTCAGATTTTAATGGAGTGGTCAAAAATCTTCTGCTGCTGGTTATGTTCAGTCACATTATTCCATGTCTGACTCCACTGCTACACCTGTGCATCAGGTCTGTTATACACAGGTCACTTTTCATAGCCATGCAAAGGTGCTTCCCTGCTCTCTGCTGGCTCTCCACCAATTCCTCCACCACCATCACCCCCATCCAGCCCACACCTCTTAGCTCCAGCTTCACATCGGGAGCAAGAGATTCAGGAAGCACAGAAGGATAACTACCCCTCAAATTGTCATCACAGGCGTACTGCAAAAGTGTTCATCAGTCACTCCAAAGAGTATTTAGCTATAATACCCCATTGCACATATTGCAACATATCATTACCTCCCATCCTCTGCAGAAAGTGAGATAACTGTAATAGCCACTCGGGCTGGCTGTCATTACGTGTACAGGCAAAGGCAGGAAGGCATAGTCAGAGCTAATGCACACAGCCCATGAAAGCTATTGAAAATCTGTAAAGACAGTGTACACAAAAACAGTGGGTTAATTTGCTTAGAAAAGAGCTTTGGTTTTGCTCCTGCCTTTCCCAAAGTAAAACAGTAATAATGAAAAAAAGCTGAGACACAGCAAAGAACTCATAATCTGCCTCTGCTGCAGGAGTTCATTCTTTAACACTCATCACCCACATTAGGTGACTGTGGGACTTGGCTTCCTTGATGAGTTGAAATGGAGTCCCAAAGTCAGAGTGGTGTTGTGTGGGTGTGAGTTTGGATTTGCAGAATGATGGTGCAGATATAACCTTGACAGGTTGCTGAAATTCACTGTAGCAGGCTGGGATGAGATAGGAAAAAAAAAAAAATGTACAGTTTTCATTTCCTTACTATTGCATATGTTCTTGATAGACCAATGAAGAATTAAATACAGTGCCCTGGAATTTCAGGTGTCAGCTTTTGAGATTTTAGAGAATTTACTCTTGGGCTAATTTTAAGCTCTCACTGTTGTGGTTAATTGTTTTTTTGTTTTGTTTTTTTTTTTAACAGCTGAGATTTTCAGTGATTAAAGGCGTCACCATCTAAATCCTTTCTTAGCTGTCTCTAATGCAGGCTGATGAAAGATGTACACAATGGGGTAGTTTACCAGTTGGATTAAAGGCCCCATTTCTTTGCAGTTTGTCCTTTCCCATAATTCTTACCACATTTTTAATAATTACCATATTTATAATAACATTCATATTTATTGCTAATTTCCTTAATTTAAAGGACATTTTCCTCCTATACGAAGAGTTAGACAACTTAAAAAGCAAACAAACAAAACCTTGGATTATATTAAGGGAAACATTTTGCCCAAGGCAATTTGGATATCTGCAGATGGTGGTACTGAACATTTTGGCCCTTGTTCAGCAGAGATTTTAAGAATGTGCCTAAATTTGAGCCTTTAAGTAACTCCAGTGGCTCTTCAGAATTTATTTGTTGATTGGAAACGAAGGACATGAATAATGCCTTACCAGATTAATGTGCAGTACTGACCTCTTTGGCCACGTTTATAGTTTTTATTAGATTCCCAATTTTAATTACACTTCTCTGAGTGTACTGGTAGTGTAGGGAGAGCACACTTTCAGATGTACACGCACATCAGCCTTTGCATATGTCCTTTTTTTTCCTAATAGACACTAGAACCTGCCTTGAAAAGCCACCCAGTAGACCTTGGTTGCATTTTTTGGGCACTGGGTAAAGAGAGCTGAATTCTTTCCCCTCCATGAACCAACTCATGCATCCCCTAAGAGCCCCTGCAGCTGCTGAACCTGCCATGTACTCCTCCTTGTCACAACAAACTACCTGGCCCTGCCCTCCCCTTGAAGAGTTTTACCTGAGGAATTCCCCTTTAGGAACCAGGTTTTGGAAACCAGGACTATCCTTTATGACTCAAGTTGTAAACTCCTAAACCAAAAAGTTTCTCATGGAAATATTAACAGATCCCTAAATGCCATAGTGCTGGTGGCATTGCTGGGACATTTCCCTTCCTGACTCCTCCTTCCACTCATGATCTCTGCTCATTTTAATCAGAACATCATGACCTGAGGAGGGGTTTGCATCTGTGCTTGCTTGTAGCCCTTTGGGGCTGTTTTGCAGTTGACTTATTTGTTTGATTTGTGCTTCGAGGCTTTGTGTGCTGTAACATTTATTTAGGCAAAGAACCTAATTTTCTTGTTGTTAAAAGAGGGACAGTTTAAGGAAGAAGAAAAACTGTGTGGGCTTGTTGTTTCTGTCTAAGAAATGAAAGGCATGCATTGTGTGGTGAAGATTGGACATGGAGCCCATGCTTTGAACCTTTGAGGGAATTTGCAGTGCATGTGCCTCTGTGCTAGTTAAACTCCTCTGTGGAAAAGGCAGAGCTGCAGTGCCCCCATTAGTGCAGGACTATGAAAAATTCGTTGGGAATGGCCAATTTTCCACATTTCCAAGTCACTGTGAAAAGGTATGGCAACTAAAATGCAGAGTTTCTGATCACACTGTGAGCTAATTGGAGTTATTTCTGAAGTAACATTACTGGAAGGGAGCATATTAGTAGAAAGAGAAAAGGAAACCAAGATTAAGGATCTGCACTAAAAAGTGTTACTAGTTAATCCAAGTCCTCGGAAGGGATTTGTGTGAGTTGGAAAACAAAAATAAACATTTGGCCAGCTTACATTTTCAGTGGTGTGGTTTGCAGTGAAGTGATGACACAATTTACTTGCCAGTAAGTGGCATTCAACTGCCTCTAACAAAAAGAAATTACAGTAGAAGAATCAGACATCATCAGAGCATAAATCTTTTATGGAAGATTATAGCAGTTATTTATTATTTGAAAGCAAAGAATTGAGAAGCAAGGTGGCAGTTTTCTTTCAGTCATGGGAAATGCTTGCTGTAATGTCTCCATGGAAAAAAGGAAAATGCTACACCAAAGTGTTCCCATTCAGCTCAATGGCAAAAGCACTATTCGTTAGCATCTGTTTTTGTGGGGAAACTCCTGTTAAGAGAGGAATTTAAATATCAGAGGAAGCATTTCCAACAACTGTCTGGGTTTACCAAATATTTTTCAGACAGTGTTATGTTTATGGCACAGGTTTTTGTATGCTAAAGAAAAGGCAATTCAGAATTTATGAAACAGCTGCTGTGTCTTTTGAGCACCTAAGGGACAGAATGACACAACATATATGTATTTCTGAAGTCATTGGAAAGAAACAACCCAACAACTTTCTGTACTCCTTTTGAACCATAACCCATGGTATCTGCATGCATTAAAATATTTTCTTTTAATTTTTTAATTAGACAGAATTTAACATTCGGGTATAACATGCTATGAGGAAATCAGCTCTTTTTCTACTCCTTCTCTATCCATTTAGTTGTTAAATGTCCCCCTCCCTTCCTTTTTTTTTAAACTCTTGTTCTTAATGAGACTTCCTCCTTCTCCCCATGATTCTTTATGTAGGCAACCTTAGCTCTTGATTAATCAGTAATTAGGGAAGGAGTCATACTGATTTCAAGTCTTTAGTATCATACTCTCCAGCTGAAATTCAAAACTAAAATCTGAAGGAAAGCCATAGTGTCAATATTATGCTCTATCTAACCATATGATGACAAAAATCACATCAGAGTCAGACCAGGCATATCTATTTATATAGGCACAAATCTGTCCTGCTTGATATCGAGTGTAACACAATCATAATTCTCTCCCACGGCTGCTTTCTCACACATTCCCTGCCTTTGTCACCAGCAGCATTCAATATTTCGCCTTAAAGTTTACTACACCCTCTGTCATCTCATCTGACACGTAGTGTTTCACTTCACTCCGTGTTTGCTGAGCAGTTAGGGCTCAATTCAAAGTTTAATGAGCCCTCATTAACCTCCGTGAGCTTTGGATCAAATCCTTGTAGTCTAATATGGAAATAATGCCGGGGTATTATGGAGTTAAAAGCTGCCATACAGTGGTCTGAGGATAAAGTCACTGCGGGCGGGCGGCTTAATGGGGTATTAATTGGATAGAGGGTATTCATAAGTACTGAGCACTGAGTGTGGATGTTGTTGAAAGAAGGGAGTAAATGCTGAATGATCCTAAACTAAGGAAAACTTAAGGTTCCTTTTGCATCTGTGCTGTATCTCTTCTTTAGCATTTAGGGAGTTCATGCTGGTGGGGAAGAGTTTTCTGGCCCAGGTTGATGGGTGCTGTCACTCATCTTCTCTCTCATCCTCCTGCTCTGAAGTCCTGCCTGCCTTGGCTCCATCCAAATCGTTCTTCCAGAAACTAATTGTTAGCAAAACAGCGGTGCTGTTGGAAAGGAGATGCTAATTCCACAGGCACAGCTTTTGCATTTCCTCTTTTTGTCTTCTCTGGGGTAAGGTGCCTTCAACACAACATTTAACCCAAAATGTTGGTGTTGCCTGAGCTCTTGGTGCCAGTCAGTCCCCCAGCAAGGCTGTC
This sequence comes from Certhia americana, assembly GCA_018697195.1. Taxonomy (NCBI): domain Eukaryota; kingdom Metazoa; phylum Chordata; class Aves; order Passeriformes; family Certhiidae; genus Certhia; species Certhia americana. Next base: position 8,692,925 of record CM031874.1, on the reverse strand, counting down.
TCTCTATTCCTATGGACTGCTTGCAATATTCCCTGGGGGCTCGAAGACCTCCACCAAGCCACATCAAGGCAGTGTACATTCAGTATTTTAGTCTATTCCCTTGGGTGTTTACCCTTTTTGTACCCGAAATACTGTTAATTTTTGGAAAAGCTCCACTTCTTCCTCAGGCAGTGTGCAGAGTATGATCAGGAACAGCAAAGAATTAGACTTTGTTGGCACAGATTCCCTCAAGGTCTGAAGGCTACCTGGGTCCCTTAGCAGATCCTGCCACATGCCCAGGGCCACCACGGCAGGGACACCAGGGCTGCTGCTGCCCTTTCTGAGCTGATCCTGCCTGTGCAGCCTGGAGGGTTTGGGATCTGTGACACCGTCTCTTCACCAGAGAACTGGGACTGATGCCTTTCATTTATTTATCTTAGATATTCTCTGTGCTTCTTGCCTTTTTTGAGGAGCTGTTCCTTTCCTTCTGTGAAGCCACAGATGCAACACATCCTGTCTTTCTCCATGCAGCCAAGTGCTTTTCCCTTTGGGCTGGTGACAAGCCACTTATTTCCTCCATATAGCTAAGGAAAAAAAGAACAATCACATATGTAACCATTACAGAAATGGTTTTCTGGAAACTCTCAATCCATATCACCAGAAGATATGTCCTCATTCTCTTATTTTTAAGCTAAGGGCTGTGTAATAGTTGTCTCTGTACTGCTTGTGTGCCAGCCTGCAGTTCCTGCCTATCCTAATCCCATATGGGAGAGGCTTGAACTTATTTGCTAGGAAGGGTTAGGAAATTCTGCTTGATTTGGTGCTCTCCTTTTTTATTCTTCAATTGATTAAGCACCTGCTAAAATAAGTCTTCCATTGGAGGAGTTCCATAATGTCCTTCCCTCTAGAGCAATACTGCAGCCTATACACCTCCCTTCTTTGGGACTTCACATTTCCAGTTCCTGTCTCCTCTTCCCCCTTTTCAGCTCTTGCTTTCCCATTTTTGTTTTTGCTGAAGTGCATTCCCAGAGAGATCTTTCCACACGTTTTCTCTGTCTCGGGTGGTCCCTGTGCTGCTGCTCAGCCATCCAGGATCTGTCACAATCCCTGCAAACTGTGAGGCTGGATGAAGTCTTGGCTGTCTCTAGTTCTTGTAACGTCAGTTCCAAACCTTTCTTCTCAGTCGGAAATATTTTTTAAAAAATTTTAAAAACCCCACAAACACCTAGACTTGTGGTGTCTCCAGAAATTGAGAATGTAAATACAGAGCAATCTGTGATGAAACTTGGAGCATTCCCACTGTCATCTCTCCATGGATTTCTGTACCAGTTAAATGTCACCACTCCAGTTTTCTTGAAAGGCTGCTGTGTTTTCCTACAGGACAGTGTGGGTGGAAGTGTGGACATTTCACAACCAAGGGTGTTGCTTTAAGGGCTGAATCAAAGTGTGGGAGAGTTCATTAATCTTTTCCATTCAGTTTTCCTGATTGAGCTTTTTTTATTTATAATTATATGTCTGTCTGATTGAGAAAGCTATTTAGCCATTCAATGATGAATGATCAAGAAGAAAGGATGGACAGGATGTTTTTAAAGCCTTTCAGCCCCATAGTTGTAGCCACTTATACTGATAGCTTGCACTGGAAAATGGAATGTGAATCAGAGAAAACGTGGGGAATAATAGAAGGAAAATTCAGAATCCATTTCTGATGAGTTATATTAAACCCAAAGATCTTCCACTTCATCGAGAAATTATTTAAGTTTTATGCAGCTTTTGAGATTATGACAAGCTGAACAACTTGTTCTGGCTTGGTGCTCGAGCGCCATATGGTACTACTTCAGCAATTTGATGTGATATTATGAATAAGAGTGCATGAGTAGTGAAATGTTTGGGGTTTTTATATCATATTGGCCTTCTGCAATAGACATTAAAATGAATTCTGTTTAGAGTAAGGCAAGGGGAAAAATAAAAAAACCCAGACCTGCAGGTTTCAATAGCATAATTGCAGCAAGCAAGTGGAAAATGAATCTGTGGTGATTAGGAAACCAGTTGCTGACAGATCTCTTGGACAGGTGGGGATAACCCATGTTCTACAGGCCCTGTTCTTCTTTTAGATTTTCTCTGGTACAATGCTTGTATTCTCCTAAAGGAAAAACCTTTATATGCTGTTTTCTATGTTCAGGACTAGTAGTTTGCAAATAATAGTTGTTATGCACGTGGAAATTGACTCTGTGTGTAAATATAAAATCTTAGGCTAAGCTTTTAATCTCAGACAAGTATATGAAAGCAACAGCAAAAGATAATGATAAAATCTCAATGTCCCTGTCTGAAGAAGGGCCATCACTCTTCCTTGTATTACTTTCCCACTAGTTTTAGGAAGTTGCTTTCTCAAATTTTGTTGCTGAAAGCAGTTCATGGATAGCAGGATGTGACTGCCAAATTTTGGAGGCTCAAGTAATGTGGAGATGGGAGGTCTGGTACAATTCACAGGCTGTGGTCTCCCTTAGTGTGTCAGTACTTACTGAATTCTAGAGACAAAACAAATCCCACCCCTACCAATATATATGTGTATTTTTATATGTGTGATAGATTTGAACTGATGGTTTGTGTAAATCATATATCTGGTGTGCCCAGAGAGGATGGGACTGGTTCTCCAGTACAGATCTCACAGGAGGAATCTCTGGGGGGCAGAGGGTGGCACAGGCTCTGCCTGAAGATTCACTGGAATAACTAGTGGGACTGAACACCTGCCTGGAAAATTTGGCTCAGTTTCTTACTCTGAATTACAGCTACATTAGTAGAGTTTTAAGGGACAAATGCTTTGAACACAAACTGTTCATATGGAAAAATGTCTGGGTTTTATAGTAATTTTGGGATTTGTCTTGTCTGGATGTTTCCCTAAATTTGTTTTTCAAATGGCTTTTGATTCAGAATGGGTCTTTAGTTTGTGGTGAGGATAGTGTCTCCATTCCACAGAGCTGACTGGTTTTCACTAGCTGTTTTGCATTCGGGTTTTTTTCCCTGAGAATTTCTTTCTTCTAGTTCTTAATATATTCCCAGTTGGAATTTACTTTCTTAAAAAATAAAAAAATAAAAAAAAATCCTTCATCACTGCAGTGATTTTTAGCGGTTGTATCCTTTCATGCATCATTCTCACACAGTGTGAACATTTTAACCTTTTCCTAATTATTAGCATTTCCATTCCTGCTGTTCATTAATCTTTGCTGGGCAAGGACCATGATGTGTTGCCCAAGGATGCAGCCGTGGAGCTGCTCAGCTCCTGCTCTGTGGAAACCTCAGCCTACAGAGATTTTCATGGAGCATCTACCATTTCGCTTTTGAAGTCTGAACTTAGAACTGATTTATTTATTTTGTAATGGATAGGTTGGCTCGCTGTCCTGCTGAGTTATCTGCTTTAGTTAGATACGTGAAAATGTTGTATAAATCCAAGCTGCTGTTATCTGCCCTCAGATAGTAAACTGTGTATTGCATATTCTTACCACAAGTACACAAAAACAATTATTCTTGACACCTGGCAAAATCTAAAACAAGAAAATGATAGAAATTAAGCAGTAAATTACCCAACCATGTTAAGGTCCAGCCTGTCTGGCTGCAGTTCTCACTGAACTCAGGAGAACTGGCTCCAGTTCTCACTTCCTTATTCTGGTTTTCCACTTACACTGGAATTCTGGCTGAATCTACAGCTTTAGCTACCTGGATTTTCTCCTCAGGTATTTAGTAGTACGTGCTCTTAGGCTTCAGTTCACAACTGAATTGCAGGCACAAATGCTGCTGATGCCAGGGGAGCCTAAATGACGCTGCAAAAGTCAGAAAGGAAATCCAGGGTACATTTGAGAACTGAGCAGACTCTCCCAAATCCCCCAAGTAATCCCTTCACCTTAGGTTTTTTACATTTGCTCTGGAATTGCTAAGATGTTGCTGGTGGTAACTTGAGCTGACAGATATTTCTACAAAATCTAGTTCTAAAAATAACATTCAGCCAAAATGAAATTTATTTCAAATGTTCACATTCCATAATGTTATCAGTAGTATTATATTTCTCATAATCAGCAAAAGCCCTAGTTTTCAAAATGTGACTGTATTTTGGCAAAATTAAGATTCTAATATTCATGTAGGTTTTGTTCTCCATTAATTTTCTGCGGATAAACTCCCATTTTCTAAATAGCTTTTATTTAGAATACAGTTCAGTGGTGCTTCTGGAATATTGGTTTCTAATTCTCATATTCATTGAACCCCAGCTTTCCAAGCTATATGTAGTGAAAATATAACCACTTTCCTCTTGGCTAGAATACAGTACTTAGTGTTTTTTAAGTCTAGTACTGGGCAAACTGTGCTGGGGTTTATGTTGATGATAAAGCTTTAATTGCACTTCTGAAATCCTCATCATGTGTAAAACAGTACCGCTAAGCTAAATGGGAACAGCATCCCATAAAAACCAGGCAGCCTGGAGTATGATTAAGAGACAGTAATTTTTCCTTATTCGGACCAGCATGGTTTCAGTTTTCATACTTTGAGCAGCGGTGAGGTGTTGGAAAGCAGACACATGTATTCCCTACCGCCACCCAAAGATCTCCGTACGGCCTCCTAAATTTGCGCCGCTCCCTCCTGCATGGAAGCAGCAAAAACTCTACAAGAATTCGAACAGTCTTTAATTTCCCCAGGATTCCTCTGCAGCCAAGCCGTGTCTGAACAGCTTGCCAGCTTCACGGCTCCGCTGTGTTTTGAGCGCGTTGCCACGGACGGGTGGCAGGAGGTGGCGAGAAGGTGGCACCACGTGTCCTTTACAGACAGGAACGGTTTGACCCTCGGCTCCCTGTTTCCGTGCCTGATTTGGGGAGCTGTTGTGCATACGGCAAAGCAAAACCATCTTGAGAATTCTTAGTGAGTGGGAAATGGGAAGAGAAGAAAATGTGAATGTTGCGAACAATCCGCTTTCTTCAGCAGGTGCTAAAGCTGCACCTGCCAGTGAGCACTAGTAGGGCTTAGTTCACTTGATTGAGCATTACTCAGGGGAGATTTTGGGCCAACTTTCCATCCTTGCCAACAGTTCCTTTCTCCACTGTAATTCATTAATTAGCAGCTATACCTGTTTACATAATGAAGTGTCAGAGAGCTTTTATCAGTGTGTTGCCATATGAAATGTCACAGTGTTCTCTTGATCAGATTAGAAATGTCTGACCAGAAAGTCCCCAGCATTTCAGGGCATTGCGTGTGACTCATGAAAGGGAGCAGTTAATGATGGTGAAAAAGTCAGTCCAGGCACATTTTCTACAGTGTAATTTCTCAATGCTCAAATATTTGAAAGTCAAAAAAAAAAAATTAATACTTTCGTGCACGCAGTGTGTAAATTTAAACTTGTGTTCTCAAATGAGGTGTTTTAATTCTGTTGCTCAGTTGTGCTTAGAAATAAAAATGTAGCCCAGACTCCAGCCCTGTTAGATCCCTAACCAGTTTATAATAAATGTGGAGATTCCAAGATTACCATCCCCAGATGTGGAGCACAGCATATGGTACCTATGTAGCAGAATACAGATTGCACTGGGGTTCTGGTAATTAGTTTGTATAGGTATGAACATACAGATTCCTGAAACACTGGTTGGAGAAAGATGCAGTGCTGCCATCATGGAGTATATTTAGGTGGTTTTTTACTTTCTTTTTGTCAAGGGCCTGTCTCTGTTATGATTTGATTGGAGATTAATTTCAGTGAATATTAGTATTTAAAAGGATTTTCCCCTCATCTTTCCCTTAATCCCTTTTTGCTGAATGTATGCTTCATTTCATTCTGTTCTATGCTGAGATTTGTTGAAAGGGATGGAGAAGAGTTTGTATTTCCCTTTTTGGCAGCCTGAGCTCTATGTGGTTTGTGTGAATTCTTCTTTCAGGAGAGAACATTTAAAGGCAAGAACTCCTCTTTGTGCCTGTGGAAGGGTAAAATCAAGCTTCTCCTACAGCGCGTTTCAAAGCGTTTCACTAGGAAACAAGAGCATTTTGCATTCACATATCCTAACCAGGATTCATTTTGAAGAGGCTTGAAGGCAGTGACAAATAGAGGGATTTTATAATGTGTAATTCGGCTGAACTGCCAGGGTTCTGCAGAGAGGCATCCTTTGTGCAAAGCTAAAAATGTCATAGGCTAGAATGAAGTAATAGCATAAAGTAAATTTCTGAGATTTTCCTTTAAAAATATGCTTCAAGTATTCACAATAGAGCTGTGCTTTTAAAGCAGTCAGACCTATCCCCTACAGATTAATTAGTAGTACAATGCTTGATTTTGAAAAGGAGAAGATGGTAAAGGTGGCTGCATTGAAAAACTTGTCAAATATCTTGAAAATGCATGGAGAGAATCAGCAGCAAGAAGACTCTGTGAGGGAGCAGAAGGGTGTCCAGAGACACCCAAATCCACTATGGAGAAAATGGCATCACCTTGTTGGGTTTAGCACAGGTTGTCTTTGGCACTCACCTCTGTTCAGCCCCTCCATATCCTCTTTGGGACTCTCAAATCTCAAAGATTTTGCCTTCAGTCTGGGGACTGCAGCATCCTTTGGCCATCACAGCAGGGCTGTAAGGGTGAGACACCAAACCCTCCCTGTGCTTCAGCCTCTGCCATCCTGAGAAAACAGGTCATGATCTGATCCCAAAATATGTTACTGGTGAACCTTGCTGTTAGTCTAGAAGGAAGAAACAATATCAAACGAAACAGCTCAGCTTTGTGAAGGGTTTAACATGCTCTTACAGTGACCTCCTGTGGAACAGAGCAGACACCTTGGTGCCCTGCGCTGGGGCAGTGACACTTCTTGTAAAGCCCATGGCTCCTCACATCCTGCATGGCTCTGCCAAAGACTCCAACACATTTCCTTACTCTTCTCAGGCAAGATGTGGACCTCTTTCTAGCTGAATGAACTCTCACCTTTAGAAAAGACATCTCTGATTAGTGTTTCAGAGCCACAGGCTGCTTAGTGTGTGCACGCCTGCGAGGCCAGAGCCGGAATTTGCCTTCAGCAGTTCAGCTACTCAACCTTGTTCTTTGCATGATGGTTTTAATAAATGTTATATCACTTTTAATATCATGAGTATTTCATTTACAATGCGATGATGTGTTTGTAGAGCATGCAATGCATTTCATTTAGCAGTTACATGCACTGAGGGATGCATTGAATAAAATATTAGTTTAAAATTAGATGATTTCTTTAATTCTATATACAGGCTCTCTGGGTTAATACATATTGCATCTAACTCAAGCGGTGATGTATCTTCTGTAACCTAGTTCTTCATGCATTGTAATTCTTTCCATTGTGCTGTCCAGTGAATTTTATGAGTATTATTTGTTAATATGTTCGTTTTATTTGAATAAGAAAGCAAGTCATTCCAATGCAGTGACTGATCATGCTGTGAAATTAGATTTTGAGAGCAGCCTGTAAAGGGAAATAGTCTGTTTGCTTTTTTTAGGGAACTGTTGCCCCTGTGGTGTTGGCTTTGCCTTTGTGAGAGTGTTAGAGCCACTCCAAGGGAGATGGTGCAGCAGCAGCTGCTCAAAAGCAATTCCCAGCCATGGCTGGGAACATGTGGTCTGAGGAGAAACAGGAGCCCTTGAGCAGGAGCCACTGCCCCAAGGGTGAGGCATGGGGATGAGGTCGGGGACACCTCAGATCACCCAGGACAGATGAGTTCTTCAAGCAGTGCTGGCCAGAGGCAGGGCTGGGGCAGGCACAGGGTCCCCATCTTTTCATGAGTGGAGCTGAGGACATGTCCTCAGCTGCCAGAGGCTGTTCCAGAGTGGCTCCAGCCTTCCCACAGAATGTCATGCGTCACTCCAGTAGCCTTGCACGTTGAGGTTGCTCTAAATTGTCAGCCAGGTGAGGGCTTCCCTTTTATCTTCTACCTTCTGCCTTGTTTGAGAGAATAGAGAGAGAAATTAAGGCATTCAGCCTCTGTGCTACATGAGTCACTCATCTTGAGTCACTTGTGGAGGAAAAAACCCATTCTGGGCTTTTTTGGGCTGTGCTGCTGAAGGAGCCCACAAGACCTCTCAAGTACCTCCAGGCACAGTTTCTAAGCCCTTGAAAGTTTCATTGCAATGTTGTTTGATACAGTTATCCAACAGAATAAAATATTTCCAGTTAATGTTTTAAACATGTGCAGCTCTAACCAGCAAGTGCAGAGAGGCCAGCAGAGAGCAGAGATGAGAGCCTGCATTTCAGCCTGCTCTGCATCACACTTACCAGTAAGGAACCGCTGGAAATTGCAGTCCCCTTGTTTGCTGCTTTCATGGAGGATGAGAAGAAGAAAGGGGAGGGAAGGAAAAGCTTTTTGGAAGCTGGAGCCACCTGCCTCGTGCGTATTTCTGTGTACAAAAGGGAAAGAGATGATTCAGCTGCCGTGCAATGAATATTTTGCTGGCATGAAGTCGAGATGATCAGAAGAGTGAATTCATCCTGCAGGTTCTGTTTCATCAGTTTCACATCCAGAAAATGTCCTTCTCTCCATAAAATCCTGATTATTGTGCAGAGAGATGAGACCCGAGCCCAGCATGGACCCTGGGAGGCAAATAACTGTGGTTGGGGTAGGGCGTTAGATCTGAAGGCAAGGTCTGGGTCCCTCTCCCATCTGTGGCTGGGTCTGTGCTGGAGCCAGAACTGAAATCTGTGAGGGAGGTTCTCAGGGCTGTGGTCTGGCTGAGTTAAGTATCCAACTAAGCCTCAAAGATTTTCACATTTCTGTTACAATTCATTGGGGGAATCCAGCAGGACTCCACAAGCTGAAGCCATCCCCACTGAGTCCTGGAACTCCTTCTGTGCCCCAGAAGGTGCCTAAAGGCTCATCTTGGCAAGGTGACAACACCTCAGATTTCAAACACAAAACCTTTATCTGAATAGTAGTAGATTGGCACGAGCAGATGATGCTTCTTTGTGTCCTTGTAACACGATTTCTACTGCAGTGTGAATGTGCACATGAACAGCAGCAGGTGTTCAGCAAGTGCCAAGCAGATCCTTGGTTTCTTTATACACTGGCCTTGGCTGATGGAGTGGAGGGAATGAAGAGGGTGTTTAACCCTTTAGCTGGAAAGTTGACCTCAGTGAAGCTGTAGAGAAGTTGCATCTTCCAATAATTGCATTAATTATATACTAAGGGATTTCTCCTTTTCTTTGTATTTAAATGAGGTAGAACTTGACTTTTTTTCCCCCATTCCATTTTCACCCTTTTTTTCAGGGCAGGACTGCTTATCTAATCAGCCACTAGTGTTTTCTCTGACAGTCTCGCAGCTGTAGTGACACTCAGTCTCAGTCACATCAAACAAGTAAATGACTTTCATTCACAGCACCTTTTGTCTGATCAAATAGGTAATTACTACGTGAAATTAAAGGCTTTAACAAAAAAGTTCTTTATTGTTCCTGACTGACAGAAGCAATACAAAGAGAAAGTGCTGTGATTCAAATGCCGTGGTGACACCAGCCCCATCGTGGAAGCAATCAAAGACATTACTTATACACTCCAGTGAGAATACAAACCAGGCAGAGGGAGACTGACAGACTGCCTTTAATCTTTGCTACCCCCCACAACTCTTTTTTTTTTTTTTTTTTTAAAGGAGAATATAATTTTATGCAAATAGTAAATATGACAGGAAGATCCAGATATTTGAAATGTATTTGGAGGATCAGTGCAGTTCCCACCATCAATAAGTAGGGTACTGTCTTTGATTGCCAAGTGACACCAGGCTAATTCATGCTGTGGCTTTTGGGACTAACAATCTAGATTTCCTTGAAGCAGAAAACAAAACAAAGAGACTTCTTTGAAAATGAATTTCCACACTTTTCCTCAGCATCTCCTGTTAGAGCCAGTATTTCATCCTCTCTTCTGCTCTGTCCTTTAATCGCTTCCTCTCTCCGCTGGTGAGCATCGTTCTCTGCTCTTTGCATTTTACCTCTGGGAGAGGTAGATTTACCACCAAGGTGCTTTCAATACAGTTTTCACAAAGGACTGATGATAGAAAATGGGATGGATACAATTTCTCAAAAAGCTTTTCTTTAATGAGGGCCACAGGGTTACTGCAGTGAGCAGAACTAATCGGGGAGCCTGGCTCTGAGCATCAGCCTGTGCAAGGGAGGTAAAGAGAAAGGTAAACATGGAGTAAATATGCCTGTTTGTCTGTCAGTTATTAGTGGCACAGAGCTGCCAGGAGCTGAGTCAAGGTCATGTTTGAGCAGGTATCTGTGACAAGAGATTGCAGGTCTGAATTATGCCAGAAGGGAGATACAGTATATTTGCTCTCACCTTCCCCGGGTCGTAGGCCAAGTGGGTAATCTGCTTTTTAAAGAAACTTTTTGGGTAATCTGCTTGTTCTTCACCTTAGTACATTCCAGGGAAACTTAAATTTATGGAGCTGGTTTTATGTTGGAGTTGGTGATGTGCTGAGGTCAGTACCCCACACGGATGTTCCCATGAGGGTAGCCATGGGTTCTGTGGAGCTGCTCGGGTGCCTGTGCTGAGTCAGGCTGTAATCTCAGAGCTGTGCCAGTGAAATTAGTCACGGAGCTGTGTATTAACCTGGCACACTCCCTGAACCCAGACATTTACAAATACGTAAGGAATACTAATAGCAGCATGCTGCAAGAGTGTAATCTCTCCCTGCTCTGTGTGCCAAGACAGAAGATGAGCTTTGTACCTGTGCTGGATACATCTGATCAGGTCCTAGAGGTGAGATGTCAGCACAGCTGAAGTTTCTCAGCAGCAATCACAGATATTGGAATGAACAGGTTCCCCTCACCTGCAGGAATAGCACAGAGTGAACTGAAAGCCAGTCCTGTACAGTATCAGCAGAAATTGCTGGCCACAGACCACTTTGGAGCAAACTGTGTGTCATAAATCCAGCTGGTTCACAGACTCATTTGCCATTCTCCGAGCCTGCATCTTCCATGCCCTCCGCTCTTCACCGCCGTGTCCCCACTGAGCGCACTTGAGTGGAGTTTTATTAGAAGCGGGGCTGCTTGTGGAAGATCAAACAGCAATTGTAGCCAAAAATAGGATTTTTCCTCATCTGCCTCTAGCTAGGAATAGGAGACAAATCCTTTCTCTGCGGCCTGTGCTGTACATGAGGTTATTCATTAGGACTAGTCGGGAGCTAAATTAGAACACAGCTGCCACTCGTTGGGTAGTTCATCATGCAGAGCAGACCACATCGTGGCTCCCACCACTGTGGGGGAGTCAAATGCACCTCGAGAGGCTGTTTTTAACCCTCACATCGCCAGACGGTTTGAGCACAGATTGCTTGAGGGGTGGAGAGCAATTTCCTTGCTCCTGGGGCTGCTCTATCCCAGGAATCCAGCAGCCTGCTCCTGCTGTTCCCAGCAGTCCTGCAGAGCAGCCCCATCTCACTGGGTGAGAACACGGTTTAACAGTGGAGGCAAAGTGGGATGTCATTATATGGTTATATAGGATTTCTTAAGCTTTTGAGAATCAGTTCAGTCGTCTTGAAAGAACATATGCAAAATATGTGCTTGGCATTGAAATACCTCCAAAGTCTGGGAAGAATTGCAGCCTGTGGATGAGGCTATCTCTATTGCTGCATGAGGTTTATTGTAACTGATGTTTAGCAGCTTGGGGTATTTCTACCTGTAAACTGAAGCTCTGCTTTTGCTGATTGACAAAGGCATCAATGCTGTGTGCAGGTCTGTAGGAGAATGTAGGTTAAAAAGCTTAAGGAAAGGATGTCTGGCACACTTCTGAATGGGTATTAGAGGGAAAAAAAATGGCAAGTACCCAAAGCAGAAAACTACAGAAAATTACTTTATAGTGACCATTTAATGATGGTTTGGGACTGGAATGAATAGATGAAGAGGCCATAGGGAATACAGACAGCAACACACTTGGAAGTGGCAGAGCTCCTGTTTGCATAGCTGCTGGTGTCAGAGCCCAGCCCGTTACCAGCAAATGTGCTCTCCAGCAAGGGAAAGTTTGATTTCTAACCTTAAAGATACAATCTGTTTTCTTGGATTTGTTTCAAACTCTGCAGTGCCAGCTGCATAAAATACCACTAAGCTTTTGCACAGAGACATTTATAATCACTTTACCCTGTAGCAGGAAAAAACGTCTCCATTTAGACACTCATTCTGAGTTCATGCACACATTAAGGACAAACTTTAGATCTAATGAGGTGTAGGAGGGTTTTCCCCCCCTTTAGTTCTGTTTTCTGTTCTCCTGTAGATCATACTATATTTCAGAGCATTAGGAAGAGAGATGCTGAATCTTTAATGTGATGTGAAACAAAAGAAAAAGTCTGAACTGCAACAGAGATGAACTTCAGAATTGTAATCTCTTTAAATCCTGATCCAGTGCTCACTGAAGTCAATGGAAAAGCTTCGATTGATTTCAGCTTCTAAAGCTCAGTGGGTTATGTTGGGTTTTGTCATGTTAGTTTAACAACTTGCACTTCCTTCTTTGGAATTCTCTTCTGGTACATTTATAAATACAAAAGCCTTCCAAAAGCCACTTAATACAGTCAGATTCTGGTGGTTGTGCTTAGTGCTGGCTGGAGGTAGTGCTTACCAAGAAAGGGTTAAATGGAGACCTCTGTGTTTCCAAGTCCCTCTTGGATCATTTTATCCCATCACCCAGTTTTCCATCCATCTTTGGGGGTATGGCTGTGCCAAGAGCACTGCCAGTGTCAGCACAGGTGGTTCAGAAATCTCCACAGGACATGCCACGGTTGTTGTGCACACCCTTTCTAAAGGCTCAACCTGTTCCCTGTGTCCTCATACAGCCACTTTCTCCCAGGAACAGGCTGTTGCTGGATCCCTGTGTCCTTGGTTCCACCACAGCTTCCCAAGCTTCTGAATTTGTGTTTGCTTCATATGGGAAGAAAACAAACCACTTCAAATTATTTTAGTTTGGGGAAGCCAAGCTGGGTGCAAGTATTCATTTTTTCCGTCAAGTTGTTCAGGGTTTTTTTGTTAGATTGGATTTTCTTGTCTCTCCGGCAAGAAGTGAAGAAAGATCTCAATACTACGGACACTTTCCTGCAAGCAAAATTCTGTAACTGTGGAATATTTTCATTTCACTAAACCTCATCTTTCAGCAGAGAGACCAATTGTGAAAAGCATGTTTATAGTTTTGTTTAAAAGTGCAGTTCTGATCAATTCTGTTTGACTCTCTGGAGCATGAATATAAATATTAACAAAAGGCTCTGTATAATTCAATATTTATTTGTCTGCCTGTGCCCCCTTGCCCAATATTCATAGCTAGATACCAAAAGTTTAGGGTTTTTTTTTCTTTTAGAATTTTGTACTTCAGACCCGAGAAGGTTGCTTTGATCATTAAAAAATACATATCTCAAACCTTTATTTGCATCTGAGCATTTTGGCTATTTCTTTGTGTGCCTGGTTGGCTTTGATTCTTGTTAAGTGTTTGCAAGTAAGAAGAGAATAAAGACAGTGAACAAAAGGCTTTTAAGGATATATCCTGCTGGAAAGCAACCTAGAAGTCACGACCATGAAGAAAAAAACTAGTGCAGCAGCTTTTATGTTTGCTGCCTTTTGCTTCTGCAGATCTTCTTATCTTAAATGTGATTTTTTCATTGTGCTTCATGACAGATTTCACCATTGATGGTAGAAATAGAAAAGTTACAGATCTGGCACTTGTGTGCAAAAGTTAAGATCTGAATGGAAAGGGCGTTCACCCCTAACGCTGTACCATGACAATCGTAGTAGGTATGACTATATCTGGTTTATTTAGCAATGAGCCTTTTCAAATAAAAACAGTTCTTTCTGATATTCATAAAACAATTCATATCAAACAATAGCCAGCCAGAACCATTTGAAAATTGCTACTAATTTCAGTAGTCTTAGAGCAGTTGTAGAATTGGAAAATCATTGGAATTTGCTATTAGGGCTGTATAAAAACTTTGTTCTTATTGAACATAAGAGAACATTTGGTAAAATAAATAGGTTATGAAGATGTGTTAGTGTGCTGTGGAATGCTAAATAGTAGACATTAACTTCTCAGCTACCATGTGGACTTGTGTTTTTTGTTCTTGTGTACCTTCACGTAGAGGGGGCTGTAACTGGTGGGTGAACTTGGTTGCCTGAGCATGAAATGAAGTTGTTTGTGATGCACACCAGCACAGTAATGGGTCACAGAGAGCAAATGGAGAGCATGGAAAACCACATGGCCACGTTTAATTCCTGCACAGGTTAAAGTGCACAAAGCACAAGGCTATAAAAATGTATTATCTTAATCTCTAGGAATGTAATCTTGACTCTGCCACTTATTTCCATTTGGCTTTTTATGCAGATGACTTCAACCTCTTGGTCAGTTTCCCCCATGGAAGGAGAATTCATTCTATCGGAAAATAATTTTAGATTTGGCTAAAGAATAAATCTTCTAAGCATTTTTCTTGCCTTCCCAACTGAATTCTTGCTACTTCCTGTAAGGAGAATAGTAAAATCAGGGCTTCCCAAGGCAGAGGGTGGATTCAAAAGGCTGGTAGCTCCCACCACAGGAGAGAGGATGGAGCTGGGCTGAGGATGGAGAGCCCAGGAGTTGATGAGCTGTGGCCCTGCAGGGAGGGATGGATGTGAGTGGAAGTGGTTGTCCTGGGCTTTGGCCACTACCATTTTGCAGTTCTGTTTTTTCAGTCTCTGCTGTGGCAGCAGTGACAGCAGCCAGGCTGTTTTTCCAGGGCTCAGAAATCCCTGAATGAGCCCAAAGGGAGCAGAGTTGATTTTGTCACAGCCTCCCAAACCCCTTCCCCACACAGCAGCCTTTGCTCAGAGCCAGCCCTGTGTAAAACTGTCACAGCAATTTCACCTCCTCGCTTATAATGTGAATACAGAGAAGGTCAGCTGCCCAGAAGAGGATCTTTTTTAGATTGCCCAGGTGTTCCAGAGAGAAAAGCATGGACTGTTCCATGCACTTGGCATTACCAACAGCTCCAGCAAACCTGCCCTGTATGGAACCTGTACTAAGTGCTGTGTTTGGCAGTGCTCAGATGCCCAGCTTGGAGCTGAGCCTTGCATGATCCCAGCAGCTCAGAGAGGGGTGCAGTGCCAGGAAGGGACCCAGGAGCACCAAGGTCAGAGCTGAGCTCTGCCTGAAACATCAACAACGATCCTGCAGCAACAGCATCAGTTTAGAGCTGGGCAGAGAAGCTGTTTGTCTATCAAAGAAAGAAAAGTGGGATAAAAAAAGTGTTACGTCCTGAGAGAGAGGAAAGCTTGCCAGGGTTGTGTTGTGGCCACCAAGGCCCCTACAGTGCTGGTCTGGGGACACTTGAGTTGCACTTAGGGGTAATCACTCCTTGCATCCTGGGATATGATCTCCTGCCTGACTAATTATTCAGATGTGAAATGGCTGAATTAAGTAAGGATTTGAACATGCTACTTCTCCTGTATCATGAGAGAGGAGGATTGTTCCTCTCTACCTGCTCACAGGGGGAAGTGGCAGTGGTGGTTTTGGGGTGACCTCCTGGCCATGGGGCATTTCTGTCCAAGTGGGAATCTTGGAGAAAGGGAAACAGTCTGCTTCTTGCAAGGCACATGAAAAGCAAAACCCTGTAACTCTGAATGTGGGCTGTAGTCTCTCAAATCTTGTTTAGAAAGGGCATAATATCTTTGCCAAACACATTTGCAGTGTTGAAGCTGCTCATAATTACGACCTTCATGAATTTATAACACTGTATGCTCCAGCAATGGAAAAGGCTCCTACACTTGAGTGATGAGATTTTGATAAAATAGGATTTAAATATTCTATTAGCAGAAATGTTATATTAAATGATGAGGAGGCATTCAAACACTGCCTGACTTTCACCATGTGACTGTGAACTACATTATGCCTGGGTCAATTAGGCTATTTTAAACCTGTGGCTTTCTTGCATTAATCCTTTTCACAGAAAGCCAGTGTTCCCTCAGAATTTCACCATTTCTCTCCTCTGGCCTCCCCCTAGTATTCAGCACTGTCTTCTACAACATCCAGCAGGCTCTGTGTTTTCCCTTCTTCTCTACCATATGAGCTGCAGTGTGTGAGCACTAGGAATGGGGTTAACCTTGATCCAGCTTGAAATAGGGTCCTCCAGGCAGACTCACTCCAGCCACCCCAAAATCAGGTTGTGTCACATTTGTCATAACTCATCCTCAGCTCACATGTAGGAGTGCAGGGCCCCAGGGAGCTTGGGTATAGGATGGTGCTCTTGGGTGTGTGCAGAGGTGCTGGCACAGCTGGACACTGGGGCAGATTGCAGGGGGAGCAGCTTTGTCCATACCTTGTAGCTGGCTGGTCCTTTCTCAGAGGGGAGAGGGTGGCTGTTCTGAGTATTTTCTGTGTTGTTTCTAAAAGCTTAACAGAGATCAAATGGGAGCGTGTGGTGAGATGGGGTGGGAATTTACTGCACCCTCATTATTTGCACACAGACACTCCTCAAGGAGTATTTCATTGGGAAAGTGGAATAAGCTGTCGCCTGCAGTGACAGTTCTAACGCAAACATCACCCCTGGGAGAGATAGCAGGAAATAGCCATGGAGGGAGTTGGACATGCCCGTGGATTGGCTCAGGGTGGAGGAGAGGTTTGCCCCAGAATTTATGGCTGATCAGTAGATTGTTGCATTTGAGTGGACTAACATCTCCCTGTGTATTTTTTTTTTTTTTTCCTCCCGAGTGTTAATGGTCTTTTTCTTTTCTTTTTGTACTCCAGTGGTTTCTAAAGCAAAGCTGGCCCAGATCTAAGTCACAGGCATGCTGCAATAATTGACATGCTCTGTCAATCTCTCTGCTCTTTCATGACCAAGAGTTGACCCAGTCCCTCTCATATACCAGGTGTTTTCAGGGATTCAGTATTAAGACACAATCGCTTTAGTGGATCTAAGAGATAAATCCTGTAATATTAAACTCTTAGTCAAATATTTTGAAATGTGCTGAGGCCACATAATTCTTTCTTTTTTTTTTTTTTTTTTCATTTTTCAACAAGAAAATAAAACCTGCAGGACCTAAAAAATCACTCAATGATCCTCTTCTCAGTGATGTTGTATGGCACAGTTGGCAAGTGTACAAAGCCATTGGATCAGAACCAAGTCAGAATTAAATTTAGGCTCATGAAACTTTGTTCTCCGATTTGATTCTCAAAGCTGCTAATCCTAAATTATCATGAGAAAACATGTAAAAAAAAGAAGAGACATAAAGACATCAGAGCAGCTGAGCTTTCAAATGGAAAGTCAAGTCAGACCTGCTGTCTGCACGCTCTTTACTCACTGGAAGTGGGATGTTGTAATTGCCTCGTGATCAGGCCTAATTGTGTTTACCTAAACCTGCAATGATTTTACCCATTTACAGAAGTCTTAAGAAAGCTTCTTCTGTGAGCCATTGCAAGCAAACAAACAGAAAATTGAATAAATCATCCCACAAAAATCAGTTATTGGGACAAAAATTATTTTTGACTGGTTTTTCACATCTGGTTGGGGTTAGTGGTATTTTTCAGCATGAATACCAAAGGATGTAAACCCTCCCACAGAACTCAAGTTTGGATATCAGCATTGAAAAGCAGAGTTATAGCTCACCAATGAGATCCAGACAAACAGCAAGGAGGAAAATGCAAATAAAAAAAGGGGGAGAAAAAGCATGAAAAAATTAGGAAACATTTTCATTATTCTTTGCCCTTTCTTATTGACATCTCAAGTAATTGTCTGGGACAGGCTTTCTGTAGCTCCCACTTAAGAAATAGTTAAAGGTCATGCAGTTTGGCCAGGCAAGATTAGCCATCCTTACAGGCTAATAAAATCAATGTTCAGGCAACATCTCAGCCTGCATTTAGATGTAGCATATTCCAGATACCTGTTTTAGAACAGCCACACTGCACAGAGTGCAAATTGATGATGAAAACTTTGCAAAGGTTGTTCCATTCTTACAGGAATGAAAGGAACATTGAGTTCTCCAGTTTGTAAACCAGCCTGTTTCATTTGAGCAGCCTGTTTGCTTGTCTGTTACTGCTTCTAGTTGAAACTTCAAAATCCCATGCAGGACAAATAAGCATTGAGTAAATAAATTATATATCTGAGCAACAACAACAAAGCCCTCTTAAATTACTAATCCTGGACTCTGTATTTGTGTGAGTGGTCATGAACAGGCAGCAGTACTAAATATTAGTTTTTGTCTGCATTAACATCTCAATGTGTAATTATTATTGTTTGCATTGCAGCAAACAAGAAATGTCAGCCCCGTTGCTAAAAATAAGAAGGTTGCCAGTAGATCTCCTGAAAGTTCAAACATTTCATTAAATGGTTTTATGATAGGTATGTAACTATGCTGGTGATAATATAGTGTAATGGTAATATAATAGAAGCCACAAATAACATTTTATGACTGTTTTGTTCTCTGTACTACAAGTCTAAATGGTTTCCCTTACAAGCCAAGCAGAAGGTGTTTTATAATGGTGTCTTAAAACCTCCTAATTAGCAGCAGTTTTAAGATACACACTTCTTGGCAATCTTTTGGGGATCGATCAAGAATAACTGTAGCAGACTTTAAATCTTCTGCCTGGAAAGATTATCCTAATTCTTTTTCTAATTCCCCTGTCCCAAGGCACCATGACTGGAGATTTCTGAACAAAATAGTGTTGTGCTGGCATGTAGGTCAGGCACTCCAGAACCACCATACAGCCTGTGCTGTGCTTTGAGAGGGGGAGAATTTCATCAAACCCATTCTCTTATCACACCCCAGAAGCTGTTGAACCTCCACATTTAACCACACAATTAAAAAATCTTTACAATACGTGGTACTCCAGTTCTTTGGCAATGCCTTATTTCCTCCAGAAGAAAAATCTCCCTGTGTATTCACATTCTGTGGGGTCATTTGGCTCTCTGATTTATCCTGTGTCCTCAAAATACATCATTAATATGATCACATGCAATTAGAGGGGTAGCAGAGCTATAGATGGAACTCATTTTAGGATGACATTTTAGTCATTGTTTTCTAAGACACTGTTTTGCCATGATTTAGTACTTGTGTGTATCAGTTATAGAAGTGTCATATTTGATGTCCTGAGTGTTTCTTTTCCTCCTTTCTGTGCTGGTTGGTATAATTTATATGAATGCTTTAACACCCCCCCATGTGTGGTCTGCTTGTAATGTACATGTAATTACCACCCATCTTCCAGCTTTTTCTGGCTATGTGTGGAAGTATTTTTAAATCTATTTCAGTCCTGCCAGTGGATATATACCCACACACATGCACACCCATTTTGGGAGCATGGTTATTTGGGCTTCCTAACATACTGTGCCTCCCTGATAAGGCCTTCTCAAGAAGTGAACAAAACGTCTTGGAGATAACAGTATTCTGCAGCACAATGTACAAAAGGGAGAGTTGGTTTTTTATTCTTGCTAGGCTGGCAAGCTGTCTCAAAGGAGACAGGCTAATTTGAATGGGGTTCAGGTTGCTGTAGCCTAAGTTTTTTTGCAGTTACTGAAATTATGTTTTTAAGCTTACTGGCAGCTAGCTACAAGTTCTCATCCTGATGTGCAGGTGAGCCATCCTTAATAAAGAACAGCACGCAGGATTCAGACAACTCCTTCACTTAAGGACACAGAGATGAAGGAGTATCTGCAAAATGCACCACACTGTGCAGTGAATCAGTTCTCTAAAGCAAGCAGCAAAATGTAAATAAAATACTTAATTTTTGATGGGGCCTCAAATTTTTCACGGGGCCTCATTGGCTTCAGTAGATTTGGTATTGGTACATATTAACAGTGTCACTGGAAGCTTGTGTGCTACAGGCTGTGCTTCTAAAACTCAGGGTCTGCTTGTGAAAATCGGATTCACAACATTCAGGCAGTCAAATCTCTTCAGCTTTCTCCTGCTTAAAAAAAAAAAAAAAAAAAGGCTTAAAAATGAAGGAATTGGTGTCCTTCAGAATCTACTTTCAGCACTAGTTTATAGAGGATCAATATACAAATACTGGAGCTCTATTTCTGTGTTTCAGGGCTACTCATTTCTTTGGCTGATAGTACATCAGCCTTTAATCCCCCCAAGTGGCTTTCACTGCTGCATAAACTGCCAAATTTGCATTTGTTTTGAAGAGTTTGTTTGCGCACAGAGGTTTCAAAAGCTCGGAAATCAAAATGTAGCCACTGGTCTCTAGATATTATGAATCCTGTAGTTTGTTATTCCACTACAGAGACTAATAAGAAGCTGATTTCATTTGCAGTATAGCGAGCACTTCGCATAAAGACCCTGAGCTCCAAGGAGTGATGCCACAGCCAGCACAGCAGTCCAAGCCTCTGAGCTGCTCCAGTGGGCTCTCCCCCTCCCTCCTGTTATTCTCCTTTTTTTAAAAAGGCATTTGCAAGCAACATCTGTCCTCCAAGCATGGCTGAGGAGCGCGCACCTGTAGGGAAGCAGGAGACAGATGAATGGTCATGTCTCGCCTCTTCTGCATAAAGATGCAAAACAAATGTTGGCCATCAGGACCATCAAGCTGCTGTGGACACTCCCTGGAGTACACGTTCTCTAAAACCACGCAAAATCTGCTTGGCAGTTTGTGAAATATGTCATCTGCTTTCCATATGTTTCCCTTCCAAATTCACGGCAATGTCAGAAAATGTAAAGTTGCTTCCTCGCACAAAGGGCCTAGGTCCCTTGGTGAAATTCCCTTCCCAACATGGCTTGAATTTACACTTTTCCACAAGAAGTCTTGGGTTTTAAATGAATGTGGGGCTATGGACTGTTGTTTTAGTGCACATTATAAATTGCTGCTGCAGCGAGGTTGTGTTGTACATCACTGCATTGCATCTTGGTGCTGTCTGATTTTCATCCCATGCTTGAGTTTTTTATGACAAAACCAAAACACATTATGAGGTGAAGTCTGTGTTCTCCCTGTGAAGCTCTCCCTGCTCGGCTGTGTCTTCCCATGTTGTGTTCTCCCCATTGAACTGGAGTCACTGGTGATTTCAGACACCTCAGACATTTATTTGGGGTGTTTGACCTTCCTGTTCATCTCCTGCAGGCACAGACTGTTTGCAGTTCTGGATGGAAAGGGATGAAAATCCATTGGAGTTAGAGAAGAGGAGGGAATAAAATACAAGGTCTGTTTGCTAGATAGATGTACCAAGTTGTATTACCTGGCTCAGGATTACCTTAGAATAAACTTGGAGGATGTATAATAATATTGAGAGAACCTTGATAATGTACTCAAGCAACAGCCTGAAGCTGTTAGCTTAGCTCTGGCCTGTGCACGTGGGTTTATGCTCCTGCTTGCAGACATGGCTGGGAAGGTACCTTGGATAACTGAATGATCCCTGTAATAGTTTCTGTTGAATAAAATGCTGCGTGGGGTGGGCAGAGGCTGGGGATGTGATAATGTGACATTATTTTCCTCCTTTTTAATGAGAAAGTTGTCAGCGTTGCTTTAAATCCTCATTAGAATTCAATGAGCCCTAACATCGCCAACACTGTTTCAGGATTAGAATTTGTTAATTAATTTAATCCTCTCCTCTTCTTCATCTTCACAGCGACAGATGGTAAATCCTTAAGACTTCAGTAAGAATAAAGGGTTAAAATCCAAAGGCCTGGATTAGATGGGATTGCAAAATGTGCATGAACAATTCTCAGTGTCTGTTTTATGATGTGCCAGCTTCTTGGGGACAGGGTGCTGAAGTGCAGAGCAGGCAGAGTCCCTGGCTATTAGCACTATTTAGTTACAGTAGACAAGATTTAGGGCTGTGTTTCCTGAGCACGTCACTGTAATAATTTACTTGTTTGTTACAACTGTTTTCCAAAATCACAGGATTGTTCCCTAATGTGTTGGTGAATAATGTTTTTATTATTCCTGTCTGCAGTAAAGGGCATCTCAGTGCCTCCAAAATCACTCATGTAATAAAACCGCTGCCATTTTATCATTTTAATAGAATAACAGTTTTGTATAATGTTGCAAATATTACCCTCCAATCTACGATGGTGACAGTAACAGTAGAAGACAGGCACTTTTATAGCACAAAATTATTACCTTGTTTAGATTATCAGATAAAAATTTTACCATCACATTAAAATGAAAATGAAATGAAGGCCAATAAAACGCAGCAGGGCCCTGTCCAAGCAGGAGCCCTGGGAGGTTGGCTGCTGGCCACAGGGGCTGCCAACCTGCCTGGAGGGCACTTGGCCAAGGAAGCCACGCTGAGAGCTTGCCAGCTGATTTTACACGGAGAAATTTGGCTGCCCAAAGTGCTGCTGCCAACCAAGGATCGCCTCTTGGAGAGTTTTTTTAAGGTGTAGCAAGAGAAGGGAGGAATACAGAGGAAGCCTCGAGCTCTCTCCTATTGCGTCGTTGGGAATAAGTGTGAAAAATAAGGAGGATCAGGTCTTTTGAAAATGTTCTTCCTATGTAAGAGTCAAACCCTTGGGGGGATCAATACAGCTCTCACTGATTTGAATCAATACTAGCACAACCTGTTAAAAAGAGGAATATGCCATGAAACCACTGGGCTGTAGGAGAGCAAGCCAGCCGTGGCACATCCCTGTAACACATCCCTGCCTCCTGCGGTGCCCTGGGCTTTATCACTTTTCCCTGACTCTGCCAGGAGCAGCTGAAAAACTCAGGAGGAAGTTGTCCCCTCGATCCCTTGTCTCCAGGGCTGCTAATTCTGCTCTGTGAATGAGCACCAGCACTACAGCCTGCTTATCTAAAATCAGATTTGAGGCTGCTTCTAGAAGGTCAGTGCAAATTAAATCGTTACTTGGTGTCCAAAAGATTCAAAACCCATTTCAGTCTCGTTATTCTCTTACTGTGTTTTTTCTCTTTCATTATTTACATCTTTGGAATCTGCTTTTGATACCTCCTGTTAGATTTGTCTGATGCTCATTAATATCTTCCCTACTGGCTCATGCAGGTTTTATACCCCAGTCTGCAGATACAGTGAGATCTTTCTCCTTTATCACATGGCTGCAACTGACTTCTTTTCCATCTCTTTCTCCTAATTTTTCTCTGCCACAGTATCACACAGATACATAACCAGGTTCAGCACTGGATTCATGTTGGGATCTTGCTCCTTCTTTTCTTGCCCTTGGGGATTATCATGCAATGCCCATTCACCCAGAAGCAAAGCACTTCTGGTTTTGAAATGCTGGGTTCTACAGTTCAATTTTTAATGTATCACCCAAATCCTAAAACATTTCAAATCTAAAGAAGTTTCTTTGGATTATATCCCCCAGTGCTTGGGATATCACAGTGAGCTCATCAGTCTGTTGAGAATAGTATTTGTGTCTTTAACCTGTGTTGGCATCAGTGGTATTGCAGGTAACATTCTAAACTGAAGCTTTATTAGTAGTTCCCAGAAGAGTGGGACAGGTGAGTTTTCCTTGCTGAAAGGAATTGGTAAGGTCAAGGTAAAGGTTTCCAAGTACAGTGTGATACTCTGTGCTAACAATGTTTGGTTTATCTCCCAGCACATCCCAATCAGAATAAGTTCTACCCAGCATTGCTGAGACCTGTACATATAATATATATGCAGATGTACTCTGTATAAATCAGTGTAAACAATGCTGAAACAGTGGCACAATCCATTACCAGAAATAAATTGGCAGGGACATGCTGCAGAACTCCCAGCATTGCCAGCTCTGCCTGGATCAAAAAAACATGCTCTGCCTCCTCCAGGGGAGCTTGCAAAAGGTGTAGAGCAAGCTTTTAGCTCTGGGATGTGGTCAGTGGATGCAGCTTTGGAATAATGAAGCTCCTTTATCTGAGCCTGTTGTACCCTTACAGGAGGCAGAGCTCGCTGCAGCACAGCTGGGGATAAGTCAGCACAGGTGAGGTAGCCGTGATACTGTGAGCAGCCAGAACAGCCTGGCCAACCCAGGCCAGTGCCCTGCAGAGCTCCAGCCCTGCTCCAGCAGCCACACAGCTCCGTTAGCCTGGCACTGTGCCCTGGGAACACCCCCAAACCCTCAGCAGGACCAATTAGCCCGGGCAGGCACAGCCATGCAGCCTCTGCCGCTGGCACTGCTCGCTGTGCCCTGCAGACACTGCAGCCCCTGTGCCACGCAGAGTGGCCAAGCTCTGCCCCCATACACCTGATCCCTCAGTGTTTCCTTGGATGCAGCCTTTCCTGATCACTGGCTCTCTTTTTTCCAGTTGTGCTCCTCATACCAAGCAGTCCTGCAAGGGCAGGGAGCAGTACCAACACCTCTGGCCATGCCCCAGTGGAAATTCCCCATCCTCAAATATCCCAGCTGCCAGAGTTAAGACACAATTTGCCTATCCCAGCACAAATGGAACAATATGGTCTCTTATTTCTACCCTCTCTTTCCATGGCTTTGCTCCGCTAATTTCTTAAATTAGGAATTTTTCACATGAAAGGTTTCTTTCTGACTTCCATCGGCATTTGTCAGATTCTTAGGGCAGAGGGCAAAACTCAGAACCTGTGTTGGGGAGTGCAGTTCCATTGATGTCAGCAGAAATGTGCCTGCTTACATCAGTCTGGAATTTAGCCCACAGTGGTCCTTTTGTAGCATCAGAAAGCTCTGTGTGCACCTGAGCTGAATGTCCACGCTGTAAGATCAGAGTGTGGCTGGGACAATTGGCATGTGGGTAATTGGTACATTTCTGTAAGAGAAAATGGTTCATGATCCTTATAAAGGAAAATAAAATAAAGTAACGTTATTCCCCACTGACATATTAAGTGAATTGATAGTGTTTGAAAAGGCAGGTATTAAATCTGGAAGCAGCATGAGTGTTATGAAGTAGCTAGCAGTTTTATCCCAGCAATTTAAAATTCCTATCATTCAGCTCTTGCTGATTTGAAAGTCACACATTTATTTTAGATTGTAGCCATGAATTTCTTGGGAATTACCTGACATGAAAGCATGGAAGAGTCACTTGATATGAACTGACAAGACAACATCAAAGAAAACATCTTGATACACTTAATCCAGTTGTAAGTGACTTTATAAAAAGTTTTTTTATCAAGCTCTGTTGTTCATTAGGAGCATCTTGGTATTAGGAAAGCCATTAAATTGGCTACAAACTCTGGGCGTCCTGTAGGGCAATAATCTAAAGCATCCCTGGAGATCTGATTTCAGACTCCAAATGGATTAGGGCTTTTTCTCTCCTTGTGTACATCGTTTACTCATGGACATGAATCGTCTGGCTCTTTATTTCCTTGCTGCGCCGTTAATGTGGAAAATGCTGCATAAACATGCAGCATGTCAGGATAAGGAACTGTTGCTGGGAGAGCCAGGGACTACACTGGTAGGTGTATTAGAAGATAGGACTCAAGCTTTTGCCTTTGGATTGTCTGTCCTGTTCTGCTGTGTTTGTTTAATGCTGCCAGCTTTCATAATCACTAAAAATTCACCAGCTGATCTGTGCTTTGAATTAGTTCAAATTGAAGGTGTGGGAGATGAAGCAAACAAGGAGCCCAGATGCTTTTGGCACGATCTGACACCACCCCTGGTCTGATGGAGATGACCAGATGTTGTAGGACACGGGAGATGGCTGTTCTTCCTCTGCCTGTCCTGCTGCCCTGAGCGGTGTCACAGCTCAGAGATGTTCTGGCTCGTGCTGCTGGGGAGCTGTCTCCTCCCATTACTGCACCAGATGATTTGGAAAGCGTGACCCTTTTCCCATGTGTGTGATATCCAAACCATCAAACACACAGGCTGTCACAGCCAGCTGTTGCCCCGAGGAAAGGACAGCACTGTGCCAGAGGAGGGGGCACACGCTGCCCAAGCACCTGCAGATTCCTCTGAGGATGCAGGATGTACTACTGGGATTCTCTTAGCACTCCCTCCTGGAGCAGCAGTTGTGCTCCAGGTCAGATAGTGATTATAAAGAGTTCATTCCCCCACATTCTTAGTTAAAATAAGCCATCAAGCTCAGTTCTGGCTCCAGGGTTGCTCTCTGGTAGGAAGCTGGGGGGAGCAGGATAGGGAAGGATGGATGTGTTTGCCTTCCCTCCCCTGAGAGGAGAAGAAAGAAATCTGCACTGGGCTTTCCTTTTGTGTTGGCTTTAACTTTATGGTCGGCATCTGTCGCTGACGAGCAGTGGGAGCTCTGAAGTGCTGACCAGCTCTTTTCAC
The DNA here is from genome assembly GCA_018697195.1 of Certhia americana. Classification (NCBI taxonomy): domain Eukaryota; kingdom Metazoa; phylum Chordata; class Aves; order Passeriformes; family Certhiidae; genus Certhia; species Certhia americana. The sequence goes on along the minus strand of CM031874.1, from coordinate 8,666,886 downwards.
AACCCTTTAAATAACCAGAAAGACAAAGAAAGTAATAAAAAGAGAAGAGGGGATGAGAATCCATATTAAAGGCATTAATAACTTGAACAGAGTTCTCTATTTAAATAATGTTTTGAAACATACTGTCAAATATTTTTCTATTGTATGGGTTTTGCAACGCAGCCTTTTTCCCCCTAAAGACCTGAGGACTGAAGTGTGCCAAGTCACACGAGGGAAGTTCTGCCTTCAATAATTTTTTATTAAAATTCTCATAAGATGGTGGTGCTCTTCTGCCATGACTGTCAGTAGGAAGAAACATCAAGATCCTCGTACAAGGGAGGATTTAATTGCTAGAATCACAAGTGTTTATTCTCTTGCAAAACTTCCAGTGGATATGTTTCTTTGTCAAGACTAAATGGAAATAGGACTGAAAATCATTGATGCTCTCATGAGAGATCCTGGATGTTTATGTACCTCAAACCCTTTTTTGAAAATTACACTGTATCTGCAAAAAGATACTGCTTAAAGAATGAGCAATCAGATGTTTCCAAGGCATCCTCTAACTTCTTGCTTGTAAACAGAATTCTTTATTAAGTGAACAGTTTTTAACAGCATTTTCTAGGAAAATAAATTTGAATTGCTCCGTGCTCTGGGTATGTGGCATCTCATAGACCTCACTGGGAAAATCAGTGTTTTGAAAGAATCTGCTTGTTAAAAGCAGGAGCCTGTGACTTCATAAGTGATAATTGTATATTCTCTGTACCATGCCAGTATCTCTGTGTGTGTCTGCACACCCCTCCTGTCTCTGCAGCATCCAGGAACCTCAGGAGATCCTAACGTGGAAGTACACTTTCCTTAATCAAATCCAGCTACCAGTTCCCAAGGAAAACAAACAATCTCCCCCCATGTTTACTGTCGTGCTATCACACATCATATACACAAACCCCCGTTTCTACTAATTTAAGAATTATGACAGTTCACCCCTTCTTTCCTTCACACTAGAGCAGCAATACATTTTGAGTCACATCAGTAGCATTCCTGCTGACCAAGATTATAGCTCAGCAGGAAAACAAGTCATTCCAAATTGTCTCCTGGCATAAACATTTTGGATCACTTTTATATTACAACTGAAAGGGGAAAATCTTGGGTTTCAGACTCTTTTGTGCTCTTGTCATGGGAAAAATGACAAGAGGCTTTTATTTCTACAATGAGCATTACTTTTGCTTCCTTTTACTGCTTTAGCAATAACAACTTTTAAGGAAAAAAAAAAAAAAAAGCTGTGTTTTTAGTCTGCTGTTTTTACACATGTATCTGCAGATTAAAGACTCCCTAGGTACCTATTGACACAATAGACTGTAACAGCTCCTCTGGAGCCGTGTCAGACTGTTATAATCAACCCTGTCAGTGATCCACAGATAATAGGACATTAAGAGGGGCTTGAACCATATCTTTCAATCCCAGCTGGGTATCTGAAGTGATGTGGAGGTTGCAGCTCTTCAGCCCATGCTCCAGTCACACACTCGAGGTGACCACTGAGGTGAGGCTTGGTTGGGAGCAACACGAAGGGGAGGATGAACAGCATCTCCCCTGGCTGAACATCGTGGTTTGACATGGCAGCATGGCTGGAAAAAGGGCTCCCATCAGCTCCTGCTGTGCTCTGCACCTGTTCTCTCCCGCAGGGCTTTTATGGATGAAGCGTTTGTCTGGAAAGCCTTGGTGCCTTTGGTGGACAGTCAGTGTGGTTTTCTAGCAAAGAGCTGTCAGTCAGGCCTCTGGTGTCTGGGTATTTGTTGGATGTTTTTACTCTTCCCTTGTTAGTAACAGTGCTGCTGGAATTGTCATCCATCCATATATCTATCTATATATATATCTGTATATGCAGATTCTGGTACTTACTCTGATACACTTTGAGAAAAACATCCCTTTTAGAGTTGATGGAGGAAGGAATTAGGCAGGATGGAACATTGAATCCCAACATCTCCCTTTAATACTGCCCCAAATATTCTCAGGTATGATGCAGTCAAAAAATCCACTGCAGCCTCCACTGCCATCCCAGCATGGCACAGGTGACCTCAGGTGGGATTTATCTGTTTGCTTTCTAAGGCTGTTGAATGAATAAAAGCTGGAGAAGGGTAATGCTGGAGTTGACAACAATATGGTGCTTCTGGTCCTTACAAGCTATTTAAAATGCCATCTTAATTTATCTTCTTAAATAGAAAAAGAACACCCTTATTTCATCCACTGACTCAACACTTAATTACAGCAGCTCTGGGAAGAACTGAATATTATGAAGGTCAGTAAAGTTTTGACCCTCCAGTATTCAGGCCTGATTTTCTCCCTTACAGAATTTAAAAGAAGAAATCCCTTTTGTATCTCATAGGCCTTAAGGTTTGTGGGTTTTAATGGATGTCTGGCTGTTGCATAAATATATAGCTTAAAAGACAATGAAATGTTCTAGGCAGTAAAAGAGGCTACTTTAAACAAACTGCTTGTGTCATGATTTCATATTCATCCCTCAGAGAAGATGATTAGGTCCTATGAAGACAAAAGGACAAATGATACATTTGTAGCATGGAATTAAACACTAACATTTCCAGGGAAAAAGAAGAAAAAGCCTCTTCCTTCTTAGAGAAAATAAATCTGAGTGGAAAGTAAAACTAAATTAGTATATATAACTAAACACACAGAATTGCAGAGATTTTTTTCCTCTGTAAGTTAGTGAAGGTCTTCCAGAACTGTCAGTAGAGCTGATACATCTGTCTGTGTGTCTCTGGTACCCTCAGCTGGCCGTGCTTGCTGCTGTCAGACTCTGCTTATTTCTGGTAGCTTTGCTGAATTTTTCACCATTTGAGGTGTTTGACATTTGTCTCGGGCAGAATAGTTTCAGAAAGTTCCAGCTGAAACAGTTCTTTCATCTTGTGCAATTAGGGTGAGACTCAAATGCATTTTCTCATTTTGGTACTTGCTTGTTTTCGGTTACAGGCTGTTTCAGAGCCCTTTGAAGTCGATGGAAATGTGTCCATTAACTTCAGTAGACTCTAGTTTGTCCCTAATCGATAGTAATTTGATTAAAATAGCTCTGAATGTTCTGGATCCCAGTGGATGTTGCCGTTGTTCTTTATGTTGCAATAGCCCCCAGCTCTTCTGTGCACTGTCAGTTCTGTTTGCCAGGGTAAGGGAAAGCACAAGGAGACTTGGGAATCTCACGTTTCTCAGCTTGCCAAGGGCATCTTTTTCTCCTTGTAGCTACCTGAGTGAATACTCACAGCCTCCCATGGCTCCTTACCCCAGACCAGTGCATCAGTCTCTTCTCTCAGCTCCTGATTCTTTTAAACTCAATATTGAAGGGAAAGGGAGGAAAAACAGCCTCAGAGCTCTGCATTGAAACTGAAGTTCTGACACAGATGCAGAGTTTTCCAAATCAAAGGGAATTGATGAGCCTTGCACTGGCAGGTGACCTATCTTAATCACAACCTGGATAATCCTGAGATTAAGATTGGGGTCCATCAATGCTGCCAGATGTTGCCACTGCCCAGTTCTGCCTCCTGTTCTGTGCTGCGGTGGAGAGCCCTGGTACGGAGGGGCTGGGGCACCACTCCTTGAGGGGGAGTCACATCTTGGAGTCCTGGGCACTGGGATCAAAGAGGCACAGAGGTGACAAGTCTTTCATGTCACTGTGCACCCCCAGACAGGTGATTCACAGTGGGGACAGCCCCACATGCCACCTCTTAATTAGAGGCAACATGTCATCCCCCAGTCGTGGCCTCGAACCAAAAGGGATGAGCTAAGGGTGAGTGTCAACCTCTGGATAAAGAGATGGGCAAGAGCACAAATGCCTGGGAACAGGGCCATGGTGGAAATGAATAAGATGCCCTTCCAAAGCAGCTCTTTCTTTGTTAGTCTTATAAAAAAAGTATATAAAAACTAAGCTGTAACTTGAATGCTCAACACAACATTTTAAAAGTTCACATCATTTTCAACCATACCCTGCTAAGCACAAACTATGATTCATTTGGAAATTGCTAATTAATACTGGCATGGCGTTGTTCCCCTGCTGTTGCCCAAGTTCTTGCTTGAGAGAACTTTTTCTTTTTAAAGAAAAAAGAAAATACTTTATCTTGGAACAGTAAGGTGCCTCTTCAGATGTGAAGTCTGCTAAGATAGAAAAGAAAAGGGGGAGAAAAGGGGGGATTTTCCCTTTGCTCTTACTGAATTACTTTATCATCAGTAGCACAACCACTCTTTAGTAAGGTGATGACCAGAAATAACCATTGCAAGAAATGCCAGCTCTTTTCTCATCCACGTCTTTAAGTACTAAAAGCTGGGGAAGAGTAAATCATCATTTAAACTCTGGGTATTGCAGCAGGAGAAATGATTTTGCCTCTTTTCTCTCTATGAACTAATGGATGTGAAATCTTTCAAAAAGTAAACCAACTCCTCTTAATAAAGCTCTGCATATAGATATTTAGCAGCTAAGCACTAAATCTGTGGAATAGGGGGAAAGTGCAGAAGTAGTGGATTAATATAAAAAGGATGCTTTTTCCCCTTTAAAGCCTCCTTAAGTGCTGACTGATGGAATAAACCCTGGAAACTTTCTCTGTGCTAATTGTCGTGTTCCTTGGCTTGCATCCCATTTGCTGTCCGTCATCCTTTGCAGTTTAAGAAGTTTCACACAAGAGCTCTCTTCTTGTGTTTACAGGCATGCCATGTAGAGTATTCAAACCCAGGGATAGTTCAGAGGGTCAGGAAATCTTCCTCCTGCTTCTTATTAAAAAGAAAGAGCCCTGAAGATTTAGAATTTGAGGAAGCATCATTTCCTCACATATATCCAGCTCCTCAAAGGCACAAGAGCAACTTTGAGCTTTCCTAGAAATAAACATGATATCCCACTCTAATCACCACAGAAATACTGGGTCAGCCTGGCAGCCACTGGAAATGGGTGTAAAGCTGAACTTAGAGAAGCTGTGCTGGTTTACACCAGCTCAGAGAGCAAGGCATGGCTTATAAAGCAGCTGCATGGTTTGGGTATGTGGCAGAATGTTTTCTTTTCATTTCCTCTGCACCAAAAAAGAAAAAATAAAGAAATACAGAAAAAATGTACGAAATAATAATGATCTGTTCCTTTTTAGTATTACCTTTGGAGTGTGCACAGGATTGATGGAGGGAGATGACCTGTAATTCCATCCCAATTAAATGCCCAGAGTCAGCAGTTCACAATTCTTTCACTGGTGGATTATTTTCCACCTTCCTGGTTCCCACAGGACCTATTCCCTGCGTCATTACCAACTTTTTTAAATTGGAAGTATTATGAAGGCAATTTCCTGCTACCAGCAACCAGCAACTTTCACATCACTTTCTCAGGGCCCTGCAGCCTGAGAACTACTGCTACAACTAAATCTATCAGCAACAGGATATTGGATGGAGTGACTCAAATTAGCCAAAATCAAAAATGCTCAAAAAATGTGCTATAAGAAATGGATTCTGCTTACTCACTGCTGATGGTTTTGCAGGTTGTTGGGGACCACTGTGTTTTCCTAATGTCACCAGGCTCTAACAAGGCTTTGGGAAGGTGTGTGTGCTGGATGGGATGGATCTGTAAGACACAGAGAGCATATTTCTGACTCACAGCTGAACTATAAAATCTGACACGACAGTGAATGTAGTGAAGAGATCAAAGAGCAGGAGAAAACACTGAGACTCAGATTGTAAGAGCTCAGATTTCATTAGTGCTTGAAAAAAAAGAAACTGGAGCAGGGTTTCCCAGCCCTGTTCCTGGAGGGCTGCTCATGGGAGCGAGGAGCAGGCTGGGTGCTGCTCACCAAAGCCATCTGCAGTGCAACACCTCTTCTGTCAGTTGATGTTAAAGAATAAGCCTTTCCAGGGCTGCAGCATCCTGTGGCTGCACTACAGGAGCCCATGGCCAGCTATTCTGCATATCCATAGTAAGATGTGCAGGAAATCTTAGGAATAATATGATTTAGCTTTCAGGTGTTTTGATAGGAAACACAGTTGAACTGGAGATCTGGCCCAGATATCCCAGTGTTAAATATCTTGAAATGTGTCACTGATGCTGTCAAATGCACAAAGGAAACAACATCTCTTCCAATCTGTTTACTTGCTGGAGTAACGTGTGTTTGTTGTAGCTGTGCTTGACTGAGAGTAAAAGTCGCAGAAGCAGCACGATCTGGGGTGGGTAGTACCCCTCTAAATAAGCCCCATGTGCAGATTTCCACATTTCCTACATGATTTGGCTGTTCCCAGCTGGTCCTGATTCTCAGTATTGCCAGAAATATCTGTATTACACAGCTTGGAAAACAAGCAGCAGGTCAGACGGGTTCTCCATGCTCACAGTCATTCTCTATTTCATTCCTCTGGCTGCAATTGATAGACCCAGCGGTGTAGAACAAATACTGCTCCTGTAATTACCTGCTGCCTGTTAAATCCAGAGGTAGAACAGGGTCAGGGGAGCTTTGGTGGCAACCAGAACAGAGCAACAGGTATGTGATGAACGGGCACTGCCATTTCGTCATGTGGGTCCCCTGGTTGGAAGTATTGATGTAGTTGTTGGGCATCTCTAGCTAAGAGAATGCAGTTTGTTGTCCCTGCCAGCTGCATTTACAGTGTTTTGCTAATCTGTTCTTCTAGACACCACAAATGGTGTATTTCCTTGTGCTCCTTTATTGATCGAAGGAAAGATTCGATTTGACAGCAATTTCAGAAAACCTTCAAGTTGTCCAAGATGCAGTAGAATTATTAACCACCCTAAGCTGACATATGGTAATTTAGCGTTTAATGTTTGCCCTGACACGCTGAGGAGTCATCATACCAAGTTACCAGCTGATGCCCACAAGTTTCTGAGTACATAAAGAATAGCTGAAATTTTAAATTCTGTTTAAACACCCAGCCCTTTATTCACTGGGTGTTAAACTTCCTTTGGCAGGGAGGTGGGGGCTGGATCCCCCTGCACTACCCACTACAGTTGGCCTAAATTAATAGGATTTTGCAGCTTTTTGCAGCTGTATTTGTACAACTTCATCTTGAAATAATTTTAATTTCTGTGCCTAGGCTTATAATTTTTTCAAGCGCGTTACACAGTTGGCTGTACATAATTATGTCTTACAGCCATAAGCACTGACAATCTGCTTACCTAAACTATTCTGCTCTAAACTTGTCATTTCACTGATGGTGAATTCATATAATGCATGTAATTCACCAGATCAAAAATTAAATTATCAATTAATAATACTGCAGAAAAAAAAAATTAAACAAGAAATTCTGTATGTCTGTCAGAGCATCTGCAGTTAAAAGGGGAGTTGAGAATAAGCATCTGAGACCAGTCTGGACTCTAAAACCCTTGATGACTTGAATGCAGTTGTTTTGGGGGTTTTTGGAGGGTGAGAAGCTTGTGTTTGAGATGTGTTTGTGATCTCTGAGGACTCTTACTTGCTTTGGAGAGTTAAAATCTAGAATCAGAATGTGCCATAAATGGAAGTGAGATATGAAAAGGCTCTGTAATGTGTCAGAAATTACTGCTTTTCCTTCTTTTTTTCTTTTTTTTTTTTAAACCTATGGCACCATGTCCTCAAACTGGCCTGTCTGCCTCTTGCATTAAAAGTGTGTGGATGGGAAGCACATCAATAAGTCACATGAATAAGTCTAACACGAATTCAAGTCAAAGCAAGCAGGGGTCTCAGATCAAACCCACACAGAAATAGAGTTAACGAAAGAGAAAAACTTGCCAAAAATCCAGCCCTGTGAATTCGTTCCAAATGAGCAGAGTTCAGCCAGGTTTGAAATTTCCTCGAAGGCAGTCTCCCACCCCCTGATGCACAAGGCACATGTGCACAAGCGATGGGTGTTTGAGTTGAGGACACCACACCAGAGGGAAAGGTACCCTTGGAACTCAGGGTGTTGGTGCTGCAGCTGCTGGGGGGCCTGCACGAAGGTGATGGGAGGGCACAGGAGAGCTGGCTGGGAGAGAGGGTGCTGGTATGAGCCTGGCAGCGTGTCCTGCAGCTGCTGTGTCCTGCATGCAGCTGTGTGCCTGCACACCAGATGTGCATGTGTGGACACAGGCTGGATCCAGCTGTGCAGGAAGGGTGTGCCAGCCTGATGTCAGCTTGTTTGCTGTCACCTTACTGGGCATTCCTTACCACAGAGCTCTTGTGGTGTCTTGCTCTGCAAGTTTATGGAAGGAAAACTACAGCTCTTGAGTGTCCAGCGTTGCTGTTGTGGAAGGAAACGTGTGTGCATCCACGGGCAGAATTTGGCCATCAGGGAAAAGTTACGGAGCGTTCAGTGTTTTGTCTGTGTAACAAAAGAGGATGAGTCCTAGGAACAAAGACATCTCACATTGTCAATAAATCACAGAACCATAGAATGTCTCGGGTTGGACAGGATCCTTCAGGACCATCAACTCTATACCTGCACTGATTTAGCATTGCCCCTGTAGTGCAGAGAGAACTTCATTCCCTGCCTCCTCACGCTGGTGTTTCCTTTTACTGACCATTGAAATCACTCCTGTATATGCTGTGCCATGTAATCTACCCTACATAACAAACAAATAGGTTTGCTTTTCCTGTAATTAAACTTCTTTGAGAGACTTTGAGAGCTGCAGAGCTTTAAATCCTGCTCTGCAAGCATCCCAAAGTAGTGTCTCAAATACGAGCCTCAGCAGATTTTGTTCTCCAAAATAGACACACTGGAGGGTTTTATTATTGTTTCCCATTGTTAGCTATTTGCAGGCAGGTCCAAAAGCTTTATTTTATGCTGAGAGCAGCACTCACAATCATGCCACAGCACCACTACTTCATGATCAGTAATATCTGTAGGCATCATGCCATTGGGAATTCAGTGCATGACTTTAGGAAAGCCAGAGCTCACTACAAAAGCAGAGGTCACACACACTAAGAGCAATTATATCCCTTGAGCCTGGGAAAAACTTCCTGAGGACACCAGTGTGTTTGTTCTCCCCTGAATGCTTGTTCCCTATGTCCAAGCTCACTGTCCTACCAAGAGGAATGCTGCTGTGGGTCGAGTGAAGATCATTCTTCACTTGTTCTTGTGCTGTGCAGCTAAATTTTTAAATGCCATGGACTGGATTTTCAGTTGAAATAAATTAGCCTGCCTTTGTCTGAAGCTACTGAGTCTACACTGATTTATATCAGCTGAGGGCCTCAATCATTAGTTACAGTGATCAGGTTCCTCCTATGTAGGTCAATATTTGCTACCCTTATTTATCTTCTGCACTGAGCACTCGAGTTTCCTGCTCAGTTTTACCCAGAAAGGTGCTGGATTCTCTTTTCCAGGCTTGCTTTGTGGCAGACATGATGTAATGACATAAGGCTTCAGGAGAGATACACTTCAAAAAGAAATGAGGACAAATTCCCACTGCCATGATTTGTTTTTCTTGACTTTGTCTTCATTTAGACACGGCCATCACAGGCAGCAGTGGGGTCAGCTGCAAGAAGGTGCTGCAGTGTGGTACCCTCTGCAAAAAACAGTGGGTAGCCCTTATTAAACAGATGATAAAGGATGATTTCTTGTCTGTCACAACTCATCTCTCAGAGGAGTAAGAACAGTGTGTTTTGAACTCTCAGAGGTATTTCCTCTCCCCTTTTGTCATGGAGCATCCTCTACAGCAGAGGAGGGTTTGTGCGTCTGGTTCAAATCCCAGTCAGGCAGTATCAGCCTCTTGCATCTTGCACAGTGTGAACCAGCCTCAGTTCTTCAGGGCCAAAATTCACCTGATAGCAGCACATCAGCTCCACTGGGATGCCTTCAGTCACGGCAATGAAGAATCTGCTCTCCTGCAAGAGAGATAAGGGAAAGAGTAGTAAAAATTAGTTTTGTTGCTTCTGCTATCAAGGTTCTGGCAGTGATAAGGTGTTGGTCACGTGGAAGTGTTCTGTAATCTTCTTTTTCCATCAGAGCTGCTCTCCTCCCTCTCTCTTGCCTTGCTACAGTCTGAAGCATTTCCACAGTGGAGTTCTCAAGCTGCAAAAGGCCCGAAGAAAGGCACATACTTCTTTAGAAATGACTGTGCCATATCAATTAGCATTAAGTGTAGAATATCCATTAGCATTGGCCAGCTCCTGGTACGGGGACCTTGGCTTCTTGACCTTTATAATAGCGATTAATTAAAATTACTTAATTATTTAATCACAAAGACCATGCAACAAATTGCAGTTCACTGAGTTTTTCACTGGTAAAGACAGAGACCTGACAGGAGCTTCTGACTCAGAAGTCACCACTGAGAAACTTTGACCAGTTCAGAGTTACACAGAGCAGACTGGCCCCATGAGCCCTGCAGACCTCAGTCTCTTTGTGTCAGGACAACTCAAGTTAAAATATAAATTCTTTGCTGTTTCAGCAGGTAGGAAAGTAGAGTTAAGCCACAGCAGATCCTTGGCCTGGATGCACTGCTGCACACCAGGTACTCTGTGCTTGTAGTGTCGTCTCATCATGTATGGAATTTGGTTTTCTAGGCAAGAGGATTGTTATTTCACTTCTATCCCAAGCAGAATAATGGTAGTTTTGAATTTGACTGTGAGTCTGACAAGTTCAATTTCATCCTACACTTATGCACAGGGTCTCACACACAGTAACTGGCCAGAGTTGCAGGCAGAAATTCTCTCCCACTGCATTACCAGCTCTTTATTGAGCCTGATTGATATGCTATTCTCCATCTGCTCAGTGTTACGTTTTCATCCAGGTAGACGAGGAAAATCCTGGTAAACAATTCAAAAAAACTTGGAAGTGAGAGAAGGAGTGAAAGCTATCAAAGCCACCCATGGGCATAGAGAAGGCTCCAGAGGAGTGTGTCTATGTGGATGTAATTGGCCTGAAGGGAGCAGCAGGGTTGGAGAGGAGCCCTTGGACAGAGGGAGCTGTGTGGGAGCCAAATGACCTGTGAAATTCTGGGAGCTGACAGCAGCTGAACATTTGGTGCAGCACCTTAGCCAAGTGCTCACAGGGTGCGTGCAGAGGAAGCAAATCCTCCTGGTAAGGAGCAGGCAAGCTGGATGGGAATGGGCTGGATGGGAATGGGCTCCTCAGCAGGTACCACAGAACAAGCTGGGCACACAGGAGCATTTCTTCTCTTTTGGGTTCAAACATCTCATAGCTTTGTTTCTTTCTCTCAGGCTGCATCATCAGTGACATTAATAGCCTAAATGACAGCTTTAATCTCTTTGGAGCACTACTTGTACTCTGTCTTATAATCAAAATAAATTATATTAGAAATCACTTTGCACTGATTTCAGCTGGAAGGTTTAACCTGACATGGGAGAGATCCAGCCATTGGGGGAAAGGGAACGTTTTATAGTTTGGCTTTGGATTTGTATTTCAAAGAAGAGGAAGAAACTTAAGCTCTCAGGAGTGAATCTCAGCCATGTGAGAATTTGGTCTCTAGTCTAGATGTAGTCCTTGGTTCTCTCTTTCTCTTGATGGAAAGAGAAAACCACTTCTTCCAGGAAATGTGATGTATACTGAAGCCTTCAGGAGGATGGATTTCATGCTGTAAAGACTTGCTTCTCTCATTTTTATCTGGGACCAGATACAGTTTTTAGAAAATCATGTGTGAGATGAAACCAGTCCTAGTTAAGGAAAGAAAGAAATCCCCAAGTTAAAATATGCTATTCCATCCTTTTTTTTTTTTTTGCCAGTAGAGGTCTTTCCCTACTTAACCTTGTTTGTAAATGCCACCACCATGGCCACTTGGCTCAGTCAATGGTCATTTTGTCCAGGGGCAGATGAACACTTAAGGGCAAGCTGCTGTTAAACCCAGGGCTGGAGTTAGTGAAAATGCTGGGTTTGTACAAACTGCCCTTGCCATGTCAAAACATCCCCTTAGCAAGTCACAGAAGAGACAGTTTTCTCTGAAGGCAAAAGTGTTTTAGAGGATCTCCTGGGTCTTTGGTTTGTTTGTTTGTTTTTTAATTTCCATCTAGGACATCACTTGGGATCATTGGCAAGTGTGATAAAAGGAGACAGAAGTTAGATGTTACCTTCACCTGGTTGGGTCTCCAAATTGGTCTTAATTTTTCTTTGCTTGACTTTTTCATCTTTTTTGTTGAAACCATATGTGATTCTTTCAGCAACATGCAGTAATTTGTTTGGAAATACAGGGCTGGAGATGTGTCTCTTTACTGGCTTCTAAAACAACTGTGAAATAAGAGTTAAGAACTTTTATACAAATGAGTCCTAAACATATTGCAAATTCAGTTAAAAATAAATAAGTAAGTACTTAGCAAAGATTTCAATAAACAGTAAGAGTAGTTGAATTAAAATATTTCCACTAAAATTAATGAGCCAATCCTGGAATGCTTAGACTGACTCTTAAGTGTGCTCTTTTAAAGGCTTTGAATATGTTTGCCTATCTGAATTTCTATGGAGCATTTTGAATGCATGACAGATTATAATCTTCAATTATTTTAATTTGGTTTTCTTAATGGGCAAAATAGCTAAGAGCTTAATAATAAAAGACACTTACTGCTTATCATTTACATTATTTTATGTGTTCATTAATAATTATAATGGGTTTTATAAAACAAAAAAATCAAGTCTAAGTATCCCCAGGTCATATTAGTGCAAATGTTGCATATTATTCTGTGGGAGATTTGGTATACTAAGTGTTTTTTGAAGGACATTTTTGACTCCATATGTTGCAGAGCAAGACAAAGAACTTCAAAGGAAATATATTTTCTGGTTCATTCTGTGGAAGGAGAGTGTAACAGAGGATAAATGCTTTGCTTTCTCCAGACACATTGCCAGGCATAGTGCAGGCATGGGCAGAACCCAGACCACAGACACCATATGAAATTCTCTAAATATAGTTTATTAGGGACAGGAGTACTGTTGTTACGGTCACATCTTCCATTCTGTAGGCTCAGTTGTCCTTGTTTGTTCAGCTTTTTCCTTACACACCTCATTTCCTGGGTCTCCAGGCATTTTCTTTACTGCTCTCTAAACAGTCTTCATTGGAACACTTTTTTTTTTTTTTTTTTTCTGGCAATGTTGTGCTCCAAAAACTGTATAATTTATGGTCTCACTGGTGCCCTCCAATCTGCTGGCCATACAGCTTTCCATCCCCTGTTCCACCCCTGCTCCTGGCATGGGAGCATTGCAGGGATCTCTGGTGGTTCCTGTCACTGCCAGGACGAGGGAGGGGGGCTTGTGAATTCAAACCCCTACAGCAAGAAAGGGCAGTGCTGGCAGCACAAGGGTGTGGATCCACAGAAGGAAAATGATGATAAAATCTAAAATCTTAGAGGAGCTCACCACTTGAAATTCTTTTCACCGGTGAAGTTTGTGGGAATGGTTTAGCTACCCAGTAAATCCTGCTGGAGATGCACAGCCCCTAAGATGTTATCTGTAAAAGCAGGATGCAATCCTGTGCCACAAACACTGCTCTTATGTCTAAATGTGACATTGCTGCAGAGGAGAATGCCAGCTTGGAAGGGCTTAGCCCTGTATTGTCTCAACAGCTGCAATGTTCATTTTCAGATATTTTAGTTATTAGATCAGAACCTGCAGTAGAAAATACCCATCTTGTGAAATTGCACCGTTTCTCCTGTTTCAAGGATTGCATTGTGGAAACAAGGGCTGAGTCAGACTTCGGATGTTCTGGTTCTGAGTTGCAAACATAGCTGTGTTTTGGATGGTGCCTCAATGTTTTGAGCTCCAGCCACTCACTGCTGGGCTGCAAGGCCACCCTGTCCTTGCTGGCCATAGCCAAGCGAGGGATGGCAATGCCAGCACAGTGCCTGGCTCTGCTGCACCTTCCCTCTGGGGCTTTGGTGGCTGATCCCACAGTTTCCAGATGGTCCATTTGTATCTGTCAGAGCTGGTGAGGTTCCTGCATGGAGAATGCTACCTGTGTTCATGAAGTAGGATACGAACAAGGGATTGCATCTTCCAACATAAATTGCCTTTTGATCTGGGACATTTTCCCTCACCAGTGTGTCTATCCACTCCAAGCTCCATCCCAAAGGGGTTTTTTAGAGCATAAAAGCTGCTTTGCAAGCAAATTCCTTTTATGACAGTCATCAGCCATCATCATTCATCCTGCTCACATCATCATATGCAGAGTTGTATCATGCCAGGCACTGGAGGAGCTCAAAGCTCCAAGGGTTCTCCGAGTAAAAAATGTATAAATGCAGCTAAGGAAAACCATCCCTCCACCATCTGTTCTGTAACCCAGAGCCCTGCATTCCTCTTGACTGCATTATAAAAGGAGAGATAAATGAAAGGAAAATTCATGTGTATGTTCTCCAGTCAGAAGATTATCATATGGATCTGTTACCATCTTCACCCTTCCCAGGCTAACGGAAGGAAAACATTAACTCCCTTTAGAACCAATAAATTCTCCCAACCAGTGATTTTTACTCCTGATTTAGTGAGTTCCTTGGGAATTGAGAGGTGTTTTTTTATTATTATTATTATTATTATTATTATTATTATTATTATTATTATTATTATTATTATTACTGCTACTATTATTATGGTAAACTGCTCCAGGAACTATTTCAACAAAAGAAGTAAATCTTGCATTGTGTTCAGATAATGTTCTTAACTTCTCAGCACGATTTACTAATTTGCACCCTGGGAATTAGGCAAATGAAACCTTTGGTCAAAATGTTACAGGATTACTGAAAAATTCTTCTTCTTTTTCTTTTTAATCTCATTAAGAGTGCTAAAATTATATGTTCCAGTATAAAAAGCATGTGTGTGATAAATATCTCCCTGGTAGTAAAATGTACTATGCTTCATTGTCAATGGTCTTTGCAACTTTCTGTGACAAGTGCTGCTTCTTACATTATTTTTTTTCTGAACACTTCACACCCTTGTGTTTTTACTGGAAAAGGATTTAAGTATAGGCAGCAGGCAAACCCTTGTGCTATGATTGCAATTAACAGCAAATAATGAGTCTTTGCTGAATATTTGCAATTTATTTCCCCCATCTTTGTTTTGCTCAATGCAGTATAATCATCTCATGGATTTCTCTCAGTATAATTGGGTGAGTTGTGTGGGTCCTATGATACATTTCATCTCCTAGATCCGCAATGATTTACATACAGACAGCTTAGACCCTATTAATGCTAATAAAAGTGCTGCAAGGACATCCTATAGCGTGCACTTTATTAAACTGTACATAGCTTTCTTCGAGAGCTTCTGTTTATCTGTGTTTCCCAAAAATAAAATATAGTGCCTTTAGCACTGAATATTTAAATCCAGGCTCCTTTTCCCTGTTTCTGCCTCTCTCTATGCATTTCTAATGCTTCTATCACAATGGGATCTGGGTACTATATGCAACAGGAAATAGAGCAGAAAAATGTCCACTAACAGGCTCTTCCCTTCTGTGATTAGGGTTAAAACTGCTCCCATTTTGGTTCCCTGGAGTGTCTGCTTAGTTCTTTGGTGTTTGTCCTCAAGCACAGCCATAGCTGAGCCAAGCTGGGGCTGGGTAGAAGTGCAAAATACCTTTTTTGGGTTGTTGTGAGTTTTTTCCACCTTTGTTAAGAGAAAATTTACTTTACAGTTTGTTTGGAGCTGTGCAGACACACGCTGATACAGACACACAGCTGTGTATCCCACATTGCCCTTTTTCATTTATAACTCCACCCTGGCTCAAAGCTGGAGGTCCAGCAGTGGCTTCCTGTTTTCACTTACCATAAGCCTGGCTCCAGGTGTGGGTGTAGTGGGTTGGAGCTTGAACTCCCTGCCATGAGTTGTGCATTTGTACAGACATTGCCACCAGCTCGATTTCCAGCCCTTCCCTCTGGCAGGGCAGCTTCTTTCAGCTTCTGAAAATGGGGACTGTGGTCTTCAGCTATCAAACTGGTGTCACTGAAATCACAGTGGTGCAAGCAATGCTTGATTTTAGAACGCCCTTCCTCACCCACATATTTGCTAATGAAAGTTGGGTTTGTGGCTGTCTGCTCCGGTCTCTCTTCCAAATACCCTCCAGCGCCACATAAACGTGGACAAATCCTCCTGTGCAGCACGAGGGCACTTTCAGTGTCCCCCAGGCCCTTTTTTAAGTGACTGTACCAGTGTAAGTCCAATCAGTTTTCCTCAATACTAGCAGTGTAACAAGCAGTGAACCCTTTGGAGAGAAGACAAATGGAACTGTCTCTGTTCCCTGACCTGCAGCTCCAGCGGCGTAGGTGCCGTGTGGATCAATCCTGGTGGTGTCTGTAATAACTGACATGATTAGCCATTAGCAGCAGCAGACAGTTTGGTGGGGGAAGTACAAAGAAAACAGTGTACAAACTTGGTAATGATCTGGATAAAGGTATCAAAAGAGTTTCTGGGAGCCAGGGATCTGATACTGCCCTACACCAACATGTTCAGCGTCTTGTCAGCCTCCTGTGTCAGGAGAGGAGGGAATAGCAGGAGGTCACATATGGGAGGAGTGTGGAGCAGCCCACAGCCCCGTCTCAATTCCTTTGCCTGACAAGCAAAGCCTCCTCTTCCCTTGGGAAATGACCTCCTCTCCCTGAGTCAAGGCTGTTTGGGGGGCACAGGATCCCACTGAGCTCTCTCAGACTGTTCCAAAGGTGCAGCTGCCATAGCAGAGATGCCAACGTGCACTCAGCTAGGAGGGTTCTATTATCTTCCCACTACGTTGTATTCATAGACCTGTTAGAGAAAAATTTATGCACATCGCTTTTTGCAGTGCCAAGACACTTTGTGATGGTGCAGGGGGTGGTAATTTATTTGTACCTTGCACTTTCTTTCGGGAATAGTCATGCTGTTGCAAGAACTTCTTTCAGCATTTGATCAGAAAATTAAATTTGTGTTTAAAGAGATAGTCAGGGTTGCTAGGACAACATATTAACCTCCCTTCTTTTTTTCCTCAGCTCTGTATCCAAGGTTCATGGAACTAGCTGTGCTGTACTCGGCTTGCAGTGTTGTTCTCAAGGTGCAGAAGGGAAGGGCTTTCAGAAACAGTGTCCAAAACATGCTTTTCCTCAACAAATAATCAGATGAAGTGGTAACATCCCACTGGGCATTCTCAGCCTGGCCCTGTCAAGCCAGCAGGGTTGGAAAAAGAGGAGCAAACAGCCCTGTTCTTCAAATTTCTTGGGAGTATTTGTGTGCACAATCACCAGGACTGAGAATATGAGGGGGGAGCTTGCAGACAGTGTTTTCAGAAATGATTAATGGCCAGGAGACTCTGGGTATAGCAGAAAAATTTGGACACTTTAAGGAGACTGGGGTTTCAGTAATGTGTAAACAGTGGGATTTGTGCATTTTAGGCTCTTCCACATCTCAGTTGAAAAGTCTGATTTCGATGATTTCTCATGAATTAAAGAGGACCAAAATAGCTGAAACTATGTGGAATATGCTTTCCATGGCTTTTCACCAAATCTTCAGCTCCCTTGTCAGGACTGACAGTGGTATTACATCCCTGCAGCCTTCAGGCTCAGATCTTTAAATCTGCTTAAACATCCATATGGCTTTCGTCCAGAACTGATGGATTCTTGTCTCTGTTATTTCCTCCAGATCCGTTCCGATAAGGACAAAGAGATCCATATCAGATACAGCATCACTGGAGTGGGAGCAGACCAGCCACCCATGGAGGTCTTCAACATTGACCCTGTGTCTGGCAGGATGTACGTGACACGCCCGATGGACAGGGAGGAGAGAGCTTCCTACCATGTGAGCATCAAACATCCTGACTCCGCTGGGCTCGCAAGCTCAAGGCACAACTGCTGGGTTCAGGAAGGGACACGCTAAATCAGCCAAACCAGTGCAAAATGCTGGTTGTGGCAGCTGAACGTGAGCCAGTGTGTGCCCAGGTGGCCAGGAAGGCCAGTGGCACCTGGCCTCTATCAGCAGTTGTGGAGGCCAGCAGGACCAGGGCAGTGATTGTTCCCCTGTGCTGGGCACTGTTGAGGCCACCCCTCAAATCCAGGGTCAGTTTGGGGCCCCTCACCACGAGAAGAACAGTCAGCATATCCAGGGGAGGGCAGTGGAGCTGGGGAAGGGTAGAGAATGAGTTTAAGAGGAGCAGCTGAAGGAGCTGGGGGGGCTCAGCCTGGAGAAAAGGAGGCTCAGGGGGGACCTCATCACTCTGTGACTACCTGGATGGAGGTTGTAGCCAGACAGGAGTTGTTCTCTTCTCCCAAGTAACAAGTGACAGAACAAGAGACAGCCTCAAGTTGTGCCTGGAGAGGTTTAGGTTGGATATCGGGGAAGGTTTCTTCATCAAAAGAGTTGTCCAGCCCTGGCACAGGCTGCCCAGGGCAGTGGTGGAGTCACCATCCCTGGAGAGATTTAAACCCATGTAGATGTGGCACTTGGGGACACGGTTGAGTGATGGGCTTGGCAGTGCTGGGGGAACAGTTGGACTTGATCTGAGAGGGCTTTTCCAACCTAAACAGTTCTGTGATTATATGAAAGTGCAGATAAACTGATGTCTTTTTCAGACGCGGAGTCATTTGTTTAAAATGGTGCAACTTCACACTGCTTGTTAAATCCATGCAAATTTATGTGTAGACTGAACCACCCAAAACCATGAGAAGCCAGTCACTACATTAGCATGTCTTGGGAAATTACTAATTTAAGAATCATTACTGCATCTAAACATGCAATAATTGCTATAGTCATTTTTCACTTTAATTCACCAGGAGATGTTCAGGCAGTATGATGGGGGTGTGTCAGATAGGTTTTTAAATACGCAGATAGGCTAATATTAAATATCAGGGAATTAATTAAGATTAATTACACTCAAAAGTGATGGTGCCTCGTGCAATCCTAGTTCATAAAATGCTCTACCTGCAGAATGCTCACAGTGTAATTGGTTGCTATGTTTTGATATAAATCCCAACTCCTCTATTGCACAGTGTAATTGCACAGCAGATCCAGTCCCACAAATTGCTAAAAGAATAGGTTGCCCCTTGCATGATAGCCCTGAAAAATTTCAAACATTTTCTGCATCTATGCTCTAGTTGTCTCCTGGAGTGCTTGTGAAAGGTTGTTTCATGGATTGCTATCAGCCTTAGCCCCATCTCCTGACATGGTAATAGCCCTTCCCAGGGATGCTGTAATGTCAGCAGAGCACACGGGTCACTTCCACTGACACCACATCCCGAACTGCGCCGTCGGAGATGCACATTCTGTCAGCTTTATCAGGTATCCAGTTAACCATGTTGACACAGCTTCTGGGCTGGGGTGGAAGGATAAAGAAAATAGATTACCTCTTTAGTTGGGTGGAAAAAGAGATTTCCCCTGGGTAAAAGGAGATCTGAAGAAAAAAAAAAAACATTTTATCCACTGTGAACAAGAACAATTATTTTGTTTGTTGTGCCTAGGAAAATATGAAGAGAGGTTGTTTTGGAGAAGAAATATTTGAGATAAAGTGTGTGTCATCTCAGCGTTGTTGATATTGTTTCAGCAGTGCCAGGTTGTTATAATAGTATAGTCAATAATAAAAAAGTTAAGATTTTTGATGGAGATGCTGTGATGTCTGCGATCAGACACTCACAGTCAAAAACATGAGATGAAACAGATTTTGTCCTCCATTGTAACAAACCCTGTGCCCCTTAAAAACCCTGTGCCCCTTAAATACAAACTACCAGTCACAGTGAATTCAGCAAATTGAATTCTTGCCTTGTCAAAGGTGATGGGATGAGTCTGCCTTGAACATACGACAGGATTTCCAGCCTTTTCTGTTCCTCACAGAAACCTTGAACTAGTGGCATCCATATGTAAATAAGCATATTCGTACTCTAAAGGTTACAGGAAGATGTACTTTATAGAGAGAATAACCGATAAATATGTTATGAGGTCTTGCAGACAGGAATACTGAATGATAGAAAAATCTTTGTTAGGAGAACAGTAGAAGGTGATGAAGAACATTTTAAGTTGTGTCTGTAAATGACCCTTAGATCCTTCAGCCTCAGTAGCAATGGATTGATGATTTCTTGAACCATCAGTTCTTCTTTTACTAACCCTTTACAAAGCCTTCATAAATACCCCATGCACAAAGAAATGACCCAAACACCAGAGCAGAAACTTACAGCAGGAATGAACTGTGCTGGAGACCAGAAAAAATTTGGCCAGTTTCCAGAAAGGAGATAAAGTCCAAAATCTTGGCTAGCGGAGGGTTCGAAGAAGTCAGTGAATTTATGCCACTTCATATAGCCCAGTCTCTAACTCACAGGAAAGGCATCATGGAGCTAGGAGTGAACTGAGTGCTGGAAGAGCAGTGACTGAGGTAGGCTTGGATGTGAACTGGAGAGTTTGGCCACCTTTAAACTTGTTTGACATCTGCTGTAGTTTCCTTTAGCTGGAATGAGTAGCTTTGCTCTTCAGCTGGGGTGGAGAATGTCAGTGAAGCTGCAAGGCACCACGGGTCCCTCTGACCCAGCAGGACATGGGCTCTGTGTCTGATGCAGCCTGGTGGTCCAGATGAAGGTGGTTGCATTTACACAGCTTCAGGTTTTCTGCAGCCCCAAACAGAATCGAGTCTTTCCAGCACCTCTGTCACTCTCGAGTGCTGTCCTTGCTGCTTTTGTTCCCAGGTAATCTAAAAACTAATTATAAAAGAAAGAACAATACTTTGCAAGTGTTTGTGAGACTACATATCAAGAGTTCTGTTTCATTAACTCCCACATTTTCAACACATATTTTCTTATGCATAATTATCTGTATTGCTTCAGGACTACCATTTTTAAAATACTAGTGTTTTAACACTCCCTGCATTCAGCAAGCCATTTGTCTGATGAAACCTGCCATGTTCCCTAAGGTGAAAGAGATTTTTTTCTAATTAGATCAGGAGTTCTGCAGCAGAACTTCTGTTTTTGTGATCATTCTTGAACTTATAGGGAGGATCATTCCAAGCTTGAGGAATGCAGAGATGTAAGTGCCTCTGGGACTCACAGCCCCTGCCCAGGTGCTGTATGTGCTGGCACTCCTAGTGATTGCAAGTTCAGCTGTATTTTGGCCTCATCTGCTTTTGTCTGCACTCCAAACCAGAGCACAAACTCTCCAGGGATCTCACAGACATCCCAGACACAGAGTCAGCTCAAAATACGAGCAGAGAGAAGTGAAACGGGCTCTGCAGCCACCTAACTTAGCCCACATTGTGGTGTGGAACTGCCCAGCTGGCATTGAGTGGTGCCCTGGGAGCCACCCCAGCATCACTAGTGCCATGGGACACAGAGCCAAGGGACACACAGCCATGGGAGGACACACAGCCATGGGACACACAGCCATGGGGGACACACATTCCCCACATATCTCTGCTGTCTCAGGCAGAGAAATGTGTGGAAGGCGTGTGCTACATCTCCCCTTGCAGTCAGCCCCTAAAATGCTCACTGCATGCCAAGTCAGTTCCAGCAGGTAGTGATATTTAACATGCATGATTTCTCTTGGCCTTATTTAGCTGTGCTCCCCAGGTCCCGTTTGTGCTGCTGACAGAATTAGTGGCTCTGAATGTCTTTTCTGATCCACACACCAGTTTCATTTCATATTAAGCTTCAGTTAGGCCTGGCAAGTACAAGGGATAGAAAATTGGTAGCTTAGTTTTCCAAGATGTTTTTCAAGCTCTCTTTTCAAAAGACTTCAGCATAAACATGTCAGTAAGTAATCATTGCTTATGATACTCAAGTAATATGCATTATAGGGAAACTTTGAAGCAAGTCCTAATCCAGTTCCAGACATGTGTGCACTGTCAGCATCAGGCTGATGAAATACTCCCTTGGAAATGGCTGGAGCAGAACAGGTAGGTTATAGACTGACAAAGAGTTGTTTTCAATGCAGAGGAAGAAAACAATTTTACTGCAAATTAAGGGATACAAGAGCTAATTCCAGTATTTTGACCTATGTTGAATAATGCCAGCCATTTGTGTCACAATGTTCTAAATTGAACTTTTAATCACAATTAAGAGTGCACAAATTAGGCATGACATTGTATGCTTATTGCTTAAAGACTCTGTCACTGATTGATAATGTGTATTTGTATTAGTAGTATTAGTGCCTAAGTAATATTCATATTTAACACAATTCACTGTGTTGACTTTGACTAACTACCTTCAGATACCACCAGCCTCCAGTGTAATCAATAATCATGATACCAAATCATTTGTATGCCAACAGCTACATTTACACTGGAAACTGTCAGTGGGAAAACCTCAGAGACCTGTGGTAGCTGCTGCTGAATATGATAGCAATAATTGTCACACTTTTAAACAATATTTGTTAAAGAATATTGAGCCAGCTCCTTGGCTGGCACAGCAGAGTGATGCATCAGCTAGAGATTAGTTGGCTACATGTATTAATTTTTCAGAATCCTTTGCAAGGTATTTCATTTGATTTTATTCCTTCTTCACTCCTGACATGTTCTCCCTCTCGGGGAAAATGTAAATATTTCAAACTAGCTTTATAAATGTTTCTTAACTGTCTCTTCAGCCACCCACCAGCTCCCATTTGAATACTTGTGCATGCCCCACATCTGGCGTGTGTCCTGTGGCCCAGATGATGCTCACTGACCTTCCACTGGTGTGTTTTCCAGCTCAGAATGATTGTGTGTGTCTGATGGAGCTTAAGCATCACCTTTTGTGCCAGTGCTACACAGCACTCCCATGCATCTGCTTTTCATCCCCTCCATCACTTTAACACCAAAACAGAGGTGGTGGAGGTGGCTTGGTCACAGGTGGGGTCCCACTGTGTCTCCCAGAAACGAGCTCCATCTCAGCCATTGAAGAATGGTTCCAAAACAGAGCATGTTGTCCAGATTGAGGATGCCTCATGAATACCAAAAGTAGTACAAGAGAATGAGGGAGAAGATGAATTAAGGAAGGGAAATGTAACATAGATCTGCCTTGGAGATCCAGCCAGTTTCCCAGCAGACAGATTGACCCCCTGGAGTCCCTCCTTCCTTGGATCCCTCTGATGAGGATAGTCTCTAACGAGGAATTGTCTCTTACCAAGGAATGGTTTTTAGCAGGAAGAGCTCCCACTGAGTGGAAATTCAACCCTCTGGCTCAGGACTCTCTTCTCCCACAGCTGGCACTGACCACAGAGAAGCAAAATGTGGGAGATACGGAGGCACTGGCATGTGAGAGTTGTTCAGAGAGTACAGGCAGAGAAGATGAATGCAAACACAAAAAGAAAAAAGTAGAAATGTTCACTGAAGCCAGGCCAAAAAGAGAAGCAGGAGAGAGAGTGCCATGTTCCTGGCACAGCAGATGCTGAGTCAGGACACCAGTGACCACACCAGTGTGCCCAGCACTGCCCTGCCTCCCATGGCTTAGCCCAGTGCTGGTGCTGGGCTCAGGACACTTGAGCATGTCACCCACAGGTTTTCTGGGATTCCTGCAGTCTTGCTTATTGAATTTTTTTTTCCTTGAGTGCAGGCAGTAACGCGCTGATGGGTACATGTACTCAGTGAGTGCAACAAGCAGATAGATGTGCATTGCTGAGAAATCCCTTACTCCTGGAGATTTCAAACAAAAGCTATCAAATGTAATTAAAAATTTGCAGGGGGAGAGTCAGATCTGAGGGGGGAGATACCAGCTTTGCTCTCTGCTTTATCTCTGAATGGAACCATTTCCGCTGCTGGAAATGCTGTAAGAGAGAGCCCAGTGCTGCCTCAGTTTGAAGATAATAACTTTAATTTTAGCTCTGAATTACTTTTTTTTCAAAGACAGTCTGACCTCTGACTGTAAAGTTATTGAATTGCTACATCTGACATGATGAAGGATAGCTCAACAGGTGGGAGGCAAAGCAGTTCCTGTGTAGGAAAGAAATGCAGATATTAAGAGCATTGCAAGTCATGAAACACAAATGGTACACCCTGTATTGAATGCAAAGCTGGACTTCAGGCTTTAAAGAAAACGTGCTGCTTAATTTCCTTAAAAAAAAAAAAAAAATTTTTCTCCCAGCTCATTTCATATGGCAGTTTGTTCTCTTTGCTTGATTAAACGTTAATCCAGCCCATCCTAATGGTGTGCAGTTCCTTTTGTTAAGCTCTGGACTTCTGAGCACCGTACATGAAGGGGAAAGTTGCATCAATCACCAGCACAGCGAGAGTGAAAGACAGGAACCAGAGCTAATGCAATTAGCACATTTATTTGTCATGCATCAGAGGAGCTGGAGACCTCCCTGTGATGTCAGCTCTGACTCCCAGCAGTAGCCTGATGGTGTAGGGAACTGCTGGTAAGGACCAGAGGCCTCCATCCTGCTGGATGACATGAGCTGGTGTGTCCCCTGTCCTTCAGCCCCACTCTCCCAGCCAGTCCTGGCACAGACAGGGTGCCCAGAGAAGCTGTGGCTGCCCCATTCCTGTGAACGTTCAAACACAGGATGGATGGAGCTTGGAACAACCTGGCCCAGTGGAAGGTTCCCTGCCTGTGACAGAGGGTTGAAACTAGATGAGCTTTAAGGTCTTTTCCAGCCCAGCCCATTGTGATTCTGTGAAGCTGACATCCTCTGAAGCCTTGGTTCCTCAGCCCAGCAGCCCTGTGAGATGCCACGCAGCCATCCCCAGTGCCATCCCCAGTTCTCGTGGCAGGGTGGAGGTACAGCAGTGCTCACAGGGGCTGAAATGAAGAGCGATGGTGGCCAAAATCTGCAGTTTCTCCCCTCTGCCAGCCGGGTCGGGGGCCGTGCAGCTCTTCCCTCACTGCTGGAGTTCTCCCGGGGCAGGCATCGGCAGCGCGTTCAGCCACACACCATTTAGAGTAGCCATCTGTTCCCTTTAATGAGAAAGCTATCCATTTTTTTCACCTGGTTACTGAGTGTTCCAGACTATTGTGATTGCTTTGTTTTATTAATTACTCATTTTGACATGCTGTATCTGTCTCTTTTGTTCAGAAAACAGATGCTCTTGTTTCTGGGCATTATTACCGATGGTTATTGCTAATAAGATAAATCTGCAGTTCCAGTTTAACTGAGGGCTTAACACTGTGGCTCTGGTTATTGAAATGCCTCAGCACTGGGTATTTTATTCAAGCCTGAGGAAATTGCATTCTTAGTGCCATAGGGAGCTCCCATTATTTGAAGGAAAGGGACTTTTTAAATGTCTTTTGGAGTGCAGAGCAATGGGGTCAGTAGCTGTTGCTGTTCCTGGACACCATGATTAAACAAAGAATAAACATTACTAAGATCATCCTGAAATCTTTTCACTTACTAATCCCTAGTATTATGGGTGTGAAATGCTGCAGGTTCCCATAAGAAATTTCTCACACAAAATCATTTCCTCCCTTTATTTGGAACTAAGCAAAATTTGCTTTTCAGATTGTCAGACAAGGTTCAGTATGTCTTAAAAATTAAAATAGAGTGGTCTGTGAGCTGTGAAGGAGATAGGATAGCATCACTACACCAGAGTTAAAGTGTTTCCACTGACAATCACTGTTTTAAAATACTATTTCAATATTATATTAAGCTCTGAAAAACTCTGTGAGTCGAGTGTAGATGGAAACCATGTCTGCTGGAATTAGATACTGGCTCCATTCAATTTTGAGAAAGTATTTATGATGTAAAGTCAATCTTTGCAAAACAGTCTCTCATTCTGCAACAAATCCAGTTGCTGATACTGTGCTTTCTTTGTGCTTATTGTGCTTTCTGTGCTCGTTCCCAGCTCCGGGCTCATGCAGTGGATATGAATGGAAACAAGGTGGAGAATCCTATTGACCTTTACATCTATGTGATTGATATGAATGACAACAGGCCAGAGTTCATCAACCAAGTCTACAATGGATCTGTTGATGAAGGCTCTAAACCAGGTACAGTTGGAAAAAAAAGTCTCCCAGGTTCACAGATGTTCAGCCATTCATCTGGTGTGGTGGCTTGGGCTCTGCTGGGAACACAGGGAGTGAGAGAGGTTTGCTCTTTCTGGCTCTTGGTGGGAGATAGATGGAGGTGAGAACAATCTGGTGTCTGTTTTTCTGGATGAAAAGTGCAGACTTGGGATGGAGGGGACCTGGATCCAGGTCCTTTCCCTGGATGTGGAATTTGTAAAAGCAGCAGTTTTGTGGAGTAATGCTCTGTAGTGCCATTCTCACACACTCTCTGCACACGTACAGGGCTGTTATTCTAATTACAGAGCACTGAAAGCCAGCCTGGCAGTGGCCTTTCACTGACCCTGTGTCTCAGATGCTCAATATCCTCCTCCTTGATATTTAATTCAGTCATTTGCCGACTCAATACCTGGCATCCAGTCAGACTCCTAAGAAGGCTGTGTCAAGAAAACACTTTCTTACTGGGGACCCGATGCAAACTTGCAGATTATGGAATATTCACATTGAAATTGCAGACTCATCCTCTGTCCCCACAGACTTTTTTAACAGAGGGTAAAATGGGGAAAAAACCTGAAGTTGAATTTCAGGAAATTTATGGGTGAAAAATCAGTGAGGGTGCAAGCGGTATGGGGAGAAGTGATGATTGCTACATGAGCACATTTATGTGCTTGGAAAAAACAGAGCTGTAAAGGTCTTTAATGTTCTATTTCCAACTCTTCTTTTGATTTGTTTTAAGTATGGTGTAACCCTGCAGTTTCCAATATGGGAGCAGGACTGGTTTAGCTCATTGCTGAGTGTAACTAAAATGAATGTATCCATTCTCTAAACATAAATTGTTCTGTGTCACCAGTACAATTGGAAGTCTCCTGAAATCAGAGGGAGTTTTTTTCCTAGATTCTCTCCTTGGTTGTTTGCCAGCTGAGGGGTTAAATACCCCGTGACTTTGGTTTGTGTCAGCAAACATTTATCACCCTGGCTGGGCTGCCGGAGGTGTGACAGGGAAGTCTCCGGTGGGCACTGTTTTTAACAAGGTGATTCACAGTCCTGATTGATTGTCTTCCAGCACTGTGAGGGACGGGCAGCTCTGGGGGACACGTGGTGGGGACAGAACGTGACATTATTTCTGAGCAAAGAAATAGGTACAGCTCCCTTTCTGATTCCTTTGGGTGGTGATGTCCCAGCTTCAAAGTCCTGATCCTGGTCCTGCTTGGAGGAGGGAATGTGAGAAGTCCCTGAGCTGGCAGCTCTGATGACATCTTCCCTGAGAATTTTTCCAGCTTTCATTTGAAGGCTCTTTGGGGCATATAAAGGTTTGAAGATTGATACAACATTTCCATAGCAAATCAAATTTCTTACATCTTATTCGAGGACAGATCAATATTCAAAGTGTTCCCAAATGTTTTAACTAGCTCTGTTCATCTGTCAAAGAAGCAGTAAATTGCATCCTCTTCTTGTCTGAAATCCAGATAAGCCTTTGAGCTATTAAATAGGACAGGATAATTTTGCCTACAAAATACTTGTGCCTCTGCTTCTAGCTGTGTTTTTTTGGTATTCTCTATCCCAGGCTGGAGTGCTTGCCTTTAAGGCAGGAAGGTAGAAAGCAATCTGTTTTTATTCAAAAGCAATTACATTTGTCTTTGATGTATTTGTCGGGGTTTTTTTTCTCTCCTGTTTAATCGGTATTCTTTTAAAGGTTTATATTAGTATTGAATTTCTCTTCCTTGCTCTTGTAGAGCCTCCTAGGAATTTGGGTATCGGAGGCCCTCATTCCGTGTGCTTGGCAAGAAACATGATCTTGTGCCTTTGAGAAAGTGATAGAGAGGTCATGGAGTTAAAGGGAATGTCTGCATGCTCCTCCTTTGCCTCAGAATTATGTGTCCCTCTTTTGTGCAGAGACAAGTGTAGACAATGTATTTAGCTAAGGGTAGATCTAGCAGATATTTAGAAACTTTTGATTAGTTCAAGATGCCTCAGAAAATCCTAACAATCAAGGAGGTACCACACCAGCCATTGCAAGAGAAAAAATACGTGACCAGAATTCATGATTATTTCTGGCAGCGGTTGAGGAATGAAAGACACTGCATATTCTTTGAGGTAACAGCAAAATTTGTTCAGTACTGATTCAACAGAAAGTTAGATATGTATATGCATCTATAAAAATATATCTGCATATGTGTGAATATCCATGCTTCAAGAAAACTAAAAAAAATCTTGTTATATGTTACAGGAGTTCAGCATTCATTTTCCTCTGCTCAGTGCTGCTGAACTATGCCTGAGGACTGAAAACACTTCCCTGGATATCCTGTGCAATGGTTATTTCTCACATCTTCCATATGCCCATTTATAATGGCTGTGATTAAAAATGCAGGATTACTTGATTATGACAGTATCTGCAATGTTCTTTATAATTTTGCACACCTCTGATGAGAAAGGTATTAGAGTATCCCAGATAAATGCTGACTCTGAGGACAGTTAGAATGAGCAGCCAATGGCTGTTTGAAGTCAGTCGGAATTTTGCCCAGATTTAATAAAAAAATTGAAAAAACCAGATGAAAAAAGGGACATATGGAGCTCAAGCTCTACCCATGGAAATTTTGCAGAGCAAGAACATTATAGATGTGCTGTTGAGCAGAGGCTGAGCAGGGTGCGGTGACCTTGAGCTGCGGGGAAAGCCCCGGTAAGGCTTCAGCAGGATCAATAGAGCAGATCCCATTCCAGTGAGCAGGAAAGGGCCCTGTGGTGCTGTTCCAGCACTCAGGGGTCCAGGCTGGAGCAGAGGCAGGGCTGTGTGTGCACAGCAGGCGGGGCTGTGCCTGCACAGGATCCTGCACCGCCAAGCACAGCCTGGTCCCCACTTGGGGCTGGGATGTGGTGACCTGGAACAGAGTGTGGGGCCTCATCTCTGAGCCTGGTGGGGAGCTGCAGTGTGTGCCAGGCCAGGGAAAGACATGCAGGGTGGAAAAGTAAGAGGTGACCTACTGACTCAACAGCCAAACGAGGGTGGAGTGAACGAAGGAAAGGGGAATGCAGAAGGAGGCGTGCTCCAGCCTGCAGCACGGTGTGACACTGCTGGGCACTCAACCTCCTGCAGAAGCAAGTTTGCTTTAGCCTGGAATACAAATATGCAAAATTGTCCAAGAGCTGGAAGAATTGGCAGGGATGTGAAGAGACTCATTAGACAGTCTGATGGAGTTTAAGTGAAGGGGCTCCCCAGCCTGCAGAGCACTCAGCCTGGGTTCCCAAGGAGCGTGCTTCTGCGAGTCACCTTGAAGCAACCCTTGGCAGGAATAGAAATCATCAAGTATTATTAATTGTAATGGGTTGTTGTTGCTGGTTAAGATTATAATAATTGAAATAGTGTCTTGAGCCATAGCATAGTGTTCTTGAAATCAGGAGCTCGCTCCTGGTGAAGTTCTCTGTAGTGAGAACTGGCCCCTGGACATCTTCAGATGTGCTGGCTCTTAAACTGAATTGTATCTCTTTCCTTTTCTGATACTCTCTGGAAAAACAGTGTAATGCATTTCTAGCTTATCTAGCCTCAGGTCAAGTAACTAGGCAATTTTAATGTGTAAAATCAGTCCCTTCCAAAAATGCAGAACAGGGCAAGTGATGCAGGATTTCCTTTTCCACAGGACCATCTTTCTTCCTCACTCTCCCCCTCCACGAGTTGTTTTGATTTAACGCGCCTCTGTTTGAAAGTGTATCTTAAAAGACCGTGTTTTACTCATGTTGAAAAATGTTCTGCCTCTTTGAACTTTGCCTCTGTGTGAAGAACACAGCCAAGTTTTAAAAATGCAGCTGCAAGCTGGAGCTGAAATTCCCCTGCTCCCTCTGGCAGCCTTAATCAGCAGAGCTCTCCTGGAGCTGCACGTTGCCTTCCAAGCAGTGACAGAGCAGGATGGGCACATCACATACCCAGCACTGCCTGCCCTGCAAGGATTCTGCTGCCTTTTTCATGCACACATCTCCGAGCTGCATCACACTAGCTCCTTACAGCAGCAAGGAACTGGGGCTTGCAGTGGGATTTCCCCCTCTGTACAGCACCAGTTGGTGCCTGACATGAGCACAACCCCTGAACTAGTCCTGCTGGGTGTACAGGATCCCAGCAGTGTTCTTAGAGAGGGCTCTTTCAGGGGAAGTCCTTACAGTAAAAAAAAAATAAAATTACTCAATAAGATGGCATGAAAATGCTTACATATGAAAGAGGAAAGGGAATTTAATCACAAAACAATAGTGTGATGGAGGAGGATTATTTCCATCTCTGCAGAAGCTTAGTTTTGCTGTAACCACTGCAAACTCTTCCCGTGGAAGGATGTGGATGTCTTACTTAACTGAAGCATTCAGTTCTGAAAAGGTCAATGTGAAATGCTCTGCAGCGACTTGAGTGCTTCGCTCTGGGTTGTATCTATTTTGTTTTAACAGAAAGATTGTCAAAAATTAACTCATCTCTCAAAAACAATTTGTTCCTGTCAGACTGGCCTTTTCCATTCCCATTCATCCTTTCCACTTCACTAACTCTCTGGATGCATCTTGGTCCCTTTCAAGTCAATAGCACGAGTCCAAGTGACTTCTTTTAAACTCTATCCAGCCCCTTCTCTCTCCTGGAGTTCTGTAGGATGGTTTACTCCTACCACTCTTCTTGGGAAGGGTGTGGAAGAGTGCTGAGTATACCGAGTCCTCCAAAATAAAGGAATATTAGTATTTCTTACATGAGAAATGTTGTAATTTAAAATTTCTCCATCTCCTCCTGAGTCCATGGAAGTCTGATAGAGTAATTGTTGATAACATGCCACGTGAAAAATGAAATAGCTGGGAGCCAAATCTATATGTGGCAAATTGAGTTAAAGAAATCTCATAAAAATAAGCAGTATATAAAAAAATGCAAGGATTTTAAAAGCCGATTATTCTACTAGTGTCCCAGTTTGTTTATTTTATTTCTATGCCAGCAGAGATTCCCTCAGAGATTAACACCATGGACTAATGCACAGATGGGGCCAGAAACTCGAAAGTCATCTGAATATTAAGAATTTAAATCTTTAGCCTCAGTGATTTGAACAGAAAGCCAATTATGAGGCTGAATTAGTTTTCAAATTAAACTGCAATTTAAGGCTTGTGAAATTAATCTTTTAAGGCATATAGTTGCATTCATATATATATTCATGGGAAGAATCTGGATTCTGAAGTTCTGGCTTGTTCCTCTTCTCCCACCTGACAGTGCAATTCACGAGGAGGTGCCTGGTGTGCCTGGTTGTTTGTTCAGTGAAGGAACAGAGCAGGTGTAGCTGGGTGTCAGGTCTTGAGATCTGAAAAGATGTTTCATTTTAAAAAATTAATAGGAGTGAATCCCTCTTCCTGCCACTGCAACTCATTCCAAAAATGGCATAGTGCTGCTCATAGTAAAAACATTCAATATGTTTTTTTCCATATTGAATTCCATACTTTAACTTGAAGGCAAGTTAATTTTAGATTTCTTCATTTAGGAAGGTCCCAGTTCGAGAGAACACCTGAACAGGTTCATGGATGGAGCTGCCACATGTTCTGGTTTGTAGCACTAGAAACTGAAAATAATGCAAATGCTGAATGTTTCATAGAGATACAAGTAAAATATTGCAGAGGGTCAGAGTAGGACTCAATGGATTCTTCCATTCATCCCAGAGGTATTCACAGGTTGGGTGCATTGCTTCTGGATCCATCCCAAGCTTGAATATATTCATCTATGGCAGTGCCATCTTCTGCACCCTGGGCAGGTGTTTCTCTTGTCCTTGCACTTTATATGCCATTAAAAATGGCTTTGTCCAACCTGATTCTATTCTCTCACACATTACACACAGACTTAAGATACACAATATTCTTTTTCAAGTTCTTTTGCTCAGCCAAGCACAATTTTAAGATAAGAAATTGTTTTTCTGCAGACTCATGTGGTAGTGCTTTCCATTTTCTTTCGAGGTGAGTGGTTATGAAATCTGTGCTCTTAATTTCCTTTTCAGAAGCATCCAGTCCCAAGAGCAAGGAAGTGAATTATAGGACTGTAAGTGAGAAAAAAAAAAAAAATGCAAATCCCAAGACTGATGGGTTTTCCTAAAAAAAAAAAAAAAAAAAAAGCCAAGTTGATGTAAAGGAAAAAAATGTGGAAATCATGGTCTGACACCAATGTAGGAGGGAGTTACAGCTGAAGACTGTAATAGCCTGCACTCTGCTTCCTTTTAACCAGCAGTTACAAATAGCATAGTATGATACATATAATAACATTTATATTATATTACACCACTTTTTTATTGTGTTGTACTCCAGTGTCAAAATTCAGGGATTGGATTGAAGCCTTGTGGATGGTGTGTTCAGTGTCAGCTGGGGCTGCATGATTTCTGGAATCACATGTGCCTGCAGTGCAGCATGAAACCTGCCTATGCTGTTCAGCACAATTCAGTGGGAATGTTCAGGGTACCTTGTCCTAAGTATTCATGCTTCCCCCCTTCTTTAAATTAGCCCTGGAAATCGAGAGGATGCGTGTGCAGGAACTCAGCTGAGCTGAATTTATGCAGCCAGAACCATTTGCTCAGAGGCTGGATGTGCCTTTGCCCATCCTGATGTTTGACTGGTGGGATTTCTCTGAGGTAAGGGGGCCTCAGTGGGCTGCAGGCTGCTGGAGGGGAGTGATCTTCAAACCT
Source organism: Certhia americana (assembly GCA_018697195.1). Classification (NCBI taxonomy): domain Eukaryota; kingdom Metazoa; phylum Chordata; class Aves; order Passeriformes; family Certhiidae; genus Certhia; species Certhia americana. The sequence goes on along the minus strand of CM031874.1, from coordinate 8,634,488 downwards.
GGCAAGGGCCGTGTGTGTGCTGCAGTCAGTGCATCTGCTCGTTGGCTCTCCGGAGGTATTTATTCCATTTTTAACAATAAGGAGGTCTTATTTCCGTTCTGGGTGACAGCAGCCTCTTCAGCTCTCTCTGCTGTCTCTCCAGACCTGCTCCCTCTCTTTATTCTCATTAGGTTGGCTCTTGCCCTGTCTGAAGCTGAAAATCCAATGTCTCTGCTAATTAGGAAGTGGCATCCGTTATGAATTAGGTTAGCTGCTTGAAAGGTCAAAATTTGCCAATGATTACAGAAATTATGGTGAAGTAGAATGACAGTAGCTATCAGTTACAACGGAAAGAATATCATTCGGAAGGAAAGTGATGTTTCTATTTCACTTTTTTTACCCAGAACTTGTGGGATGCAGTTTAATTCAAGTATATTTGCGATTTCTTACGCTTGCAGTACCTGCACTCACTTGTGTTGTCTTGATTTCTTGTCCATGTTCTTGTTCACCTCTGTGACTCCACTCAGCACCATTCCTGGGTCAGCTACCCAATTTCATTTGAAACCCTTAACAATGAGTGTGTGAAATTGTTTCACATCACCCATTGAATACAGTTAATTTTTTATTTTTTTTTTTTGACTTGAGGATGCAGGTTTGTTAGATGAAATGCTTTAGTCTTTAACACTACAGAAAGTTCATTTGTACTCTGAGGACTTTTCCAGGATCCCATCATACTTGTCATTGGATCTTGGGTTTGATGCCTTTGTTTTTCTTGTGTCTTGTGTTTTTCTGTCCCTGACACCTCCTTGCAATGAGTGAAATCACCTAAAGTGTAAAGTGTGCCTGTTATGAGGTAGGGCATGAGATTCCCATCCTCTGTGGGGAAGGAAACTAATGTCAGGAAACTGTTCTGAGTGGAAAGTTTTGGGTTTAGGAAATACTGTAATTTTTACACTGTTCTTCAGTATTTAATCTTCCCACTACTCTTACTGTCTTCTGTATCTAGCATCAGATGCAGAAGACAGTAAGAGGATGCATGCAGAGGATTCACTAACTGAGCTTTCCAATTTGGGGGGAAAAAATGAGGAGTAAGGGGAAGTTTCCATTAGTACAAAGCCATTATTAACTTGGGTTAATGAAGATCTAATGTAATATGGCTATCACCACATGTCTGCACATAATGATTCCATCCTTTTCTATGGGGGAATGATTAAATTAAGTATCTTGTAGGTCAAAATTAGTCTGAGAAGGTTAACCAACCTTTAATGAGTCTGCAGCCATTTACCAGCCATTTAAAACATAAACTGTAAGATAAAGTTGGATAGAGAAACAGCATTATCAGTAAAAAGTGGGTGAAGTTTTAGTATTTTCTGTTTATATCAGAGGAAAAGACCGAGAGGATTATGTGTTTTTGCAGTGACATGTGGGATAAAGAGCAAAGCGATAGGAGTTTTTATTTTTATATTTTGTTGGCTTCCTGGTAAGTGCCCATTAGCTCTTTATTTTAAGGTGCATTAAATCTAACTAATGGATATCAAACCAGCTTAGAAAAATGGCAATTATAAAGCAATTGTAACAAAGAATTCTGGAGCACAACTGTGCCAAAATACTGTTTGTGTGCCTTAAACTCCCGAAAGCTCCATCTTTATGGAGAAATGAAGCTGCATAGATAGGAGAGCAGAGATTGGAGACAACGTGAGGGGAATTAGCAGCCCTCAGCATGCTTTGGGATTGTCTGAGTTACAAAGAACTGAGCTGATTCTCAGATTCCAGAGTGATTTGAGGGGGATATTTGTTTATGACTGTGCTTATCTGCTTACACATGCTCAGGGCAGCTATTTCTCTTGTTTTGCTTTTCTTTTTTCCTTAACGTGTACAGATGGAATGAGATATAGTGAATCTAGCAAAATCTCTTTGCAGTCTTTTACAAGGGGATGTGATTCATTTTCAAATTGACAAACAAAACTGAAGGTACAGGTATAAATTATCTCCCTTTGCTTCGATTCCCCCAGGTTCTGTAAGGCATTTTTTGCCTATCCTGTACAAACTTTAATTAATCCAATGGGAATATTTTCCATAAGGGCTGCTTTCAAGCATTTCTCTCATGTGTCTTATCCATGGTTAGAAACAAAACCATCTCATTTGACAAAATAACATCTGGGAGGTTACAGTCTCTTGGAAATCCAAGGGAATGCAATGGGAAGTTACAGATTCTGGAGGTCTTGTCTTTTATTGATAGATCTCCTTCGTCATGCCATCCATTAATTTTAACTCAGGTGATATATGAACTCTGCACATTAGTTAATGAAGGCTAATGCACAGTAATCTTGTCATCACTAGCTGTGCATGGTAATTCAATCTGCTGCTCAGAAGAGCTGTTCAACATGCAGCAAATTTGATTTAATATTGACATGATGTACTAGGTTTGGTATTTTATTTAACATACCATGTGCCTTATTTGATGAGTAATGGTTTTCTTTCAATAGGTTACGTACCTGAGTTAGGCCAGGTGTGTAGTTTAATGCAGTTATATCAGATATATGTATCTGTTATATCTGCACTGGGTATTCATCCTGTGGTACCCTGCACAGGCTGGGGCAAATTTCTGTGTTTGGGCACTTCAGGCATTTATTTAATGTTGTCAATGTGCTTGAGAGCAAGCACTGAAGAGCAGAAAAATAAAGATGATGCTTTTCTCAGATATGGAAAGCATAAAGTCCTTTTTGCCCTGTTTATACTTGCTTAACCTACTCTTGTAGCTTCATCACCAGCAGCAGGGTCTGATGCCAAACTGATGGTCTGATGCCAAACTGATCTTGAGTGTTTTGGAGGAATTTTCTGTGTTTCTGGTCTGTAATAACTGCTCCTAGTCTCTTGTTCAGGTAGGATATATGGCTGTAAATATGGTGTTGTTAATACTTTGATTTCCACAAAGCACACACATCCTGTGGGCCAGATTGGGCAGTCACTGCTTCATCACTTAAAACCAAACAATACCAGCTTCAGTCCTCAAGTGTGTTAGAGCTGTGCTCTCTGCCACTGTATATTTGCCTAATTTGTGTAGTACTACAGGGTGGATACAGGGATATATTGCCTTTATTTTAATATAAAGTACATGAAGATGTATCTCCAGCAGAGGACACAGAAGCATGATATTATTTACTTTTATTGCAGGTAAATCATCACCAACCATCTGAGTATAGTGCAAGAGTTTATACAGCACCCAGAGGATGTCAGACACTTTATCTGTGTATATCCACATCGCTCTGTTGAATACTGTCGTGCACAGATCTATGTTTGTGTCATTCACTGCAGCACACAGGTATCTGGAGGATACATCTTGCTTAAACACAGGCTAAATGCAAAGCAAACCAAGTGGAACATAGGCAGTGGTGTAGGTTACACCAGCTGATCCCTCGGGAGCCATCCCTAGGGATGGTGCCTTCAGCGTGGGGAGCAGGAGATGCTGTCAGTCAACACTGCCAGGTGGGAAAGGTGTGTACACAGGAAAGGGAGAGGAGATATCAGCCACTGTCCAGACTGTGGAGAGGGAGAAGCAATTTGCAGCCAGTTTACAGCAGACTGTGGTCAGACAGGCAGCCCCAGGGAGAGCCGGGGAGGAAGCGGCCGCTACAACTCCATCATGTGCTGCAGCCACACAGGGCCCTCTGCAGAGGGCATTTTATTAAGTTACAAGATAGTAATTAATGCCAAGTTCCTCTCTTTATTTTCTCTGTGGTTGGGTTTCATAATCAAAATTAAAGATAGGAGATAGGGAGCAGATTGCCTCTTGAAATACAGCTCCCTGGTGCTCAGTTCATGACTTTAGAGACATTTGTCCAGCCCCATCTCCCTGCATGGAGATGTAGGTCAAATGCTGTTGAAATAGTCCTTTGTCCTCCAGAGCAGATGTGCTCAGTCTAGTGCTGCACTGCACGAAAGAAGCAAAAGGGTCAGAGAAAGAGTGAAGAAGACCTTCCATGCTCTCCATCCAAGGTAGAGCTGCTGTCCCCCCTCCCACCACAGCTGCAGCCTGTCAGGCTCCCCTGCCAAGTTGGGAACCCACCATTTCATGCATGTGCTGGGTAATTTTGGAACCTACAGTACAGTCTGAGACATCCCACATGAGGAGGGACCACAATTGTGGGGTGCCCTTGTCTGAACCTGGAAGTCCAAATGACTTTCAGAGCTGTTTTTTGTGCTAGAAGTGCATCATGAAATACCACCTCTTGTTTTTTTAATACATCCTAAGACTGCACGTGTCCTAAAATAGATTCTGTTTTCCTCTTCCTGTTCTGTTTTCATTAGCCCCAGGTTTTGACATTCTGTTCAGAGATATTTTCGGTATTGAATGCATTAAGATAACATAAATTCCGAATCAAACATCTCATTCAGCATATTTCCTATTTAAATTTCTCCTGTACATTTTCCCTGTAGTTATCTAAGGGTTGGTTTCATTATTTGTATCAGCTGTCTCGTGATAACTGGTTTTGCAAAAGAGCAAAAAACTAATGCTTGTAGAGAAAATAGAGAAAATTGGTTGCTTACACAGCCTTGTTTCAATTCAGTGTTCCTTCCGTCTTCTGAAGCTTATTGATCGAGAGAATGTTAAAGTTGTTGAATAGTTTGTTTTCATTTCACAAATGTGAATCAGGATTATTGCAGAAAAACAGGAATGTATTCATCATTAAGATTTGCTTTACACATTCATTTATTTTTTAATCTATAATTCTTATTGAACTAAGAAAACTCACAGGAATATATGTAACACCATCGAGAACAAAAAGAGCCTGATTGAAGCAGATGGAAGATCAGCAAAGCACTTTACACAAATGCAAAAATACAAACTTCTTGCTAATACTGAGAAACACTGGTTTCCCAGAGATGGGAAAGGTACTGAGGCTATTTCCTACCTGCTGAGTGACTTAAAGACACTTGGCTAAGGTAAAAAAGGCTGCAGCCATTTAGAGTATGGGGTACTTTTCAAGTCTTTTGCAAACAGATACAAGCTCGCCAGCTCTCTGGTCTGCCTGGACTGGGAGTGTGGTAGCACCCAGTGTGACCAGGCTGAGGACCTGGGCGTGCCAGAGGAGACACGGCAAGATGCTGATGCAGCCACGTGTCCTCGAGTTTGCCCACAGCTCACATCTAGCCCAGAGAGCAGAAAAAACTCAGGTCTTTTTGTAAAGTCATGGGTGGCTCCATCTCGAGCCACCTCAGGTTCTTGCTGGCACCACTTTGCACCTCTCCAGGATGGCAGGCTCATAAGTTGGTCTGTGTGCTCAGACTTCCCAAATGTGCAGTGTTCAAGCAGCACCTTCCCTCTTTCCATGGATGCTGTTGGGTTTGGTGATCACAAAATGAGGTTATGTCTGGTTTTGCTGTCTCTCTTTGCCTCCTACTCCTCCTCTCAGATCTCATATCATTATATCCATTCACTCTTGCAGATTGCCTTGTGTGAGCAGTGTGTGCCTGCCTTTCTACTCATTCCCTCCCACCAATATAACAAGTGTAAAGCTGGGCCCTGTGAGCTCTGGGGGGGGTCACAGGACCATGCAGCTGCAGGAGTCCATCCAATCAAGTAACATCTTTTACGCTCATAATGATAATTTCCCACTTTAGCAATACACCCTGCTGCCAAACTCCAGTGCTAATGAGCCTGTCAGTGCATCAGTGCACTCCCGACAGTATCAGGAATGTAGGGATTGTTTTTTGCAAGGCAAATGAAGACACTGATGATTAGCAAGAAACAAACCAACAATTCAATACATCACTGGCCACACATACCAAATCATTGATTTTCTGTCCTGCTGGGCAGCAGCTGTTGTATTTGCTCCACAGAAATGGATTTTATAATCCTGGAGGGACAAGGAAGGTGGATGTTTCTTCAAGAACTGGAAGCAGCAGGCTCTTGCTTCCTGCACTGGGCATGGGCATGTTGATGGTGTTCTTCTGAAGCTGCTGAGAAGTGTGATGGGCTTTACACTATTAAATTCTACTTTTGAATGCATGTGAATGCAGTGATTGGATGGGAAAAAAAAAAAATCTCCGGTGAGAATCTGTGAAATTGCAGGACAAAAAATGCTGCCCTAAAACTTACAATCACTGAAAGAATTAGAAGTTAATCATAGATACCCTCATGTGACTTCCCTCTATCTACCAGTTACCAGTGTAATCAGCATCCTTCCAGATCATCCATCTCAGCAGTGTTGCTATTTCCATAATCCTCGCCTTGCCTGGCTGGATTGAAGTGAGATGTCTGTTCCGTAGCATTTCTGATCAAAACGCACGACCCCGGGTCAATGGGAGCACAATCTGCTGTGCAATGAGGTAGCTCTTGATGTATAGATATCTATATATAGATAATTCCCCTTGCCTTGTTCCCAGGGACCTACGTGATGACGGTGACGGCGAACGATGCGGACGATGGCACCACGGCCAACGGGATGGTGAGGTACCGGATTGTCACCCAGACCCCACAGAGCCCCTCTCAGAACATGTTCACTATTAACAGCGAGACAGGGGACATTGTCACCGTGGCTGCTGGGCTGGACAGGGAGGTGAGTTTGAAACCATCTTACCGCGTGTTGTTGAGGGTTGCTGATGTGAAAAGCCCAAAGCCTGCCTTTAATCCCAAGCCTCTAAAAGCTTGAGTTGAGGTGTGGAGATCACAGTCTTTGCTTCTGCAGCAGCTGTGGGGCATTATGCCTTTGATGTGATATTTTTGTCTTAATCCATATCAGTCGATGAAACCCTGCGAGAATCTTCAAACTCCTGGAGCTGATATTTTCCTTTCCTAAGTTTGTAAAACTCAAAGATGTAGAAAATATCCAGGAGGCGTAGGGAGATGAATAAATGGTCATTTGTCCCCCTTCTGTTAGGGGGCAATAAAGTGCCAGACATCTGTAGCCCTCTCTAGGCCTGTCTTTCTTAGTTCTTTGTATGTTATCCCTGGAAAAGGAACACAGCCTGCACTCAGCAGACTTCTATGTCCTTGTGTCATTTCCAAACTAGTAAAATGTCTTCCAGTGATTTTGGGTTTGTGTGATGTTCTGCTTTTAGTGCCTCTTCTTTCTGTCGTTTTACAATGTGCAGGTTTTTCAAATGCAGCAGAAACTTCACTTTTACTGACAAAAAAATACTCTGCCAGTGTAAACTATATAATGTGATTCTCAGAGCTCTGCCTCCTGTGGTTGTGGGTGTAGCTCAAGGACAAAGCATTTATACCTGACACATTAAATAAAAATCAACGCAGTGTCTGTGGTGGGATGGAGTGAGTGGGGAAGGAGGGGATGGGGTCAATAGGTGTAAAGGGAGAGAACCCCAGAACTTCAGTTCTATTTTTATTCCCCATTGGACTGTGCAGGTAGGTCATGGAGTGCAGCTCAGTGCAGCTGGGGGAGCTGTGTAGACTAGATGATGGGAAGCATCAATTGTTCATGAACAATGGCCACAGACAGTATGGAAGGGAGGACTTGCTTAGTCTGAGGCTCAGATGTTAATATTCAGGCAGTCCCCAAAGCTAACACATCCAGTGGGAGAGTCCAATTTGGGAGAGCCCAGTGTGCTGCGCTTCTGGGAGAAGGCACCAGAAACAGGTTTTGTTCTTCTTTCTCCCCTTTCCTCCCCTGTGGCAATGGCAGGGGCAGAGCAAGGAGTCTCCACATGTGGGCCTGGGACCTAAACTCTGAGAGATGAAGCCTCCAGCACCTTGGAGATTTTACCCATGCCCCTCAAGGCAGTGGCACACTATTCGCCCCTCTGCTGAGTGCTGTGCCATGCTCCAGTCAGGAGAAATTCCCTGCCAGGGATTGTGCCTGTTTCATTCCCATGTTTGGGGCTGTTTTTTTGCTTCAGAGCAGCTTGGAGAGGAATCCCAAAGACAGCTGCTGAGAGCAGATGAAAGCCCTGGCAGCAGCTCAGCAGCACGTGTGGAGCCCTGGGGCAGCCACCGGGACACTCGGGATGGGATGGGATGGGATGGGATGGGATGGGATGGGATGGGATGGGATGGGATGGGATGGGATGGGATGGGATGGGATGGGTGGGAATGCTGGCTGGGAGCAGCACAGGGCTTGCCCTTGGCACCGTTTCAGGGCGAGCTGGCCCAGGGGGGACATGCCATGTGAAACAGCTTTCCATGGAGAAGGTCAGGAGAGCAGAGAGCTTTCTAGGTGTGAAGACAGGAAGCAGAGCTGGGGGAGCAGGAGGAGCTCCAGTGCCTGCTCCTTCCCACCTAACGTGGCAGACTCTGCAAGCACAACCTGGGGCAGGTTTAACCTTTCCCTACTCCTTTTATTCCATGAGCTGGGAGGTTGGCTGCATCTTAAGCAGGTAGATTATCCCAGGCAGTGCTGGAGCCTGCAGCAGGCTCGCAGTGGAAGAGAGGAAACAAGTGCTGGAGAGATTGCTGGGAGCCCTCAGGGGGATGGTAGCAGAGTACTCAGAGAAGAAATTGTAATTCTGGCAGGAAAATGCTGATTTCATGGAAATAAAAGAACATCAGTAGGGGCCAGAATTTTAATGCAGGGCTTTATGGGCAGAGAAAGGCCGTCGGTTTATATTAATTTCAGAAACACAGATTGGGGTAACTTGGTGGGAGAGAGGTTTTAATCTCAGCAAATCAGCTCAGAAAAGAGGCAGGTGATAATTAGGGGGAAAGGATAAGGCAGAATGGTTGTCTCTTTTAGTGTTTCTCTCATTGCATCTGAAGTATTTTAAAAACTTGCTGGGGAACCATGTGCTTCGTGTGGGTTCCCTTGTGCACAGGGTCCAGGAAATCACAGCTGGCACATTGTATGTGGAAATCTGGTGTTGAGTGTCCCAAGCTGAGTACAAGGTTGGGCAAGGGACACTTGGATTGAGGCAGAACAACCAGCTCTTGGCATAATCCTGGGGCTGCCCTGAAGCTACAGGGCATGCTTATTCCCAGCTCTCTCTCCTACTATCAGGATTACATCTGGAATTGGCAAAACTTTCTGGTTCATTAACATAAAGTTATATTTCATCTAAGTTGAAAATTGTGTTTAAACACCCACATTACTGTACCACAGACTGGGTTTTTTGTTTTTGTTTGTTTTTCCTGAAAACTTGAGGAAGCTATTAAAGGAGTAAATTTGGGGTTGCTGCTGACATTTCCTTGTCATTAGGAAAAGGAGACGAAGAGCAATATTTGGAATGCAGATTTGTATAAATTAAAATGTTAACAAATCTGACCTATTCAGCTGAAACTCCTATAACCAAGATAAATTCCCTGGATACCAGTTATTTCTCCAAATGCTTATTGACACATTTATCAGTGCCTGAGACACGATTAAGTAAAGCAGTGGTGATACAGAACCAGGTTTTCAGTCTCCATTAGACCCTTCTCCCTTGCTTCTGCAATGCAAAGCAGATGTAAAAATAACTTCCAGAGCTATTCCATATCTGAGAGACAGGTCCATGTTCCAGATCCAGCATTTGTCTTTCAAAAGGGAGAAAAGTCTCTTCAGCACTGGTGTTCCTAGCTCAGCATTTCTGTTGCATGCTCATTAAATGAGATTTCCTGATGTTCTCAGCATCTCCACTTAAATATTGGTTCTTTGCTGGTTTCCAAAATTACCTTCCATACATGAAAGAATGAACTGGATGAAGTTTTAGCTTATTTTGAGTCAGGACAAGTGTTTTGTTTGACGTGCAAGAAACCTACTTTAAGACAAAGTCATGTATTTTTGCTGCTTTTCTAAACCCCCATTTCCACAAACTATGGAGGAAATTAAAAACTCAGCCTCTCAAATTGTGCTGTTCTCTCCCAAATGTGTGTGGCACTGAAGGTAGCACAATCAAAAGCCAAAGTATTAAAATAGTGATGGCTTTAAAGTTATCTTACCTGGTTCCCATTAATCTGGATGTAAATATGGTGACAATGCTCTGTGTCCACTCACTCATTATGACTGCACCTAATTGAATGGATCCCCAAGGAAGATAAAGTTAAGTGGACTGCACTTCATAAAAATTATTAAAGGAAGACAGTTTAGCAACAGCCTGGTGTAAGGCTGGTTGCCTGAGGGTTAGAAATGCCAGTGGTGGAACAAAGGAACACCTATCCCTTGAACTAAGGAGCAAAATGATCAGGATTTATGGTCATCAGAGGTTCAGAAGTACATTCAGACAGCCAGGTTTTGATGAGAAGGTTAAAAGCAGATAGTTGCTGCAGGAAACGTTAGAGTAGTGTAGGAAATCTGCAGCTGATTTAATGAAATTAGGAGGGAAAAAATCATGTGATGGTGGGAACACAAAATGTGTGGATTATAGGAAAGGCTGTAAATGCATGAGATGAGCAGGTTGTGGCGAAGTTCAGGGGTAGGAAGGGACCATGGCAGCTGATTTAATTTGTGGCAGGCTGCTGCAGAAGTGGGTGGTACTACACAAGATACTGCCAGGCTGACAGCTTCATTTAGCAGCACATCTGAATTCCACATTTCATTAAGCTGGGCTTTTTTTTTTTTTTTCCACTGGGAAGAAAATTGCAAGAGGTAAGAAAGGGTCAGGTGAGTCTCAGCCACAAGCAGAACATCCATAATTTTGTTTCCCATCCTGAAAAGTAATGTTTCTGTGTATAACCTTGCAAAAGCAACCAGCTCTGTTCTGTGTGTTACTTTGTTCCTTCCACTCAGCCCAGTGTCCCAGGTGGGATCAAGCCCAGACTGTCAGTCTGATGGTGCTCCTGGTGCAGTAATTCAACCCCATCACCAATTTTGATTTCTCTGGTGGCAGAATATCTGTCTCAGTAGCACAGTAAACCTGCACTGGGGCTATAGTATAGGCAATATCATCCTCTGAAGAGCTTCCCCTAAATATTTAATGAACACCGACTTTGAGCAAGCAGGAGGAGGGAAAAAAAAAAGGAATGAGAGAAAAAGAGGTGGTTGATCCCAGGCTCTGCTGGCAGGCCAATAAATGTTGAGACATCTCAAATGTCATCCAGGTTTATTTGAGATAATAAGTATTTCAGCACTGTGGTGCTTGTAGTGTAATGTTGCTAACTTTTTGAGATGTCCCTTAGAAAGGAGTCCCTTCCCTGCACCTTCATCTGGTGCTGGAGAAATGAAGGCAGTCAGGAGCACTGAGTTGCTTCTTCCAAATTTCTGTATGTTTGTATTTCTTCTAAAAGTGATTGGATCTCTGCTGCTGCAAATGCTTTTAAAAATACATGAAATCCAATTCTATGATTACTGCACTTGGCTTTCCAAAAACGTGATGTTGCTGGTTCTTCTCAAGTGAGTGAAAGATAAAAGGGAGAGCCTGCCAGCAACTGAGTTAGAGGTTTATTTTATTTATGAATGAAATGGCAGAATTTTTGTGGGGAAGAGTAGAAGTTCTTCTTATTAGCAGAGACAGTTGATTTCTTTCCCAACACTCTGGGTTTGGTGCAGCTAGACATTTCTGATAGTGCAGAATTTGAGATGTTATGTTAAAGAAAAAGAAATAACAACTGTACACTGCTCCAAACACTGAGCAGTGATGGCTTTTACTATCTGCAGTAACTATTTTTTGGTACGTTTATCTCCATGTCATTGCAATAGCTTTTCAAAACCTCTTTGTTCATTCAAATTCTGGCTGGGAGTAAACAAAGCATTGCCCTGGTACAGGAATGACTATAGCCTTTGAGACTGCTGTGAAACATTCAGGTAGACATCCACTAGTCTGAGATTACCAAATGGGCTCAGTCTGGGTTTGTGTTGTCCAGCCAGACACTCATCCAAGTGTAGCCAACAGGTAACTCAGGCTGAGCTTGGCTTTCTAGACCAGGAAATTTCCCTCTGGCAGTGGAGTCCAGCAGCTTTCAATCCTTCATCCACCCCTGGACTACAGCAAAACGAGTTTATTCTGTTCTAAATTACCACGGCCCATGCTAATTATTTCCCTCACTGCCCATCAGTGTGATGTTCTGCAAAGCTGCCTCTCCTCCTCCGAGCAGGGCTGGAGGAGCATGTGCTGCAGCTGAAGGATCCCACACCATCCAAGTGATGGATGACTTTACCTGGGCAGATTGTCACTCATGTGTGTGTACTGACAGAATACAAAGAAAGAGGAAAAGTGACATCTTGACTGCATCCTGAGAGCCTCTGTTCCCATCTTCCTCAGTCAGATTAGCCTTCTCCAAGGAGCAGAGAGAGGTGTAATGCAGAATTGCTACAATCGTGTCACCTTCTGACATGCACAATCCAGCATCCCCCCATTTGCTATTTGTATCTATTACAGGAGTTCTTTAAAGTGAGAGGAATTCTGCTTTACATGTTCTTTTCACTACTTTTTCCAGAGAAGAACTGAACAAGGTTGTTAGATTCTGTGGAGCCATGAGTGTCTTGCTTTTCAAGATGAACTTCCCATATCACTGCATCAAAACATGCAGAAAAATGCCTCCACAGCCCAACTCACAGGAGGAGAACCAGAGGGAGTGATTAGTAATTATTTTGCCAGCGAGGCACATCCATTTCTGTGAATTTGGACTACAAGTCCTTGTATTTAGCTTCCAGACTTGCAGGCTCCCCAAGTGTTTTCCAGTGACTGGAGTGATGAAGGACTGTATCAGACTTCCAGGGTTAAGTGGCTTTTCCACTTCTCACAGCATTCAAGTAGTGATTGTGAGTCCTCATGGAACATGTCTTCAAGCCAGACATAAACTAGCAGAGTCTTAGTAGGGATAAGCAGGTAAAATACTCCAGCATCCTCTGTCAGACTGTGTTGTACTTGTCCCTTCCAGCCTTCCTGACGTGTTTCTGCCACATTGCAAAACTGGTCCCCTCTCCCACTGAGGAGCAGTTTGCCCCTGAGCTGTCACACACAGGCTCTGCCCTTGCTGGCTGCCTGGCAGCCACGTGCCATCCCAGGGATTTTAGGAGCACAAAGTCACTCTGAGGGACTCTGTGCACATCATTTACGTGAATACTACCTTATCCCTGATACCTTGTAATTTTTCAGGGTCATTTAAGAAAAATGTAAATACTGAAGCATTATGTATTAATATGCCTGAAATCAGTACTTAAAGATAAAACTGGTTAAATTATTCAGTTGTAAAATGATCCCATTTCCACAGCAGCATATCCTGTCAAAGGAAGAGCTGATTAGCCATAAGCTGAATTTAGCCAGCAGATTTATGCTGGATTCTGGTTTATGTTTCTACATTGTACATAGGACTGATTTGAGTTTGCTCCATCATTCCAGTGCATTTCATTTTCTCATTACAGACAAGAATGACCTTTCTCAGCAAATTATGGTGAGGAGCACTACCACTCATCAGTGAAGAAGATTCATTTTATTAACCCTGTTTAGTGCTTTGGAAGTGTGTTGTGCAGTGTGGAGGGCCACTGGCAGTAATCTGAGATACCAAAATTAGCAGAGGGGAAGGGCTCAAATCTTCTCCAAGCACTGTTGGTCCAGCACTGCTTAAGGGATCCTTCATAGCCTTTGTTGCAGGGTGGGAAAGATGTGAGCAAATCCTTGTCACAGAAATCACACCATTTGTTTTAATTAAGAAGGGAACAATGCCAGTGGTTCTGAAGCCTTGTCACAATTCCCAGAAGGAATATGTCTCCCCGTTTGAGCTCCTCAAATGGCAGTGCCTGTGTGTCTTTCTGGTGGGTGTTTCTGGAATGATCTGTACCTTTTACTCTTCTACATGATTGCTGCAACTCTCTAAACAAGAAGCTGACAATCAGTTTTAGAGCTCCTGTGTATGGAAAGGGTTTTTTGATTACTTTACCTTTAAAAAAGCCTGATAGCTAGATAGACTAGTAAAACTGATAGAGGAAGGGCTCTGAACTGTGGCCTTGGAAGAAAATAGCATGAGTAGGGGAAAAAAAAAAAAAAAAAGTGGATATGATAGGAGACACTTTTAAAGACTAAAAGAGCTTTCCAAAGAAAGAGACTGGTAAATAGCTTGAAACCTGTTGGAGTCCTATGAGCAGACAGCAAAACAGCCATGGTATTTATGTCCCAAAAAGGTAGGATGGTCAGGACACAAGTGTAACAGGCTGGAGATCTTCTGGCTTACAAACTGAGAATGTACTGGCTGTTTTGGCTGTGAGTTTGTGTGAGCTCAGCCTGGCTCTGTGATCTGCTTGCACTCATCTTGGCCCTGTCCTGTCCTAAGGCCTTTCATTCCCCATCAGATTACATTTTTAATAAAGAGGATCAAACAGAGCAGTAGGGCTGGTTTTATTGGCCTGGTTGTTCTGAGCAGGTTTTCAGCTTTGGTCCCAGAGCACTGTGTGTCCTTCCTGAAGATGTGCACAGGAGGATGCTCCAGCCTCAGAACTGGGCTGTAAATGGAAACCTTCAGCCAGTTTACATCTCCCATGGAGCCGATTCCACCAAGAGTGAGTCTTGCCCTGTGGCTGAAATGAAGAGTTTCCTCCCACTCAGGCAGTGCCTATGACACTATTTACTGCCTGCCAGAGCATCTCCCAATTTGGTTTTATAATTCTTTCTCCCATTTGGCTTAGACTCTCTTCATACCCCTGGCTTGCTTTCAGTATCACCAGCATTTAGATGCTGGAGCCTCTGGAGGAGGTTGTACTGACTCACATGTGGAACTGTAATGACTTTTTATTCATATTTGGGTGAGCTGTTGAAGAGATATTACCAAATTGAAAAGCTGCATGATTTGAGGTTGAACTATTCAGATAAAACAAAGCTTTGAGTTTAATTGGATCCGATTATAGAGTCCGAGCAAGAATAGGATTGATACCCCACCTAATCAGTTCCCTTCTTTTAAATATGGAAATCTTCAGAGCCTCTCCTGTAAGAAAATTCCACATATACTAATAGTCTGTAGATCCTTTTCTTTCTTCGCACACATTTTAATATGTTCAGAGAGTTCTGGTACAGTCTGGTTGCACTTGTTTCAAGTTGCTCATGAAATCCCACCTCTGACTACAGTGGGCTGGTTTATACATTATTCAGTAGTAAAATCCCAGCTGAATAAGGAGGAGGAAAAAAAAAGTTAAGTATCGGAGTGGAAAGCTCACCAGGTCCTTAGCATAATCTCTCTGGTTCAGACCTGCATTTCTTTTTCTATTTGAGCTTGTCTTACAGTGGAGAAGGGTGTATCATTCCAATTTCAGATAGAAGACTACCTGCTCAGCTCAGGCAGATTTAAAGTTTTTCTTTTGGTACATCACATACTTTCCAACAGTCCCTTCCCCTCTCTAAAGGGATTATTGTTTAAATCTGCGCCAGGTCAAGTGAAATAATTAAACACAAGCTGGCTCCACTAATTAACTTATCCACAGACCATTGTCTGTTATTAGCATTTTAAAGAGAGACTTTGTTAACTCCTTCTTCCTAGACCTAGTACTACTTTTTTAATAGCAGAATTCATTCCTGGGAGCATCTTTGGCTCCATTTCTTGCTTAAATATTGTCTTCAACGCATTTTCCAGAGCATGAGTGAGTTTATGGGATGTTTTACTCTGCATCAGTTACTTTTTTTAACCAGGTATAAGAAGAAGGCAGCTTGAGTGCAAAGAACTGTGGCTGTCAGAAGATCAAATTCAGGGTCTTGTATTCTGAAATATTCTTAAAATAGAAAGTTCTCAGTGTAAACAGTGGAGAGGCTGTTACATGCTTTGTAAAGTATAAATTAAATTGTGATGTATCTAGTGTTTTTATAGTACATCTCATCTGGAACAGTGTCAGGATCATGGTGTTTGTATTTGCAGAGGATGCAATACTTCCAAAAATACAGAAATGTGTGTAGAGGGACCAAAATGTGGGTGTTTGCTGTTCTGCACCACAAATGCTGTCTATTTCCTTGAGTTCTGTACTAATTAGTACCCAGAAAGATGGCAGAAGGTGGCTCTTTAAAGGGGAGGACTGTTCTTGTTAGACACTTGTGAGCATCACTAGGCTGGTTATAAATAATCACAGCATCAGGTACTGAGGTCTGGGCTATTCTCCATTCACTGCAGGCTGAGAGAGAACTCGTGGATAAGGCCAGCAAGCTGCCACGTGCAGGCAGGATGGAGCTGTGTGTTATTCTTCCCAGAACTGCATATTAAAGCATCTAGGAGCTTGTAGTAGCAGAGCTGAAGCAGTGAGGCAGTTTGTTCTTTTGTCATGGTAACCTCACCATTTTTCTTCTAATTTTTAGGCTAAATATTTTCCTTTCATTGTTGTTCTGTTATTCCAGTTTCTAAAAAATTCCAAGGACTTTGTGTAAGAAATCCTCATTAAATAGAGTACATGTCAGTACAGTCATGTTTTATTCAAGCTATTCATTTTTTGCACTTAAAATGCTTTCTGTTCCAAATGCCTTTCCAGAAAAATAGATGTAGTTTTTCAGTTAAAGTAAACAGGTCGCATACTCAGTGACCTCAAATCTGATGGCTCAAATTGAGAAGGGTTGCTAATTGCATAAAATTGCAGTGACTTGAATTATCCAGATGTTCGATAAGTTGGTCTTTCCAGTCTTATTTATACATGCCTGAAAAATAAATAAGACTATATTTTCCTATTCATAGCAACATGGAATTCACCTCAGTTTATAGGGAAAGATCTTGTTTCAGTAGTTCAAGGTTTGGGCAGATGCCCAAGGAGGGGTAAACTCCAGCCTGATTGCAGCTGCCTGAGGATGGGAATCAGGGTTTGTGAGTCTGCTCTTGTAGAAGTGGGAAGCTTTTCTGCCATGTGTCTGCTGTTCTAAAGGGAAGGTTTGAAGCCACCCAAGCAGGAACATGCCAAATAAAATGCTTGCTTAGGAATCGTTGTGGTCACCTTCTGAAGGTAAATTTCAGAGAGGTCAGAATAGCAGCATCCTAGTTTCTTGAACTCAGGGCCAACCCTGTGATTTGCTTGCAGCAGAGTAGAGCTGGCCCAGCCACAGAGATCTGCTGTGATCAAAATACCCTACCCTATACTGGGTGTGTTTTGCTCACAGGGGAGCTGTGCTGATATGAAGTAGTAGATGAGAGGATACTCCACACATTACTCGTTCTCAAAGTGGTTTGTTTTGGAGATGCGTATGTTCCTGCAATTATTTTAGCCATTAAACTTCAGCCCTGAAAGTGCTTTCATCTTGGCTGATCCCATTTTTGTGGCCATGGCAATGCAGAGGAGTGTGATGGGAAATGCATTACTAGATTTGTAAATTATGTGCAGTTCCCTCCCCACATAGATTTGATACCAGAAGACAATGTTTGACAGAGAAGATAATGAGCAGTATTTGCTGGTAAATCAGCAGCTAGGTGTGGTCTGAAAGAAAACATATTTGAGCATAATTTGACATATTAATTGGACAATTAATTGGACAATTAAACCAAATATGTAAATGGACCAAAACTTATAAAAGTGTAGAAACTCATGACAGGTCATCCATCTTGGGTGGAGCCACAGCCAGGCTCTTGTCCTGCCCAAGGTGTATTCTTTGAAGGCTTTTTAATAAATACCTATTTTATTCCTTTAACACTGTCTAGCCTCTGTTCTAGGTAGCCTCTCCAGGCATCAAAGAGACAAGCTGGAAGGGTTACCCGTGCTGTGCACTGTCAGAAAATCTGCCCTACAGATGAGCAGCAGTGAGTGCTGGAGAGGAACTGGGTGGCTTTATGACTTCAGGGTGTGAGCTCTTGACAAAGCAATTGAGCAAACCTCCCTAAAAAAACAGCCCACAGGGAAACCTGCAGGGCATCAGATGGTTCTTAGGGCAAGTAGCCCACCCCCAGCTCCTTTGGCCGTGGCCACATCCCTGAGAACCCCTAAATTAAAAAGTGGGAGAATCTCTCAGATCTGTCCATCAGATTAGAAATTGAAGCATCAGCAATCATTTATATAGATGATCCTGATTAAGCAGGAAATGCCCCACAACATTTTCCCCACCCCCAGATTAGGACAAAATAATGAATTTTTTTAATTGTAATTACCAGTCAGAAAATAAAATCTGGAGAGATTTAGCATTTTTGTTTTAATAGCTGCAAAAATGTCGCATTGATATTGGTCTTTTAAAATGATGCTTGACATTTTGAAAGATCAATTTTTGTCAAAGTTAGCTCAGACCATTAAAACCATTTTAAAGAGGACTATTTTGCAATGTAAAAATAAATTCCAAGTGAGGGAGAGCTTTCAAGTGCCCGTCCTTGGGAACAGTTTCATTCTTAGCATCTTGTGATGAAAAACCATTTTGTCATAATATTCTCCACCAGTTTTCATCCTCAGGCCCCTTCAGCTCTCTATATGGTCTCTGCCACTACTGTCATCCAACCATATCAAAATGGGTATTTAGGGATGTTCTTCTGAAAACTAATTCCGGTGTTTGCAATAAGAGCTGCTAATGTAACTCAGAGTGACCATTGCCTGCAGTATCAGCATCTTCAAAGGCTGAGTGACACATTTGAGAAATGGATTTTGTGTTACTCTGCTGACCCCAGACTCTGTGCCAGCACAGTTCAGAGAGGGGCACAGGCACAGTCCTTTCCATACAACTTCCATAGGGAATAAGGAAAGCTAAATTACAGACCTCATATCCAGATGTGCAGGGGAGCATTCAAGGAAAATGCATCAAAACATCTTGCAGAAACTCATTTAAAGTTACATAAATTATTGTTTGCATTTTTACATGCAGTTATTTTCAAGTCTAACCAGCTGCATCTGATTGAAGTGGCCCTAAATAAATAGATTGTTACATAAACACAACATTTGTTTAGGGATTTTTTCCCAATAAGGTCTGGGCCCTGTTTGCTTCGCAGTGTTGCACAGACTGTGAGAAGGAGGTGTCTGAATTTCAATGGGACATTTTGACACAGAAAATCCCATTCTTAGTATGTTTGGAGTTTCTAAGTCATATGGTGACAGCTACCTTAAAAGAAGACACAGTAAATAATATGGCACATATTTTGCAGAGAAATTGGAATGCAAGGAGAAAGCCCAGAGAGGTGATCACATTTCATTTCACGTTTTTCACCCCATTTCAGTAAGTCAGGCCAGTGTCTGGTGTGTGCTGAGGCACTGAGCAGGCATTCTGCTGACAGGCTCCCCAGCAGCACCTTGGGTTGCTGTTTGTTGGGAAGGGCTGGTGGTTGCTGTTCCAGGAGAGCCCTTTGTCATGATCCAAGGTGATCACACCTCATTCCCTGTGCCCTTGTTATCATCTCACAGATCAATTACCTGATAAAGGATCACCAGAGCCAGGCCTTGGTTACTCACTGCTGCAAGTCCAGTCCATGAAGTTCAGACGTCCTTAAGCATCACTGAAGTGCTTTTTAGCAGGTCTCAAGGTTCTGTAAATGAGGAAATAAACGAAGTGACTCAAGGCACAGAGATGCTCGCCTGTGCTGTCTCTGTTCCAACCCAGAGTAAAACATGAAAGAATAATCTGAAAGACGTGACAGTTTTTATTGAAGAAATAATCAGAGAGTCACTTATCAGAATCAGGAAACCTGCTTTATCCTTTGTTGCATTATAAATAAGAATTATATTTGTTCTTGGGAAACAAGCCTGAAGTACACTGCAAGACATTATTATGAGTGATGCACCAGGAGGAGCTGAATAAATACTGCCTGTCTGCCCCATTAGGTGGTTTTGTTTCTTACACTTCTCTGATTCCTTTACCAGGAATGAATTGTTTTATCATTTCAGAGGTGTACTCAGAAGTAAGCTGTGATTGGTTTGCTTGTGAGGGCCTGAGTTCCAAGCTGATAGAAGAAAGGATGCCAGGCAAGGAGTGTGGTGGTGGGGAGGAGTCAGGGGCTGGGGTCTCCAGATGTGCCCAGCTGCTCACTGTCCAGGAGGGCTCTCCTGCTGCAGGGAGAGCACTGTTGGCCAGGGCAGCCCATGGTGGTATGGAGGAAAGGATAAGGAACAGGAAAATAAAAGAGAAAAACAGAAATGGAAAGAAGAGACATTTGTAGGGATAGAAGATTAAGGAGAGTGGAAGGGAGGAGTTTACTTATTCCACTCTCGTAAACTGCAAAGGCTGTTGGCTCTGGATTTGAAGGGTTGTAGAGAATGCCATCCTAGACAGAACAACACACATAATTCAACATCCTCTCATGATCCAGGCATCTGTCAGAGCTGCAGGCACGAGCTCTTGGAGCTGTGTGTGCCCGTTATGTCTCGCGCTAGGTGATTAGATGTAAAATTACACAGTATCATCCGAACTTGGAACATAAAACCACTTCCATGCTCTGTCTTGACTGTTCATAATGTTTCTTGGCAGAAGTTGTTGCAGACACCAGCTTTCAATCCTTCCAAATTAAATGTCAGTTGATGGCAGCGCCATCATCAGCGGGAGCGTCCTGCTCATCCCACTTCCCCCGGCGCTGGGAGCAGCTCTGCACCTCCTCAGCTGGCTGATGAGCAGCTCAGCTGGGAGCAGTTTCGAAGGAGATCTTTGACTTTCTTTGGCTTCCCAGAGGAATTCATAATTATTTCCTCCTTTATCATGGAGTGCAGCTGGAGTCTTCAGCTCCATTAGAACTGCCCTGGTAATTTCACAGTGTGAAATTTACAGCAAACTAGGGACATTAACGTTAAATAAATTTATGCAACAGCAACCCTCACCCAAGTCATTAAAAGTGTGTGCAGTTTTTAATGGATGCTTCAGCATGGCATTTGATAAGTTTGTTCATTTCTTTTCCCACTCTGTTAATTATACATATACACACACACATTCTTCTGCCAGAGGTATTGGTGGAAGCTGGCTGTGGCTGTGTATGTCACCTCTTTGCAGACACTCTGAACGTGGCTGTAATCCCAACCTCAGTGGAGTGAGGAGAGGCTGTCACCAAGAGTGGATTTGGGGGAGGAAGTGTGAGAGTGAGTCTGTCTGTGACTCCAATAATCCAATTGAACTATGTGATTCCAACTCACGTCTATTTGAAAAGACAGGATATCATAAAGGCTGCTAATATGGTGGAAAATTGTATTAAGCTGAGACAAGACAAAGTTGATTATGTGCACTAGTAGTGCAGATGTGCCTGGCATTGGTCGTTTATGCATATTGATTGATCTTAAATAGCAGAGCAGGGGATGGGATGGGGTTTCTATGGTTATTGATTTTGTTTCAGCTCCTTGGGCTGTCATCAGAGGCTTTCAGATCTGACTGCCTTGACCGATACAAGTCCTGATCAGAAAGCTTGATAAGAAAGCAGGCACGGGGTGATGTCCTGGCCAGAGAAAACATGCTGGCAATGTCCTTTGAGAAGCAGATATTCAGGAACACCCCTGCTCTGGGGTGTGGAATTCACTGGGAAGCTGCAGTTGGGCTTTTGGGCTGCCTTGCTGGATGTTCCCAGCGTGGGCTGTGCAGGAGCAGCCTGGAGTGCTCACGAGGGTCAGTTTGCTGCATGATCTGCTTCCTTCAGTTTGCTGAAGGGGGAGGCTTGGTTTTCTAATTGTTTAATTTTGGCTTCTATAAACCTGCTGGAGCAGAACTGTTGTTTCTCCACCTCTCCCACGTTCCAAGCAGTGAAGCTAGAGGTTTTCATCCTGTTCTTTGGTTGTTGTCTTGTTCCTCGGGAGTCTTTATTAAGACAGTTTTCTTTAGTCCCGCTCTTCCTGGAGCCACTGACCTCTGCCACCAGGCAGCCTGACTTCCAAGGGCTCTGTCACTCTGCTGGCATGAGCCATTTAATGGCCTCCAACTGAAAGAGAGCAGGTTTAGATTAGATGCTTGGAAAAAAATTCTTCCCTGTGATGGTGGAGAGGCCCTGGCACACGTTGCCCAGAGAAGCTGTGGCTGTCCCATCCCTTGGAAGCATCCAAGGCCAGGTTGGATGGGGCTTGGAGCAACCTGACATAGTGGGATGTGTCCCTGCCCATGCAGGAGCTGAGCTTTAGGGTCCCTTCCAAACCAGGCTGTTCCATGATTCTCTGATCAGTGGTGTGGAGCTTGAAATATGATGTGGGAATCAAATAAGATGCTGGTTTTCTAATAAAGAAAATATTTAGGGGTAGAGATAATTAAGCATCTAGGAGTCAATAAAAAGGATTTGTGTGTTTGTCCTGGGAATTCCCTAATATCCCAGTCCTTAGGGGTTTTATATGTATAGGTATCACCACCTACCTTGGCTGCAGCCTGAGCTCTGTGCAGGTGTCTGCTGGCACAGGTGAGTTTTCATGATTGTGATTTAGTTCTGAAAGAGGAATTTGTAAGCATTTGTTGAATTGAGTGCATATAACTTACTTTGATTTATATTTGAGCTAAGGTGAAAGAACTCTTATCTGTGATTATGGACATCAAAGACAATATATTGAAATTCAGTTTTCTA